>CM060462.1:20083898-20798898 GCA_030544235.1 Lepturacanthus savala | reverse complement strand
AGCGTGTTCTGTTTTCCCGTTGTGGTTCCACTGTGAGACATAAAGCACAAATGGGTTTAGATGGAGGTTGCAGGCAACATGAGGAACATAGACTCCTCTGGCAGAATGCATTGTATGCTCCAAATTGCCATAGTTAAAAAGAAAATGGAAATTAATGTTAAGCTTTTATAAAATTTGGTTTTCGACAGTGGTCAAAGGAATAAAGCAAAAATGAAATTTCATCTCAGTCCTAGAGGTGGTTCAGTCTGCAATGTGTGGAATGCTGTCACATTTGTGAGAAAAGGATGGTACATCTACAGGTTATAAAAGCCTGAAAAGAGTTGAGTGTGTAAGAATCTTCATTTTATTATATATTTTTTACTATACTGACTTCCCATTTTGAGGTGTGTGATCCAAGCTCTGGAAAAAGAATATTTGAAGACTTAAACGGACAGGATTTCTGAGTGAGATTGAGTCACAAGTCTGTAACACGATATTTGACATTTGTATAAAACTGAAACTTGAAATGTGTATACTCTGTCTGGCTTCAAAAATGACTGATTATCCCTTTGGGTGTTTTAAACAGGATTAAAAGCAGGAAATGTGAAAAAGAACCTTTTGTTTCCCGCTCAACAGACAAGCCTCAGGGTTTTATTTTGTCTTTGTCCTTGTCTAATAGCGTTGCAACTTGTACCTGACAGATGAACAAATTATTCAGTTAATGGACATGCCTTCATGAATTTAAACAGATTTTGTCAAATGTCAAGAATGTGTTCAGGAGAGTGTTTTCTCATTTTTCTTTTTTTTTTTGCCACAGCCTGAAGAACTTTTAGGTTAAGTTTGCAGAATTTCACAGAAAGTTATGGCAATGTTACCCAGCAGATGGATCAATGGAAATATTCAGGTTTGTTTCCCCCCAGAACTAAATTTACCATAACTACATTACATCCAAATTGTTTAACAATATACTGTCAGTTAGAATTATAGTTAATACCTTAAAGTGTATATAAACGATTTTAAAAGCTGCATATTAAACATTACTCTTGACATCTTAAAAGGTTATCCTTTGCAGAGTGAGTGAGCCTGACTTGATAAATGGTTATTGTTGAACAAGAACAATATATATATTGATGAAGCACCATAATTAGCAGATTGATATAGCAGTCATGTGACCCCCCCCAGTCTGTCTGCATTTTGCTGCTCAGGGGAGTCTGCTGCCTTCTCTCTGATGTCATACAATAAAGAAGGAAGTTCAGACAAAGCTAAAAGTGGTGGTTGTGTTATGCCATCTCTAACCTCATGAGGCCGAGGTGATTTATTGCGTCTCTAAACGTTACTTACAGTGTTTAACTAAATAATGTAATGTTGCACTATAGCCTAACAGCATTGTAGGGAAGCAGGAAAACTTCCATATCGCAAAGTTGCTTCTCCTGAACTTCCACAGTGTCCAGAGGATACAGAGCTGATCACTCCGAGAACAACACTAAACAGAAAGAGAGGGAAAAAAAAAATCGTTTGAAGTGTTTCTTGAACCGAAGACACTTGCATCTTAGGCTACTTCTTTCAGTTATGGATTGACTGGCAACTCCAGAGCCAGTCATGTCAGCTGTCGATCAAACTGTCAAAGCACAAAAGTTTGGCCCCTGAGCGTCCATCAGCATGCACGGTTAGCGGCGCGGGGCTGCCAGGGGCCACAGGAAAGCTCTCGTCTCTCTCTCCTTCATTACCAGAGGGACCCCATATATCTATTCCTGCCAAAACCCATGTGAATTCACACTCCATTCAAAATTACACGTATCTGCAGCCCGGTGTCATACAATTAGGAGTTGATTATGTGTAAATCAAATGGTGACAGCCTGGCCGTGCGGCTGTCTGGCGTGTTGTCATTCTCCGGTAGCCAATCCACTGCCTCGGGAAAGTGGTAATTGATTCCCAGGACCCCCCGTGGGAACGCCGCTCCCCGCGTCTTACACATGGCAGAGTTGCACAAGTATCCGCGACATGAGAAATTTTCAACCGGCGAACACATCCACATCCTGCCGTGAACTCTGACCCGCAACACTTTGGAGCCCCAAATGAAAGGATTTCGTCTCCCGTTGCACACCGAGAGGGGAATACAGGAGATGATGTCATAAATAAATGAAATAAATAATAATATACAAAGGTCAACATTAATATGCATGTACTTTTGTGGGACATTTATCAATATAAAACAATTGTTGCATATATATATATTTTTGTGTGTTTGTGGCTTCTGTGAATTCTTTGAGAAGCCTCTTTGAAAAATGCATCAGATTTTGTGTTCTGATGTCTGTGTGTGTGTGTGTGTGTATGTGTGTGTGCCTGTACTTCAAAGCATAAGTGTGCATGTTAACCTTTGCTGTTTTCTACCTGAGGCCCTGACACTGACTGTCAATGGGAGTTGTAGCTTATTATGTGTTTATCATGTGTGCTATCAAACTGCATTCAATTTCAAAATAAAGATCCGAAACATCAAATTTAATGAATTTAATGATCAAATAATTTTTGGTTAACGTGAAACAATTTCACAACATTGATATCAATTAACCGTTAAAAAAAATCTGTAGACTGGGGCTGTTTCCGACACAGCAGCTTTTGTGCATTTAATATTTAAATAAGCAAAATATCAGCGCTACAAGTGAAAAAAAAAATATAGCAAAACACTTTTTACCCTGTTGCTCAACTACACTTCCACATCATAAGGCAATATCTTATGCTAGAGAAAAAAAAACAAAACAAAAATACAACTGATTGGAACATCTGCTCCTGAGGAAAACTATAAGATGTGCAATGTAAACAGAAAGAAAGAAGCAGAAGTGAGGGATTGCACGGCGAGAGGCGTGAATATACGCACGCTATGACCTGCGAGCGGGTCTCCAGTTACCAGTGTGAGAGCTGTGAGTGTGCTTCATTGAGGATTAGGTCTTTCAGAATCACTCGTCCACAGATCTCTGCCAGTATTCCCAGTGAGACTGATTATCCCGGCCTGTCACAGACACAGAGGATAATTACAGGGTCTCCCTTAGGTCACTGATCTCTCCATGCCCCATGAATGGAAATACTCTTGCTGAGCAAGATGCCAAAGATGACTGGGAGCGAACACAGGTTACTCCCTCATGCTGCCATGCACCAAAACCACAGACAAACAATTTTACGTCTCTGTTTGCTGTTACTATACATATCATTTCTGTAGTTTTTACACAATAGTGTCCTCACATTTCGCTTTTTTCCACTCCTTATCCTCTGTATCAGATCTTCCTCTCTCTCACTCTCACTCTGTTAAACTGTATACCCCTTTCTCTCTTTCAGGTGCTCCCATTCTCTATATTGCTCCCATTTCTCTTCATGCATCCTTCACTTTGTTTCACGTCTCCTGTGTCAGTAGCTCCACCTCTCCCCCTAGTGGCGTATTTATAAATTACATGGCAGCAAAAAACAAAAAAACAAAAAACTCACAACAGCAGCAAAAGACTCATCTTCCACGCAGTCCACAGAAGTAATTGCCATTCCTGTTGGTGGGCGATTGAGACGTACAGAAGATACGGGAGAGGAGAAATGAGCTAGGAATGGAAGGACAAAGTGACACTGGAAGAAATCCTAGACCTCCACTTGTCCCAGAGCCCCTACAGGAACATAACACCAAAGCCCCTTTTTCCTTCCAAAATAAAACTGCCTGCAGACAGAATCTTCTTAGAGGAGTCATTACATTAAACTGAGAAAAGGACTAAACAAATCAACTTTTCAACCCCACCCTTGCAAGATTCTGCAGTTTTTTGCGATTGTATTCTTGATTTTTCAGATTTTTTTTTTTAAATTTAGAAGGTTTAAATTGTTTTGGCTAAACGGGGCAGATTGCATCATTCAGTCAACACACCGAAAGAATCGAAAAGCTGTGACATCACTGTTGCTTTGTTCAGCACTGCACAGATAGTGGCTCTCATAAATAAATGATATGGCGAGGACTGTACCAGCTTAGGTCACGGGGTGCACTTGTTCATAGGATAGTTTTGACCTAATATGTCTAGTCATCTAAAAGAGGAAAACAACTGGCAGCAAATGGAATCAGGAGAAACAGAGACGAGCGTGAGTATGAGGGTGGAATCAGATGGAGAGAACAATTATATCATTACAAAAAAAAGGTGCAGTTTGTGTCATTTAGTTAAAAGAAAAAAGGAAAGCTCAATCGTGTCCTCTGTGACAAGCTTTGGAGACTTTAGCAGCATTTAGGATCACTTCACCGCCACCGTCCAGGACCCCTCCCTCTCTCTCCGTGTGTGGCTGCTTAATTATTGATGCTTATGTATTGCTGATTTTGGTCTTTGTGTTGTCCCCGGTGAATGCTCTTGTGAGGCGGATGGAGATATTTATCTAACTCAGAAAGTAGGGCTCTATTCCTCATCCTGTCCTCGCACACCGCCAGGCCATCCCAGTGGATATGACCTCAGCACTGCCGCACCGAGAGGACACTCAGACGCTTTCATTTACCACTGAAATCATATACAGGACAATCCTGAGGGCTATTGCTCCGCCTATTCATACAAAGTGGCTGTTATGTTAGTGACGCCTGTCAAAATCGTTCAGTGCTGAGTAATCTGCAGTAAAAAACAAAGCAGATGTTTTTCCTGTTGACACTGACACTGTTATAAAGTCGTTTTTTAAGTTTCCAAATTGATTCTTTATAGAAATTCTAAAAAATACATTTTAGACAATGCAAAATGTACTCCTATGTTAGGTTTTTATCATATACTGCATAATACATAACTTAAGTACCATGAGGGCAGTAATCACTTGGATTTCTGCTTGTGTGTTCTGGGGAAGTGCAATGGTGCTCTCTTGTGGTAAGAAGGCATCATTGCTGTTCTGTCATTTCTATTTAAATTGTATTCATAGACCCTACACCACTCTACAGAAGCAATCGAATGGCACAATTGTGTCGCTTTATTTAGAATTCAGCAGCATTGGCCTGTTTATTTTCCAATCATATCAGATCAGTGGTATTTGACATGCTTTTGAATCAAGGCTCCGCAGGCTCAAATAGTCTGAGTGGAGTAGCTTTGAGGGGAAAAAAAACATACTTTCATCCCCGCAGTCTTTGATTCTCAAATAGAAGATAAGACTCATAGGTCTCCTACTGCCAGTCTCTGAGCTGTTCAATAGATCTTATCAAACAGATCTGGTTACACAAGCTGTAGCTTGAAGACAGTGGAAGACCTCCAAAAAAATATTAGCAGTATTGACATCTTTAATGTGTGGCAAAGGTCTAATCCCAGAGGCCACTGCGCTAATGGGGACTTATTGAGTGTTGCCAGAACAGAGGGTTTCTCCTAATCTGTCCATTATGTGCTTTGGACAACCACTTTCACCAGAGATGAATGTACAGAGATGGATGGTGGATAATGAGATCAATTTTGATACAATAAAAGGGGTGATAACTCAAAGTCAGTCACACTATCTGATAATTAGCTTGTGCCTGTCTGAAGGAATACTATTAAACTAAGATCTCTGAGCCATTTCCTCTCCCTCTCTCTTTCTATGGTTTTGTGATCAATCAATGCGACCCTTTTGATCTTTCTCTATTTCCTCCCCCGACTTATTGCACCCTTAAAAACATTTTTTTCCGCGTTGCTCACTTTCGAACTTTTTTTTCCCTTGACCACTTTAACATTCCTCCAGCCGCCGGTTCATTAGGTCGACCTTTTTTAACTTGAAAGAGAGCAGGATCGGTCATCTCCACTATAAGCATGTACGCTGCAGTAGTTCTGCATGTTTGATTGAATAAGGGAGCTGGCAGGATGCAAGTGGAGTGAGGGAATTGGGGCGCCTGAATTGGGTTGATCCAGGAGAAGACGTGTCCAGTTCTCTGATGCATAACTAAGACAACACTCTGGGTCTGTGGTTTAGCAACACACGGCGCTCTCTCCTTTAGCCCCGGGCTCTATCAGATCATCCTATCTGCCTTCCACATCCAGCCATGCTGGGTCCACACACCCGTGCAGCCAGCCAGCGGATGGCACTGTGGGTGGTGATAACACATAGCATTGTCTCTGACATTGGAACACGTTTGGCTGTGGCCTCGTGCTACAAGTCCAACCGAAGCTGGTGTTGGACAGCAGCCTGCTCTCCAGAGGAAAATGTTGACGGTTCACGTTTCTGCAAAACCACAGATACGTTTCATGTGACGCAGTGACGCAGTTCAGACGATGTTCCTCTTAAGCAGTGTTGGGAAAGGTATTTCAAAACTGTAATGTGTTATTTATTACTTGTTACTGTCATTTCAAAGTAATTCGTTGCATTACAATATTACTGTATTCAAAATATAAGGCATTACACTACTACTGCATTATTTTTTAGTTACTCTCACCAAAATAATTGGAAATATCGATTTGGTGATCTAATTATAGCCCACCATTTTTGCTGCTAATCACAACAGGGATCTTGCTTACAAGTTTTCAAAAAGCTGGTGATTCCATTGTTGAAAGTGGTTCTCATGTCTTCAACAACACACTCCGACACAAGTCTCCTAACTTGTTGAGGCTGAAGAATCACAGACGAGTAGGAGGTTAATTTTGTCTGTTTTATGGTTTTATCTCCACTCTCATGCTCCGCTTGCTTCCTTGTTAACTTCATGTTGCTATAGCACCTCTGTAAATGTTAAATTTCCGGTACTATTTTAGGAAGTGAACAATTCTTTTGGTGGAGCACACAAAGTGCATTTGGCTGCCATGTTCTTCAAATCCTTATGTTTCACAAACATAAAGTAATGAGCGTGTGTCCATCTGGAGAATGTGCTATCTGATGTTTTCTGCAGGTTCACTCATCTCCACCTTCAACGTTATTTGTGCCTAAACCTAAGTATGCCTTAACCACAGCATTGGCACATCATAAAACACTATTAACAAGTTAAACATTCAGATACAAAATTTCAATGCAAAGATTTCCAGTACAAGAAAATCCAATGGCTTTTAAACTTCAAACTCTGGTCAGACAAATAACTTCCATAACACTGTTATTTTGGTTTTATGGGTCTGAATTAGTGTTGGGGGGAAAACAAAGCCTTATGAAGCACTGAATCAATGAAAATGGTTCATTGTTTCAAAACCATAGACTGTATGCATTTCATATAGTCAAAATGGAGACATCTGCTGGGCAACTATTGGTAGTATGACATATCCCTGTATGGCTTGTATGGCTTGATAAAATCTTAAACTAAGTAAATATCTTATCTATCATATAAAATGGACTTTTACACTGAGCTCAGCTCTGTTTGTAGATCTCGTGGCATATTGAGAAGCACGCCCATATCCAAAAGATTCAAAACCAGGGTTACACCACTCTAATACCTGTTGGGGTTGTCACATGATTTCTTTTTGTGCGGTGAAGTGAGGCATCGAAACATGTTGCTGTGATATTTTTGCTTTGAAAGAGCAATACTCGAGTGCTATGTTGAGTAGGCTGCTCCGAGCAAAACATCACTAGTCTGAATAATCTAACCTTCTAAAAAATCTAACGTTTGAATATCTAAAGCCTAATTTCTACCCAAAAAGTCTCATTTTAGTATCCAAGACTCTCCCCGTTGACATGTGGTTTTAAAAAGCATCACCATCAGCTATGATCAAGATCTGGTTCGGTTTGCACTGGGATTCCTGGGGTTGTAGGGGGTTTCAGGTTGGTCAACATCAGACTCCCTTACCCAGGTGTCCTTCAAGGCCAGGGGTGGGCAACCCTGGTCCTAGTGAACTACTGTGGGTGCAGGTTCTTGTTCCAAACAAGCAGAAACACACTTGATTCTACTAATAAACAATTAGGGACCTTGCTATTGAGCTTCATTAGTAGAATCAGGTGTGTTACTGCTTGGTTTGAACAAAAACCTGCATCCACAGTAGCTCTCCAGGACCAGGGTTGCCCACCCTTGCTCTAGGCTTTTCTTTCCAGCAGCAACAAGCTATGGACCTTAGGCTTTAGTGAGGTAAAACCATAGGTTAAACAGGTTTTACTCATCTTCTTTTGCTTCTCTTAGGAGCTGTGTGACTTCCCCAGTTTGATCCAAGCAGCTGGGTGCTCCAGAGGTCCACCTGTGTCAGCCATCGGGAAAAGATGCTGAAAAATACCTGGTCTTAAGTGCTGAGTATGGTTCTAAACTGCTTGATATCTTTGGAATTCCCCTCCTTGGGAATCCAAACACCTTTGGCATGCCTCCACTGGTTGGTGATTCTTCCTCTTCCTCAAATCATTCATCTTAGAATCTTCCACAGTTGATGGAGGTGTCTCTGACAGCAGTTTACGCCATTCGGTTCTCTGCTGGGCCTCGGGGTGGAGACTGATCTTTTTGCTCTAACGACTTCCCGGACCTCTTTCCAGCTCAGCTGCTTCTCTTCGGACTCAGTTGCTAGGGGGTGCCGGTCTTATCGGGGCTTTGCTGCAACAAAGCTCCTGCTCTCTTGCTGGGTCACTCAGCAAGGTGTTGACTTCCTCCGCTGAGAGCACTCGAGGTGGCCGCTCTGCTTATCAGTTGTGATTAATGGCAACTCGTTTCAAACCGGCACAAAATGGCGTGCATGGACTTTTAATTGTCATCTGTCTGGATCATTTTACACAGTGCACAATATCGTTTGCAATATCAATGACTACACAAATTAATTTATTTTCAACTCTTAATTTAATATTGATGAACTATTTTGTACATGAATGCTATTTGGAAGATTGCAGATGGTGAAGAAATCATTATGAGATGTCCTTAAAGGTACAAGACACAGAGAGAGTCATAAATGAAAGCAGCATTTCCAGTGACTTTGTATTCCTGTACTTCATTGTTAACCAGTATTGTATTATTCTGCCTTTTTCCCTACTGAGCATCATGCTGAGACCTCTCTACCTCTGCCTTTACAACTGACCTTTACAAATTTTGCCCTTTGCTGCTGCTTTGTGTAAACCTGACCTTATTAATCTCTATTCTATACAATACGGTCACAAGTGAGACTCAATTCCTGATCTAAACACGATGTCAGTGCCATCCTTTAAATGCAAACAAGCACAGGCATGGAAGATACTCATTAAAGCAAAACTCTAATTAAAGTATAATAGAGTCAAGAAAAATCATGAGAAACAGAGGCAGAGAACGCGAGAAAGTGTGAGAGAGAGAGGGAGGCGGGGGAGAAGGGAGAGAGAGAGAGAGAAATGCAGGTTTTTGACAAAATTCCAGTACACAATGACTCATTACTCTACATCTGTGTGTCTGGCAGGATGGCAAATCTTTACGCCACAGCAGCTGCCCGGTGCAGTCTCGCCAACCTTTGATATGCTTTACCACCCTGCAGGGTGGAGATGCCGTGCATAATCTGTCTCACTCTGTTTGTCTCTCAGTCTCTCTCACTAGCTTTTTCCTCTTCATTTTTTACTCATATCATAAAAGCATAGAAACAGCAGTATGCAATAAGGAGCGACAACTGAATAATTATTATGTTGAAATATATGCATGTGCGTTTTTTTCTCATGTTAGCGGCAGAGCTACAGATGGCAACATCGGTCTTTAGGATACGTTGGCCCAGAATGAAACATCTTGGCAACGTTGGGATAGATCACTATGACATTTTGCACCGACAGTCATGGTCCCCAGAGGATGAATCCTCATGAGTTTGGTGAGCCTCACAAAAAGGTTCCATAATAATAAAAAAAGAGGATATATCGTACCATATGATAATATGCATTTGTTAGATAGTATCTGTCAGATACTTTGCTATATTTATACCGTGTACTGTATTTTGCTCTATATGCTACTGAGGGCATGCAGGAAATTGTGCAGCTCTATTGGATCTTTATTCTTAAATTAATATGATGACTTGGATTGGTGAAGCATTTCATTTGCTTGATTCCCCTTAAATATGCATTACTGTCTGGATATTTATTTCTTTAATCTCTTAATTAACAACGATATACTGTACAGCTCTGAAAAGAAAATAAGAGACCACTGCAAAATTATCCTTTTTCTGATTTTAGGACTTTAGGGCAAAATTAACATTTTTGTTTGAGTCTATAAACTACTGACAACAACATTTCCCCCAAATACCGAATAAAAATATAATCATTTAGAGCATCAGACCTTATCAGACCTCAAACTATGCAAAGAAAAAAGACCAAATTCATATTAAAACAACATAATACTAATGTTTACACTTTAGAAGAGTTCAGAAATCAATATTTGGTGCAATAACCCTTATTATTAATCATAACTTTCATGCGTCTTGGCATGCTCTCCACAAGTCTTTACCGTTGTTCTTGGTTTGAAAAAATAATGTTTTTTTTTTTACAGAGCTGTATATCAATATTTTAAAAACAAGCAAAGCCTCCTTCCCTCAAAACTGTCTCCTAAATTGATTCACTTTGACTATACAGGCTTGTTTCATATTCGTCTACAGTAGATGAAGCTTCCTGCTCTCTCCTGTTAAATATGAGCATCAAACATACCCTGGTCCAGTCAGATTTGGGATGTCTCAAATAAAAAAAAACAAACACATGTGCAGCTGCAGAGCAGGTTGTCAGTCTCCAGCAGCTAACCTGCTTAACACCGATATCTTTCTGGTACCATGTACCACTGCCCGTTATTAATAAACAGTATCTAGTTTATACTTGGTCTTTTTATCACTATTCACCTGGAGTCCCTCTCCCGACTCCCCTTCGGGAGGCCCAATGATGACGACTCCTGATGCCACTCATCAAGACCCCTGATGAACCTATTACTACTCCTTCACCTGCCTGGTTGGACCCGCACCTCTGCCCCCGCCCTACGGCATCTCTACAGACTGAAAGATCTTTACAGACTAATACATCATCATAAGATGGATATCTGTCAGTCCTGGTTCATCTATAGCCTGTCCGTCCATGGGAGTGGATCTCTGCTTCACTGTGGTTCTCCCCGAGTTTTTCCTTGCCAAGAAGGAGGGTCTAAGGACGGGGGATGTCTGAGTCACTTTGGACTGAATTTTGTGAAGCACTTTGAGGCAACTGTGTTGTAATATTGGGCTATATAAATAAAAGTGAATTGAATTGAATTTCACCACCCCACACAAGTCAGGCTGCGCCACTTGGTTCAGTCCCGTTGACTCCTGGAGAGGGAACGCTACCGAGCAAACAATCTCCAGCTGTTTTCTTACAGGCCCAGAGAACAGGCCTCTTACAGGCTCAGAGAACAGGCCCAGAGCCGAAGAAATGGTGGGAGATTGCCCGGTCTGCAGCACGAAGTCAGCGCTCCAGGAGGGAGCAGCCGGCAAGAACGACAAGCTCACCACCGTCAGATGTGATTATCCCAGTAAACAGTGGGAGATTAGCTGCTCTGTAGTGCTTCCTCTCTGAGGTTACTTTGTCTCTTTAATGTCCAAGTGCCCTTTTGTTAAAAGAAAGACAACAAAACACATTCCTTTAAAGGCCTGCTCATGGTTCTTTAAAAGAACATTGAAGAATAAATAATAATGTTTCACATTTACATTGTCATATTTTAACTAATTGTTTATTGGTGAACCTCTATTCCAGAAAATATCATCTTAAAACAAATCAGCAAATAGAAATATTTATAAATATATATAAGATTTTACTACTTATAGGTGTGTGTTTGGGCAAAAGGAACATTTTTGTTTGAGTTTATAAACTACTGACAACGTTTTTCCTGAATTCCAAATACAATATTATTGTTTAGAGCATTTATTTGCAGAAAATGACAAATAGTCAAAATAACAAAAAATGTTTTCAAACCTTAAGCAATACAAAGAAACAAGGTCAAATTTATTTTAAAACAACATAATACTAATGATTATACTCAAGAAGAGTTCAGAAATCAATATTTGGTGCAATAATCCTTATTTTTAATCCCAGTTTCCATGCATCTTGTCATGCTCTCCATAGTCTATTCCCATTGTTGTTGGGTGACTTTATTCCACTCCTGGTACTTCTTTAAACAGAATGAGGTGTGTATGTGTTGTAATGACGCTGGAATGGAATGGCTGAAATACATAGAGATAGAGATGGAGAGATAGAGATGCTGATTTCAGAGGGAAAAAAAAGCAGTGGTCTCTTATTTTACAAAGCTGTGTAAAAACTTGAGCCAATGAAGATAAACTTCTACACATTTTTTTTCTTAAAAGGTTTCCCAGAATAACACATATATAAACTACGGATTAAAGAAGTCATTAGATGCCCCTCTTCCCCTTCACACCAGTGGAAAACCTCACTAGGCTTTCAAGAAGGATCAAGGCAGAATTAACCAACTTCCTTTCTCATTACTTGGAGTAAAAATAGATCTGCCGGTGTTGGATTGGTAATGACAACAGGGCGGGCAACATTTCTTCCCCTTTTATCCAATCATGCTCTTGATGTCCTGGAGGACGTCTGACAGAAAGATGGATGAATCTTTTGAGGGTTTTGATGGCTAATCCTATCAAGGATGTAGTCACTGTCTTCAAATGCAATTAAAAATTCCAGCTAAAATGACTTGTGTCTTTAAAAAAAATGTTCCAGCCCCTTTAGTGAACTGAAGCCAGTCTGCAGGATTAGGGTTTTTATTTATTCATTTTACTATTTGAACCATTTCTCAACTACTTAGAAAAAGTAATATTCTTAATAAACTAAACATAAATTAAAAATCAGCCTATAGAACTCCCACCCAAGAGAGTTTATGAGAAATATCAGAAAAAAAAAACTTTTATATAATCATTCATATCAAATTCTCTGCTCATGTAGTTCATCTTAGTTTAAATGCAAAACAACATATAACAGGTGTATTACAGTTTGATTTAATTATTGTCTCAAATCTAAACTCACTCTCCAGCAGAATTAATGGATTTGAAATGAAGCTCCGTTCACGGTGGTGAGCCACATTCAGCGTTGTGTGCCTGGTAGGCCATGTGGGATTCAGACTGGGGGCGATGTTGCGCTTAGTTCGGGTAATTTTCTGCTCAGATGAAACTGCAGGAGACGGTTTGCCTTTCTCCCGGTATTAATATAAACTCCATCAAATGCGTAGGCAGTCCTGACAGAGATTAAAGTTTAAAGTCTGCAGAATAATAAATTGATACGTTAAATGTGGGACTCTGCTTCTCTGACATGGACAGCCTCGACTCATAGCGCGGCGCTGACAAACAGCACAGGAGCAGTGCAGTTGTTCTTTCTCAGATGAATAGCATTTGTTTAAAGAAATCTTTCAAATTCTAACACATTTCCCATTCTGCCATTCAAAGAGACAAAAATCTATTCATCAATGCAAAATGCAGTGCAATGCAAAGGTGGAGGAGGCTGCCAGTGTATAGCTACACAATGGTGTTTTAAAAATGACTATTGCCCCTAAACAATCAATGTTTTAGTATTTAATCAGCGCTGAAAGCCTTTTTCGTGTATCACCATTCAGGTATGTACTGCCGATAAGATGGATTTTAATTAAGAGAGACAAATGTAAAATTAGTCCAATCTGTTGTGTATCCCTTGGCTCTCGGTAATAAAAAAAAAAGTAATGCTTTGAAGACAATTACACATGAAGGGAAAAAGAAATGAAAATGTGTTGAAAAGGATTTCTATTATCCTTGTTTGGTTTGAAACATTACGGATACCCACAGGGAATTTAGGATGTAGCAGCAGCAAAAGTAATAGGATTTAGCTGGAAAAAAGGAGAGAAAAGATGTAACCAGGTTCTGTCAACCAACGTAAGACAACGAAGAGTCCAGTATCAAAACGTTTACACTATTTAAACCAAGCTCATGGGAGAAGGGAGGAGGAGTCAGAGGTTGCCACCCACCACTGGGACCTTAAATAAAATGGATACACAGCAGATTAATCACAGAGCATAAATAATCTCCAAAACAGAGAGGGCAAAACCACTACAAAGTGTAACATGCATTGATACTTTAAGTACACCAAGGAGATCACAGCAAACACCACATAGCAAATGAAAACATGGCACTCGATAACTACTAATGACTACCCACAATTCACACATCACACAAAGGCCCAGTAGTAGGTGTGCACACAGTAGTTACAGCCTGCAGTCCCCAGTCACTGGTAAGTTCAGTACAATTAGCATTAACATTAAAAGGTTAAGTGCATTAACTACTTTTAGTTTTAACACACTATTTTAAAAGACAAAGGCCACAACAAACCACCATGAAGCCGGGACTACAGGGACCACAGGCTGAGCCACTTGGGAAAGGTAGAAGGCGTGCAGAGTCTCAGTACAGGTCGGCCGCCCCTGGCATAGACAAACGAACAGAACTAACAAAAAATAAGCACCATGAAACACACAAATGAAGTATAGAAAGAGGCCAGCACTTGAGCCTGTTCTAACTCAATTCTGGCACTCAATGATGAATGTAACTGTTAATAAAGGAATTGTTAGACAAAACACAAAATCCAAGTAAAATCAAAGAAAGGGAAGCTAAGTTACTTAAATCAAGGGAACAAAAGAACAAAGCTGCACGCCAACCACCTTACCCACTGCTGACACAAAGGAGACCAAGAGGCAGGGCCCTCAACAGGTCTAGCTTTTATAGCATCCTCTTCCTGACCCCATGAACCCAGTTTTTCCCAGCAGAAAATTCCACAGCTCCCCCATTGTCCTGGCCCCAATATTGCAGCCCAACTTCCATTTGGCTACACAAGCACCTAAAATACAATAAGAACAGGTGTAGGAGTCTGAGCGTAAGCATAATATGAGTTATAATGGACAAAAACACAATGGTAATATGAGCTCAGCTTTTTGAACTAAGGCATCTCAAACTGACAGGCAAGAAAAACAACTGCAACAATGGTTTCAGACATTCTTGGAGGATCCTTTGAATTTAAAAGTTGACCAATATTATATTGACATGTAAACATGGGATTCTGTTATTTTAAAACAGATAAGTCCAGTTCTAGAGTAGTTTATTCATTTAATATCAAAAAGCCTTGTTACCTCTACTCAACTCGAATATAGCGGCAATACATTTATGTGCTTGCTTAAATAAATTATCCCATGGGATAAACCAAGTATGGGGGAGTTATCTTAATATTTGTTTTTCGTAATAATAATGTTATTTCATTGCAAGATGCTGAAGGCTTGATGATGAAATATGGGTTGGCCTTAACTGTTTTTTTATTTGTTTTTTTGCTGTCGATAGTCCTATTTAAAAGTGCAGTGCAGAACTTTTACATATAAATAAAATGTCTGATCCTTTCAGAGCCTTGCCAAACGAGTTCAGACAATGCTGATTCAGCCTATAACCAGCAGGTAAATCTCTCTGTGTTTCACAGTACACTGAGTTTTTTTAATCTTGTGTCTGTGGAGACACTTCCTGCTGGCCAAAATTCTGACAGTGAAATGAATCATTTCAGGGGGATAGTGTGATGGTAGAAACAATTAATCCACTCCATTATAGCCACAACTATAACTTAAAAAAAAAAAAGTTTTTGTTGACTCCCTGTTTGTGTAATTACCTTTTCACCTCCAGCAGAAGGAGACAAACGTTCTCACTGCAGCTTTAAGTGAGTTGTGTTGGTCAGTTGGAAGACTGAAGAATATTGATTTTATAATTTATAATTAATTTAATATCAACGAAAAAGTTTCTGATTCTGCCTCTCACCACCTTAACAGTCTCTTTGGACAGGCTACATTCATACTAACTTCCAGAACATTCAGTATTTCCTGTTTTTATATTATATTTGTTGAAATTACTGAAATTTATTATGTCAAGTGGTTGCATGAAATTAATTTATACCTCTTATTCTACTAAATGAACAATGAATTATGTTGATCCAGGTAATGTAATAGAGCCACGGCTGCCAGAAGCCATATTATATGGATGCACAGAAAGGTTTAAAATTTAAAAGTAAACATCTACATTTCTTATTCCTTTCACAAAAAATACTCTGACCCCTTGTAAATGTTACCTGTTTTAATCTGGTTTATTTAATATATTTAATGTGTTATTGAATCATATTTAATAAATTCTAAAATGTACTACCCGTCATTAATTACCTCTAATTTAACTCAATTAAAAATAATTAGAAAAATGCATGTACAAATCAATTTCCATCTTCTGCACATGCAGATAAATAAAATAGTTGGTGTAGTTCATTATCTGGATGTTACATTTATTAAAGGTTAAGATACAGAAAAATTATAATTAGACTGGATTTTATTTAAATATGTAATGAAACTACATTGTTCATTTTATTATACCAAAAATAGGAAATGTAAGTAATTCTATTATAATGTATTTAAGTAGAAATCTAAAATTAATTTAAGTAAATTCTAGTACAGAAGTACTGAAAAAATATAAGTACAATCAACTTAAAAATATATATCTAGATAAGTTAATTCTGTGCAACCACTTTTTGTAATAAAATTTCAACAAAACATTTTTTTTTCGGTGTTGCTGCATCCTGTTTTTTCATTATATATATATAAAAAAAAGTTATATTCTAACAGAAAGAAAGCAGCCATCGCTGTACTTTCCTTCCCAGTCATTAGTTTATCAAGTTGACTCAGCTGTGATTGATGCGGTTGATAACAAGGACGTTTGACAGCTGTGGTTCAGCGGATGAATTTAGAACAGGTGATTAAACTTTAGCCAACTACATGTGCTTTAAACGTTTCTTTTTTTTTTTTTAACACACCTGTCGGCCTATCAGAAACAATCAGAAAACAGTATTTACCCAGACCGTGGCATAAATTTTATTAGTCCGGGCTGCTGTTGATATGCTCTGCCAACTAGTCGTCCTGTGTCTTGACAGGTGCCGATGGCTTCCCGCTCAGTAATAAGCAGTAAAAGCACTGTAAATGACAACCTTCATTGTGAGGACACCTTCTCTCTTGATGAGCGGGCCCTTTCAAAGGTGACAACTGCCCGAGAGAATGAGTTGTCACTGGATTGTTTGAGGAGCATAAAAATAGTGACAGCCCATATGTGGCTGTTTGAGCTGCTGTCGAAGCCCAAATGAACAGACTCCACAGCACACACGTTCTAAATTGTTTTCCACCACCACATAGCACCAAATGTATTAATAGCTGTGGAAAACTGGTGTTACATCTTTCAGACAGACATCTGGATATTTGTAGAATTCAGAGCAAGCTGCATTAAAACTGCTCCAGCAGTAGGTAAAAGCTTGGGTGAATTGATGGTGTTATTTTTAATATTATACTGCTTCTATATATCATATCATAAAATATAGAAAACAAGAAAACACTCATTAAAAGCATCTCTCTCTCTCTCTCTCTCTCTCTCTCTCTCTCTCTGTGTATTGCATTACACCTGTAGAGGTGAGTGCAAAATTATACAAAACAAAATTAAACTTGATTGGTCCAGTTGGTAGATGCAGTTGCCATAAACCTTTGGGTATATTTAGACTTGGCTTGTTTGGATTGGGTGAAATGAACCTTATTATTCTTACTGTTTGTACAGCGAAGGCTTAAATTAGACATTTATTGAATTTATTGTACTGATGAAGTAGTATGATTAGGGAAATTAATTATCTTCCCTTTCGTGTGAGTCAACTTGAAAAGTTTTCTGAAATTTTATGTTTAAATGTGCAAATTTATATATAAATATTTTTATTTAGTAAATATTTCTTTGCATACATTTCCAGAGTGGAAATAAAGCCAGGTTAAAAAATCTTTGACATTAGAGTCAAACGTTTTCACAGAGGGAGTTTTGGATATGTCCTTTCATCACTCTAAAAATAGTTTCACAATTTATACCATTAATAAAATGTTCTATAATCAGGTTATGAATAATGAACAAATCCCGCTATAAAAACTTCAGAATAAATAAATAAAACTGTGAAGTCTGGTGTCTGTAAGTGCTGCTAGTGGAGATTTCTGGCTCAGAGTGAGAAAAAAAATAGTCTGATAGAAAACATGCTAAATAGCCCAAAATATTAAAATTGACCAGGACCATAAAGAAAAATTCTGTTTTTCCCTGGCACGTCTCACCTTACTATATAACTTTGAACTGGTTATGAAATAGTCTCATGATCCGTCTGCTGCTTCTGTATGACCTACATCAGAAAATGAGACCATCAGCCAGAAGATTGGATATTTCTGTCTGAATGCCTGTACTCGGGTCGAGCGAGCTAGAGAGTGAATGAGGAGAACGAGCAGCGCTAGCAAGAACAAGGCTATGAAGCAGAGAAATGAAACCATATTTTCAGATTTTTTAATTTTTTTTTTTTTTTTTATCAGCGGTTATGTTCTGAAGCACAAATAAACATATCCACACCTCCGCATAACCCTGTGGGAAGATGCCGAATTGCTGGATTTCGTGTGAATCATAGATTGTATAAAATGAGGTGTGAATGAAGCCTTACGTGTAAACCTATAAACAAATATAAATCCAAATGGACTTTTTGGCCATATGCATCCTGCAAACAGATGTTTGAAAATAAAAGTTCTTGTCCACAGGGGGCCACTAAAACCAATTTCTTCATCGAAAACTTTAATTAAAGATAAAGCATTGTAATATGGAAATATGCATATTATTAAGGTAATAATTTATTTAGAATAAAAGTCAAATATTACTATCCTTGAAGTGATATTCTATGGGAAACTGAAATGAATGAACACTGAATTCAGAAATGACATCTAAACAACAAGGATTATGGGTAACTGTTATTAACTAACATAAAAAATAGGGATGGGACTTGATTAAAAAAAAAATACTCAAATAATTATAGGTTTTGTAATCGATTAATCACAATTAATTGCATAACAATATATGCCCCAAAAGCAACATTTATGTTATCTTTTATCTTCAACCACTGATAGTGGTCTAGGGTCCTGAGAAATTTGTCAGTGTTTCCGATAGTGACTGACTCATTTTCTTTCTGATGAATCCAGTCAGTTGTTAAGGTTTGGGCTGCTTGTTTGTGCTCAGACCAGAACCAGCACCAGAACTAGCACCAGATCCAGAACCAGAACAAGACCACCAACAGCTCCAAAGTTTCTGTGCTTGCTATGACATGTTTTGCATTAAAATGGTATTGTAGGGTTGTTGCTTCTATGATATGCAACTCTTTTCTGCATAGCTTGCAATAAATTAAGCCGTTGCCAACCCTTCCATTTGGTTGTTTTTTAAACAGAAATTTACCGTCCGGCAGAGCGCTTTCATTGTTAATGTGCATCAGTATACACTAACTTTTAAAAGTTTGGGGTCACCCAGACAAGACCATATCAGTTTTCTAGCTTCTCTTACCAGCTAAACTATTTTCAGCTGTGCTTACATGATTGCACAAAGTTTTTCTAATGATTCTTTAGCCTTTAAACAGATTGTACCATTAGAACATTGGAGTGATAGTTGCTGGAAATGGGCCTCTATACACATATGTAGATACTGCACCAAAACCCAGACATTTGCATATATAATAATCATTTACCACATTAGCAATGTATAGTGTGTATTTCTGATTAGTTTAAAGTTATTTTCATTGAAAAAAAAAACAGTGATTTTCTTTCAAAAATAAGGAAATAAGTGACCCCAAACTTTTAAACCGTAGTGTAACTATCATACAATAACATAGTAACTTACAAACATTATGCACTGTTTGGCATTCAAACTGTGGTAAAATGTATTTTTAATGATTATTTTTTTTTTGTAATTAATTAATTGTAATTAACATGTTAATGTCCTATCCCTAGTAATGAGACATGTTATGTTCTGTCATTGTTGTCATGGCCACCACATTCACAGTTAACATGGACAACATGTTAAGGACGGTAGTACATTAAACAACAGGGAGTGACAATCGCTGTAAAATGTGATAACCAATAACAGTTAAAACACAGTGGAGTCCATGTTTGTGTATGTGTGTATGTGTGTGTGTGTGTGCGTGTGCTATAACCAACTATCATACAGTACATTATGCGCTAGGCAGCCTCAAAAGACTTCAAACTAGATGACACCATATGCATACAGATTATGTTTCCAAACTGCAGAGCCGACATGAACGTTGGCTACACGCTCCATTAATTATCTGTGTTCATGAAAGAAACATGCTTTATTCTTGTAGAAGAATCCTAATTTATTCATTTAATCTTACACATACATATCTAGTAAATGGCAGGGCAACTGCAATATCATTCTTTTTGTTTTGAATGAAATTGTTTTCATATGTTATTGCAAACAGTATTTTTCTCTAACAATTTGAATATATCCAGTCTTTTTACATATCTGTGATAGAATATAGCAATGCTATTATTACTTGTATTTAACCTTCTAATTTGAGGGTTATTTTACCTCCTTTTAAAACTTGTTGGTTTTCAGAATCTCTGCAGTTTTATAATCCTCCATGAGCTCTCAGGTCTTCTCCTGCTGGTATTTTACACGCAATTATAAATATAAATGAAACAGAGAGTGCAGCTCTAATCTTATGGAACATTCTTCCTGAGAACTGTGAACATTTTTAAACAACAGCAGAAAACCTATTTACTCTAATTTGGCTTTTAATCTATGTTATTCTTTATTTTATTTTACTATTCTCCCATTTTTTTATTCACACTGATCTGTTTACCTGCACTTATATATTTCTATCTTCTAATGTGTTTTAGTTAACACTGTAAAACTGTTAACTGTAACATTCAAATTTATGTTAAGTAACTGGCAGCAATTATACAGAAAGAAACCTTTGATTTCAAAGGTATTCAAATTTTATATATATATATATATATATATATATATATATATATATATATATATATATATATATATATATATATATATATATATATATATAAAACAACAATTAAATACTGTGATTTTAGTTATATCTGAAGTATTAGCTGATTCAGTGTATTATAATGCAGTAATACTTTGACTACTGTGACTACTTCTTCACTACTCTGTTATTCTAGACTAATACTTCCACCACTGTGATTTATTGTAAAATATACAGCAATCTACTGTAATAATCGTTTACAGTAACATTACTGTTTAACACATTGGTGTATGGGTATATGGTTACAGATGGCTACAGCTTAACAAAACAAAGAGTAAAGATGCTAAAAAAACACACACTTTTTCATTTTTCATTGCTATATAATATTACACAATCGCACAATAATCGCTTAAGATGTCAAACTAACATCGTCTTCACCAGCGTTAGCTAATAATGCCCTAGTTACAACAAAGAATCACCATAAAAATGATTTTTGTTTCAAGAGAGAAGTAAAAGGGAAAGCTGAAAACACTGTAGGTTTCGGGCTCGTTAAGCAGCTAATAAGTGGGTTTACTGAGGGTATATGGAAATATGGATACTTAGAAATCAGTAAATACAAACAGCCCTGGGAAAAACACAAGTATACGTGCGTAGCCCTGACTGCACCACTGCTACATACACAACATCACAGAGCAGGAAATGAAAAAAAAAACATGTTCTCTATACCAGCTCATTCTGAGAGTAAAGATTTTGCTGATTGGTTAACTCCTCTTATCCATTAACTATTTGCATCTATGTAAAAGTGACATTGTCAACTTGAAATTGAACTATTTTTGGAACTTTTGTTGAGTGAAATGCTACAGTTATTGCTGCTGGGGAGGTTGAGTAGAACCCAAATGCGGGAGAGCACAGGCAGACTTGATCACATTAGGTGAATTTAATTCTAAGGGAAACAGAAGTTGGTACAAACCAAAGAGGCAGAAACACACAATCAGATAAAGATTAAACTCAAAGCAGAGCTTAGTGGTCGTCCACACAAACGCACACAAAAAATGTATTGAAATTTTTGGGTCCTATTTCTCAAATGATTTTCAGAGATTTCTCTTCCAAGTCAATCTCTTGAAACTCTGATCAACTCTTGTATTTGGTTGACATTATTTCTGCTCAAAAGTAAAACATGTATCGCAATTTCTTGTTGACTTTATTTGACGTCACACTGTGCGACAGTAAACAGGAAGTTGTATCCATAGAAACTCCTTGTGATCATTGCCAATCACAAGGAGTGCCTTGTGATTGGCTAAAATGGCCTTCCTGTTAGAAGTGCTATTGCCACCTACTGCTTTGGCATGGGCATGACATTGTTTGAGGTGGACTTGGACTTGAGGTGGAGGTTTAAAGAGATATTTTTTATCACACCGGTGATGTAGACAGGAATTTTTTTTTGACCAGGGGCCATAAAAGTTTGGTTTCAAAAAACCAGACTAGGCCTTAAATACACTAATACAAGAACAATACAAGAACTAATCACTAACAATAAATAGGTGAGGAACCAGACACCGGTGAAACATATCAGACAATCAAAGGAGGTAAAAAGGGAACAAGAAACACAAGAAGAAACCATTTCAAAATAAAACAGCAACTAAACACATGAGGAAACAGAAAAAATCAACCAAGGCACTAGAAAACCAGACAAGACAATGGGATCCCGGACATTAAAGACTTTTTTCCCTTTTTTGGCACTTCAAAAACCTTAATCAGGCAGATGAGGAAACTTTTGCAGGTCGTTCATATTTTATGTCACATGAGCCTCAACAACTGATTCACGGTTAATAAATTAGTTTTTAGTCATTAATAAATTCAGCTCATCCATGACTCATGTGACATTAGTGTAAAATGACCTCCAGAGGTTTAAATCTGCAAATAAAACTCCAAAGAAGACTCTTAGAAGAGTAATGAACATCGTTAATTTCTAAAACATGCCTCGAGGAGAGTTTATTTTCAGCTCAATGAATTTCTAATTTATGATCTCAAAATTGTTTGCTTGGAACAATGCAGATACTCTGCTAAATCGGCAACAGATGATTTTTACCTGCAAAATATGCTTCTTTATTATGAGATTTGGGCCTCTGCATTCATAATCCTTAAACACACACTAATGAGACATAGCAACATATAGTCATAGTCATGTGGAACAGAGGTAAGGCTGAGGCGAATACTAAACTTCCGCCGCAAAGTTCCCATCACCCCAGTTTAAAACCCAGTCACAGCACTGGCAAAATCTACAGCAACATCCTTTTTATTCAATAACTAAGATGATTGACATCAATTTCCATCGCTCCTGACAACATAAAAGCCAGCCTGCGAGTAAATCAGCCAACACTCCTAATTCCTTGGAAAAGAAAAAAAAACACAACAAACATCCCTCCACATTGCCCTTCTAAATGCCCGCCGTCCATCCCCCAGGATTTAAGCGGCCCTAATAAGAAGCAAACCAAGACCACGAGCCCCCCGATTATTCTATCCCTTAATTAGAATTCTCATTATTTACAAAGTGAAGGGAAAGACTCTGCAGTCACGTTCACATCAAAGGCGTCATCCGAAGGCAAAGATGATAATTAGATAGTCTAATCTGTTCTCTGAAGTGTCTGTTCCAAATCAACATTTCTGGAGTGTTTGTTTTCCTTCCCCCTCTGCCTTTGCTTTGCTAAGAGACTGATCAATTAAAAAAAAAAAAAAAAACTCATTTTCATTCTGCCATATGCAGCTCTTTTTCTTTGCTCCATTATAGCTGACGGATGTGATTTTTATGTATTTCTCTCAAATTGTTTTTCTTTTTTTCTTTTTTTTTTAGAAAAGAGGCCTGAGAATAAATGAGCTTCAGTCTTGATTTTTTTTTTTTTTTTTATGAATTGATAAGTGTGTTTCAGATATAGACATGCATAAAAGTTGTCCTGTAATTTGTGTCTTTTATGCATCTTTCCCCACCAGAATCAATAGATGGCAGTGTTTCCCTGCTGACTGATTCCAGCAGGCGACATCCCCCCCCCATCCCTCTCTCTCTTTCTCTCTCTCTCTTTCCTCAGTGCCTCTGCCTCTTTTGTCTGTCTCACTCCCCTTTTCCCATTTACTTAAGCAGAATGAGGGCACCGGAGAATCATTAAGTGTAACCGCTACCTGAGATTAGTGAGAGGGGCTCAAATGAAGTGTCACTAATATGAGGATTACAACAACAAAGCCACCTGAAGTTCTCCCCGGATATGCTTCTAAACATGAGACAGAGAATGTGCTGGTTAGAGATGTGCCGAGAAACAACATTTACAACACTTTTATCTACTGAAGAGATAATGTGTTTCCTGTTTGTTTCCATATAGAAACATGCAATGATAGTAGCTGTAGCATCATATAATCAGTGCTGAATTAGGGTGAGGCATTATAGTATTATACCTACTCCTTAACTAACAAGAAGTTGAAAGGATTACAATAAGGAAATTCAGTATTAGATTTTTTATAGTTCTATTTCTAGACGTGTTGATAAAGAACATGCACAAGCTTGAGTATTGAATATAAAATATATATTGAAAATAAAAAAGTTTGCTATGCAATTATTACATTTTTAAAGTAATGCTTTTTTATTTGAACTTGCTCACACTACATATAATATGATTGTAAATTCATAACATGGTTTCATAACCTTTTAGGATTAATGGAATGCATTATTATTATTATTATTATTATTATTATTATTATTATTATTATTATTATCATTACTATTATTATCATTATTGAGTTGCTTGGAAAACAAGCCCAGTGCATTGGTAAAAAAACACGTCTGGGTAAATAAAACCACATACAAATAAAAGAAAAGATCAATATTTGTAAACTACCAAAATTTACATTAATACTAATATTGATGAATAGAAATGTGCAGGGCTTGCACATTTCAGGGTGTGGAGTACCACTCCTTTTCCCCAGCTTAACTAATTTGGAAAAGAGAGGAAAGCAAATGGTAAAAAACGATTAACTGTCAGCCTTCAACAGATTTTTTAGAGGCCGACTTCCTGATTGGACTTTGACCGACTGTATGTGTGTAGATGTTTTTTTCTGTTCAATCAGGGTTTATTCCAGATATTTTTTGCGCCCTCACCTTTGTTTTGGTGTAGTTAACATGGCGTGACTGTTGTAATCACTGGTACAAATTATGGCTGTGAAAATAATAAGAAGAAACTGGAATTATCCTTGAAAAGAGCTAATATGTCTTCATTATGTATCTAGAGTCCTATATGTTTCTCATCTCCAAGGCACAGAGGTTGACCTGTTTTCAGTTGTATATATATTTTCTTCCCTTGTGGGTGCACAGACGTCACAGAGGCATTTAGCTGAATCAATCAGTGACAGTGTTTTTCTAAAAAAAAAAAAAAAAGAAGAAAATAAAATCATTGGGGAAAAAATGTGTTGGAACTAGACATAAGTTTCTATTCACAAACTCAAATCATGAGCTCTTGTGTCCTTGTCCTCCTTGCTGTGCTTTGGGCTGCCCATTGGTCCGAAGACCCATTATTCTGATACCCCAATAGTTTGAAAAATGTCCCATTGGACCGAAAGCCCATTATTTTGTTTTCAGGATAACGGACCGTTGGACTAATGGGCTTTCGGTCCAATGGGAAGTTTTTTCGAAGTATTGGGGTTTTCGGAATAATGGGCCGTCGGACCAATGGCACGGCACCGCTGTGCTATGAGAGGGAATGCTTTTGTGAGATGATCAATAATTGTGGACTGCATCGGCTGAAAAGCACTAAAAAGAGAGAGACTTGGGGATCTTCAAAAACTAACCGAACACAATGTTTTATTTGCAAAGGATATCAAAAGAGAATTTTTGATGGCTGCACACACACACACACACACACACACACACACACACACACACACACACACACATGCACACAACAGACTACTGAGAGTGTGGATCCTTAGTTACCACAGTCCACTTCACAGTGTACCAAGGGCTGAGAGCTGCTTTTAAGTAAATAAAGCTTTGCAGGCTCAAGATTTCATCAAAAGTGAGAAATATTTCTGAATAATGATGCTGACCGTGGCACTGGAATTGTCTTGTTTTTATTATTAATCACA
Organism: Lepturacanthus savala; assembly: GCA_030544235.1. Classification (NCBI taxonomy): domain Eukaryota; kingdom Metazoa; phylum Chordata; class Actinopteri; order Scombriformes; family Trichiuridae; genus Lepturacanthus; species Lepturacanthus savala. Next base: position 20,773,110 of record CM060462.1, on the reverse strand, counting down.
TTGCTGGATAGAAGACAGAGGAGAGAGATGGGACAGAGAGGGCTAGATTTTAAAACAGGATGTGGTTAGGTGGTTAATTCTGCAGCTGCTGGTATGCTCCTCTGCTGGGAAATATCATGCTGTGAGATTTATATTATACATGTGAGGACAGTCCTGAGTTCATGTATATAATTTTCTTAAGTGGATACAACATATACAGTATATAAACATGCATTAAAAAATCTCATTAGTTCACTGTTTAGATGCTGTATTGTTGCTTCACACTGGGAATGTCAGCGTTGCAGGTGCCTCAGCAGGCATTTTACCTGCACAGGCCGAAATAGAATTTAGGGCAGCCCATTTTCTCACTCTTTTAATACTGTCTTTGCCATCTTTCCTTGGGTAGAAAGTGTTCAAGTGCTCATTGATTGGTTCTATCAAAGGGAATTCCTCACATAAGGGAACATAAATAATGAAAAGGTGTGCAACGGACGGCTGGAAGGAATGTGAACTTTTCCCTGTATCCAATTAATGTTTTAGCTGACTTCAGCTAGGGGCAGGTTCACACAATCAAGATAACAAGGTGTTCAACTGAAAAAGGGACAGCTGCGTTGCACAGGGGGAAGCAGTCACAGTAACAATAGGCAAAAGTAATATATAGATCCACTCCAGTGTATGGCAATGGAGCTGAACAATCAATAAAATGATATATGTCTATGAATGGGGCGTGTATTATATTTTGTACTGTAAATTAAAATGTCAACAAGAGTATTAAAGCAGTAAGGTGCCCACATTTCGTTTTTCAGTGTATTTCAATATAAAATATTAAATGAATCATGACATGACCTGCAAAAAATGAGTAACATGCTATAAGCTTTCACTGCAGTCCACTGTAGAAAACAGAACACCACAGGCACTATATGTCATAGTTACCATAGCTGTGAACATTACAGCAATAAGGCACATTTGCATAAAGTACATCATTTACATAAGCCATTGTATTTGCTATTTACTTGAAGTCACATATTGTGCAATCTAAATCTAACCTACTTTTTTCACTTACACACTGTCACCACTTTTGTTTGTTCTAAATTGCGGGCACATTAGAGCAGCTATGACAACACAATATAAACTATTATAGGCTACAATCTCTAATTGGGCAGTATTAGACTTCAGCAGCTGGGTTATTTTAGAGGTGCATCACATTCATAAAAGAGGAATTACAAAGCAGGGAAAGTAAAAACAACAGCAAAACAGAAAGCAGCTCATGCTTCTGCACATTTGTGCAGTTACTTTCACATCTGTGAGTGCACTTCAACACTGGCCAGTTGGCGGGATGCACTTAGTGGCTCCGGTCTAGCTGCTCTTTTAAAGTGAGGATGTGTGATTCTTTGGCTGAGTGGTGGCAATATCGTCCTTTGCTGCCACAATTACCCGCGGGATGATCGAAATGTCTTTAGACAAAATATCGCAGGCCTTGTCGTATTTGCAGCTGATCGGAATACCGTCACAGAAAACATCTGAAATCATGGAACCTGTGTGCCAGAATGGAGTTGCTAACAGCTAGCATTGGGTGATTAGCAAAACAACAGGCAGATAGTAAGTTACCCAACATGTGAATATGTTCCATTAATGCCAAGAAACATATTATCTGTGGGATAGAGCCCTGCACTCCCACGGGAGTCGAATGCAAACCAGTGTGATGCAGGATCCATTTTGAAAGCTCATTGCAGATGTGGGTTAGCCTGGGAATACCCATCCTTCATTGCACACAAATTCACTTCGCTCTGCAATTCAGCCTGGACACCATGGACCCAATTTTCCGCATTCCTCATTTTTGCCTACTATGTAAGCAGGAAGTTGGTGGTTCCGGACATGGTGCCTGTTGTCAAATTATTCACTCCTAGGTACACAACATAAGAAAATGCAAATTTCACCTCTTTAGTAGACATGGTAGTTTGCTATCACTTTAAATTAGCCTGGGTACACCCATCCTTCTTTGCACGCGAATTCAATCTGCTGTGAAGCAAATAGTCTAGACACCAAGGACCCAACTTTCTCCTCATCTAGGAAACCAGTCACAGAATGGGGGAGGGTGCCGTAAGACAATGACGAAACAGAAAAGCGACTTTGTTCATACCTGTGGATTCAACATGGCAGCAGATGGTAATATAACTTTTGATGCAAGGTATATTGGGTATGATATATGTTATCTGGTATGTTTGGTACGATTGACTATAAGCTATAAGCCCCCAAAACAAACAAATGAACAGATGGTTCCCAGACCGAATATCAATCTTTACACTGAGATAGCGTCTGGTGTTAGCCAGGCTCCCACCTGTGCCTAGCCTGGACTGAAAATTTTGTCCCGCACAGAATGCGATATCCCCACTTGCCATATATGGGAGAGGTTGCCACAACAACTATGGACTCCACCTGTCATTCACCCGCCCTCCCACTCACATTGGCTCCCTCTCCCCCTCCTGCTCGCCGTTTCATTTTCTCCCACCTCCCCTGATGTGCTTTCCTGTCATGCCATTACACTGTCAGTTACTAAGGCCTACTTAATGTTTCATATGACTGAACACATACAATAAATAAGGTATTATGTGCATGCATTTCCTCTCTAAACCAAAGAAAAAACCTTTCACGAGAAAATAAACAAACGTCCCCATCTTGCGAGATTTGCAGATGGGAGCAGGACAAAATATAGCGTATGTGGATGGGAGTGGGAATGAAAATTCTGTCCCATGCAGACCTGTGGGAAACACAGTTAGGTGGTTGCTAGTTTGACTTTACTCTGTTGATAACAGCCCTGTTACATCTCGGTGAGATGGCAATCTGACAATCACCACATAAATGAAAAGAATTGGCATTAGGTCAGTACTTTAGTTGTATTAACACCAAATAAACCTAGACAAAGAGGCCATTAACTATTATAACCATTAACTGATATAATTCTGTTACATTTGAATGGGATTTCACTGTGATCTCTTGAGTTCATGATGAAAACATGCCTAAAACCCCATTTGCTGCATTCAATTCTGCTTGGAACTCAGAAAGACCCGAGTTGGAAAATCCCGACTTCCAAGTAAATATGTTTCATTGTGCAAATTTGGAAAACATGGCCGGCCATAGTAAGGTGATTTTATTTGGATGTTGGTTTGTTTCGATGTCTTTTGAGCATCAGAGAGTACTGCTAGGAAAGTACATTAGCTACTTGAAGGAGAGAGAAAGAGAAACATCATCTGCTGTAAGTATAATAACTTACCAGTCTTTAACGCAGCAGTGAGGAGAATCCTCCAAGCCGTGCAGGTGTCAGCTCTTGCTGCATTGTATTCCCTTTTCCATAATTTTCCTGTTCTTCCTTTCTAAAACATCTAGCATATAAAATAAGAAGCCTGCATTAATGCCATCTTGCTTTGAACATCATTACCTCCAACTGGGGCTGCTTCAATCCTGTCCTGAGTAGGAGTTCCGAGTACAAGGGCCATTTTATTGCAATTTCTGATTCCGCTCTGAGTTCCAAGTGCAATCAAATGCAACACAAGACCATGCGTTTGCGTCATCAAATAGGGCCCTTGGTGTCCAGTGGAGATCTAAACAGTAACAACATTATATATAGATGTAGTACCGATACTCTAAGTCACATCCCATAAACATGTATGTGACGGTCACAATTAAAGCAAATGAGATTGTCTCTTATTTCATGTTCAATTTGTTGCATTTCCTAATGGTTTTGGGCACTGTCCTTCCTCTTTACGATATCCATTGCTCTTCATACCACATTCTCTAATCACACTGACATTGAATGTACAAGCACTGGGTACTTCATCCATTCAGAATGTTCTTATATTGTATCAGTACATTACAATGTCAAGTCCAGTAAATTCTACAAATGCTTATTTATGTACAAATATGGAAAGCACATCTGAGTTTTTTTACTTTTAATTATTTATTTATAACGCAAGGTTTATAAATTAGGCTCCACGAGACACTAGCGCTTAGACAGATGCACATGCGAATGTACACTTTCAGATGGATTGCACATGTATAACGATTAATCATTCATGAGGCAATTTGAGTGTGTACTTGCGTTCACGTTTGTATGTATCAGTGTTTTGACAAACTCATAACCTTCATGTATCAACATGTAATTGCCTATTGTTGCCTACAGGAAAAAAAAAAAAACTCAGCGCTCGGGTGAATAGATGAAAATGAATGGTGACGGTCTGCTTAAGTGTGGTGACGTGCCTGTCACGTTTCCTTGGAATGTTGCACATACGCTCTCAGTTCAAGGATTAAAACTCTGCCAAAGCAATCAAGTCAATGAGCTGAATGAAGAGGTGCCCCGGAACTCAACCTCACATGTCTCGTTCTTTCAATGAAGCAAATCCAAAGAAGTTTGACTAGTTCTAGAAGAATCTTTTGGTTTCAGCTCTGCACACACACACACACACACACACACACACACACAAGTCGAAGTGCAGTTAGGCTGAAAAAAACAAGTCAAATGATCACATTATTGTTGATGCTGGCCACCCGATTAATCACATGTATTCATCTCTGACAAGTAGTAGCTCTTTCAGAACCTAAAAAAAGCTGAATTTCACCTTTCTTTCCTGCTGCTACCACTTGTAGTGCTGCCATTAAACAACAAGAATAAAAAAAAGAAGAGGGCCAGCAGTCGTCACTTCTTCAAGCATGTCTGTGTAACAAGGTACCGATCAATGTTCTCATCAAACAGCACCACAATCTTATAAAAGTCCTAGTGCTTCTCCCTCTTTCATCCGTCAGTAGGGATCTGCCTGAATGTATAGTCGCGGCCGTGTTGACAAAGTAATTCCTTGTTTTAACAAGTTTGAAGGGCACTTAAGAATAAATGTGAACAGTGCAAGCTGTGTGAAAGTAATTTTCTCTAGAGTAGCGCTTCCCTGCATCAAATGTTTTTTTCAGTGGGAGAATCAGGACATGCTTTGCTTAGAAGTCGATGTTCAATACATTCATCATGTACCAAAGTGAAACAAAGTGTGATCGCTGTAATCAGATCACTCAGTCACTGCACCAACATCATATTATATTCTTCAGTTCTTCTTCTGCATTTTATTGATATTGCCGATGGATAACCAACCCTAATGTGCACCGCCTCATATGCTTTACAATACTGCACCGAGAATTTATATCTGAATGTTCTGTGGAAGTGTAACAAATCTTTGCTTTTCCATGTGTGACAGCTTAAGGGGCACAATCATTATCTAAGACATTGCCTTTAACTGACAAAGAATCTTGCCCTGAGTATAATGGAAATCAGTTTCAGGGATGGTGATGATGGTGGGGTGCTGCCTGATGGAAAATAAATAAATAAATTCCAAGTTCATCATGCAAATTCATCCTCCCAACCGTGGCACATTCCTCAAACAGACACCTCCTCTGGAGAGAGGGAGACACAGTCTGATAAAGAGACAAATGAGCTCGTGATCTCCATACCAGCCTCTTTCAATGTGTGCTCTATTCTCCTTATGTGACGATGTGTGTGTGTGAGCCAGCGAGTGACAGAGGGGCGGTATGGGGGGATAGCTGGGTGGGGTCTTCAATGACCTTTTGCAATAATGACAAGCATATCCAGAAACAGGACTGCGCATGTGGGCTTTATTTACCCCAAGTGATTGCCGATCGTTGCCGTATAGGAAGGAGAACTCATAAGTAGCTGTACTCCTTCAGGAAATCCAGCGTTTATCTTGTATCACTGCAGCAGGAACTGTAATTATGCAATTACACAATAATTATACGTAATTATATAATGGTAAACTGCACAACAGAATAGATTCTGTTACTGTGACACAAACCTTGTGCCTCTGAAATGATTTGATGATGATTCTGATCTATCTATCTATCTATCTATCTATCTATCTATCTATCTATCTATCTATCTATCTATCTATCTATCTATCTATCTATCTATCTATCTATCTATCTATCTATCTATCTATCTATCTATCTATCTATCTATTTATCTATCTATCTATCTATTGTTACATGTTTTTATCTGGTTCATTTAATAGATATTAATGTGTTACTGAATCATACTAAGGTTTTTGTCAAGCTAATTTAACCCAATTAAAAATAATTCAAAAAAGTATGTACAGTTTAAATAGTGTATGGGTGTTATTTCTGGGTTGTTTTATTGTCTGAATGTTAAATCTATTAAAGATTAAGACACAAAAAATAGCTAAAAGTTTGAATTAGATAGTATTTAACTTAAATATTTAGGGGCTAAACTATTTCATTGACTGAATCTGCATAATTCATCTTAGTACAGTACTGTATTTAGGTAGAAATCCTCCACTCAAAATAATTGTACTGCAAGTACTGAAAAATATAAGTATAACCAACTTATAAATATATCTAGAGTTAGATAAATTAATTTCATGCCACCGCATGACATAATAAAATATTTTCTATCTATCTATCTATCTATCTATCTATCTATCTATCTATCTATCTATCTATCTATCTATCTATCTATCTATCTATCTATCTATCTATCTATCTATCTATCATCTATCTATCTATCTATCTATCTATCTATCTATCTAATAATCTGCATATAGCATTTCTCCTTTCCTCCTCTCCTCTCCTCTCCTCTCCTCTCCTCCTCACCAGCAGATAATGTATTCAGATATTCCAACAAGGTGATAACAAAATTGCCTGACATTTCCAGATTTATTGCTGTATTTTCTTATTATCGCCAAAGAAATATACAGAGATTCTGTCCCATAAATCATATTGAGAGAGCAATGCAGACACTATTGTGTTTAGCCCATTGCTACCATTTTTGGATTAGAAATAAATTGCTGGCTCATTTTCACAAATGGAAACGAAAAACCACTGCTGGAGCCGTAGCGTGACTTTCTCAAGAAAGTGTTTATCAATGGATGGATTTCCTGAGTGTTGCTGCTACATGAGGATCAATTTCAATTAGCTCTTACTGGTTTTGACAATGGACTTAGATGCTTCTGCATTCCGTAATATTTGTTTCCTCTCTTCTCTGTCCCTGCATTTGCCTGGGTGCCTTTGCGCTAGTGTTAGATTAGAATACACACATTTCTTCGTAGAAAAAATACTTTAATGCAATATAAATGAGGGGCATTAATGTATATGTGCCATGACAACATATATGACATTAAATTTGTGACTTATGCGCCAGCCTTGCAATAAATATTCCCATGGCCATAGAGAAGATTCTCTCTTTCCCTTCCTCTTCCTTGTAAAAACAATAAAACAACCTGCAAAAGCAAACATGAATAGATTTTTTTTTTTAATAAACCGTATTCAATATTTATTTGATACTACTTTCAAATAATACTTTTGCTAGTTTTATAACACCATTGTTTGGCCTGGGTCATAGTGATAGAGATATTTTTCTGCAGAAAAATGATGATAACATTGCTCAAGCTAAGACCTTACACACCACACATGAGGTGTCATTTTTAGTGTTAGAAAACAGATTTAGACTCGATTGGGCTGTGACCTTTCCCAGCACTGTTAAGGGCAAAAGATCCGACACAGGCTTTTTTAAATATTTATGGGCATTTTGATGCCACACAAGGTCATAGCAGATGTTCTTCCTCATTTCCTAGATAGTTCTAACCTTTGAATCTGAGAATATATGTTTTTTTTTCCTGTTTAGAAATCACTTTTTTCACGCTTAAAGTCAGCACATCACTGGGAAGGAAACTGAAAAGATTTTAAGGCAGTTTACTTTCAACTCGCTTAGCCCTACAGTAAGTTTAGGATGTGCCTGCCTGGTTGCTCTGCTATCCATGACTTACATCTCGTATTACCATTTCTGCAAGGTCAAAAGCTTTTTCTGCTCTGTGGGCAGGGCTCGTGATAGACTGAAGAATAGATCAATTCGCTCTTTTAAAGATCTACATTTTTATTACAAAACGCTGAGCACAGGTGCAAACATGATGCTCAAGGATTAATCTTCCGCATCACGCTGAGAATCGAAGCACTTCTCTTTGTTGTAAGCGGATTGCATTTGTATAGAGCCTTTATGGACTCCTCAACACTCAAGGTGAACGTTCATTCACTGATTCTCATATATTCACACTGTTGACACATTGCCATGTGGACTAGAGACAGTGGGAATTGAGCTGCTGACCTTGTGATTGGTAGATGACTGCTCTACCTCTGTGCCAGAGCTGTCCGATGGTCTATAGAATTAAGGATCATCCCTCATGATAAAGCTTGACATTAGCTCAAAAAGGGAAGCAACTACAGATGTTAAACGAACACTAAAACCCTATATTGGCCTCTGCACATTCTCATATACAAAGACATTATTGCGATCCGCTCCATGAGTGAGTTACAACTATTGTGACAACTCTCTGAGGAGGATGAGCTCAAAATGACATATGCGGAACAGATGAGTACAGGCATTGAGTTTATTTTTACACTGCAATATTTCACTATTAAGTATTCTACAGTGGCATGTTACATTTGAAAACAGATAAATTATGCTGCGGAACAGGAGACAGGACGAGTGCAGAGGACTCACAGATGCATCCGCGTTCAAGGTTAAAGTCGGCACTGCCACTGCTCACAAAGCAGTAAAGCAACAGAGGTCTGTAGCGGCAACTATAAAAATGGATTTGGTTTCATCATTTGGAAAGACATAAAATAAACATGCAGCGTACTTACAGTATAGCGCTATAGAGCTTATTGAGCCAAGATATTACGGGCAGTAGCACTTGAATGAGTCCCTTTGTAAACATAAACCAGTAAATTTCCTTTGCCTTCATTTCCTTAGCTTTACCTTTAAACGTATTTTGTCAAATCTATTTTATGGTTCAGGGAGTATGGCAGATAGCTCGCCTTTACTTATAGTAATAGCACCAAGGAAATTTAGCCAAAAAGGCACAGTATTAGAAACATTTAACAACTTCTTCTTTATTCACGCACGTAGGGCCTGATCTACTAAGATCCAATATAAATGGTTCTAATTTGCATGTGCATTGTTAAAGACTTGCTTGTGTGGTTGATGGGTGTTTTGTGGGTGATTTTCTAACAACAGTGTTTGCACTGCAACACGTTTTAAGGACAAAAGACGCTGCTTTTGTTAAAAGGGAACTTGTAAATGAGGCAGTGCTGAAAACCCGTCCCCTTTATACAAAATATTAATTATGAAGCTGCAACCGACTAGACTGATGTGTGTAAAAGCGTGTCTGAGTTATACTACCAGGTCACCCAGACAGTTTTGTGTTTTCCATGAAAAGTAACAATTTTATTTACCACCACGAGTTGTAAAATGAATAGAACAATAGAAAATTGTGATTTGTATTTGAAATAATTATTTTTTCCTTCAAACTTTTGCTTTCGTCAAAGGATGGTCAGTTTTATAGCTTCTCTAACCAGCTAAACTGCTCTAAGCTGTGCTAACATCATTGCACAAGTGTTTTCTAATCATCCCTTCGCCTTCTCATGCAATGAGAAACAAACACATTGTACCATTAGAACACTGATGTCATAGTTGCTGGAAACATTAGCAATGTGAAATGAAAAAACTGCTTTTCCTTAAAAAAAAGAAAAATTCTAAGTGACCCCAAAGTTTTGAACAGTAGTGTATTTTAAGTTTTCTTACAGAAGATGAACTCATCAAACCATTAACTTATCAGTCCTGCGCTGCAACACTGTTCTGTGCTTTTCGATGCTGCAGAATTAGCATGCCACATGCATGTTCTTCACAGACAGGGGGCGTAAGCACAGGTGGTGAGCGGAATGAGTATCTTTAGAACCAAAATCCTATTTGAAGCTAGCCTGGCTAACACCAGACCTCATATCAATGTAGACTGATATTCTGTCTGCGAACCATCCGTTCATTTGTTCCTATTTGTGGTTCATGAAAGCCCAGAGTCTTTTATTGGGCATTACAAATGTCTGTCAAATGCATCTTTACATAGTTTATAGCAACAACCGATGATGATTAAAAATAGTTTAGCGATTAAAGTTCATGTAGAGATGAATGCAGACTGATTTACTGACTTTCCTGCTTTAACCAAACGTTTTTCTATGCTGATTCCGGCTGGAGAGCTGTTAATTGAAATGCGACTCTTCTCCCACCTGTGACCTCGAGTAGGAATATGTTAGTAGTCATATTAATAAAATGGAGTAAAGAATAAAAACTCTTCTCTCATCGTGCCTTCATGTCTCTGCAGCAGTTTGCACCTTCCCTTGAAAGCATATTAAATTCAGACACTGTCTCCATCACAGAAATTGCATTCTGGCTTGGTAGCTGACAGTGCCTGTGCTACATTAATCTATTTACATTTTCTCCTCCCAGTATTTTGCACAATAGTGTGTAAACGCCCCCATTTTGCATAATCATTTCAGTAAAAGTATTTACTGGATAAGGCGTCTTTTTTTTTACACATTTGAAAGACACAATCCTCTGTACAACATTTTTTGTGTGTGCTATGAGTTTTTCACATTTTTACAGATGCAGATTTTAGGTAGAAGCCTTGTGTTGGAGTCAAATTAGAGCTCAAAATGTGGGTCCTCTTATCTAAGCTGAAATTAGATAATTTGTTATTTTCAATTTCAACATTAAATATGATAGTTTGGTTGATAGTCATTGCTCACAGTAGCAATTTTGGCTATAGAGGTACAAATACAGATTTTGTCAAAACTCAATTTCTTCTCATCTGGCTAGAGAATAGCATAGCAACACAACACCAGACTGTAGACAAAGTAAAGTGCTGTGTAAGATATTTGATGCAGTAGACCCATAACAGCCCTGCTTTGTAGTCCCCTCATTAAATCAAGTTCTTTGGGTGAAGCTGGCAGCTGGGTATTACCTGATCTTACAAATGATCTCAACCATCTATTCGCTTTAGTGTACAGCAAACCATATCACCTGTCCATCTGCATCTTACTTCACTCTGATAAGTGTACATTCACCATATGGCAGGAACAGTGAACCCGCTGGGTTTGTCAGCAAGCCAAATCGATCTACTTAACTCTTCATCTCATTGTCTTCTGCACTGAAAACACACTAGTGGTCTACTTTTTTTTCTTCTTCTCAGGAAGATACCAGGAACACATAATTGAACATTTGTTGAAACCCATTTGCAACAGCTAAAGGGATTTAGTTTTCCAGGGTCCATATCAGATTTTGAGAAAATTTAGCGGTCACAGATCGCTGGTCAACAGCAAGGTGGCGTGTCAAAAGTTTTAAGATATGAACTTGAACCAATTACACTCAGTCCAGTTCCAGCATTTGAAAAGATAGATCCTGGGACACAAATTTAGCTCGGCCAGTAACCTACAGTGCGTTTAACTAGAGTAAAACGTAACAGGTGACACCAGAGTCACAGTTAAACTTGCAATTAAACTTGCAGGAGTTAAGAAAATGTAAGTGATGTGAAAAAAGTGACTGAATGTCAGTAATTTTCTATACCTGCTTATTCCTCATTAGGGTCACAGGGGTCTGCTGGAGCCAATCCCAGCACGTTACAGCGAGAGGCAGGGATACACCCCAGATGGTCGCCAGCCTATCGTGGGGCACACACACCATTCACTCACACACTCACACCTACGGGCAATTTAGAGTCGTCAATTAACCTCAGCATGTTTTTGGACTGTGGGAGAAAAGCCGGAGTACCTGGTAAAAACCCACACAGACACTGGGAGAACATGCAAACTCCACACAGAAAGGTCCCAGATCCAGGATCAAGGAGGTCTTGAACCTGCGACCTTGTTGCTGTGAGGCAACAGCGCTAACCCCTGAAATGTCAGTCAGTCATTTTCTATACCTGCTTATTCCTCATTAGGGTCGCAGGGGTCTGCTGGAGCCTATCCCAGCGCGTTACGGCGAGAGGCAAGGATACACCCCAGATGGTCGCCAGCCAATCGTGGGGCACACACACCATTCACTCACACACTCACACCTACGGGCAATTTAGAGTCTCCAATTAACCTCAGCATGTTTTTGGACTGTGGGAGGAAGCCGGAGTACCCGGTGAAAACCCACGCAGACATGGGGAGAACATGCAAACTCCACACAGAAAGGTCCCAGACCCCGGACGGTCTTGAACCTGCGACCTTCTTGCTGTGAGGCAACAGCGCTAACCCCTGCGCCACCATGTCGCCCCCCCTGAAATGTATTTTTCAAAATTAAAAACAGGTTCTATTAGGACATAGTAAAAATGGGTGTTGTGGTTAATATGTGTATTTGTATTCAGCTCTGAAAATCTTGATTTAATTCTCGTCTTTTTATTATTTACCAGAGACCAAAGCTAGTATTTTGTTCCCTAAGCTATCATAACCTATGTGCTTTAGAAGTGTTAACTTGATAACAAAAGCAATAATAACTTTTTCAGGTGACAGCATCACATCTATAATTGACTGGGTGGAAGACATCGACAGTGACACACTTTCAGACGTTTTTCATCCTGCACTGTGATAGTCCTGAAAATAACAAAACAAATTCTCGACTAAATAAAAGTTTGGATCATTCTTGACATCTTTTATTCACGGTCCAATGAAAATCACACCAGAAACTGAGAAGAGCTCCAACACCATATGTGAGGAAGCATTTCTGTTTTTATGAAACTAACTAGCGAACTAATGAGAACTCCACTGTGAGTGTAGCACTTCATCTAGATAAAGTCGAATTAATTTTGATTAATGCTGTCTTGCTAAGCAGCAAATCTGTTGTGTTACTGTAACTGTGTAAAAAAAGGAATAATGCCTTGTTCAAATTGCTAGAATGCCTGCTTAAGGGGCCTGCGCTCAAACGTTGGAGTTGTTTTGGAGACAGAAGTTGCCTATAAGAGGAAAAGTCATCGTTGGCGCTGTCGAAATTAACACGTTAACTTTTTCATTTTGAAATCAGTCTTGCGATTAAACTGTCCTATGAACTCTCTCTATGTGTGTCTTCATATGTGAATCAGAATCCTTCCCTTTTCTTCTCTCATATCTGCAGGGCTTTTGTTACCTTTTTGAAATTCATCTTCCACTTGAACATGGAACATATTTTCTTGTTAGCCATCATGCATATTAGTGCATGTATGAAATGATTGCCTTCTAAGCCGTTTTGAAATTCATCTGCACTTTAAAGTTCTGGGTTTCCTTTCAAGCTGACAGTCGCTGGCCTTGATGGTTTTATTGGAAAAAGGAGAGAATCAGTTTTTAAAGTTAAAATGATGCTATTAAATAGTATTTCAATGTACTTCCTTTGCATTTATTCTACATTATGACTGTGGTTTTACACTTCAGTATATGTCAGTACAGGCTATAATATCAAGAAAATATAAAATCATCATCACAGCAAAGTGTGTGATTAATTAGTATGTTGCTTTTAAATCCATTGACCACCCAAACCATTACATAAGGAAATAAACCCTCCTCCATTATGAGTAGATGTGTCATTTCCGCTATGAAATAAGAGCATTCATGGTTGTTTTAACAGTCGCTTCTCTACAAAACACAGCAGGCACTTGCAAGGCTTGTTTCCTGCATTCATGAGTTATTGAGATGAAACTGGCCTGATCTGCCTCTCTGTGATATTCGGTCTTTCGTCTTTGCCTGTTTGACCTGTGTTTTAAAACAATGGAATGCTAAGGGAGTATCATTGCAGATCAGGATTTACATCCTCAGTTCAGAGAGGCACTTATCGTAAATTCACCTCTCCTCCATCAGTCTCTGTCTCTCTCTATCTCCCTGCTTCTTAAGTTTCTCTGACAATTCCCCCCCGCTCCGCTGTCTTTTCCCCTCACAACGCTGCATCTCTCCACTAAAAACCACACCAGAAGGACACCCAAGAACTGCAGCCATACTACATCTGTCTTCATTAAAACAATAACCGGGAATAATAGAATATCTTGGCCATTAACAAAGGTTACCAGATTGCAGTGCACATTACGCTATTACTTTGCAGGTAGAAAACGCATTAGCTAATAGCGTGTTGTCAAATGCATCTAATCTAAATACCTCAGGATTACAAAATCATTGATCCTTCCTAATTCCTATCTGGTCCCTATTTCCCTGAGTAAATATGTATTTAAATTAAAAGAGGCCTTAAAATAAATGACACAAGATAGCAAATTACTGATACAGCCCAGTATTTATAGGACGGCCTGGCACCCTCAGAGCTCACGCATGCCAAGATGGACTGTGTAAATTCAGCTATAAACCCATTTGTTTGCACTGAAAATCAGATTGCCTAGAGTGATTATTCAATCAAGCCACTGCATAATTACAAAAAGTTCACTCAAAAGAAAACTGGCCACACTACAGAGAGTCTGCTTAATTTTTGTTAAACTGGTTGAAATGCAGCTGAATCAAGATTTTCAGTCAAGTAAAAGGAGAACTCAGCTCCCATGGTATGGAATATATTAACTCCCTTCATGCACTGAGAACAATAATGAATTTGCTAAATGTGGCACATGCTGTACTTGTACTGTAAAAGGTGCAGTACAGTAAAAATGCAGATTTACGATGCGCGTCTGTTAAGAGGCAAACTGAACATGTGGCTGCTGATAAATTCAAGGAGCTAAACCAAATGCTGTTTCATTTATTTACAGCATTGCCCTGTGTGATGTGCATGTAAAAGCATTCGGATGAGAAAAAGGTGAAGCTGAATCTTTGCTTGTTTACAGTGGGCAGACGTGTATTAATACACATTTGTCTCTCACACACACACACACACACACACACACACACACACAAATCGATCAGACACAGCGTTTACTTTGGGTCCTGTTCGCTTGTATGTATGTATGTATGAACGGCTGCCTTTTCTTTTTCATGTGATGAATCTGTCTCATATAGTATTCAATGGTCCATTGAAAAAAAGCATTCTCCCTTTTTTATCTTTTAAAAAGCACTGGCTTCAACTGTATTTACAAAACTTGACAACCTTGGGCGCTTGTTGCTGCATTATTTTTGTCCTTTGAAAAAACAATTCAGCGCTATTTGAGCATGTCACTGTGCAAAATCAGTCTGATCAAATTCTGAAGCATTATGACTAATAGCTGGTTTGATCTCATGAAGAATAAAAAAAAAAAAAAAAAAAAAAGACGGAACCAAAAAAGCAGAGTTATATTCATTAGCCCTCAGAGCACACTGTAATTGCGTTAGAGATACATTAGGGGCAGCATTTTAGGTCCTACTGATGAAGTCCGGAGCTGCATGGGACATAATTGAGAGGCTGAAATAGCATTATTGTGCCTGTGCCTCTGAAATAACTACAACAACACATCCATTTTCATCAAGTCAGACCACATTCAAATCAGTGCAAAGGTAGCTAAATGTCAGCTAATCCATATTTCGTGAAAGCCACTGGTCATTTCGCTCGAGGGTCTTTTATCCGTTTGGGAGAGCAACAAAATGAAGCGCACGCGGCTTACAAAGCAATGTTGAGTCAGGGATTTCATCTTCGGTCGGATCACATCTGAGCTCGTCTTATTGCAAGTACACTCATACATGTTTCGTCATACTTGCTGTGATTCAGAGGGCAAAAAGATGTTGCACTGAACTGGCATTGAGCTTTGTCTACTGTAAATCTGACATTACAATGCTCCCAACAACAAGCTGAATTGCCAATGTCCAGCCTTGTGTAGCCTTACAGAAAGAAAAAAAAAGAATTCTGTAATTCTATAAAAGCAACATCTGGTCAAAGCAGACCAAGGGTTTTATTTATAAAACAGTGCACAGGATCAATACCGAAATTCTATGTGCACACAAAAGACGAAAATGGGGCCCGCCAAGACAGAGACAAACACATATTTACACTCTTTTATGTGTAGAACTCTCTCTTTTCCTCTGGGGGTGGGGAATGGCATGGAGAGACAGCATGTGGCACTTGATATTTAATTATTATCTTAATAATAGAACTCACGTGTAATTACATACGATTTGAGCGGTCTTATATTTTTGTGTCTGGAATAGTTGCGGCTCAACACAAACACGAGCAACACTGCCGACTCGAATGTTTAGGATGAAGTGGATCTATAATTAACATTAATAATGAGCGAAATGAAACGTGTGACACGAATCACCTGTGTCCCCAGCTTCCTCTGCCTCCAAATTGCTCATAGGCATGGGTCAGTGTTTCTCACTTACAGGTGCGCATAATTTCCTGTCAAGTCCTGACTTTCACGTGCGTATCTTTCAAGCCCTGTTTTGCAACGGATATAAACGAGGCTCCGGGACTCTATTAAATGCAAAGTGCTATTACGGAATGCCATGAACCTTGCTATAGACCCACTTGAGGAACTCTCTGCAGTCACTGAAACATCTCAAGCATTTTAACATGCATTTAGTAGATTGTGACTGTGTCGCAACTCTGAACTATATGAGAAACGATTAGAATCCCTTTGTTTTCTCCTTGTTTGAATAACAAACTGAGCAGAAATAATGGATTAATGTTACCCCGCTCTATAAAAAATATATATTTAATAACTTTTCTGTCTATTTATTGAAACCTTGTGTAATCCTTTGAAGCCTGAAATACTGTAGCACTTGACAGCTTGTTTTTCATGCATCAAAGTATAAATGTGTTTTTTTTCACAGTCTATTTTATATTCTTGCGTGTCAATATAGAACAGAAATATAAATGTGATCTCTTTTATTTGTACTTCAGATCCTGTCTTTGCTGGATTCTTCATA
Source organism: Lepturacanthus savala (assembly GCA_030544235.1). Taxonomy (NCBI): domain Eukaryota; kingdom Metazoa; phylum Chordata; class Actinopteri; order Scombriformes; family Trichiuridae; genus Lepturacanthus; species Lepturacanthus savala. The sequence continues at coordinate 20,756,457 of CM060462.1, read as the reverse complement.
CTTGTAGTCCTTAATTCTAAATAATTAATATTGTAATGCACTAATAGTGATGCAATGCAAGCCATACATTTTACAGATTATTTTTACGTAACACTGAGTAAAAAGACTATTGCTCTGTAGGTCAAATATATCCTCCCAGGTCACTCCTGACTTGTTGAAATATAAATCTAAAAAAAGAGAGAAACACAACAGAGGAAGCCAAAAACTGTTCATGTTTTTCAATTCATTTGGGAGCAGGGCAGTGCTTGAGGGACCCTACTCAGCCCATTATGTTTCATGGTTGCTCTCAATTCTAGGTGGTGAAATTGTTTCTGTGGAAAGTGCAGGGGATTCTCTACATTACAGCATTTCATCCGCAGAAATTTCTCCAAACCATGGATGTGTTGAATGTTGTGACGTGGTGTCAAAGTTCAGATCTTCCTCTTATAAATCACTTTTCTTTTCTGAGCTGGAGGTGTGTGTTTTTTCCCTGCCTAAACCCAACCACAGCATTGTCACAACATACAACAGAATCTGTGCAAATATTTACACGTCAAAAAACGTTGATAATGACATTCAGCGTATCCGCAGAAATGCAAACTGTCATCATCTCCCTTTGGCGACTGAATTACATTACTGGTAATTGTTGTATATATAAGTGTTATGGGCACAATGTTTTCCCGGTGATGGCTCCAGATGAATACAGCAAGAGAGGGAAGAGGAGAGTAAAATTATATTATGCTGTGCTATTGTGCATTGCATTAATAGTTCTAATTCCTCCTTATTTCAGCGTGGGTGGGCACTAAACTGTATTTTCAAAGTAAGCCATATGTGGTTGTTAGTCTTCAGGGAAGTGAAGGCATTAATAGAACCCCTGACCTGCATGGATTTCTATCCCTTAATGAAATATATTGTACACACAGTAGGGGATGCACTCAAAGTTAAGTGCCCCCTTCAAAGTTAAGTGCACCCTTTGGCCAGAGCTAAACTTTTTTTTTTCCATTTAGAGTACACCGGTGGCTATAAAATACAGTATATTATTATTTATTTTTTGAGATTTTCCAGAAACTATCCCCATTTTTTTAACCACCCAAGTCCAACAGCAAGTGCAAGGTGGTAGGTGTTAGTACACAGGCTATGTAGGCGTCTGCACACACACAGGTACCTGCTATTTTTGTTCATGTATGTGTAAACTTGCAAAAAAAGGGCTGGGTGGAGGTGAAAATCTGTGGGTGCAGTGATTACTAAATACTGTTTAAGAAACACCTGCATTATAAATCAGTGCAGAATGATTTATTGACTTGCTTGCTTTAACCACATTTAACGTTATTTCCTTTGCCAATTTTAGTTGGAGATTGTTTAAGTGAAATGAGTTATTTAAATATAAATCAATAATTAATCCATTGCTGTAGCCAGAGTGTGAATTATACAAAGAGATTTTCTCCAGTTGCGTGAAAGAAGCAGTGTATAGAGTAGGGACATGCTTTAGTGAAATAGTCTTAAAAATTTTACAAATTCTTGTTTAATGTAATGTCTGCAGACTGTAAATGATGATGAATTAAATCCTTTACACCAGCTCATTAGAGACATACTGCACCAAGATTTTTGTAATCGCAGGTCGCCAACAAAGTATTCTAGAGTAAAACTGAAGGATGTTTGACCCACGCACACAAGAGACCATCATTATCTGCTCAAACACAGACCCACACAATGCCAAGGCCAAATTATTAAGGACTGAAACTGCCATAATCCAGATTAAGATTAAATAAAAATAAATCATGACTCATTACATAAATAAATATACCAGTAAATATCCATAATTATTTCATTTTCCATTTAATTAATTCATAAAATGAATTTATTTGTGTATAATTTTCTCATGTATTTGACTTTACATTTAATTTCTTAATTTTGAAATGTATTATGACAATTTATGTATTTGTTCCCCTCAGTCATTTTCACTTCAATACATAAAATGGGAAATAAGATTAGAAATTAAATAAATTCATGTGCAATAGGAAATATATGTATTTATTTATTTTAAATGATCTTCTTCTAATGGTTCTACATTCTACATTGTGTAATTATAGTGAAAATAGATTATTCCCTTTTTTAGGGACCCACAGGCATCTCCTCATGGACCACTGGGTCTCCCCACTTTGAGAACCATTGGTCTATGCCTTTAAGTACTAGATTACATCAAATTAAGTTTTACCTTCAAAGTTGACCACAGAGGTTTGGAGTTGACTCGCCTGAACTTTCAGTCACCCACGATGCTGAAGGACAATGGCCAGCTTCAACCAGTACTTCACAAAAGGAGTAGCACGAAAGATCTCCAAAGGTGGTCTATTGATGTCCACAAAAAGAAGAGAGAACTGTAGCCAGCTGGACTTCTCAAGGGGCCTCAATAGGGGAACAAGGTAATCAAGGTAAACTTGGCAGGTGGCAGTCATTGGGGGCTATTTATTTTCCCCGCTTTTTCAACAATAACGCTAACCCCTTTAAACAGGCCAGCCAAGATGCTCATGTTGAGCCATTGCTGTTGACTTTCCACCCTACGTTTTCATTGCAGATGGAATTTCTTGGATGTAGGGATATTCTGAATTTGAATATACAGGCCATTTGCTGCTCCTTGTAGGGTATGATAGTATGATATAGTATGATATGAACTTCTCCTATTTTCTTCTTTCTCTTATCTAGTTAAATAAAGTCATATTTCATATGAACTAATATAATTACTCACTCTTCAGCACATGTGAATTTCAATATTGTTTAATTATCCAACCAGACAGAACTGTATTCTTATGAAAATAAAGATGGTACCTATATAGAAGATAATAATAAAAAAGCTAAACACTAATTAATATATATGGATCTGTGCATTTTACACACAAAGAAATCTAACATCCATAAATTTCAAACAATATACCATCAGAGAAGCCTCATCTTCACTTCCAACATTCTAGGTCCTATCGATCAAATGCTATGAACCAAAACGTGAATGTTGGGCACTGGCTTTACCACCATTCCAACTCAGCCTAATCTCACACCAAAAATCATATTTGTTTTCAGAAATGGATTCAGCTGTATTTTTCCAGTAAATTTTCACCAAGTTGCCCAATTTCAAGAAAACACACGACACTCCTCTGCCTCTAAAATAAATGGCTTAAACTGACTCTCTACTCTTGTTACAAACACAATACTCTTTTACATTGTTTTTAGCTTTTTGGCCATGTTTCTACTCAGGAGCAGAGGGAACGGTGTTGTGCACCTGCCGGTCAGCCATCTGTCAAGTGCATCTTACTGATTGCTCCACCATCTGTCAAGTGCATCATATTGATTGCTCCACTCTAAATAGCACAGCGCCATGCGCTCTGATTTAGACCACCTCTCAGCCAGTCTGAGCTCATGGTGTTAACCTGCCCAATACCGCTGCGCTGTCTTTGCGCCTGACCACACCTGTAAAGCTCCCTCTGGTACAACTTACGATGCATTGGCATTCCTATCTACACAACCCAAGCAGTGGCCGCTGGCGGGAAACTAGCAAATACACCTGAGTTTTAGTGGTTGGACTGCTTTTGTGTTGTCTGAATACAAGCACTAAAAATGTAAGTTTTTCATAATATATGACTTTTAATTAACCTGTTAAGCACCAAGGCTATTCATTGGGGGACTAAGACTAATACCCCCAACAGCAAAAGAGATACAATGCTGCCCCATTATGTAGCACGTAAAAGTAATTTTTACACACCAAACAATTCAAACACCAAGAATATATCAAATATCAAAATCCAAATAGCGTCAGAAAGTCAACTCACTTTCCATATTTCCGTTGCTACCTCTCTGATACTTCATAACACACAAACAAACAACATCTCATATGAAAGCTAAGACCCTGGCAAGTTCAACGGTACCAGTATTGTTTCCCTACAACAAAAACTCAGCGAACCAGCAGCCAAAGAATACAAAGGTAAACAACCACTTATTGTAAATAAGTAACAGAATTTCTGTCTTACCTTTGCAGTTTGTGATAAAAGTTGTACTAGAGAGCAAAACACAGTGGTTTTAGTGATTTTATTTGTTTACAACCTATGTCAACTTAAATCCGACTTCACTTACCTAAAACCTAAAAACCTAAAAAAAAAGAGACTAGATCTTAAGAGGCTACACAAAGAGGCTCCTTCTCAAATTGTGCTAGACTATCCATATATATATATATATAAATATATTTGCACAAATCTTCAGTTCATAAAAGCATTTTACTGATACAGACAGTGCCCAACTTTTGAACACAGCCGAGAGGCTGTTCGTCAGCTGAATTGTTCGTAAGGCGTTATATATTAAATTTCAATCTATAATTGCTACCACTATCATCACTTGCCTTACAGATTTTGCCACTACTACAAGGTTACACTACTAGGTTAGGTAAAGGTAAAAGGTAAAGGATCCAGGGGGGTACGAAGTCTGATAAAATAAATAAAATAGGAACTTGCAAATGCAATACAGCATTTTACAAACATTTATGGACATCAGTCAGTTGTTCGTATCTACGAATATTCGTAAGTTGGATGTTCTTATCTTGAGGATGTGCTGTATTTTCATGAGCATAGTGTTTCTGCATGACTGAAATGAAAACTTTGAGTAGATTTTTTTTCAGATGCAACATACATTTACCTCGCTTTTTTCTGCCACTAAAATAGGCACACACTGCCACATTATACTGGCCTGCTCAAGTGTTGCTGTAGCAGCATTCCCGCAGAAGAACATAAGTAGGTATTCAGTGTGTAGCTCTTTAAAACCTGTGTCCATCACTGTCACACTGGCTGTGAGGACTCCTGGACTCCCTACCAATTGTCTTTCATCATGTAACACTACCTGGGATAAAACACCTGATTATTATCCCTGTTGCTCATTTCTGTTCGCGACACCCCACATCCATGAGATTACTGCACTGATATTATGTAGGCTGGAGGCCACGTCGATGAAATAGGAAGGTCACCTTGACTGATGGTTGAACAAAAAAATAAATAAATGAAAAAAATATACTCCTTGCTGCGTAAGATAATGGACTGCTACTGGGTTAATTTCATCCTTAAAAAATCCAGTTCTATGGAACAGCATGCTACTCAATTTAGTCATTTAGCATGAAATCATTATACATGAATATTACATTTTACTTTTCATTACACGCAGTCAGTCTGGTATGTAAATTTCTCCATGTCACTATACATGCCTTAAGGTGTTCAGCAGGAGAGAATGACAGAAGGTGTAGGCAGGTAAGTAGGTAGATGAATTTATTGACTATCTTATGTTCTTGGTTGGCTCAAACATATAAAATGTTTAGAAAGAAATTAATTCTTTCTATCCAGCTATATTATACATCCATGGCTACCACACAAGTAGTGTCTTGTGATCCTTTGCTAATTTGCACATATATAAATTAGACAATACACATACATTTGGCGCAAAACTGTCCCCTTTCTATGCAAATCAGCCTCATTGCAAAAAACAAGGTTTAATTCACAAAGCCCAGCGCTAATAGCCACACACAGTTAGAGTGAAATTATTAGCGTCTACAGAGAGTTGGTGGTAATGAAGCGCACATACTCCCTTTCCCCGGTCTCTCTTACTTTAAATGTTCAAGCTTGTGAGGCATTGAATGATATTGAATATATATTGAATGATATCAAGGGTGAAATCTCCATTCGGGGGATCAAGTGTATATGGGGTGGTAGGCTTATCTTGGACTTTCAGCTACTTAAAAATAAAAATCCTGACAGCTCTGATGGAGCTCAGTATTCATCCATAACAGCTGCTTTATTATAAACAAGTCCACCGTATAAACCCAGAATCTCAGCTGACCTGTATAGATGTGTATCAGAACACAAAAATGTTAATTACCATCAGAAGCCTTACTGATCCGATGTTAATGAAGTTACTGCTGCTGTGCTGTGGGGGGAATGCATGCAGCCTCTTTTTTTCAGTGTGGAGACGCACTGCTGCCGTGTGATGCTGCATCCAGCTGTGACACACTACCACGCAGCTGGAAAGAAACAGAAAAAAAAAAACAAAAAAAAACTTGGATACATTCAGTGACATCTAGCCAATATTAGACTTAGACATTAATCTTACACATGTCAGATGTGCCACGATCCCATTAATTGCTGTATTTTGACATTTGACATTTCAGTATGAGTGTTGTGGATGTGAAATACACTGCAAAAGAAGCCAACTTGAAAAATATAAATTGTTGACATTTAAGGCAGTAATATAAGTTAGCACAACATAGCAAGACAGTTGTTTCAAGATTATTTGGTGAGCTGTCAGTACTTAAAATCTTAAGTTGTGGTTTAATAGAAGAAGAAACAGTTGCTGCCAGAAGCTGGAGTCGACAGGTAAGTTTTAAACAACCTTTAATTTATTTTAATGATAAATGATACAGAAATTTTATTTTTAGTTGTGTCGTAATGGAGAAAGTGACCTACACATTTTAAATGTTTACACACAAAGGTTTTCAGTCATTAGCAGTTAGCGGCTAACTGATGCTAGCAGGGCTGCAGATTAGCTTGACTAGGCAAATCCCAATCAGGATGGCATGTTGTCTCCTGACTATAGTCATCGCAATAGCATTTGACAAAAATCCAAATTCAGAGTTGAGCAAACCCAGAAGCAAAACTTAAGATATTTAGTTTAATCGCCCAAGTTTTTTACCAATTTGTAGGCCGGAAATGTGGAAAAAAAACGGTTGAAACACTAGAATGCACTCAAAACTTTATTGGTATATCTGCGTTATATCATTAACGCAGTATATTTTATGACTTAGACCTTGACATGCTATCTGGTCTGCAGTCTAGTGTATGTAAGGTGAAAGGTTTTCCTGTAGTTCTGTATACAAGTTCATTTTGGCCTGATGGACAGTAAAAAAAAAAAAAGAAAAGCTTCCTTAAACCTCCTCATAAAAACTAATGACAGTGCTTTGCATTTATTGGCAGGTCCATGCTGCTGTCTGCCTCGGCACTGAAATTAACTCCACCTTTCCACTTTGCTTTGCTTAGTCGTTGTGTTGTGATTTTATTGTAACATGGCACAGAAAATTCATGTCACAGTGATAAACAATTTACAACAAGTTATTTTATTTAACAAAACAATTTATTAAAATGGCTGCAAACTAAGCAGCATTACATAAGCACAGTCTATTTTACTCAAAAGGTCCCATGCAATTGAAGGTATTTTATATTTTTGTGACGTATTTCCCGTTGAAATAAATTGTTTGTTACAAAAGGGAAGTTTTTTTAATAATAGTAGTTTTTTATAATAACAAAGTTGATTGGATGAACTTTAGTAAATGCCCTGACTGCAGAATGAGTCATCAAATATTTGAAAAGGTTTTAAAGGAAAGGGAAAGAAAACAGTGATTTTGATCAATGTTGGTGTAAAGACATGTAAATATATTGTTACTACTACATTTTCTAATGTGATAGTTGAAAATAAGCTGATGGGAAAATAAATATTGGAGTTGTGTAGCAATGCAATAATATATTATACTCTGTTTGACACACAAGCTGACTGATATAAACCCCACACTACAATCCAGCCGTATAATGATAGAGGTAATGTTTTAAATCAATTTTCAATCAGCCTTTTTTATTTCAAAACACAAATCAACTTTTAAAAAGAATGTAACACTACTAAATCTTTTCTTTTTTTTTTTTTTAAAATAAAGCTGATTTACTTTGATATTTCTGGAAGTTTGATTCATTAGTCCAATATGGGATCCCAGAAAACACAAAAACACTATTGTGTATATAGATCCCACACCATGTATTTTCCACACTATATATATATATATATATATATATATATATATATATATATATATATATATATATATATATATATATATATATATAAGAAAGTTATATATAACAATAGTTACAATATTAAATCTATATTTAGAATAAAAATCTAACAAAACTTGAAATCATAAAATATCACAAACACTGCACAATGCCACTAAAACAACAACAAAAAAAACCCTTAAATTACACCTCAAGGTCACATAGTTCAACATACCTGGCACACTTCAGGCTGATGAAACAAAACTGCAATGTAAAATCGACTGTAGCAGTGAGATGCAACTGTATTTATCTTGTGGACTACTGTAAATACACGTTTATGGCCGGTACGACTGTCTATTTCACTTCAAGAATGATGGACACTGAAAAAGCCTTCCATGTAATTACTCTTACATGCCTAAGAGCCGGCACTTACTAATTTTACCACAAGATGTAATTTACCTTTTTATGTTTTCAATCAATGCTGAAAGACACGGACAAATGCGTGGGTTCATTTTTTTATTTGGTCTGGCCGCATTGTATCTTTTGGAAGGAAAAATAGTCCAGAAATTCAGGATATCTGTCATGATACTACTTGTCACATCATCCTTTATCACTTGACATATATTGACTTCAGATTTATTATGGATTCTCAGCCTCATACACGATGAAACAGGATATGCAGAATATTGCAGCATCCTGCATCTAAAGTAGCAGTAATGTGTAATTTTAATATTGTTATAGATTCAAATGGGATGGGAATATATATTAAACTGACATTTTCATTTATTTTAGCAATTACATTTCATTGAGGTCTTTGTTTAACTTGTAGACTGATGAGTATTTTCAACATTTATGTAAATGATTGTGTATTTGATTGTGTTAAAAAAAGAAAATATATATATATAAATATATATATATATATATATATATATGTATATATATATATATATATATATATATATATATATATATATATATATATATATATATATATATATATATATATATATATACTCTTGATAACCATTAAACAGGGCTGTGTGCCATTGTTGGGAAAATCAACCATGTAACATTCAATGCAAAACAGGCTTTAAAATTGTATATGGTTTGTAAGGACATCGCTGACGAGGCACAATTTTCCTTCTTCAAATTGTGGTTTCCCTCCTTTCTGCAGGACTGTGGCCGACAGCTCATTGCCTAGTGTCCAGAGAAATGTCAGAATGCCGACAGGTTGGTATCATCAGTGGCCTTATCTTCCTCTTGCAGGTGCACCGGCACAAGGAAAAGGGCCGGCACATCCTGCCAGCCAAAGGCTTTATGGCTTGCTGCAGCAGCCGTGTAACTCTATCAGGTGATCAACTTAAGACACATAAAAGAGCAGTGTTTAGCATATTCTAAGATACATTTAAAACAATGGAACTAAAGTTTTATTCAAAAGAAGAGGGACTAAGGTGGAAAACGAATTGGTCGTGGTGCATTGAGAACTTTTTGAACAGTGTCTCAAATAACATTTTTTTTGTTTTGCCACATGACCGTTTCACAACAGGCAGTGAACTGGTTTCATTATATTGCTCAGTCACTATTAAACTGAACAGGCCGATAGTTTGGGTTTTATCTGCCCAGCTTTGTGAGACATATGCCTTTGTGAGTTACTGCCTCCACCCCAATCCAATCAGATGAATTGGAATTAGTTTGTGATGCTGACAGTCAGTTTTCACATGGACCTTCCCTTCAGCACAAAAGGCTGATGACAGCTTGTTCTATAGAATATGTAGGGGACCAGGGCCATTTTTCTAAACAGATATACCGCTAAAGTAATTTTCTAATGCTGTGCGAACTGCAGAACAGATTCCATTAATGTCCATCACAGATAGGAGTGTCTCAAAATAGGGAAATTAAATCAAAAGTACTGCATATGCATGGTTAGAGAGAGGGTAAACACCTTTTCCACTTTTATTACTATATGTAATCTACAAAATCTCAGTCTATTTCGGAAAAAAAAGAAAGCAGAAAGGACAAGCAAGTTTTGAGAGAGAACAAAAAGAATGTAAAGAACTTCTAGTGAGACAGCACTGTGCTAAGGGATTCTTATGTTTTAAGCCTCCGAATCAAAGCATCATCTATTTGTAAAAAAAAAAAAGAAAGAAAGAAAGAAGATCAAGCAATGTTTCTGCATTAAAATGTAATTCAAACTTAATACAGGAAATGAGGGGACCCTTTTTTCTTCTAAAGGTTTGTTTAATCTTCACACATATGCCAAATAAAATCTCTTTGATCCTCTTCTCCCCTTTAATCAGGGTACATGCTCCCATGCCCCCTCCCTTTTTCAGTCTCTCATTCAGACTTGTTCCTCCTCAACCCGTCTGTCTCCTTGTACTGGTTTCATTTCTGTTGACAAAGCATTACAGAGCCCCCATGTCTTGTCTTGCCTAATTGGTCCATGTGGATTAATTTAGCATCTAATTACCAAGCTAGTTTTCATGCTTCTGAATTTTCAGGGTCGTGTTTTGCCTTTAGATAACTTTCCTCCCTATCAAGGCGATGTAGTTTCTCACATTTCACTGAACCATATGAATAAATGTGCATTGTAATAGGTGCAAATACATGTGAAAATACAACAATGACCATGACTTGAGTGCACTTTAGAGGAATTAAATACACCCACAAGATGTAATTTGAAGGTTTCAGGAAAAATAGGCCGTATTTTTTGTTTTAATCCATTAAAAAAACTGTTTGAATAGTCAATAGTGAGAGATGGTCATTGAAATGTGACCACTAATGTGACCACAAGCCCAATGAGAGGTATAATTGCTCAGAGTTTAGACAGTTTTATAGTTAATTAAGTAACAGTATTGTTAAATTTGCTATAAGCAATGATATATGTTATATATTATTGTTATAATTGGGATAAAATAAACAATTATAAAATAAACAAAACAGATAAAGCGATATATCCCCCAACAAAATAAAACAAAGAAACCTATCCGCCTTTTTACAAAAAAAAACTTATCTGATAAGAGAAAGTAACATCACACAGAATATGAATTTATCTTTAATGCCGACATTCCGATTTTAAATTTTTATATTTATTTTTTATTTATACTGGAAATGTAAAGCACACCAAAAGCTGCAATGAGATTCTCTGACTGCAAGTAGACTTGAGAGTAGATTTCAATGTCGCAGGCGCTGGCCCGTATGCATTTCTCTTTCATTCAGATGACTTTTCAGCCCTCGGGCCTTCTTCAAGTATAATTACACTCATCCCTGCATAGGTGCTGAGCCTGAGGCCAAGCGGTTGTTGTAGTCAGTGTAATTATGCTTACCATTGTAACAGTTTTAAACATCCTTACACAGGTAAAAAGCTCCCTATAAAAAAAGAGCTATTTCAGGTCACACTAAATCGGTCATTTATCTTACCATTGCCCTTGCGGTAAGTCATATGTTAGAAAGATGAGTAGAGCAAAGACGACTCGTATTGCTGAACATTGAAACACTATTAGATACAAACACATGAATTATCCATTAGCAGCACATTTTTGTTGAATTTAATCATCTTATTTCCTCTCTAAGATATATCGATACTGGGAATGTATCATTCCACCCAAGATGAGGTAACTCGAATGTTTTACTTTCAACACAATTGGATCTGCTGTCTGAGAACATATCTCTTGGACTGAATATAGAATGTTACCTGAAGTGTTTCCCATTTTTTATTCAATATTAAGATTAACACTACTACATGTTTGGTGTTTGATTTCTGTGAAAAGTTAGACGACACACACGCACGCTCATCCATTTTGACCAAATACCAAACTTTATTACCAACCAAATACCAACCTTGATTTATAGCCTAGTAAGTATTCAGGTGTCACCACACTCACACACATTTGTTCAGAATATACAGTAAAGTAACTTTTCCTCAAGGACAACCAGGAGACATATGTTTCAGAGCAGCATCTGAGAACAAAGAGGTATGAAATGAATTCATCAGATAGTGAGAAGGAAAATATTGTGTGGGAGACTTGAATGAATGAGATCTTACTTGTGCATGAGTAAGTGCCTTTTTTCTCTATCAGAAGCTATTAGATGGTTTGAGTGGTCTTTTTGATTAATTATATGCACATGAATCACACATCAGTGAATGAGAGCAATGCAGGAAGTAATAACAGGTCCATTAAAGACCAAATTGCACAGACACACTGTTTTTTATGGTTGGTTTAGACTAGGATAGGAAGAGATAATGGTCTGAAGTGGGTCAGTGGAAGGTTATCGGAGGACAAATTGTCAAAGCTGGTTTCAAATTGACATTTTTTAAGACATGTGTAGACTATGTGGACTTTGTAATTTTACCTGAGTCCATCAGCTGGTATGCCAGCTGGTGCGCCAGCTGCTCAGCAGCAGACAGGAGAGCTCTTCAGAGGGTCATCAATACCGCCCAGAAGATCATCAGCTGCTCACTGCCCTCTTTGGAGGACTTATTCAGCTCTCGTTGCCTCAGTAAAGCAGCCAACAAAGACCCATCCCACTCCAGACATCATCTGTATGCCCTGCTGCCCTCTGCTAGGTGATTCAGGTCCATCAAATCATGGACAAACAGACTGAAGCTGAACAAATCCAAACACTGATACTAAATATATAGGACCTGTGTGACTACTGCAATAGTTACATTCATAGAACTCTGCTCAGATATCTACATCACAGCTGCACATTTGTATGTATGTATTCCTAATTACATTACTTGCGTATATGGCTACTGCAATCCAGCAAACGAGCATTTAGCACCTTAAATTAGTTTAGTCTTTCATTTTCTATGGACCATTACAGTATGTTATGCTGATCACATAATCAAATTTATACCAGTGCACACTTTTATTTCTGGCCTTGGACTCATATCATCATACTGTTGACAGACCCATGCAGCATTTTATGGGGGTTTTGATTTTCAGCACCATAGTTACAGTACTTCACAATTACCTTAATTATTCCTACAGTCAATCGTTCGGGGAGCGAGAAAAGATTAAGAGTGCTCTGGAAATGTAAGTGTGGGTGGAGTGGTGTAGTGTTATTTGGAAAAGTAGGGGCATCTAATTTTCAGGGGAATGCCCACCAGGGAGCATTTTGTGAGGAAGCACAAGCTCTGTGTGTGTTTGTGTGGAGGAAACACAGGCGTGGACATGGCCTCAGGCTGGAGAGTTTCTCTACTTTACCTACAGTACAGATAGATCAAGAACAACAATATCTGCTCTTTTTTTATCTTTTGTCCTTGTTAGTTTTGGTATGATCAGAACCCAAATACAAAAGCCCTTTAAATAGTATAATACTCAATGAAATTGTCATAAAACCTAACTTACATTATAATAAAATGAAAATTCGAATGTATTTTTATTTATTTTAAATGTATTTTCAGCTCACTATCACAGGTAAAAAATCACCAAATAGGAAATGGTTATCATAGCCATTATGAGCAACATCTGAAATGATAAATATATTCAGTGAGTTGGCAGTGAAGGCGAGTTTGAGCTATACGCATCTAAAATCAGCATTTACCTATTTGTGAAATCAGGAATGCATGAGCATTGCTTAAACCTCACAGTACTGCATAGATCTGTAGATCTGCAAAAGTATTCAATAGAATTTTGCTAAATGTTGTTGTCTAACCGACTGAATGTCTGATTTGATATTTCTTAATCCACACTCAACAGACAAGATGTACCGGTATTGGCCATTGTCTTCCATTTTTTTCCACAGCAAATCCACTCAAAGCTCTGTAGGATTGGATAGGTAGCAATCGATATTATATTAGTGACTTGTGCTACAGCCTCACTGTGTTGTTCACAAGGCTGTTATACTGAAAGGTGTATTGTCTCCAGTCTGAGGTTATGTGGAGAAGGTCTTCTTCTGTAGGACAGTCTACATATCAAAAATCATTGTTATTTATGGTGTATCATGTTTCATAGTAATACGTTAGTATGTAAATTATTAATTAAAATTCATTAAATCCTCCTAAGGGGCACCGCTCTCTGTACCAGACACTACTGGTCAAGTTAATAGTTTGCTTGTCATTAATTTACAAAGTTAATAAGATTAATTTTCATTAACAAAAGCTTAGATTAACGTACAGGGATCTCAGACCCTTCTTGCATTTAAATTAAAAAATCAATAGACAGCAGCATGCATTCAAGCCTATTGTTTATTAAGAATAAAATGTTACACAAGTGGAATGCATTGGATTTTTTTTCGCAAGCTCACTGCCGCATCACTGCCATGCTCTAATGACGTTAAAGAACACTTTCTCAGTTAATATTGCTTAATTGCTGATTACCATGGTAGTATGTACAACATAGAACAAAAATATGCAGGGGGGAAACTTTGGAGAAGCAGCTGCGAGATGTTTAACTACAGCACTGCAATCTTACTTTTGAAAAACATGTTAGTCATGCTGGTTTAATAAAAGAATTTGAGTAAATTACCATATTTTTTCAGTTTTGCTGAGCCAGATGTTTGTCAACGAGGAATCTCCTGTCCTAAATTGCGGTCTGGTGTCAAATAAACGCCTGATCTGTTAAGTGATTGAAACAAATAAATGCCCAGGTTATAATTTAGTAATTTACTGTGCTTTGAGATGAGGTCTGAGATGTCACAACTTAAACTCAGCATCTCCAGAACAGTGTCGGTTGGGAAATCCTAACCCTAACGCTGCTTCCCAGGAACCAGTGATATTCCTCGGGAGCGACTGTGTCATCTTGGGGACAAGATCGTATCTTACTTCTTCTTTTGGTTTAGATCACACTTAGTCGGCCTGACTGACTGAATTAATAAACGACCATGAAAATATAGTTAATAATAAAATCGAAAGTTTGACAGTGTCATGACATAAGAGAGTGGGTTGCCTCTAAGTAGCATTCCAAAAATCACAAGAGAGTGAATGTCTGATGGCCTGCTGTTCTCTGGTGAAAGGGGCGGGGTTTCTGCATCCTTCATTGTTTGCATGGAGGTGCACAACCAGAACTATACTTTTAATTACTTTTAGTTGTCCTACTGTTTACCTGTCTGTCTTTGATTATTAAATAAATCCATTAACTGCAAGTTTATCTTTCACTGTATCACTGCAGCCTGTTATAGTGCAACAATTGCTCTACAGCATCACTTCATCATTTACTTATATACAATCAAGCACCGTTCAATACACCAAGACAATTCCCTTAACAATTCTGCACAGGTCAAAACCTAATAGTGACAGTCATCATTACACAGGAGTTGAACTTATATTGTATTATGAATCCTCTGAATATCCCTCTTATGCTTCCAGAAATCAGGATTACACTGTTCTGCTCCTGTTCGTTTAAAGATCAACATATTATTACTTTCCAATGAATAAATTTCAGCTTCGCAGTTTGATGATTTTTTTTTAGCCCTTTGGCTCAAAAGTGAGAGTTTTGTGTGTGTCCATGAATGTTTGGTTGGCTTCATGGCTCAGCTCTTTCCTTCATCCTTGAAGTTATTTTCTCAAGGAACCGATAAGAGATCTGTGGAGAGCGGGAGGTTTGTCGTGCTTCCAGGTCTCTTGACATGGTGGTGTGTTCTTTGAAGGTGGGAAAAAAAGTGTCAGTAGTGAGTCTGTGGGGTGTCCAGTTGACACCTTTATGGGTCCATTGATCCTCTGGCAGACTCTGCATTAATTTACCTTTTTGAGGGAATTTTTGAAAGGGTCTCTTCAGTTGTAAACGTCCTGCTTCCCTTACATAAGAGAGAGGTTTCAGCAAAACCCTGGTACCCTATACTTCACTAACCTAATAATTAAAGGGCTGTATGAAGAGGTAGTGAATTATAAATGCAATTTTCTTTGTAAATCAAGCGGACTACCCATTGGAAGTTTGGGAATCGTCATGCTGTGTGCCAGAGTTGTGCATAGAAGGTGCGCCAAAAAAAAAAAAAAAAAATAAAAAACAAACTCACCGACACAGCAAAGCAGTCTGCTGCGGGCGATGGCGATGATGACAGTAGCAAAGAAGAGGCAGAAACATCAGAGAGGAATGAGCAGGGTTAGTCATGCTGACATGATAACATGAACAAAATGCTTTCAGTAACCTTGGGGCCGAGGATTAACTCATCAGACTCTCAAACTGTAGGAGTTCACTCTGAATTTCACTAAAGTGTTTGAATGAAATAGTAGTAAACTTTGACTGGTAAATCAGTAACATAATCATGTAAATGTGATAATTTGATGGACAAACATGTTGTGCTGGTTTGAATGTGATTCATCAAATTGGGCTTGGCAACAAATTCCCAGGCTGCTTTTTGTTGCCAGGGAGCTTCTATGCAAAGATATTCCTTTAGAACCCCAGATTAAAAATATATACCTGCAAATGTGTATTATATGTCTCCTTTAACATAACAGAAGATACAAAAAGATCATTTATGTACACAAAAAGTTATAACATGGCTCAAACCGTTGGGGCACTCCCTCCTATTTTCCAGAGTTAATAGCTCCTCTGAAGGTCCTGGTGTTCCAGTGCCAGGAGGACTCACGTCACAAAATAGCATGCGTTATTTATTTCCTTTTATTTATATGAGTGTTGTTGTTTGAGCTCTGCATATTTTGCAAAAGCACACATTCTTTTATTTTCATGCTTAATATTGCAAGTAGATACCTCAGCCAGACGCAGTAAATATTCCTTTTCTGTACGAAAGACTCAAACTGCATTAATGTCACTGTTGTTATATTCTGACATTATGGCATTAATGCTTGTGCTTTTCTGTAGAAAAAAATCACAATTTGAAATCTGTTCATAGCTAAAAACAACAAAAGAAATCCCTTAATCAGTTGTTATAAGGAATCTGAAGTAAACAAAAGACTAATATGATGTGATATGCAGCGTTATTCAGTAGCATCTATTAGAGTGGCTTCCTGTTTCACTCGTTTGCAAAATGGAATATGGAAAATCAATCCCCAGTGAAATGTTATTAATACAGTCGGCAGGAACACATGGTGTGATGATTACGTTTTCTAACATAATGAATCTGTGCACACACTCTGCATGAACTTGGAAACCGTAGTGATGGGTATGTGCACAATGGAAATCTTATTGCACACAGTTGCTGGTGTGCCTTTAGTCAATGTCTGCTTCAACATTAGTTTCACTGATTCCCACATACTATTAATTAATGAGAGTATTAAATGCTGCCCCATGGGTGTGCTCAGCCAATATGGGAATGGACTCAACTTGCTCTTCTTCCATTGATTAAGGATAAGAGAGTATAGAGAAAGGGTGTCAGTTCATCTGGAGCCTACATAGACATTCACATAACCTCTGCACAGGTCAATTCAGTGACAATGAACATCAAGCAATCATTGACCCAATTGGGGATAAACATGGGAAAAACACATTATTATATCACAAACATATGTAGGAATACACATGCAAATGTCACTGGATTGCTGATTGTCTTGCTGATAATGCACCTAATGAAAAAGTCATATATCCTGGGTTGTTACTAAAGTTTGTGAATTATATATCTAATATAACATGTGAGGTATATATAAAGTATTTACCCAACAACAGTATGGCAAACAAGCTGAAGAAAAACAAATATTTGATATTAAATTACAATACTGTATAGAGAGGGTATAGGGAATGGAACACAAATGTATTAACTCCGTTGATGATTGAAGTGAAGATACAAATCATAAATCACAAAAGTCAATGAATATGCTTAAAAACAGTTTTTAAACAATAAATCCTGATTTCTAAAACATCACACAAACTATAATCCAATTTACCCTTAACCTCAGCATTTAATCCAATTTAATTCAATTAAATTTTATTTGCATAGCCCAAAATCACAAATCACAGATTCGCCCCAATGTACTTTACATTTTGTACAACACAACATCCCCTGTCCTTAGACCCTCACATAAATATTGAGCGACATATATTTGAGACGATAACCTTTCATAATGAGGAAACAAATAAGTGTCATGCTACATTTCGACAGTTTATAGCCTGTTTCAGACCTGTTGTGACGACATGTAATGGAAGCTACAGCAGGATGTCACTAAAAATGCTATGCCATTCAAACAATGCATTATAGGTTATAATGAATCTGTTCACAAAGCTAAATGTATTCAATAAGTGGAATTGAGCTCAAGATTTCTTTTCGGGAGAGGAAATTGAGAACAAATCACATGTAGAAAAGGTCACACTTCTTTAAATAAACTGTAATAAACAGCTTTAAGATACAAGAAATACAAAATGATATATTGTATAAGTGCTATGTAATCATCTTCATCATTATTCAGCTGAATTACAGTCGACTGTGCTTTCTGTGAGTGCATGTGTACACCCCCACAGATTTATTGCAAAGGATCACATATTTTCCTTTTTTTAGTTGAAAACATCAAACATGTCAACTCATGTCAAAAGAAGAGTCTTTAAAATGTAGCTTTTCAAATGTTTTCAAGTCTCCTGTAAAACTTATGTTTGCAGATAAAATCTCGTTGGGTATCTGTGACAAGTGGCTTTAAAAATGCTCTAGATTATTTAATGAAAATAATGTCTCAAGTTTAAGTAAGGTCTTGTTTTCTCCACTGTTTCCCTTTTTTTTTCTCCCATCCTTCCCAACAGTCATTTAATCGTGGTGCCTCCCTGGATTTAGTTATTTTATCCACTCACACACATGAATTTACAGCTGCAGTCCCATGCATACATGCAATTTTAAATTAGCAACATCCTTGTTCATATGTTGAGTGTGTTTTTGTTTATCTGTATTTACATTTCGGTCATGATTTTGAGCTTGTTTGTAAAAAAAAAATGCTTTTGAAATAAATTTGAAATTTAACTTGATGGTGATGAATGATGTGATCAGTGTAGAAAATTACAAGTACTTGAAGGCTCGATGAAAAAGTCCTTAAGTCCATCTTGAAAACATCTGCTTCTTTAGTGCCAGATTCGATTTTGATTGGCATCGTAATTAGTCAGGCAAACACCAACATGTCTTATATTAGCGGCAACGCCTATTGTAGGCTTTCATCCACACTATTTTGCTCTTTTATTGAGAAAAACTCTACATAATATACTGGAAAAGTTAAAAGTTTGTGTTTGTTAATGTATCTCCTTTCAAGGCCATAGTCACCATTAAGGATACGGAGGTCCTGACATCTGTATTTTTTTCCCCTTAAGTTTCGTTTCATTTTAATTTCTCCCCTCAGGCTACATTTCAGCAAGTAAAAATGTAAACACCAAGCTGGAAAAACTAAATACATAAAGCCCCCCTAATTATCATGACATCAACATGGTCTAATGTCATAGAAATGCTCATATATTTGTCTTATTAAAAGTGAAAGTAAACACTGTCATTGATGTTACTGCAGACTGCAGGTCTGTTTTTAGAAGCATTTGATAGTATCAGGATGCAACGTAAGAGGCTGCATCATCAATCAAATTAACATTATTTCCAGCAAGAAAGGCAGAGGATGACCAGGCAAAAAGGAGGAAATGTGAAAATTGTGAGATTCTAAAAGAATGAAAAAAGTGAAGTAGCATACAGATGCATGCAATAGGCAGCCAATAGAGATGCTAACCTGTAACCTACTGCATATGTAGCCTAGGCTAAAATTTGAAAAGACATGCAATAAATATGAATATTTTAAGGTCAAGTTCAGTCATTCAATAATAGGCTATGATTTGGATGTTTGGATGGATATTAGTAAATAATGTGTCTAAACATAGCATTGGCATATATATACTTCTATTTACCCCCTTGAGTGGTAATAATTTGTATTTGAAATAATATTTTTTTCCCTTCAAACTTTGCTTTCTTCAAAGGAAGGTCAGTTTTGTAGCTTCTCAAACCAGCTAAATTGTTTTCAGCTGTACTAACATGATTGCACAATGTTTTTTTTTTTTTGTTCATCCATTAGCCTTCTGATGCAATAAATAAACACATTGTACCATTAGAACACTGGAGTGATAGTTGCTGATATTGGGCCTCTATACACATATGTAGATATTACACCAAAAACCAGACATTTGGACCTAGAATAGTCATTTACCACATTAGAAATGTATAAAGTATATTTCTGATTACTTTAAAGTTATCTTTATTGAAAAAAAAACAGTGCTTTTCTTTAAAAAAAATAAGGAAATGTCTAGATGACCACAAACTTTTGAACGGTAGTGTATTGTAATAATCACAGGCTTGTTTCCCTTCAAGGTTTTTAGTAAACACAGCTGAGCTGTTGTTTTAGCCACAACTCATGCATTTATTATCAGCGTTTTCAGAACACATTACAGTCGTCACTCGCCATCATTAATTTCCCTTGTTTTCATTTTCTAAAACACACCACGCATGTGCCTTGACCCACAAACTCAGGCACGCTCCCTCCCACTTCCCAGTTTCCCTTAAAGGCACAACACAATAAGAACAGCAACCAACATTAAGAGAACACATTTAACACAGGTTATCACAGTATATATGACTCTGTATGCCAGTGTATTGTATATTATATAGAGAAAGATGACAGTATTTGAAAAATCCTGGCTACTGACTCCTTTCTATTTCATAGTATTTATTTACCATATATACACATGATATAGTAACAACATAACAGTAGAGCTGGTTTCATGTTTCCTAAAGGCCTTCCCTTATCATTAGTTTAGTCATTCTATTCTTCAAAGTTAAACGGCAGCCATTGAAACAAGTGGTCGGAGGAATATCTGAAAAAGTAGGAAATGTTTCACATTGGCATATTAATGTTCATGGAGCAGCTTGAACAGTCTTGTGGAGCTTTGTATTATTCAGAGTTAAATAAAGTCATTTTCACAAGTGGAGCCAGAAAGTTGGAAACATGCCCAGAGACACTGGGAGCAATCAGGTGTCTGAGAGTGACAGCACTCCCTTTAAAGTTGGGGAGGTCACTGACCTGCTTCACATTTCTGGAATTGGAACGTTTCTGGAATTCAAGGGCCCTTGCAAAAATAAATTATACTTAATGAGAGACTAAGACAAAACATGATTTTTTTTTATTTATATCGTCCTTTTGAAGTAGATATTTTTTTTTTTATAAAAATCCCTAACTTAAAATCTGACTTTGGCAAAAATCATCTCTTTGACAAAACATGATCTTTTTCATATTTAAATCATGTCTTTGATTTAGGCATTATTTAAAAATAAAAATCCCTAACTGTTAAAATCTGACTTTGGCAATTACGCAATGATGTTAAGGATGTGTGTGAAGTTGGTATGACAAGCTAATAGATGTTGACCTGAAACTGCAGGGAACGTGACAACCTCTCCATTTTTTTTTTTTTTTTTTTAGCATGCGAACCAATGCTTAAATAATCTGTTGTGTATTGGCACAGTTGGATCATAACCACAAAGGGAGCCGCAAAACATAATGTTGACATTTCAAATATTGAATAACTGGATTACAGCAATGCAGATCTGCGACCAGATCTGCATTCCATATTCTAATTAAGTTAATATTAAATAGGAAAAAAAGCAAAAACAGGATGGAACTGCTAAAATGAGTTTGACTGAGGCAATGCACTAATAGCTTCACATACGGTATATAACACGCAATCAGCTGTGCATTTGATAGAAATCTAATTACCTGTTCTATAAGATTTACTCAAATACCAGTCTGCATAATGATGTAAGATTAGATCAGGCACTAAGCAAACATATTCATAGTTTCCCAAGGGCACTACCCGATCTGTTCGGAGCTGTGATAATGAGGTGGAGGAAGACACAAGACTGCGGTTTACAATTCGAAATACTGATGAATTACAGGTCAACAACCTCCCAGTACTTGTATAGGTGGACACAAGGAGGGTAGGACAGCAGAATGGGATGGGGAAGTTGTGCTGTAGACCGTAATCTGTGCTCACCAGTGCAGCTCTCTGTGGCGGGGAGCAAATAAATCTGCCAAGCAGCAGCAGATTCATACAATCCCTCAGGTGGCTCTGTTCATTTATCTACATTTGCCAGAGCTTCCAGCTGCCAAAAGCAGGTGGCACACTTTGGCTTGAAAATTGACTGTTTTTTAAGATGTAGAGCTCTTTAAAGGGGTGGGAGAACAGACAGGGAGAGGCTGGTGGGGGTTTAAACGGTGGCGGTGACAAGGTCGCAAGGTGAAGGGTATCGAGTGTGTGGGAGTCGTGAATGGTCGCCTTGCGAGGTCCTACATCAAAAAAATATCTCATTGCGAAGATAAATTGCGACGAAAATGCCCTCGTTTCTAATTTCCTCCCCTCAAATTCAATTTCTAGATTGGCGGCACACCCAGGGAGTAAAAGGCAATGCCTGGGAGGGGGGCGGATAAGAAATTTTTAGATAGGAATAATCTGGGGATCTATTTCCTCTCTCTTCCACCTTCCCCTCCCCTCCCTTGGCCTGCTGCAAATATGATGTGGTGGAGAGGGAAATTAAAAGTCACCATGTTGCGCCTCATTGCAGCTAGCACTTGTTGGGGACCAAGGTGTTTCATGGGATTGCACCTGGGGCCGCAAACAGCTGCTAGCCAACACACAGTGGCTGCTTGATTCTTATTAATGCACCGCTAACCCGAAACAGCATCCAGACGTTGCACTGCTCATTCCTGCATCCAGCCACATAACTCTGTTCAGTGAGTAGACAGTGTAGACACGAACTCTGTACTAATCCACAACATATTCATGCTATTCTACTTCTATAGCCAAAATGTGGGATGCATTATTCAGCTTGTAGACCAAAGCTTTTATATTTGTAGTTCCAAAAAAATCCTATGCTCACATTATGTTGACTTCTGATATACTTTGAAAATAAAATAACGTCCAACATCAGATAAGGAGCTTTTTTTAATTGGCCATTTTATCTCGATAATCCTAATAAAACATTCTCACATTCTCCTCTCAGTTGTTTTGCATTTAATTGCGTCTCTATTTGAATTCAACTGTAGCTACTTTCCTCTCAGTTGCTTTGAAACAGGGTACAAGATGGAATGAAATGAGCATAAGGAAACACGCATATGAGTTTTCAAACAGCCTTGCTTGCCTTTTTTTTTTTTTGTTTGACTAAAGAGCTTAAAGATTGACGTGAATAATTTTGATAGTTTTCTCTCTCTGCTCCCAGGGTAATGATGGAATGCGTGCAACGCATAGAGAGAAACATATATCAAATCCATTCACCATTTTAAACATACACTATGGCATAAAATTATCATGGAATTTGGTTAACTCATGATCGTCTACTCCAAATTTAAATCCAGGGTTAGTCTGTTTATTAGGTGTGAAAATATGTGTTCTTTTGCTTTATGTCAAGTGAAGTAGAGTATCACCATCTGCCTAAAATGTCCCTGGATATCGGCGCTGCTTGATGGTCTCTTTCAACATTGAAGGCATTATGCAGGAAACTACTGTGATTACACATCATTAGACGCGGTGCAATGCTGCTGACTGCAATTTTTTTTTTTTTTTTTGAGAGCAGGTCAGGGATAAGTAACAAGGAGAAAAGTGCCAGATTGGCAGATTTCTCACTATGCATGTGGTCAAGTCTTGCAGCATCACATCATGCCCACTTTGACACTGCTGCATTTTTATAGAAAAAAATATGCCTTCAAAGCAGTATCATCGCTTCGCAGGAGAGAAGGTTTAGAGAAAGTTTCCAAAAACATCACAGCGACTAAGATAGATCAGAATAGACTAGAATCTGTGTTGTCTGTGGAAAATCTCCACCATCACCATTAGCTCACCAAAATATTAAAAAACACTACAAGAACATAACATATAAAGGATAACAAATGTGGTAACAAGATGCAACTGAGATAAAAAAGAGTATGCTTCAGTTTGTAATATTAGTAAAGTTTAAGTAAAAAAAAAAGAAGCATCTCAAATGGAGGACAAAAGATACATGTGAGGGTCACCACCTAATTAGCTGATTTCCATATGCAGACAGCAGTGCTATTGCAAACGGAAGGTTTAGGAGTCACCATATAAAGTTCTGATATAAAACCTTATTTAATTTCAAGCGAACCCCAAGTGATTAGGGTCAAAATCAATGAGACTCGTTTTGTGCAAAAGTGTGCTTTAAATATATAAAATTGAATCTGAAGCTAACATGAGGCTCCAGGCATCCACATTAGAAAAATCAAGCAGATATCTTTCAACATTTGTCTTTTTACTGCCAAAGTTCCTCTTTTTGTTACGACACTTCCACTGCAGGCCAACAGGGAAACACTGTTTGAGGAAAAGCATAGAGGGAATCTGAAAAAGGCTATAAATGTGGCAGATATCTACTTGAGATGATTAATTCAGACTGATGAAGTCTCATATAAGCCTCAGATAACTTAAATTCATTTTTGCACAAAGTGTCTGTGTGAACACACTGGATTTTTTTGCCTCATCATATAAGCACATTCAAAGCGATTTCAAGGAAAATATCTTCTATTGTTCATGCATCTATGGCAGACTTGATATTGTGAGCCAATTCTTTAACTAAAATGTTTAACATTTGTTAATGTTTAACATTAACAAATAATTTCCCCCTACTTTATCATGCTTCAGTAAACCTTTTGTAAATTATGAGTTGTTATTTTGATTAACATTAGCCATTGATATTTTCTCCAAATGATCCAATGCAAGGACAGAATCGCAAATCTGTTGATTCTTATCTTTGACATTGGAGTTTGTGTTGATGTGCTTGTACATTTGTGTCAAACTGTTTTGAGAACCACTTGGGATAAAGTTGATTAATGTTGCAGCAAAATCTGTTTAATTCAATGTAATGATCTCATTGGTTAAGCTGACCACCCACTAAGAGAATAACAGCACACTTGGCCTCTGTGGACACTGACAAGGGTTTTCCCAGATAAAAGATTCACTTTCTCCCGTTTGATAGAATGTGTATGTGTATGTATCGGATAATACTGCTGACCATAGAAATCCACATACAATGTTTCTGGTAATTAAATTTCAGACTTTTGTTGTATGATACATAAAATGTTAGTCTTTTTTTTTTGTGTTTCTCATTGATTGACAGTGTAGCGGATGGCCAGTGTCTTCCAGGTCAATAGAATTTCCCAAAATTTCAAACCTTCAATAAACAGAAGTTGATGTACAACTTTTGTCAAGTCACATATTAGACACGAATGGCAGATTTGCTCGCTCATTTCACAATGGCGTGTTCTTTCCGGGGCTTCTGAAACCCTTTTGAATTCATATTTGCATACTGCCTCCTGTTGCTGTCGTTGCCTCTGATCATGACATTTTTCCAGAAATGAGGACATGCTCTGGGCATCAAAGTCCCACCAAGACCCTCAACCATGTGTTGCAATTTGGGAATAACGAATTATCTAGAAATTAAGCCAAGTCTGTGTTAATGACCCTGTGGCTGCATGGCTGAAGAGAGAAATTAATTCGCTTGAATCTATTTTTAGACTCCTGCCTTCAGGTCCTTTGTCCGTAAGACATTTGTTATACTAAATTGAAATGATCAGGGTTTGATTTCTGGAATCTAAGTCTGATTAGATTGATTGAAAGTCCTTTTCTTTTTTAGCTCCAGAATCATTTATATCTATCAACTGGCAGCGGTCATTTGTTATTCATTTATTGTAATTAATTTCAAGAATTTTAATATCCGTGCAGTATGGATTTATATAATTATTTTCTATTATTATCATTTACAAATTTAGAAAAACACAAGTTCAAGAGTGCTATTTTAAAGGACACAGCTCATTTCTTCTGTTGTACCAACAGTTTAGTATTGGGATTTCCGCAGATTAAGCTAAAGGACTGCATGTATGTCTAATTATATACTCTGCAATCTTAGGAAGGAAATTGCAATATCATGCCTATAGCTTTAACAAAATCTTGAACTTGAGTTATCTACGAAAATGTGCTCTGACCTGCAGTTTATTGGTTTGCATCCTGTGAGAAAATATAATCCACAGCCATGGCAATCATTTGTTGAACACTCAATCTGTATATTGAAACATGCTGCCCAGGATATGAGTGGATGCAATTACAGTGAGTGTAGAGTGTATAGCGCACACTTTCCCATTTGGTTACAATGTTTCCATTCATATGTTATTACTATTATCATTTTTATGGAAAAAGGGTGAAAAAATAAACACAAGCAAACGTACATAAACATGCGCATCAAATATTCTATAGAGATGTCTGCTGTTGTAGTGTTACACAGTTTTCAAAATATTAAAGCTCTCATAAAAAAGATATATGCATATTGTTTGTTGGCTACAAGTTATTTAACCATGCTTACTAATTTTCCAATTAATTCTCCCCTGCCTGCACAAATGTTCCAATCTGTCATCATCAATCATAATCAGTTTTATAGTGTCTCCCATTGACCCCGTCATCTGGTCTACCTGCTGCCGCCCTTTCATATTCTTTTCATCTCATTAATTTAACAAATTTCGATTGTGTACATTTTTGACAGGTTTCATTTTCTGTCTGGAATTTTTCTATGGTTTTATCAGTGCGAAATTAAAGACTGCCAACTCATGCATATATGTAAGGCTGAGTAAACAATGCAAGGTTATTACCATACCCTCCCCTCGCTCGCAGATGTGTGTGCTCACACATTTGCTCACACCAGGAAGGAATGAGGGTATTTAAAGGGGAATTACGGAAATAATAATGGAATCAAAAGGAAAGTGACATATGCCTTTGACAGCATTGCTGACAAGGCAAACAAGTCAGAGCCACAGAGGTTCCGAACTCTGCAAAGGCAGATTAATCACCTCAGTATGAGCAATACAATATGCCAGCAATCAATCACGCCATGAAATTACCAACTGTGACAGCAATCTATTCTCCTGGTTAGCCCCTTTTGTATATATTAATTCTTGCGGTCAAACCACCTCCACTTCAATCTGCTCCACCATGGGAATCCATTTGAGCATTAAAATGGCCCCTGGCAGATATCCTATTACTGAAATGCCTTTTGAATACCCTCTGTTTATAACTTAACTTTACACGTCTGAACAGGCTGAATGGCTGTCATCGCTGAATGTTTTGCAGAGCCAAGAAACGATATACAATGTTCAAAGAATTCTGCAAACGTCATAGGAAAAAAACACTTTAGGGTAAAGAATGTACTCATAGGATTTAAAGGGAACAACATGGAAGGAAATAGGTTGATATGGTGGTCTGCTGTGCCGGAGTCACACACACTCTCTCGAGCAGAATCATTAGCAGTATCATGCTGCTAATTCAAATTTTGCTCCAGACAGACAAGGGTTGTAATTTGTGCATTCACTGGAAGCCCTGTCTAGTAAAAGTCAATAAAAGTGTTGTTTTCTGGTGAGGACAATTTCACAATGTCACCGGCATAATGTCTCATAATATATTTTTAAATTTAAAAATTCACTGTGCACTTTTCATATTTAAGTGGACAGTAACACTGATTATTGGGAAAATCTTTTCTGAAGGTCAAGTTCATTTATTATGAACTGCAGACCTATACAACTTACAACTTAGTAACAACTTGGAATAAGGGACTAGCTGTTAGTGAACCATTAGTTAATGATTAACTCACCATCAAATATTCGATAGTAACTAATGATTAATTAGTTGTTCAAACATCCTACAAAACAGTGTGTAATTCAGTGGTAGTCAAAAAATCACAATTTGGATAAGATTGAAAAATAAGTGATTTGACCTTGATAATGAAATAATATCAAATGGGGTCTGTGGTCCATTTTGTGTCACAGTAGCCTGTGTTAGCATGAGGAATAAATTAGCAGCTAAACCAGCTAAGCTCTTAGCATGTGGTTTTTTGAGAGACATTACAATACTTTTGTTATGTTGGCTGCACAATCAGTGCAGGAAGAAATGGGACAACAGAGCGTTAAATTGTAACTGAAGCACTGGGAAGCAACATGAGGAGGAGCCGTGGAGCTTTACACTGTAACTAAAGTGCTTCTGCAGGATAGCGCTGTGATACATAAGTCTATGGGATTTTAACTTTTTTTTTAAGATTTGTTTGTGGCATATAATCTTTTATGATACAATAGACAGACAGGAAGTGATGGGAGAGAGAGAGGGTGGAAACTTGCAGCAAACGACCATTCCAGCTGGTACTCGAACAAGGGTTGGCTACATAAGAGCAAGGCTCTCTATGGCAAGCACTCTACCCCTACACCACCACAATGCACCTCTGGGATTTAAAATTTTAATAATAATGATGTTTTGAATATCTTTACAAAAATTTCCACAAAAAAGCATCACCGTCATGCCATGCTCAGGCTATATCAGAAAGTTTAGGTTGATCCGACAAACAGTGAGATATGCAAGGCACAGACACACAGATGCTCCTTCTTGCTTTATAGATAGATTTTGCAATCAAACAGGGTGATACCTACGGAATATCATCTGTTTATCTATTTAATAGTCTATAGTATATAGTCCCATGCACTTATACAGATGTGATGAAGTTACTGAAGTGGAGGCGGAATAACTAGCGTGTGCTCGATTGCATGTTAAGAGGAGTGTAATGTTTACAGAATAAATGTTGAGCTGATGCAGTTAAAGTCAAGTCTCTGGATATTCATCTCATGATGTGCTGCACACAGCAATATTGTTTGGATAAGTAATTTTCCTAGACTATCATATGTGCATGCAGATGTAGGTTTCTAGATGTGCACTGTGTTACAACTATCAACTTGAAAAGCATCATGTTGATCTACTATAGCTGAAACTGACAGGATGAGTGGAGTGTATCGCTAAGGGAGATCTTACATGTGCTACAACTCACTAGGATCTTCCATAGTGAAGGTAAACCTCAGGCTAAGAGAGGATCTCGGCAACAGCTTGGCAGCTTAAGAAAGACCTTAAGTTAGATTTTGCAATGCACCTAACGCATGGGTCTACCTTAGTGGATCTGGGAAACACAGCCCATGCTGATAAAATATATTTCAAGTGAGTCATGTCTTGGAAAAGAAAAAAATTGGAGTTGACTTTGGATTTACTGACTGTGACTTTACTTACTACTTTATAGTCAAGACTTGACACTTATCGCCAAAATTATGGTACAGTAACTTGGGCTCGGTTAGTGTGTGAATTCAAGGGGGGGGGGGTCTTACCGAGAGCTCATAGGTTTGCTCATAGGTTCGTCAGGGCGACAAAAGACACTGAGCCTGAATGAGGAGGTGGAGGAGTCGCTCCTCGTGCTGTGAATTTGTTTGCCTGACCGAGAGCCACTTGTGATTAGCATAAGATGTATCACCTTTTCCAATGATTGACATTCCTGCCTGATGACAGAGATGATCCCTGCGGAGAATCAACCTCCATAATTAATCATTAACATCCAAGCACTCTCAAAATGGCTGCTTCGCACAGCAGGAAGCGACAGCTGTCCAGTCAGAAGAATGGGCTGTCGGACCCGACTGAGAGGGGCCTTCATCCGCATCCGGGCCTACTGACATGCTATTGCTAATAACGGAACTCAAACAGACAGGCTACTTAGTTTGGAACTGTGTTTGCAGTTTTCTGGCAGGCTCGTGGTGACCCTAGACACACAGACATTGATAGTATTACTAGCTGTTAAATGACCCTGACAAAATGACTTTATCGTACCCATGGTGACAATGTCAGAAAAAAGCTAGCTTCCCAGCATTCACTGAAAGTTTGATGAAAATTTGGCCTGAACGTTTTGAGTTATCTTGCAAATAAAAAGAGACAATCAGTCAGACAAAAAAAAACGGCGAAAACATAACCTCCTTGTCAGAGGTAAAGATTTACTTACCTAAATCATGAAAATAATGTCTTTTGTGAGCAACGTCTTCATTATCAACTGTCTGATAAAATTTAAGCAGCCCAAGCTAACTGACTACAGCCGTCCAGCTGGTAGTTTGGAAGAGGTGCCTGTCAGCTTGAGCCTCGGCAACACTCTTACACACACACACACACACAAGTAAGAATCTGACTTTTAAATCTACTTCAACCACAGAAGGTCAATGTCTTTCATGTCTTTTTGACCAACAGATCTCCGCAGAGCTGGCTAAAAAAATGATAGAATCAATCAGTATCTAGATCTTTGCTTATTTGACAAAATCAGAGGACTAGTATCGAGCATATACACAGCAACATGGGTTTTAGTGTTGTAGTTTAAATAATGTATGGTTATTTTCTCCTGTATACCTCAGATGGAAAATATCTGAGAATTTCTGATGGACGCAAACAGCACATTTCTCTTATTCATAAGTAAACAAGTTGAATCCATTGATTTTCAAAGCAAGCTACTTGATTATGTCTTCATTTTTTAAGCATGGATGATTTTTAAATGAGGTGAGGGAATTTGAAATACAACAGGGAGACTTAGGCTTGTCAAGGTTGCTTGCATGTACACATATATTTGCAGGCTGTGCTTAATGTGGCAAATGGCTTTTGATGCACATTTTGATTTACATAACTTAGGAGGAGGGATAGGGTAAAGGATTCCCTCAGCACCAAAGGACATGGAAGATATTGCGGTGTATTAATGACTGCCTCTTCTCCCCAGCGAAGAATCAAACAGAAATTTCAAGCAGGACACACAGAGAGTGAGGCCGGGCAGGGAGATCTGACAGATTTCAGCATCACACACACAGTCTGCCATATTCTATTACTGAATGTGGATATGTAATACCATGACCTTCTTTTCCTCAGCTACGCACTCCTGTTCTCCTTACCCACATCGCAAACTATCTACATACTGTATGCGCACGCATAGACACACACACACACCACAACTTGTTTTTTATCAATAAAACAGCTTGAGAAAGTCTGAGCATATATGGCCTCATCATGGACTGGGACCACTTTTGTCATCATACAGTCATGTATGCAGACGCTCACCTCAGAACCACTCAGAGGGTCGATAAGGACTGTTTGCATATCCACTCTCCCAGGCTCTAGCAGCACAAAGCCCCATCATTTACCCAGACTGCATTAGCAGCAAGATAAGGGACTGAGTTGTCTTGCTCTGCCATTTGAAACACAGGGGGTATTTATTTATATTGTCCCCATTAATATCAAACATAACTAATGGTGTGCGATTATCCTGTGTGCTTACTGTAATAATGATGCGGATAACACAATAATAAAGAGCCAGCTCCCTGATCAAGGAAGGCTTGGCTTGCTTTGCGGCTAATGTGGCATTAGTTTCAATCTATTTCAATACCTGTGAGTATTCGTTACTTCCGTAAAGCCGTAAATCAACTGCAGCGCGGAAGAAAATCTAACAGCAAAATAGCTCCCACTGGAGCAGGTCCAGCGACTTTGCTTTATGATAATGATGGGACCTATCTTATCTAACTTAAACATGACACAATGCTACATTATCAGCTGCAAGAATCATGCAGTACATTTTCCTGCATGAGACGGTGCCTCTTCACATATATGAATGTAATACTTTTTCTTTTCAGCCTCCTTTTCTGTTTTCTTTCTCATTTCTGTTTTTCTTTGCCTCCCCAGCTGTATTGTTTTTGGTCGAATTTTCCTCTTCATAGACAGGACAGCCCTTGATTTACTGGAAGTAGAATGGTTCAACAAAGACCTTTGGACTTACTCAAAAAGGAAATATATAAAATCTTAGGGTGTGGATCAGAGGTAGAGCAGTCATCTACCAATCAGACGATCAGTGGTTCAATTCCCAGCTTCTTCATTCCACATCTTGATGTGTCTCTGGGCAAAAATACTTAGCCTCAAATTGCTCCTCTTGGCTTTGCCATTGTGGTGTAAATGAATGTGTGTGAACAATTACATCCTCCTGATGATTGGCACTTTGTATGGTAGCCAACACCATAGCATGCCAAGCATGTTGACGGATTACTAGAAAGACGCTATACAAATACAATCCATTTACTGTTTAAAGTTCAAATGGAGCATTCAGATTTTTATTATATATATATATATTTATATGCACTGGTCATTTTGGCAGTAAGTAATGTATAATTAGGTATCAGGATTTGGATTGTTTTCCCTATTGAAGTTTTAGTAGAAAATCTTGGATAATAAAAGTGATGTAAAGGAAACAAAGGCTGAGGAGCAGACCTGCCCCATGTACTGTGAATAAAAGCTTCTGCATTGTCTTGTTTGCGACTTTTATGGGTTCCTGTGTAATTCCTGTATAATTTGCTTCCTAACTGTGCATTCCCTGTTGGTGCAATATTAATGGAGCTTTTGTAAAGCTATTTTTTTTTTATTTCACTCTTCCAGCTCAGCTTTCTCCACAGCCATGGCCATTTTAAGTTGCCCTCTGCCACAGTCAGGTGGTGTGATGCTTTATTCAGCGTTTTGGCCTTCCATTCCTTTGCGACTGATGAGGCCTTGACACCGGTCACGGCTCTGTAACCAGCTTCTCTGCACTCTACTGTCAATTTCAAGCATTTCGACCTTTTCATTTTTTTTTGTTCCCCTCCTCTCCTGTCTTCTATGGCAAGGCTAATTTGACATCGCTCCTTCTTTTTTTGTACAATTTTACTAATGGTGAGATGTGTTTATGAACATTTTAAAGAGATTAACCATTAGCAATGTTTCTCATTATTTTTGCAGTGATAGTGTGAGACAGACTAAGTGCCGTGCAGTCACACTGGGTTGCCTCACATTTATCATCATTGTTATTGTGACCTTAATAATATCTTTTTGATGGTGTGGCGTGTAATGTGTGCAGTGATTAATAGTATATGATTATCTGTTCAGTCAGTTTTCATCACAGCAATGAAAAGATGTGTGGAGATCGGTGTTTGAATGTGCTTTTTCATTTGAAATGTTGAAACACATTCTGTTTTACCTCTATAGAAAATGATTAAGTTTACTTTAGAAATTAATTCAGAAGAAAAATGTTTTCTTAACATCGATACCAAATGTGTATTTCTCTCAACTATCTGCCATGGGTACTCCTGCACTGAATAGCCATTTTCAGGTTATAGATACCATAGATAGACGCAGCTGTAATAGGACTCTACAGTTTAATGCTGCTCTTATTAGAAATGAATTGAACCTGGTTCCTGTGTAATATCTGGTAAAGAGCCTGAAGGGTTGTTGTAATGGTCCTTGATTTTCTCCTTCACATATAACCTTGCATTGTCTTTTGCCTTGTAGTTAGAGTCTATTCCTTGACTCCGCATTAGTTATATATCTCAAGCTATTCATTGGTGATGCTATTAAGGTTGTTGCTCCTGCTTAAACCTCCCCGCTCAGCCATCGTTCCTCTCTTAGAACCATTTCGTCGCCTGGCACTGTTCGACACTACCAATGCATGTCAAATAAACAAGTATTGGAATTTAAAAAGGATGTGAATTACTTCGACTTGATGATGTATCTAACAAGATCGACCACTTTCTCTCCTTATCTTGTCAATCAATAGATGCCATTTCATTGACTTGTTTTTTCTCTCTCTGTACTTCTGTCAGCTAAATGGTATTGTGGCATGAGCAATCGCTCATGAGGAGGCTTAACGAACATCAGGCACAGAGCGCATGCTGGAAAAAATCGTTCTATTAATTAATGGTGTAATTAAGGTTTTGTCATTGACATGCCACTAGCTGACAGGGATGGATGGGGTACTTGGTCCTGCACCAGGCAGCAGTACATTCGATAATGAATGGCAGCTATTACCAGCACGTTTGGGTGGTGATGGGGCCACCTGCAAAGGTTTGGCTTCCACACCTCCCCTTGCTCTCTTTCCTCCCCGAGCCCTTTATCTGTTCCCAACACTTTGGTTTTCCATTTCTGACCTTATCCTTCATTTAGCATCCTCCTAATTTAATAGCCTCTCCTTCCGCTCTGCTCACACGGATCTACCAAACCCAGGCAATTTAACTAGAAAAAACCTTTTCGCTTCATATTTTTGCTGGTAATTATTGTTACCTTTCCACATCCTTGACTTAATTCAAGCTGGATAATATATACAGTATGCGATGTTAATGCGGGTGTGCACTGTTGATCAAGACATCTATCCAATAGTTTAAGTTACATTTTTAGCTGGGTGCAAAACTTTAGCTCTACAGGAAACCATTGATAGTACTTATTGGTTATTTCAGCCACAGACATATTGCTTGCTTTGTTAACTTCACTTGGGTAACTCGAAAGGATGATCAGTGCTGAAAAGCAGCAAGAATCGTTCTTTGATGAAATCATATTTTGAATGTAATGAAAAAGTGGGGCTTTTTACATGCAGCTGTTTTTCCTTATAAGCTAGCTGAAAGCTTCTAATCAACATCAATGGTTCAGATTTTAATTATTAAAACCAAATGGATGGCATGTAATATTAAAACATCTTCAGGCACTCCACATGACGAGAGGAGTGAATCTAATCCTGAGATAAGGTGATATTTTCACTTCCTATCTGGGATGAAATCGAATGCTTTTTGGAGCCACATGTTTGAGGTCAGTTGATTCATTTATGAGCAAGCATTTTTTTTTGTTATTTTACTGATGAAGAGTGAAAAGCTGTTGAAATGACCCCCCCCCCCCCCCCCCCAAAAAAAAAAAAAGATGTATGTATTACTCGACAAACAGATAAATACATTCATACTCTCTTTACACCTGCATGTGAGAATTTCTTCTTTTTTCACTCAACTTAAGCTGCATGTGTGTGGACTGTGGAAACAGAGGATTTGAAGGACCATCACAGACACATGCTGAGAAGATGCAAATGCTGCACAGTGAGACCAAGGGATAACATTTAAATCTGTGCTGTGAAGCCTGAGGTAGAAAATACCATAGCCACCTTTCTGCAAAATATGGCCAAAAGACAAACCCAGAAGGAAAATGAATGCAGCTTTGTTTAAAATGTAGAAGTGTGTGTGTGGGATACAGTGCATCCTGATGAAGGCTGCCATGCTTCAACAACCTGGTGCAATAACCTTGCAAGATTCAATAGCAAATTTAATAAAGCTTTTTTGTAGTAGGAGTAGTCTAGGTAGTTTTTCGTTGTTGATGACACATATAAAATAAATAAAGTGAGTTGAGTTTTAGGGCTTCAACTTATTGTTTTCAATAATGGTTAATAAAGTTCCAAAGTTTACATCTTCAAAAACTTATTGTTTAGACCAGCCAACAGTCCAAAACTTAAAGATACTTTTAAATATTGTGATATACAAATATATATGTAAAGATGTAAAGCTTGAAAAATTCTTCCAATGATTAATTGATTACAAAGACTGCAGACTCTCATGATCATATGGTAAATGTGCCAACCCTTATGGCTTTCTTTCCCCGGTGCTTTTTGTTTTTGTTTGTATCGCGCACCACTTTGCTGTCTTCATTATGATATTATGCGGCCACATTATTTTAAGATTACCTAAAAACCTTTCGTGGCCCTTCATCATGAAAAGCAAGAGCTATTAATATCGATGCAAATAACGTGCAAATCTGGCAGTAAACTGCTTTTCCTCAAGGGAGAAGCGACTGAGAGTCTTGTCCTAAGCTCTTATTGCTTGGCCTTAAAGCTTAATCAGTCATAAAAATTACTGTATTGACCTGAATATAAGATGATATTTTACTCTAAACAATTACATGTTCATAGCATTAGATCTTTGTTTTTAATAGATAAAATACCAGTGTAAAGCAAAATCCTATGTGAAGTGTTGAAATATGGATTCTATAGTCTTAAAGGTACAAATGAGTAAGAATTGGGGGAGGAAACACAAAGGGGGGGGATTGGTATATGTGTGAGTGTGCGTGTGTGTGTGTGTGTGTGTCGCTCACTGAATATTGCATAAAGCTTACTGTTCCAGTGAATCTGTGCAGTGGTGTTGTTAAGATACGAAAATACTACAGAGACATTAGAGCCAGAGATAAATTACTGAAGAGCTGCACACAGATCATTTCATTGGATCAGCTGATCCCCAGCCAGGCGGCAGCTGCAGCTGTGGAGTCTCTGACAATGTTGGCAACTTTCCAAATGGGAATTATTTTGATAAAATAGCTTCATATTGGGAATCTAAATGGTTACTTTCTCACCTATGAAAAAAAACAAAAAAATAAGGCTTAATAAAGTGTCAGTATTGACAATCCTATAGCAAACATTACAGCAGCTTTCAGCTTTGCTCTGCCATTGCTCTGTTGGCTTGAGGCAACGCTTCTTTTCTTTCTTCTGTTACATAAATGACACACACAAACTGATATGTGTCAAGCTGCTAAATACCACTGTCACAGATGATAAGAAAATAACTTTGATCAATTCAAAGAGACTGGTATGTGGGGGTGTACGTAACTATACAATGATGTAAGTTTTAAGACAATGGGATATTATTGCTAGAGATGCATGGAGGGACTATTATTTTGTCCGCAACCGCATCACAAAACACATCACTCACCCTCTGTCCATCTGAATCAATGGTTTTTGACCGATTTTCAAAACTGCTCCCGTCCGCTAACCAATTTTTTTTAGGTCTTTTGCCAGGGCTCTCAAGTGTCACACATTGAGTGTGACAGTCGCTCTTTGGGGTCTTTTATCAAGCACTCCCCCCACACAATGTATTTCTCAATGTATTTTAGAACACCTTGATTTTTCAGTTTTTATTGAAATTGTCATAGTTTAATGTGTCATGTGACAGATGATGATGTGACAGCCCAGATGTAAGATGTGGATTATCTTGCTGTAGGATGAACTCCTGACTAACTAGGTCTAGATCATGGGGTTCTGCTTAGCTCTAGAGCTCTAGTCCTAGAAAAGATCCAGACATCAGGCTTCATCCATGCTGATATACAGACGGGGGTTAATTAACCAGAGAAACTTGTGGCACTTGTAGGAAATGTTTTGATCAACTTTCTTTATTTAAGTCCATTACTGTAGAAAATCTGTATGTCTAAGTTGTTAACTATTACTTGATTCCTGAAAATTGATATCTCTCTTTTTTGGGTCGGGTAGTTAACTGATTATTGTTGTACCATTTAAATGTCCCATATTATAAACGTTCCTGTTTTGACATCCCTAACAAGAAGAAGAAGTACCAAAGATCATAGTATATAGTTTTACACTTCTTTTCTCAAGCGTCTTTCTAAGCTTCTCCTCCTCCTCTTTAAATGGCTGTAAGGGGTGTTGGTGGTGACTGTATAGTCGTGACATCACAACTTCATGTGGCACAGTTTCTGAATACAGGCTGTGTAACTGTTATTCTCGAATTATTCACTTCACTACAGCTACTAAAACCGACATTCCCTTGAAGTTTTAATTTCTTTGAAAACTACAAATATATGAGCTATGTGTCCTTGAAAGGATACTGATATATTTAAAGGCTAAAGTTCCCCACCCACCCGGATATAATTAAAATACATTCTTTTTGTTACATTGGCCACACAAGCTGAGGTCCAACTGCAGAATCTACTGCTGCATCTCTAATCTCCACACCCACCAAACATCTGGTGGGTGGAAAACAGTCACTAACAAGCCACACCCCTTATATCTTCTACATGTCACCTGATGTCACCGGTTCTGCAAAGCAGGTTTCCACTTTTACCAACTAAAAGTTGGGCGATGTTAAGCAAACATTTACAGATCACCTGTGAATGTACTATGATATATATTTAAAAAGTATTTCCCAAAAACGGGTGTCAGAAAAGTGTGGATTGTCTCATAATCAGGATAATTTTATATTCAGTCTATCACAGTACTCATTTAATCTCTGTGCCATCAGTAACAAGTATTCAGCTATGGTTAGATTAGATCAGTCACATGCATGGCACAGTACTTTTTTTTCCTCTGGCAGGCTTTTCATAAGCTACTGCCTGTTTGTCAATATACATCTCTATTTTCTATGATCATCCAGTTAAGATTATCTCCTGCTTGAGATTCCTGACAAGTTAACCTGCCACATGACCTTTCCCTGCCTCTCATTCCCCTCAGTACCCAGTTCCCTTCAGTGCAATATCAACTCACTGATAGCAGCTGCACAAAGGGAATTAGTCATTTCAGCAAATCAATCATTCTCATATACATCCTTTTTTTATCAAGTTGACCTGTTTCCAGATGAAATATTATAGGGAAATGATCAGGCTTTTTTTTGATTCCCTGCTCAAGGCACCCTGTTCAAGCTTTTTGAAGGTTGAACAAATGTGCTTATTTGGTCGGCTAGTTTGTTCAGCATTCATATGATGCATTGAATTTAATTTTCGCCCGAGATGGCGGATCCTCTGAACAGCTTAAACATGCATTAAAATGGGGAGGATGTAAACTTCTGAAAAAGCCGTTCTTTATGAAACACGTTTCAAATTATGTGCTGCGAGCGGCTTTTCGAAGCAAAGTAGAAATACACAAAATATGAAGGTACGATTGTGTCAAAATGAGTCAAACATTAGGCCAAAGCTGTTCAAATTTCAATTACCCTGTTGGAGGTAAGAGGAAGAGAGAAAAGAAGGATGAAGCGGAATGAGAAAAAAGAAGGGGGGGGGGTTGTCACTGAAATGCGAGAGAAGCTATATCAGTCTGATCAGTCATCCGTCCTCCTCCAATCTCCTGATAAAGCAGGTACTGCAGGAGGTGAAACGATGTGTATCAAAACCTCATGAAGATCGATGGTATCCTTCTGCCAGCTTTGAGAGAGACAAAAGAGAATGAGTGCAAGAAATAAAAAAAGAAAAGGAGGCTATCTAAAT
This sequence comes from Lepturacanthus savala, assembly GCA_030544235.1. Classification (NCBI taxonomy): domain Eukaryota; kingdom Metazoa; phylum Chordata; class Actinopteri; order Scombriformes; family Trichiuridae; genus Lepturacanthus; species Lepturacanthus savala. The sequence continues at coordinate 20,718,062 of CM060462.1, read as the reverse complement.
TGGTTCGATGCAGAAGTGACAACAGCGGGGAGGCGGAAGAAAATGTGGGCTATTAAAAAGTACGAGGACGACCGCGATTTTATTTTTTTTTTCCACAGCTTGTTAGCACAGTGTCAGTGAGATGTGGTAAATCAGTTCCCGGGAAATGATAGAGGGCTATAATCAGAATTCCGCAGGATCTTGCGCCAGGTGTGTTTATGTACACAGCGCTTAAGCAAACAGCAGAGCGACAGGTGATATCAGCTTTTAGAGCTTAACAGGCCCACGGATGTAGGGGGTCATGTCTCCGTTTCACAAACACACTTGGGCTATAAGACAGCCGTGGTTTCCATTTCCATCCATCCCTCTTTTCATTATTACAGAGTTTACACAGGCACCCTTTCCATCAGATAGCATTGTTAGGGGGAAGGTTGTGAGGTTTGTAGAGCTCAAGTTGAATTGAGGATACACGCTGATTCCAGATTGGTGGAAATCTGTTCAAACTGTTTGGAATCACAAACAAATAAGGTGTTTTCTAAAGCCAGCATGACTTAAAAATACAAACTACTGGAGTTCCCTGATGGCCAAATAGTTACTGCCTATGCTACATAATTGCAACATCCCTGGTTCTATTAGAGCCAGGGCTCTTTGTTGTATGTCATACAAATATCTGCTTAAAGAATATATAAATATAATAAAACAACATACAAAATACTACATTAAAATGACAACACATACAAAATAGGTTTTAAACAACTTTATTTCAATATGTTAGACCCTTATATTTTCAACATGTATTATGTTATTAATAGATTACAAATGACTTCCAGCTAATGGCTACCATTGCTGTCATGTTTTAAAATATGTACATCGTGTATGAAGACAGGGGTGATTATTCTTTTGCTGTTGAGAGCTAGTCTTTTTCAAGACTTTTTTTTTTCCACAGGGAAAATAACATGATATGGTGTCAACACAAATGCTGTCTTCCTTGTGCAGTACATAACCTAATTGTTGAAGCAAAACAGCAAACTAGGAGACCACAAGAAAAAGTTTATATTTGTGACATAAGTCCTTGAGGTTAGGGGGAAATGTGTTAATTCTATGGCAACAAGCTTTGCTTTCCAATAATTACTGAAGATAGTACAACCCCCTTCTACTGATGCAAGTATTTATATTCATGGGATGTTCCGGATAAGCTGCAATGAACATATTATATTACAAAACCTCTCTAAAAGAATGTGCGATCCCTTCCAGTCTGTCATTTATTTGTCTATTAGGTAGATATACATGTTATAATTAATACTGATAGTCAATTAATAAAGCTAGTCTCAGACTACAATGAATTTAATGTTTCCAATTCAGAGCTGTGACACATGTGTGATATGCACCTGCTCCCTTATTAAGGCTGAGTTATAATCAGAGGTGGGAGGGTCTGCAGCTGGCAGGGAGGAGCCAGTCATTTGGCTGACAACAAACCAAATGGAGAGTAAAGAGGCTGCGGTTGTAACGGAAATGTTCAGATTTGACGCTGTGTATTTTTGCACAACATGTCCTTAAAGTTTCCACTACAATCTGCAAAACTTTTAATTACATTCCGTTTTTGAGGACAAGTATTTGTTAACGTGTGAAAATTAAATGAGCAAACTTGTGAATAAATGCATTTAAAAGAAGGAGGAGGAACCGTTAATTATTTGGGTGAATTACTGAAAGCACTTCTGTTCTGGCAACATCCTCCCACAGAATAAGGTTGGAAATTCTAATGTGTGTGCTTAAAGTCCAAGGGATTTCTGTTGTCTAAGTGACAACTGGAAGGCTGCCAAAACTGTGCCTGCCCACTCTTCATGTTGCCAGCCACAACTGATGCACACACTGTTCTTTTGCTCATTTCTCCCAGCCAATATTAGAGCTTCAATAGAACCACTTTTATAATTCCTGCCTCTTTTCATGGTGAATCCTGTGATCTGACAAACAATGCGTTCATTATCTTTGCTCCACTTCTGCAAGCATGACTGACCACAGACAGTGAAAGAAACAATGGCCATAAGCAACTTTGGAAGGTTGCATTTTCTGAGTGAACATAGGCGTAACTGGGAGAACAAAAATCTGTGGAACAGATGATTTATGTTGATTTTACAAGATTATTTACTCAAAACAGCAAACGAAACACAAGAACCAATATAAATATACAGTTTTTAACATAGGTTTTTGAATATATGTACCAATATATATCTATATATGTACATATATGCACATATAATATGGGAAAATGCACAATTTGTATGTCACATATATTCAAGACCTATATTAAAACCTAAATGTTTATATAGGTTCTCTCCTTGTGGCACATAGTAGAGATAGACAGGAAAGGAGGGGTCATACAGAGGGGAGTGACATACAAGAAAGGGCTGCCTGATGCAGGACTAACATGCATTACTTGCGACTAACATCAGGTAATGACAGCTGCTGGGTTTGTGCACGAGGATGATATCATTAACTAAGCAACGCTTGACTAGTGTCCACCTCTAAAAACATTTGGAATAAACTCAAGAATACACAAATGTTGGCACATTAATAAATTATGCATGCCTTTTTCCCTGTAAAACAAATATGTCACTATCACCTGATAAAAAAGCTAGGGCTAGGCATCATGTATGACAGTTGCCAAAGTGAGATATGAATGACTGACCAGAACCTGCCGAAAAGCAATATAGGAGACCTATTTTGTATGTACATATAGGGCTTATATGTGGATATATGTGCAGATAAATTTCATATAGGTTTTATATATTCACATACATCCTCATATAGGTTCTTTCCATATGGGTAGTTTTGTCACAGTATGTTGTAATGATTTCTTTATGAATGTTACACTTTTTCTCTGAATAATCTTCAACATGAACATGGCAAGACATAACATATCTAATTTAAACCCCTTCAGATTCACATCAGTCTCTTAACCGTGTTGGTGCACAACTTACTCTCTCAGTTTCCCCTCTTAAACAACAGTAAGATAGGAACTAAAACAATTGTGAGGCAGGTGGACATAAATAAGCCAACAAATATTATAAAGTATAACTTTATGAAAAAATAAAAAAATAAGATTAATTGAATTATTGAATTACAATTTAAAACATATAAAAACCTGAAACAATCCACAGGCATTATTGCAGAATTATTATCATCATTCATCCTTCAGCTGATGGGGAAAGCTGCTATTACATCTGAAGTGAAGTGCAAATCACAGCACATGTGCTGTCATATTAGAGTAAAGCATCAACTTCATCAAATTCACTATAAAGCCTGATGTTTACCACATTTCATGGTTTAATTTAGAAACTGCACACAAGCATTGATTATTGTTCAGAGGCTGCCACTTATATGCAAACTGAGCAGCTGTCTACATGTCTGCATGCTTTCTCTGACATGCTGCCATTATGTACTTAGGTAATATTGGCGTGTTTTCCAATTGTGACATGAAAGAAGTATGTATACACTCCGGTGTATACATACATTCATCAGACATGTAGTAATGATTTAATAGTTTAGACTTATCATCTCATGGCCTCTGGCGAATTATAAAGTAATTACTTGCCCTCAGCTAAGTGATTGGAGTCAAGTGCTGAACTGGGACAATCTTCGCATCACACCTATTTTGCACAGGAAGATTGTCATCGGTCAACAGCCAGGTCGTATTATATGTGATGTTTATTTAAATTTGAATTAAAGCGTATTTTCGTGGGTGAGAACCTTTACCTGGGCAGGTTGCCCAGGTAGTCTATGTATTTGAGACGCTGATCTGGCGCACAAGCTGTTTGAGCGCTTTCCAAGGCACCTCTGCTCCCCCAAAACTCACTCTTCACACGTTCCCTCTACTGCTGTTCAAAGCCACAAGCAAGCGCATTACAAACACAACTGCAGAGATTCGGGGCAGGGATGTTGGCTGTGCAGGGGAGCTGATTTGGGTTTCAATGGTCGTTCCTCAAACTGCTCCGATTGTAGCGCCTTCACCCACTTCTGATGCTGAAAATATTACCATATGCAACAATAACAACAGTATGCTGCATTCACATTTCCAGTAAGATTGTATCAGGTTATAACTAATCCTGCCTCCTAAAATATACACATTGTATACTGCAAATTTACAACAACAATATGTTTTTATTTCTTTGTGTTTAAACTCTATATATAGTGAGGTGTAACGTTTTAATGAACGAGCATGCAAAGTGTCTGCAGAAGGTTTGTCATGAACTTAGTATATGTTGGCTGTAAATTTTTTACTGCCAACATATTTGTTTATTTGCTTTACATAAAATATCAGCTCTTGGCAGTGATTAGTGCTTTCGACATAAAGCTGCCTGCAGAGTTGCCATTGCTCTCAGATGCTGTGCAGCGCCACGAGGACAAAAACTATCACAGCATTGTAGGTGAAGAAAGCAGAAATAGAAGGATTTTGTGCTGTTGTTTGTTGTTTTGTGCTTGATTCCACCCTGTTTTGTTTTCAAACTTAATTCCGCTTTCTTGTTCTTTTTTCCAAAAATATGAATATGTAATATCTCTGAAGAAGGAAGAAAAATATATAGTCCTCTGGGTTTTTGGAGTCTCACAGACCAACGAGCCAATCATCAGCAAGGAGCCCTGTGGAGTTGATGCGGCTGTAGACATCTTGTTTCAAATTCTTTTAGAGGCACATGGGACTGTGTGCAGTTATGTTATTTCGGAGGCTTGGCAGCGCATGCAGGTGTTTGCGCAGCTTGGCGATAGAAGCATGCAATGGGCCTAATCCATGTGGCAATTACATTTTCTTCAACACCATTTATTCACATGTAATTTTTAGAAGACGGGCTTGATTATAATTCCTCCATCTGGAAATCTGACTCTCTTAAGAGTGGTATTATGGGCGCTGATTAAAACCAACGTGGTGGTTATTTGTATGATTATGATGATCATTCAATCTAACACAGTGCACATAATATTCTTAAAATTTTCCTCAGAATTCCCTACTTCACCTGATCACCACAAATAAACCCACATTTACTACTGTAAGGCTTGACATCGCCACAGTGTTAGACCTGTTGTGTACCAGGGAGAAGGGGGCGGTGTTTGGCTGCTCAATATTGCAACAGAGCAGAATCAGCCACAAAAAGATCTGTGTGCACAGGCTTCTCTAATAAGAAATCTAAGTATACCTCAGCCTTTTTCAACAACAGTCTAATTTCATGGTGTGTCATGTTTATTCTCTCAAGATATTTGACCCCTTATGGAACATTTCAGATTTAATTTATGGCAGGAAGATCGAAAACACCACAGAGAGCGAGTCACAGAGCTAAGCCTTCCATACATGGACAATCACTGTGGGCTACAGGGGTGTGATTTGTTGGAAAAGGCAGTTTATTTATAAGGGGATTTTGGCTTATCTGCACATACACACGCAAGGGAGAGGCTATTCTTCACAAACCCTAAAAAAAAATCATATGTTTTTAATTACAGCATTACAATTTAATGGAAATGTATAAAAACAAATTGACTTTACAATAAAGAACATATGTTGTGTGCTTTATCACCTCATTCTCCATGCTTGTTTTAATAGAAAATGAATGCAACCAAGGCATTGACATAACTGTAATAGTAACAATATTAACGGTTCCACCACAGCAGCAGGGGCCATTGACCATTAGTTACCCTGAAGTTTTACAAATCGAATGAGTGATGTCCGAGATAGAAAACTGTACATGGCCCGCGAACCAACAAACAATGCAATGACCCTTGGGCTGCTCAGTGTAATTCTGATAATACCAGGACTCAGAGGTATGATCCATCATGCCAGGCTCTAGCAGTGAGACCTTTAACGACATGTTTCTGTTTGTCATTTTATGTCCTTTATGCTGTTAAAACCAACACAGTGTACACAAAATTCTCTTACAACCACACATAGAATTTCTTACTTCATCCGATTACCAGAAATAAACCCAAATCTGGCACTGCAGTCTTAAACCTGTCGTTTGGGGAGAGGAGAGGGGGATGTTTGGCTGCTCAATTTTGTTGGCAATCAGGGTTGTCTCTCTGACCTATTTATGCTGTATAGCAACTATCATTAACATGCCCTATGTAGGTGATTGCATTGTAATTAGATAGTCCAAAGCCACATAAAACCCAGATGGAAATGCTTCTAGGAGGCATTGAAGACCTGATTAGCTAAGCAACTTCTGGTTGCTTCATTAACGATCTGATCCAACTACAGCACTTGACACATGCACTGGGAATTTCTTAATCGACAGTGCCTGATTTCCTTTCATTCAGATTTGTTTCTCATATTTGCCAGTTAATCCTGTCCGATTGCATCACTGATTGCCATAGCAACTTCCCATGCACTAGAATCAGTCTCTAAAAGTTCATGTCAATCACGTTACATGAGAAAACTTTTGTTAAGTCTTTGGTGAACTACATTGTTGGTTTATTACACATACAAGTAAACATTTCTTTTAGGCTATTATTCAGGATCCTAGTGGCTTGATGACTGAATCCCTCAATGCGGGTTTATCTGGTACCTTCTTCCTGAACGCAGCAGAGACAAAACACCATTACCGTGGTTGATTGGGATCTCTACTCATTTATTTTTTTCACTTTATCCCTGCAGCACCTGATGGAAATGTCCTGAAGGCAGGGTCGAGCATTACATATTGTGCATTCAGCTGAACATACCACTCTTTTCAAGGACTTGCAGTCTTTACTGACTGTGAAAATATGCAGAAAATAGTATCGGTGTTCTTGATTGTAAAGTGGAATCCTCTCAGCATTTTTCAAGCAACAATCACTCGATAGGTTGTAATGTGAAGTGCGGTTAGAAAGAACACTTTGCAGCGGAGTCAATTGTCAGAACACCTTTGCAAACTGAAACAAACAAACATGCACACACAACAGAGTACAGGATTACGAAATGGTGGATCGTTGCATCAGAATATAAGGCACCAGAAACTAGTAGAATGCTACTTACTAGCCTAGCTAGGCAGTGCTGATGTTAGCCAGAGACAGCCAGAAAACCCAACCTCATGCCAACTTTTGTAGGAGTTTTATGGTTCCTGGCTGTGTTGTGTCCATCTTGCCACTGCTTTTCAGCTTCCCAAAATCTAGTTGAAATGATCCTGCAAACAACTAGCCTGAGCAAGGGACAATTTCTACCACTGCCTAAGACTATGGACATGAATTGAAATAAATTGAGTCCACCCAATGTGATGATGAATCTTCTCAAGTGCACTGCAAGGAGAAAACACTGTAGTGGAGGGCACTGCCATGTGCCATGTTCACACTAACTCAGATAAATCCTCCTGCTGGCTGAGGACCAACATTTCAGCACAATTAAAAGGATCCACTGAATTCTCAAACTGTGGAAGATGGCCACTACTCTCTTTACACTGTCACACTGTAACACTGTGACTTTGGCTTCAAAGGTCCTGCTTTGGAAACAAAAAAAGAAAGAAAACTCTCTGGAACAACCTTCATGAGACACTTCTTGAGAACTGCCATATTTGCCTTCTGATCTCAAGGAGGAAATGGCTGAATATATTATTGGATCTGACCAAAGTGTAAATAATATTCACCAATTATCCAATATTTTTACCAGACACTTTAGAGTATTCATAACCCATATTTACTGGGGATTGGGATGTGTTGTCCAGAGAACAGGGCTTATAGTCACTGTGCAGGAACTTTTTAAAGGAAAAACACACTTGTCCAGGGCCTACTCTGAATACAGGATGCATGCATTATTTACAATAATTCACTATCTAATGAGTCAAAATGCAAGACAGCTGAGCAGGCGACAGTAATCAGCTCCTGATCAAGGTGAGTGCATAGTTTTAATAGTTCTGTCAGGAACACTTGTGTCGTTTACCGGGGATCATTTAGCTGTGACAAAAGTTGGCAGCAAAGACCCAAAAGGCGAAGTGAGTCAATGCTCCAATGCTCCAATCATGATCAGAATTGCCTAGTAGACGACTAGACAGGTCATCATTGTACCTGTTTGCATTGCACTCTGCTTGATGCCCTCCTGTCTGGCCCCTGCAATTGCTACTTGCATCATTACTGTGTCTAACAGACTGGTCTAATGATGCAGATTTCAAACTCCTGTATGTGACTACTACTTTATTAAAAAGAAATGATTATATCAAATCCATAAACAGTACATTTTGACCTAGAAGAACATATTTGTGCACTTTGATATCTTTAGACATGTGTTGCTCTGTGCATAGCTCGACAGAATTAACCGCATATACACACACCATGCATACAAAACACAAATCAGATCAAACTGGCTTGTTACAGAACACAGTAGGATGGAGGAACTCTGAGTCCACAGCCATCAACATTCCACCATCTCTGCCTCACATTATTACTTTTAATTTACAGGGTATATTTTCATGTACACGATTCCATTACTGAGTTTCTATTATAGCATAATTACATCGAATGACACTCATTTCACAAGAAATACTCCCCCTTTATGTCTTCACACAAACAGAAATGTGAACATATTGATTACGTTTGTCACAAAATTGTTGGATGCACACACACATATATATATATATATATATATATATATATATATATATATATATATATATATATATATACATATATACTGTACATGTTACATGTTATTTCTTAAAATGCCAAAGACATTAAATCAATAATTACAGGGAATTCAGTCAAACACAGTTATAAATAAAGACATAAAAAAGACATCTATGGAGCAATATAAGGCAATGTGTTGAGAGTTTGGAGTTTACAAAACGTAAATATTGGTTTTATATTTGGACATCGACCAATCTGGCACAAAACAAACTGAAGAACCCAAACATTTTTTCAGACATGTCCAGACATTTTGAAACTTTGCATCAGTGAAAATACCAAAAAGATGCAATACTGTCTGCCTGGTGAAAGCCTCTATCCACAGAGGAGCCTGCTTATGTGTTGCTTTGAGAAATATTTTAAAGTAAACAGGCAGGTACAGAAAGTCTGTTAGACCATATCTACACAGATTGTATTTAAGCACACAGATGACATCAATAAATTCGAAGCCCATGAAGGTGATACAAACCACAACGTCAACAAATGTGGCAAAGAAAGAAATCTATCATTTCATCTACTGTTTTTTAGATAACTTGAGTACATTTTAGATTATTACATACATCAAAATGCATGTTCTTTTCAAGGTGCCCTTTCATAACACTCGCTTCTTTTCTTCTCTTTGAGAGCCACAATAAGAGAACAATCGAAAGAAAATTAATCACTCAGATTTCCCTTGTTCTGTACAGTCACAAAAGTGCTAACTATGTGATTTAATGAGGTACTGGACAAGCTGTTTTTGCTCTGATTTGATATATCTTTCTATTTTAATTGACCATTGTTGTTTCACTTGCCTGCCTAGAAATAGACATAGCTCATAAAGAACAGAAAAGGCTGGAAAACATTGCAGACTGTCATCCAACTCAAGGAACAGATAATTCACTGTTATTAGTATGGATGTTTCATGGGAAGGACACACTTCATTAGTCAACAGTTGTGGTTGCATTTCGCTGATGTTGGTAGGTAAACCTTAGATTGTAATAGACAATGTGATTCTCAATTAGTGGAGGAGAGGAAACTCATTAGGAAACAATTACCGTCATACATTCCCAAGAATCCCTACACAGCAGTTGCTCTCGTCCCAGGATGCAGAATAAAACCTGAGGAAGAACGTGAAACGCATCCACCTCCACACCTGTGATTCCTCCTCCAGACGTCTCCGCCAGCTGCAGCCCCTTAAAGGCAGGAGGTAATAGTTAAATTTAAGTGTCTATTATGGATAAAATAGCAAATGCTTTTCAGTCAAAGGTATCTTGTTCAGCCTCTTTCCACAACAAACTAGACATGGATAAGGAGTTGATGGATTTTCAGTGTTTTTTTTTTCTCTAAAAAGAGTAGAGCCTCCTTAGACCTGTAACATGGTCACTAAGACTGAAAATCTTACTCATCATTAGGGATGGGTACAGAGAACTGGTCTTTTTTGGTATCAGTTCCTAAATGAGTCAGTACTGGAGTGCTGATAAGCTTCGGAAAGGTACTGCTTTTGTTGCAATATGTCAAGCAATGCTCATTAAAACATGTTAAGTTCAAGGTATCATGAATCATTACTAAAAACCTTGTATCTGAGAGCAAAACACAATAGTAATCACAATGCTTTCATTGCTAATGTTAATGTGGCTAACATTAGCAATGCAAGCAAACTCTGTAGCAAGTTCCTGTTAGTTAAAAACAGTTGTTGAAATAAACGAGTCATAGTACGATAACATTACGATGTGTTTAAGGTCCTGTCAGTAAAACGAGAATTAGACAAAGTAAATTAAAAACGTCATGTTCTGTTAAACTATGACGTTAGTATTGGAAAATGCTGCTTTTGGTGAGAAACTTGAATAAATACAGTTGTTTGGATGAGAATTGTCTTAGTTTTCTGACAATATATGCTACCATTCAAAAGTTTGGGGTCTTGATAAGTATCTGTATCAATAAGCAGTAACCATACGGATAAATTCCGAACAATAACCACCACCACTCATCATGTTACCACACTCCAAATATGTCGATTTCTATCTCAGCTGAGATAGAGAGATAGATGTAAGTACAGCAGACGATGAGTGTCATGTTCAGTACATGAAAGAGATACACTACTAGATGAAATGAGGGTGGAATAACATGTTTTAATGGTCTGTGTTTTTTACCTGCGATGCAGCAGTGAGACTATCCTGCACTGAGCCACTGAAAGCTTTGCAATTTTTTTTTTCCTGATCAGCAAGCATTGAAAAATTAAAAAACTTTGGCTAAAACACAGCACTCAATCACTGTCACTTTTTACCCAGACGACCAATCGCAGCGGAGGGAGGGGCAGGACAAACACCAGGGAGACCATCCGTCACATCCTACAAGTTAAGAAATTAGTAAGTGCTGAACAACGACACCGATGGAGGAGAAATAAATACCGCTGGTCTGTGAGTATCCAGGTCTGTACCAGACGACATCCTCGGACTGCCGCAACATTAATAAATGACAGTACTTGCTGAAATGGGTCCACCCTCTCTACCTAAGTGCATCAGCAATCCAGCGCACATACTGCAGGTCCTTACAATTACTTCTACTATTTATGGCTAAATGAGAGTTTAGAGATGAAAATTACTCCTGCGGCATAACCTCTCGGGGCAAAGAACCAACAGTATATATGAACATATGAAGAGCGTGACTCATCCTTCAAGTAGCCCCGAAGTGGTCAGCCATGCGGTGTTGTTTGCTGGATTCACTGTGAAAACATGATTATTATCAAACATCACCCGACACAAAATGAATGACAACGACGCGCGAGACGCTATTTTCCTAAGCTCGATCTGTGCATTTGGAAATGCAGCCATGGGGAGAGCAACGTTTTCTATTCTGTCTCATTTGCTAAATATAAATTGTATGTTGTCATCTGATAATAACTTATCACTCTGGGCAGTGATTTGAATGCTAAAAGCTTGTGTTGCCTGTAAAATGATGTGTGGACTCACCCTGTCATTTCCTGAACACAAGTAAATTACTGGTATGCATTCAGGGGTGTGCGGTCCATAAAGGGCTCTGGGCTGCCCCTCCACCACTTCCAATTGGGAAATACATATTTTAATGAAAACTCATTTCTGTTTTCGTTGTGTTGTGTGCGTGTGTATTACTTTCACCCGCACATAAATTTAACATAATTATAGAAATTTGCGATGGGCTTACTTTTCCTCTGCCCAATGGCGGTATGTGTGTAAAATGTTTTCAACTGTACCTGGTGGCCCCTGATTGGTTGACACTGAAAATAACTGGATCTTAGCTGGAAATGTTGCCAGTTTGGATTATTTTCTGCACAATTGAGCAGCTTTCGCTGCTCCCTCTTGAAATAACATCTACAACCTGAAGGCAGCCCAAACCTCCCGGGACTGTTCCGATAATTCAAAGCAACCGCTAAAATCTTCACCAAATAGAAACTTTTCTATTAGAAACTGCTAACCTAAATAATTAGGTATACTACACAACCAAATGTTGCATAAGTGATGTCATAACTTTGACGAAGCTACACAGAGCCATGACGCTAACGTTATATAACACTTGTATATTTTGTAGAGAGATGTAGTCACATGAGGAGTTATGACTCTTTAATAACCAGGAGTACCTAGAGTTTCTGGATAAACTATATAAATGTAAGATTTATAAAGTAATCAGTTTATTAAGTTCATTCATATATGTGAGGTAACTATATAAAAACATATTAAATATGTTTACACAATTAACTGTTTATGTGTTACCACTTTTATTATTTACATACTTGTATATTTGAATCATTATATTCATATTTAGGGAAGAGTAATGATGATCTGTTTAATGAGTTTATGTGATTCTATGAACATGTATTTTAGACTAAGCTCTTTTGACTTCTGATTGGTTAGTTAAGTCACATGACAGCTTAGAGGTAGGAAGTGTTCTGCTGCTTTTTTTTTTTTTTATTAAGTGATCCAGGCCACCACTTATTGAACCCCCATGTTACATAAATAATGGATGTAGTCCCCATGATGTCACCCATTGCTTTATGGACTTCTGCGTTGAATCCTCTAGTTCAGCATTTTGCTGGTGGACATCTTGGCTTTTTGTAGCCAGAACTGACCTTATTTGTACAAGAGTGTGGAACTGGTTGGGAGCTGTATCAGACAAAGCAGCCACCCTCTTAATTATGCATAACTTCAAGTTAATCAAATTTAAAAGGGTTATATAAAAAAATCACCACAGTTATCATGAACAGGGAATCTAAGAGCGAAATAATTAGTTTGGCCATGCTGTGAACATGTTTATTTCTTCTGTAAAGTTGGACATTTAATATGTGGGTCAATGAGGACTGACTTGCCTTTGGAGCCAGTCTCAAATGACCATCAAGGGACTGTAGTTTTTGGCTGAAGAACTGCACTTGGCTTCATTTTTGAGACTCGGAAGATGTCGGTTGGATAAAACACATCATGTAATAGAGATTAAACTATAGTAATAGTCAAATAAAAATAGTTTTTCTTTGTGTTTGGTTAATTATCTGATGTGTTTCACTTTTCCTCGTCTGTCTGTATATTTCTGTTCAGTGTTATTCGTATGTCTGCTTACCTGCAGCAGTTGCTGTGCCTTTCAGTTTGTATCAAGTTTTACTCCATTTTGATCATTAAAATCACTGAACTTTATCCGGTCTTCAGTGATTACCTTTCTCTGCATTTTCCACTTCCTGTGTTGACACTATGACATATATGAGCTCTATCTATTGTTAGAATATAATCTAATCTTGAAGGCTGACATGAGCCATTGGAAGAGCCAAGTCAGATATATTTCAGTCCTTCCATACAAATAAATTGAATGAATTCACATTGAATGGCATTTACTAGTTAGAAAATGATTAATCTCTTTCAATTGATGTGAACATAGCATTGACAACAAGGTGAGGGTCATTGTTGAAAAGCCTCATTCAAATAGACAATCTATATATATAATCTACAATATATTTTTTTAAATAATGATTCATGGCAACTTAAAATGAGGGGATGAGTCACTATATGTGACAGACCAGTAATTAAAACTGAAAAGTGAGTGTATTTCACATAAAGATGTAGCTGTAACAATAACTACACACCTACAGGGTCATCTTAGTGTTTTGGCTGTGTAACAATGAGCGGCCCTTGAATTCATTCTCTCCATATCTTTTTTCGATCTGTTTCAAAACATTTCGCAGGCCTAATTCATTCTGCTATTTTGTATTTACTGAAATGGAACAAGAGATGTTGCCAGTGGTCTCTTGTAATTATTTTCCCTCATAACACACTTTATAATAGCGTAATCTTCTGTAATAGCACATCCCCTATTACGTGTTTCCAGTAGACAAATATACATGTTTGGTACATTTTGCTTGAGTAAACATGCTTTAATGCTTTAATATTTCATAAATCCATTAGACAACAAAGGCAAAAGAAATCAGAGGCCCTATTTTGATGACAGAAAAAGATGGCCACATTTTTGCTAGTCAGAGGATGTAATGGGTGCAAAGCATGGCGCGCAGTGCAGAGAGAGAGCCCACAGCTTAGAGGGTTTGTCTTGGGTTCCAGAATTATTCATAGATGTGTTTTGGGTGCAACATGAACTCAATATATCATCTCCCATCCCCTGGTGCATTTCTGTAAAGAGGCAAGTTGGAAAGACGTGCATCATGATCATATAGGAACATTTGGGGAAGATTGCCAAAAATTGCTCTGGCGCCAGATTTAATTAAAATCATTGATTTAAGGGACTGCACATAATTTAGAGCGAGGAGGTCACTGTATGATTTTACAGTGCTCTGAATCTTTTTTTTTTTTTTTTTGGTTTTTTTCTCTCCATACTTCCATTTCTCCCACACCAGACAAAAGAGCTGAAAGACCCAATTAACCAATTTGTCTTCTTGCTCTGGCATAATAATAAGATCTCTCTCTTTCTCATGATCATCAACCATTAGTAGCCTAACAGTTACAGCAGGTAACATTTCTATGATAATTGAACCGTTTAATATTAATAATAATAATAAATCACTGGCCGTTCAAACTGCTCTAAAATACACAATTTCCAACCGAGTTCTCTGATTCCCATCAGTAAAGCCTCACCGCTGATTACAAACAGCACTTTAAGGACCCAATTTACAAACTTTTTTTGCTTTCTCTGACAAGCACACATTGCTCATACTGTGAATATAATATATAAAGGCTAAATGCAGACCAAAAATATTGCAGCTGAGTATTTTGTATGGTAAAAAAAAATATGTTGTGAATTTATGACATGTGCCAGGCCAACACAATCAAGGTATGTGAGTTTCTCTTAATGGGAGACAGACTCCTCTGGACATAACTGCAATCTATACATCACTACAAGATTATTTAGTACAAAAAAAAAAAAAAAAACATTGATTCATCTCAACCTCAAGCCTCAGTAAAGGCTTATCAAAGTGAAGTGTACTATTTTAAACTACTATACAATATGGTAGTGTAGGTGTTTGTCATAATTATGCATATGTTAGTATTAGCCTCCATTACAAAAAAAAATCCTCCTGTTCTTGCTGACAATTAGAAGATCCCTTGCACTTTCAACATAAATGACTTGGAACCACAGCCCTCCCTCCATGCAAAAAAATGTATTAACAGAAATGATTTGAAGCCAATATACCACCCATCTTTGTCAAATGAATCGATATCTTTCAAAGTTACTGTCTTTTTACTGCCAAATCCCCTCCAGAGCGACAAAATAAGAAAAGAGGAGCGAGATACTGCAAAATAAAACAGTCGTTATGACATGTATTTTTATGCTTCTGTTTAACGGTTGATGAAGATGAACTTTAAGTATATGCCATAATTGTAGAGCTCAGTTTGACAGGATCTGTAAAAGTAGTGGTGGTGGCGTGCATGTCAAGTATCCTATAACTTGGTATCGCTCCATTCATACCGCACAAGGTCAAATCAGCCCGTGCACTGAGCACTGAGCACTTTCCTTTCCTGGTTCGCTGTAGTCTTTGACTAGGATCCATTTCAGCCACTACAGGCAGGCTCGTGGCTTTCACATCAGTAAGAAAAGAGAATGGGGAGGAGATGTTTGACCTTTTTCAGTGCGCAGTCTGGAAAGTGATATGTGATTCAAATATGTCAGGGAGAAGAAGAAGAAAAAAAACTGAAAGCAAGAGGCGAGAGCAAATTACAGCAAGAGGGGAGGTATAAAGACAGAAGAAACATTTCTTATAAAGGGATATCTTGCACTTTCGGCATCATGAAACT
The DNA here is from genome assembly GCA_030544235.1 of Lepturacanthus savala. Taxonomy (NCBI): domain Eukaryota; kingdom Metazoa; phylum Chordata; class Actinopteri; order Scombriformes; family Trichiuridae; genus Lepturacanthus; species Lepturacanthus savala. Next base: position 20,702,220 of record CM060462.1, on the reverse strand, counting down.
GTAATCCACTCGAGATATCTTTTCTGATCCAATACTGTGTCAATCAATGCTCAAAGGATTACTATGAATGGCATCGTGCCTCTCAAATGCCAACCGTCAGACTGCGAAGGACGTGCTATGTTTCAAAATTGCCTTAAAAATAGTTTTGCAACAATTAGGGAAGCGGAGCAGCTACCATGGGTTTTCTATGTGGTTGCCATATGGTGAATCAAAAATTACCTTGAGCGAGGATAACTCATGAGCCCACAGCTGCAAAGTTCCGTCCCTGAATCTATCAAAGTACCGTTTTACTACCTTTATTAAGTGATATAAAGTCAATTCATTGAGGAAGTTAAAGGTTTCGTTTTCACTGAAATGTGTTTCAAAGGAAGTGGAAAAAGCATTTCCTTTCCAAAAATTTCTGTCTCGTGTGTCTTAACTTTTAAAATGGAGGTGTCTGATTACAGAAGATGCTCTGATTAGTATTCAGGGTCCACAGCATGAGTGATGCCAATTATCCACTGGGTCATTACCACTCTTGAGAGAACTGGCAAAAGGGTTTTACGGGAAAAGGACAAAATTTTCATTAGCGGTTGCAGTGGCTCTTCAGTGGTATCGACAAGGAACAAATGAAACCGATGCACCCGGTGGGATTAAAAAAAAAAAAAAAAAAAAAGAAGTGAGCCATAGAGCTTAGCCATAGAAATAGAAAATGGTTTCTTTCTATTTATACCTTGCCAAAACATTCTAAGAATTAAAAGGGAGGAAAAGCTTTAGCATTTTACCCAATCTAACTCATGATGCTGTTAACATTAGCAGTGACTGTAGGAGAGTGTATGCACAGTTCACTTTGTAATCACTAACACCTTCTCGGCTGATACTGTAGCCGATGCAGCATCACAAGATTCAGCTCATGCAATAATGTCCCCTCCTGATATTTCTCTCTGTGATTCACCTGATTACAGGATCGGAGGTGGGCAGTAAAGAATAAAATATGTATCTTTTTAGAGGACGTGCAACATGTAATTTAGGATTTTTTAGACACTACAATTTTGGCTGCAGCACATTTACTACTGCATTACGCTGTGAAAGCGGCAGAACTGACGTTCAAACAGCTCTCACGTTAAATTGCATCCGCCCAGAAGATCTTTCTCTCATCTGCACTAGTGCGGGTTATCACAGAGAATTGCCACAATTATGTTAAAGCCAACATTATGAATTCCATCTTCTGACTAGCCATTGCTGTTTTAAAGCTCTCCATCACAGTTGTCCCCCGTTGAACAATATTCTCAGTCAGAACAATTTCATCTCTGAGATTTTTGTTATCAAAATGAGATTGTCTCAGCAGTCTGTTACCCCAAATCAAGCTGATTCCGATTAAATTTACAGGTGTTAATATCTGTGTTATTAAGGGTAATATATAATGTGTACAATTAAGTTGCAAATTAGTCATGACTTTTTATCCACTTTAAACCCATATTTTTCCGATACAATTAGCACATCTTTAATCTCAGAGGTCTGGATCTTTTGTTATCAGTGCAACAAGCTGAGCTAGCTCGGTTAGCATCGCAAGAATGCCTTGGGGAAACACAGATTGTTAATGTGAAGCTGCTTTATTCAGTTCTTTCTTTTTTTATATCTTTAATCACAGGAGTTGTTTGCTTTGAAGAGGAGGATAAGACACCAGCAGACAATCCAGCTTCTGGTAAAAAGAAATCTTAATGTTTGGATCTTGAGATATTAAAGACGAAAAGTGAGCTAATGATAGCGGCATTTCCCATGATCCCAAGCTATGGACTCAGGCTTTGTTGTTTCTCAGCTCAAGAGGCACCAAGAGGCGAAAAATGACATATTGCGAGTTGAGGTTGCCTCCAGGTTGGCTTCAGCTTCATAGTAATTGCTTCTTGGCTGAATATCCACCGATAAATTTGTGACACCAACTGTTTAAATTTTCAAGCACCGGCACCTAAGACCTTGTTTAAGTTAGAAAATACATAAATTACTTCTTTGACCTTGTTGTTTAATGGAGACAGAAGATAAACATATTTGTTCCTTGTATTATTCATGAAGCCAATTGAAGCCAACAGCATGAACAAGTCAATAAGTCAGTGTGAGAATCAAAACAAAGTGAATGGTGTGATTGACTGCTCCCTATATATGGGGAATCAGAAGGCCGAAGGTTTGGACCCTTGCCTTAGGCTCTCTCTTAAATGTAGGAGGTTCACCACGAGACCTAGAACATAAATTATATTAGCATACTACATTATTCATCACTTGTCAGGAACTTGACTGGTGGGAACATTAGCTGCAGCCTCTTCAAAACAGACTCAATAGAGATAACAAACCTGAGAGACAGGGGTACATTTGGAGTTAGAGGCTGGGAAATAGCTGCTTTTGCTGCTTTTAGCCACTCCCTAGGGTGCGAGTTAAGGTCAAGCGATCACAGTAGGAACTCATTATAATGAAGACTTCAATCTTTGTAAAGTTCAAGTAACCATTTCATCAAAGTGCAATTAAGAGGATCTGACCGACCCGTGGCACGACCGAGATGGTGCACGGGAGTTTTTTTCTTTTTTCTCCACATTTTGGAGTGTTAATGACCCATGGTACAAAATTATCTAAAGGGGCTGATATTCACGTTCGCTTCTTGAGAGCCTTTCGAAGTTTCCGTTTTCAAAATTGTCCAAAAGAACAGCAGTTATTTCTATACTCACACACTTTGGATTTATGTTGATGTTGAACATTTGGATAAAATTTTAGCATAAATCTCATTTTAGGGCAAGAAAATAGGACACACACACACACAAGTAAAAGCAAGTGATGAGGTCCTAATGACTCCAGATGGCCAACAGAGCAAGAAAATGTTTCACCACTGTAGACAGTTATGCTGTCACTTTTTTTATCCACATCAGGGTGACTTTAAACTGAAGTGACAGATCACTCCTTTAGCCGCTCTCTCCCCCAGCAAAAAGACACAGACGGCTAGATCCAGAGGCGGAAAGGTCAGGCCACCAGGTTGGTTGCGCTAATGGACTGCTGACCAGGCAATAAGCCAGCCCCTCAGGAGACATTTGCAGCCTAGTTCTCACCTCAACAGTAAGGGTCCCACATCCGTTGCATCTCCTCCTCCGCCTGCTTGCCAACACAGGGGATTATTATCACCGGCGCTACCTCTTCACCCGACACCTCGCTCCGTTCTGAGCCTGCTCGTTATCTCACTCATCCTGTGATCGCTTCTCGTGGTTGTCAAAGAGTCTTGATTAAGAAATGTGCAGCTGGTTTTGTTTCCTGAAGCCCCGGATCTCATGGCAAGGTTCAGACATTGGTAAGGGTCTACCTCAAGATGGCAGTGTTCACCATGACAGCCTGCTCTGAGTTCCCCGGCTCGCCTCTCACATCAGCATCAGCAGCAGCACCACAGACAGACCCGTGGATGAAATGAGGGTTATCTACTGCATTGGAATTAAGTAATGACTGGATGGCAGTAGGAATTAAATAATAGCTGGATCTGTCCGACGGACCCTGATTTCCATTTTATTTAATTTGCCGTTCTCCAGTTACCTCTTGTCACTTCTGACATGTGATATTTTTTTGTGGTCGTGGCTACTTCCACTCAGTGTAACCGTCCCCCCCCTACTCCAGCTCTGCTTTGAAACTTGTCAAATAAGATTGTGTGCAATTATGGGGCGAAATCCCAAAGTCACAGCACAAGCACCCTTTTTTTAGATTATCACAGCTTCATCATGAGGTAGTAAACAGAAAAAAAAATAAATAAAATACAAAATCACCCATTACGCAGGGAGCTCGCACCACATGCTGCTGCGTGGCTTTGATGACTGGGATAAGTGTCAAGGTTATTTTTTACGGACAAATGCTGATGACTGGCTGCAGGGCGCCAAGTGTGGAGGACAGAGCGTGATGCACCCCGTGCAAACATACTTAGACACTGGCTTCTCTGTCCACAGTGCAATTATTAGTGACCCTCAAACAAGGCTTGTATTGTGCACGTCTGTGTTTATCATTGGCAGGTCATAAGCATGGAAATTTCTTCTTCTTCTTTTTTTTATTTTTTAACTGTCTTTTTTTTAATCTACCTTATTGTAGCCTACCTGACAACAAGTTATTTGTTTGATGCGTCCCTTTAGAGCCAATGACTGCTATCTGCCTTCATGCCTTAATAATCAGCCAGTGTAAAAAAAAAAAAAAAAAAAAAAAAAAAGCTAGAGGACGATCGTTCTTTTTTTTTTTTTAATTCCCCCTCCCTACATTATCATCAGCGGCAGTAGCAGCTTCTTCTTCATCATCACCATCATCATCCTCGTCATCATCAACCCCCCCTTCCAGCCTCGAGTTTTTTTTTTTTTTAGTTAAACGTCTCTGCAGCCTGCAGCATCTTCACGGGAGCACCTCGCCACAGCGCGGACAACCCACCGGGTCCCCGCATCTAAGTGACGCTACGTCGGGCCAATCGCGTCGCCGCTGCGCGCGTCTACGCCACTGGAAGGGGAGGCTGGCGACCAATGACGGTGGTGAGGGGCGTCGGTGTGGTGTACTTCACCACCCCTCCTGTGGGTTTACACAGAGTTAGTGCAAGATATTGTGCTCTGGGAGTGAGAGTGCGAGGATAAACGGCACATACGCGCTGCGCATCGGTGTCACTCTGAACAGCATTTATATTTAGTTTGGCGTCTCCAAGTGGGATCGACTGCGAGATCCCCTTCACCTCTCTGTCTCTCACTCTCTCTCTTTTTGCGTGTCTCTCTTTTTTTTATTTTTTCCCCCTTTTTTTCCTCTTTTTAACCTTGCGCCTGATTTATTGATGGAGCGCCGTGAACTTGAAACATGACAGGACACGCGTGTCTCTTCTTGCAGCAGTCACCCAGTCGGCGCGTTCACCTACACAGGACGTTTCCTCGGGACGTGCACGGGAGATGAGCGTTTTTTTTTTATTTTGAGGAGCCGTTTTCTTATATCATGGAAGACACCACAGACCACTGACCACCTGGCTGCTCTGTGTGTTCCGCACGGAGAGCGACGCTGATCACCGCAATCACCGCAGGTCGCGCAATTAAGATCCATTCCTGAAGTTAAATGTGGGGAAAGGAACTGCGACATATGCAGCCTCTGATTTATTTGTGCGACCAGCTGCTTTTCCCCAAAACCTGTTCTGGAGTCTGATTACTCCTGCGGGCGATTATTGCATTTCTCCTTCTTTTTTGCCTTCTTTTCCTGGACCTAAAAGCCAGAATCCGAAGTGAGAAGGATCTTTACCCGAATAAAAGCTCGCAGGCACACTGGATGAGAAGACTATGAGCTGACACACTCCGGGTTTCCTCCTGCGCTGTAACGGATTTGGGTATGTACGATAAGAATTAGTCTCTTTGCCCTAAAGAATTCGACATCTGACTGATCTCATTTTTGCGGGCTCCATTCATGCGTATTCATTCATTTAGAAAGGCCACACACAGCTAAAGCTCTTTAATTTTGGCAATTTAAGTGTAAAAATTAATAAGTCTGTGTAATGTGTTGTGAAGTTTTGTGACTCAAGGGGGGTTTTGAGGCGCTGGAAATTCTTAGTGACCAAATAATGTGGAGGATTTAGAAAGGGAGACATGGATGGCTGCCTAAATGGTTGCTGCAGTGTTTTGGTGTTGATTTATTTTATTTTTTTCTGTGAATTGTAGCTTAAGCCCTTTTGGCATATTTTATTCGTAAATCATGAAGAAGGGGGGGGGGTGGAAAGAATAATTAAAGTTAACACCACAGCTGACTGTCAGGAGGGGGTTGTTGTTAATTACATATAATTGGTGTGCATGGCCAAGTGATTTAACTGAAGAGAAACTCTGTCATATATTCATAGGTTTGTCCTGTGGAAGATTCCTGCCATCATATGAAAGGACTCACTGCTTGTAAAGACCATTGCATAGAGAGAAACCTTTGAGTTGTGAAGGCTGGAAACACATTTATATCATCATGGATCTAAAAGACTATTACCTGTTGGGCACCCTACTCGCCTGCATATGGCTAGATCCTTCGATAGCCCAAGAACTGATCTACCCCATCAGAGAGGAATTGCAAGAAAATGTCCTCATTGGAAACATACCAAAGGACCTAAATATTTCCCATACGAATGCTGCCACTGGAGCAAGTGCTAGTCTCGTGTACCGACTCGTCTCCAAGGCGGGAGACAACCCGCTGGTCCGCGTCCTGAGCAGCACCGGAGAGATATTCACGACGTCGAACCGGATCGACAGGGAGAAGTTGTGCCCCGGCCCCTCGTTCGAGGACAGCGAGTGCTCCTTCGAAATCGAAGTAGTCATTCTGCCTAATGATTATTTCAGATTGATTAAGATCAAAATAGTCGTCAAAGACACGAACGATAATGCCCCCATGTTCCCGTCCCCTGTGATCAACATCTCCATCCCGGAGAACACGCTCATTAACAGCCGCTTCGCCATTCCTTCTGCCACTGACCCGGACACTGGCCCCAACAGTGTCCACAAATACGAGCTGATCAATGGGCAAAGTGCCTTCGGCTTAGACATAGTAGAAACGCCTGAGGGGGAGAAGTGGCCCCAGCTCATTGTGCAGCAGAATCTGGACAGAGAGCAGAAGGATACATATGTAATGAAGATCAAAGTGGAGGATGGCGGCAGTCCACAGAAATCCAGCACTGCCATTCTCCAAGTTACCGTGACAGATGTCAATGATAACAGGCCAGTGTTTAAAGAGAGTCAGGTAGAGGTGCACATACCGGAGAATTCCGCTATCGGCACATCCGTCGTGCAGCTTCAAGCCACAGACGCAGACATAGGGGCAAATGCAGAGATCCGATATGTGTTCGGGACTCAAGTGTCGCCTGCTACAAAAAGACTGTTTGCACTGAATACAACATCTGGTCTAATCACAGTGCAGAGGCCTTTAGACAGGGAGGAGACTGCTATACATAAGCTCTCTGTTTTAGCTAGTGATGGCAGCTCGAGTCCTGCCAGAGCTACTATTACAATAAATGTGACTGATGTTAATGACAATCCACCTAATATAGACCTGAGATACATAATCAGTCCCATTAATGGCACTGTTTTCCTCTCAGAGAAGGATCCCATCAATACCAAGATAGCTCTCATCACAGTGTCAGACAAAGACACTGACATCAACGGCAAGGTCATTTGTTTCATAGAGAAGGATGTGCCCTTCCATCTCAAAGCTGTGTACGATAACCAGTATCTGTTAGAGACATCTGCGCTGCTTGACTATGAAGGCACCAAGGAATATAACTTTAAAATCGTAGCTTCTGACTCTGGAAAACCGAGTCTGAATCAGACTGCTTTGGTGAGAGTGAGGCTGGAGGATGAGAATGACAACCCGCCCATTTTCACTCAGCCGGTTATCGAGCTGGCTGTCATGGAAAACAACAAACGAGACCTGTTCCTCACTACTCTTAGCGCCACCGATGAGGACAGTGGGAAGAACGCAGAGATAGTTTATCAGCTGGGACCGAACGCGTCGTTCTTTGATCTTGACCGCAAAACTGGTGTTCTGACTGCATCCAGAGTGTTTGACCGGGAGGATCAGGATAGGTTCCTCTTCACTGTAACGGCAAGAGATAATGGGACTCCGCCTCTGCAAACACAGGCAGCTGTCATTGTAACTGTACTGGATGAAAATGACAACAATCCAAAGTTCACTCACAATCACTTTCAGTTCTTTGTGTCTGAGAATCTCCCCAAATACAGCACTGTCGGGGTGATAACTGTGACAGACTCGGATGCTGGAGAAAACGCTGCTGTTTCTCTTTCCATACTGAATGACAATGAGAACTTTATACTGGATCCTTACTCTGGGGTGATAAAATCTAATGTGTCATTTGATAGGGAGCAGCAGAGCTCCTACACGTTTGATGTCAGGGCTGTAGACAGTGGCAGACCTCCTTGCTCCTCAGCTGCCAAGGTCACCATCAATGTCATTGACGTGAATGACAACACCCCCATTGTCATCTACCCCCCCTCCAACACGTCTTTCAAGCTCGTCCCTCTATCCTCTATCCCAGGATCTGTGGTAGCAGAAGTGTTTGCTGTGGACGGTGATACAGGAATGAACGCTGAACTCAAATACACCATCGTGAGCGGCAACAATAAGGGTCTGTTCAGGATCGACCCTGTCACGGGGAATATTACCCTGGAGGAGAAGCCAGCAGTGACTGACATAGGCTTACACAGATTAGTTGTCAATATTAGTGACCTGGGATATCCCAAGTCCCTGCATACTCTGGTTCTGGTATTTCTGTATGTCAATGACACTGTGGGCAACTCGACACTCATCTATGATCTCATCCGCCGCACCATGGAGACCCCGATTGACCGAAACATTGGCGAAAGCAGCGAAACTTATCAAAGTGGCGACTATTTAACCATAATGATAGCCTTCGTCACTGGCGCCTTGGTGGTGATTATTGTCATATTCGTCACTGTGCTGCTGCGCTGCCGCCACGCCTCCAGGTTCAAAGCTGCGCAGAGGAAAAAACAAGGGGCTGAGTGGATGTCACCCAACACGGAGAACAAGCAGAACAAGAAGAAAAAGCGCAAGAAAAGGAAGTCCCCGAAAAGTTCTCTGCTCAACTTTGTCACCATCGAGGGGAACAAGTCCGACGACCCTGCCCACGAGCCAATCAACGGAACCATCAGCCTGCCCACCGAGCTGGAGGAGCAAGGGATTGGACGCTTTGATTGGAATGCCACACCCACCACCACGTTCAAACCCAGCAGCCCAGACCTGGCCCGGCACTACAAATCCGCCTCGCCGCAGTCGGCCTTCCACCTCAAGGCCGACACGCCGGTCTCAGTGAAGAAGCATCACGTGATTCAGGAGCTCCCATTGGATAACACATTTGTTGGGGGCTGTGACACCCTTTCCAAGAGGTCCTCCACGAGCTCCGACCACTTCAGTGCCTCAGAGTGCAGCTCCCAAGGAGGGTTCAAGACGAAGGCGCCCATGCACACCAGACAGCAGGTAAAAGAGCACTTTTACTGGTCTATAAGTACTGCCTATAACTGCCCTGTTCCACAGTGCTAAAGTGCCAGTCTAGATTAGAGACTCACTCTAAGTTACTGTGAAGCAACAGAAAAGAGTGCAGGAGACATACTGCTTCAGCAAGTCTCAATGTTTCTCAGACCTAAAAATGAAAAAAAGAGAGAAAAGTAACTTGAACACCTGCAAATTAATTATGGACTCAACAATCACATGCATAATTTCGGGGAATAATCATAGACTGATGTTTTGTCATTAAAATATATTTACAGTCTTATTTAACAAAAATGCAAGTGGGTTAGATCACTGGTAAAAATGTACCGACATAACATTAATTGTGACTCAATGTTCTTTGTGAAAGAAACATTTTTTTCTTGCCTATCTACTCAAATTACTGTTTTCATCCTAGATGGATACTGCACACATTCTCCAAAGACTTAGCTGATTTTTCACCTCTCTTGTCATGAAACTGAGTGTATTCATGTTGTTTTTGTTTGTTTCTTTATTTTGGTGTGTACTGTAATATCACAAAAAAAAAAAAAAAAAAAAAAAAAAACGACTCTGTAACACCTGCAGCAATGACAACAGTCAATAATTAGCCTGCTGCCGGGGTATTGTGAATGCCACCGTAGGCCTTGCCACATCGTCTAGGCTCGAATTAAATGCCTCCTCTCAAAGCACACTAGCGAACTGAGTGAAGCTTGTCTGGAACTTGATACACATCCAATTCAAAAAGGATTAGCCAATAATGAGCCTCAAATTTCAACGTAATCCATGCTGCTTTTTTTTTCTTTTTTTTTATCAAAGCCTTATTAATTTTTCTGCTTATAAAGCACCACCGCATAACACACAGTTCTAATCTAATGGAACACATATGGACAAATACAGGGAGCAGCAGACAGGCGGGAAGGGAGAGGGCACAAAGGGAAGGAGAGCAGGCGGAGTGAGAGTGTTGTCAGTGGGTCAGGCTTGACGGGTGGTGGTACTGAACCTTTAGGTGGCAGTGTTGCGCTGCATGGCACAGCCTGGCACCACGCCAACCTGCAGTGGACTTATAAATGCAAGGGAAAGAAGAAAGGAGTGAAACCTATGTTGGTGTTCTTAGTGAAATACTCTCGCCTAATGATGCAGAGGCTGCACGGGGAGGGAAGATTGATAATGGCAGTTAGAGACGTGAGTGATAAGATCTGTGCGGAAGAGAGAGTGGAATTACAGGGGTGACACTGTGTGCGACTCCTATCGACACGTACCTCCGGGTCACTGCATCTGGGGTTGCATTTAATGTGTTTCTGTGTGAGAGGTAGCAGTCAAAAGAGGCATTCAGTTTGCCGTCATTTGCCAGGCACCCTTGATGTGTGTGCGTGCATGCGTGCGTGTGTGTGTGTGTGGTCGGTTGGTGGTGTGAGGAGAGAGAAAGACGAGACAAAGCGGTAAAATGGGTGAAGGTGGCGGTGGGGGGAGGGTGGGGAGACCCGAGCGGAGGTCAAATGAGATATGACACCGTACTGTAAGCACAACTTCATTGATTCTCTCACTCATCCCACAATTCCACGCAAGATTTATTGGAATCAATAATTGTGACAAATAATTCAAAGAAGCACACAAACACAGCCGGCGTGCTTTATATAGTGCCATTTATTATATGGATAATGCACTGTCACAGATGCTTTCGCTCACTGCCCTGTGCAATTTGATTGATAATTATTCTGTATGTGCTTGTGTATAGCGTTCAGGTAAAACCTTATATAAGCTGAGAAATTGACCTCGAGATGTTCCTCGGTTGTTGCTGCTTTTTTTTTTTGTTCCTCCCCTTTCAGTCTTTATTGACCCAGCGTGGTTTAGTTGAGTCTTGCCAATCTAATCATCTAATTTCTATCCTGTTGCCCATTCTTCAGAATTGAAAATGCAACACGTCCTATAATATAATCTCCACATCTAATAATTATGTCATAAAGTTTACATGTTCATGATCAAATCACTATTTGTGTATTGATTACAGCTAAAGAAAGTGCACTACCATAAAAGCCCCATAAGTTAAATGCTCTCCCCTTCAGCGATATCTATGAATTACCCTTAATATGTTACATATATTATCTATGTCTAATATATACTGTATTATTGCACTAATATATTTGACTTACACACAAGGGTACACTTTCTTATCTCAGTTTCTTATGATTGGAAGAAAAAGTAATTTTCTACTTTTCCACTATTAGCTAATATCTGTCTAAGCAGATTAGTAATGAAGACTGTTAAAGCATATCTGGCGGGTTCTCAGTCCTAATTATTCCAAGAAATCTCACTGATCAAGACTTCAGAATGTGAGGTTAAATGGCAGTTATTGATTGTGGTAAAATGGTTAGGCTGCACTGACTGCACTAACCTGTCGTCTTAGATAAAGGGTTTATTATCAATGCCATTGCTACGTTCGTGTTTTGATTTTATTTATACAGTTCATCCACTTGTTTTGACCTGCACATTCCATCTCCATTACATCAGCATTAATAGACAGTCTCTCATCCAGGATGTCATATATCTCTTTGAAATTTTCCTGCGTAAAGAATAAAAATAGAGAGATTATCTATCATTTAAATAAAAATAAAAGCCTAAAAAATACCAATTACCTTTGGGGGAATCTTCAAACTGACGTTGTCCAAAAAGTAATATCATCAGCTTATCATATCATACTCCCTGCATAGAGGGAGCGCTTTGGAAAACAGGCACTACATTATTAAAAGATTTCTTATTACACATCAATAAGAAGTCAGTAAGTAAAGGTGTTACCAGTTATTTTAAATTCTAAAATTGGTTTGACGTCCTGAATTGACAATGTGTTTGCTGAGGTGCCGCCTTGTGACACAAAATTATAGAATTTAAATTTAGCATTAACATTGTCGCCTAGCAACAAATATCATCAATCACCCGTTCTTGTTTGATGTCGACTTACAATAAGCTATTAAGCGAATGTTTAAGTGAACGACACATGCAAAGCTTAGGGGACTAGCTTTTAAAATTGACCTTCTCTCTAATAATTGAAAAGCCATTTGTGCCAGTTGCAAGAGTCACTTCTATGCAACATCAGCACCAATCGATAAAAAAGGAAACTAAATGTAAATTGATTAACAAGCTGGCAGAGAGGAAATAAAACAACAGCAAGGCATGAAAGTTGCAGTGACATCGTCCCCTTATAGAATATGGAACGGTGGGATATAGAAATAGCCGACATCTACGACAGTAGTGGGATCAGCTTTATGGAGGCATGCAGACCTCGCTGATAGCAATAGGAGCAATCCTTGCCTTTCTCTTCTTCTTTTTCTTTTTTGTTACTTTATTATTTACCCTCCAGGGACCTACATTAGTGTAAACAACACTGAGGAAAAAAGCATGAAAACACTGTCCTACTTTCACAAGGCAACACAAGCGTCTAAGAAACCAAGTATAATCATTCGCCGTTTCAGCATCACTCGTGCTCCCTTCCTTTCAGTATTGTGACATAGATGTGGCTCGCTAACATAACATCTGCCCAATGGCTACACATTAACCATACACTCTACATCAGCTCCAAAGGCTCCTTTTACCCACACATTATCGTGGTTATCACTCAAGGTGCCATCCCTGAGGTTCTGTATGAAACATAATGCTAAATTAATTACAAATCCAGAATTTAAAGTTTTCACTCTTCACCATTAACCAAAAAATAAATAAATCTCATGGTGAATAAATATAAATATACATAAGGCTGTGTATTATTTATCGAGTTAGCAAGCATATCTAGATTTATGTACATTCTTGCATACACACAAGATGCATCTTTTTCCCCCCTCGCTTTGTTATGGTAATATGAATCTATATTCCGTGTTAGGATGCAAAATTATGGGTGTTATATAGAGCTCATAGTTGTGCAAACAGTGGTGCATCTACATCGCGTGTACAAAGGCTTAATTGCTGTGGGTTATTAGAATTTTTCTTGTGTGGTAGGAAAGATGCAAGCACTCAAAGGAAGTGTGGACCTAGAGTTGTTATCCCACACCGCTCTGATGTGCTCCTCTGCAGCACCAATAAAGCCTTAGCTCTGGGGATGTAGTATAACGGCTTCCCTTTGGGAAGCTCTACTATAGCTATAGTTACAGCACAATAAAGCATAACTGACAACAATTAAGTCAACCTAATCAAAAAAAAATCTAAACACTTTGGTTTGATTTTTTTTTTCCATGTAGAACGAAAGTGGGCTTAATCCGACTAGCAAATCATTTTTCACGATTGTTGTGGGTATTAAATTAACAGACTTCTATAACAGTACCCACCATTAAAAAATGAGCAGAACAGCAAATAGACTGTAGATGTAGTAGTTCAAAGTGCAGGAAGAAAGAAAAAAAAATGTGAGGAAAAAGCATGGAATTTTTAGCGGGATATTCCTGGAGTTGACTTGTCAGTACATTTAATGAATGGACATTCTATGCAAACAGGAGTTTGTACAGACCATTGTAATTATGGAGCCTTGGGGGAGTCGTCCTTCTTGTGCAGGTTCATTTGCTACATTAATAAGGGGATTAGTAGTACGTACGCGGGCTGATGGCAGCAGGAGAAGTTTGAGAAGATTAATGAACTATGACAACGTTGCACCTGAGGGGAAAAGTCTGTCGCAATATCTTATGGCTTGTGCTGACACAGAGTTTGGCGGTACGAACGGGGAAGATGGAGGGAGGCCAGTGATTGTTGCCGACCGCGATCATACATCCATCTCCGCAGCTGTCCTGTCACTTCTCCGGTTTACTCTGCTTGTGATCTCTCATACTGTACTCGCCTATAATACTATGGACTGAAGACGTTCCAGCGGATTCATTTACCATACCTGTAAGCAATATCCTGTGCTACCATCAATTGGGTCTGTTGCCAACATCAGTTTGATAATTAAGCAAACTACAGAGAAGAAGAAAACTGTAACCCGACTACTGCATTCTCTCGTTGAGTCAAATGCAGCCGATCCTCAAATCAAATGTAGCCATCACACCAATAAATCACTGAGTATGCATTTTTTTGCAGAGCTTTAAATCATTAGTGGGGGATTTGCAGATCTCTTCGCTGCAGAGAACACTGTATTTCTTTAAAATAAGAAGGAAAAAAAAAACTTGAATGTTCGCTATGTCTAGGTTGGTAAAAGGACATAAAATGGATTGCGGGCTACTATTGTAAGGTAGTGGGTGTGAGTACTACTAGAGTAGATTATTGCCCCAAGGGGGTCCAGTTTTGTCTGCACAAAACAACAAAATAAATCAAAGCTCCCTGTTGGTACACTGGCTGAACTGTGGAGTTCATTTATATGTTTGTATTTTCTTCTGTTGAGAAGAAAAAATGCTACTGATTTTTAATATATATATTTATCGCTTTTTTTCCCCATTGTTGTCAATAACTGCCAGGGGCAGGGTTGCCAAAAACACAGATGATGGCAAATTACCAGGAATTTATTTATTTTTTTTTGTGAGCATTTTATTTATTTTTTTTTTTATCTGAGTTTAAACCATTTTCATGTGTTCCAATGCCTGCTCCCCTCCTCCCCCATCCTTAATTTTGAAGTCAGTCAGACGTGATGATGTACACAATACAATTTTGATAATGGCAAACATTGTCATATATCAAACACGGATGTACGTGTATGTGTGCGTGCGAATGCGATTTTTTTGTTTTATGTCTTCGTCTGGTTGTTTTGTGTTTGTCCATCACTTTTGGCTGGCAACCCCATTCATCTCCCGACTTCGGCATCATCCATTTCTGCGATTTTCTCAAAGCAAATTGATTGATGATCAATCTTCAGGGGGGTTTGCTTCATGAAATGAATGCACACACACACACACACACACACAAAAAGAAAACAACCCAAAAGCATTGTGGCTTTTGTGGGACTGTCATTACTTAATTCACCCCACCCCCTCCTCCATGTTCTCACTAATCCGCAAAACACATTTCCTATCTTTATAAGGCAATCAATCAAGTTGACATACTAACGTCATTTTTTTTTCCCAACACTGCATGATGAGAAAAAAGACAAACCGCAGCTTAAAACACATAAGGTATCCAGTTTTTTTTTTTTTTTTTTTTTACAAATTTACCTTAAATATAAGAGTAGAGGGTGGAAGAAAATGTTTCTTGACTGCTTGCTTGACTCCAAAAGAGTAAAATGATATAAAAAAAGATGAAGTTATTATGCTACTTCATTGTTTGAATGCCCCCCCTCCTCCTCCTCCTCACCCCAGCAACCCATATCTCCTTTCCACTCCTCACCTGGCCCTCCACCCACTCCTTATAACCCCCCCCTCCCCCGTTTCCAGCCCACTCCCTTCACCCATGTTCTACCGGGGTCAATGCTGTTACATACAATGTTAAATCAGATAATTTGTGACAGATCAGGGTGTTATGTGTTCAGCATGTAGCCCCACTTTTACAGTAAACGACTCCCTTTTTTTTACCATTGGTGAGAGAGAAGTGGGGTGTGTAAAAGAGGTGCTGTATGTCCTGACATGACAAACCCAGGGGGAGATGCTTCCTTGTTATTGGGTTGTTGTCTCAAACGACACACAGGCCGCTGCTCTGTCACTAACGTGTTCCAGTGTCTAGACTAGTAGTTGTGATAATGGCGCTGCCAGCCAAAAAACCCGCCCTCAAGCAAAAGAGCCACACTTGACTTGAAATGTGACTGCCATTGACTGCTTCGCCACCGGGTCTCATAGCTCACAAAGACTCTGTAACCCTCATCAATGTAAATCTTTCTTGTATATATGAGATGTTTCATGTAAATTGAACTCCTGGTAATCTTGCCTAATGTGCTGTGTTGAACAATAATGGACTTGTTTTCTTTTTGTTTTATTTATTTGCCCTGCTTTTTTTTGGCTTTTTTTTTTTTCTTTGCTGGGTATATATTAATTACATCTGAAATAAACTCTGCCAATTATTCAGTACAGTACACTGCAACTCCAATTCTGTTTTTTTTTTTTTTTTTTTTAAAGCTTTATTTGAACAGTGCTATTCTACCTTTATAATTTCATAATAAATGTTTCAAAGAGATCATTCCTTTCTTGTTTTTAATTTTGTCCGCTTGGTCTCCTGTGTGATGTTGTGATAAGACATTATGTATAAACTGGGATATGTTTCAGTCAGCTACCATGTGTGAACCAGTTCTAATCAGCATTTGCCCGTAAACAAGTGCTTCGCCTGATTTATAATGCCAAGTTGTATATTTTAAGAAGCAAACAGATTTTCCAGTTTGACTGAATCCATTACTTGAAATGAGGCACATAACGTCACTGACACACAGCCGATACACAGCCAATGCAATAATTTCAATTTACAGCGAAGGTACAATAATAATTCAAAGATTATTTAAAGCAGTCGTTTAGTTTCAGAGGCATTTTACCATTTTTCTTTCCCTTGAGGGCATGCTGAATCTAGAATTTGGCCTTAATGGCCTAAATACATACATAGGATTTTTAGAAATCTGTCCTAAAACAATACTTTCATGCAGATACTCACTTTTTAAAGGTATCGATCACCTGCGTTTCCTGCTATTGATTGTGAAGTGGTCACTTCAGAGCACAACATAGGAGGAACATAGGGGGAAACCCAAAGTCCTCATTGTATAGCAATCTAAATTCCATTTAAACTCCAGCAGAAACTAATATGAGACATCAAGGGTTAGAGTAAGACAATCATGTGGGCCGCTTCCCAAACCAGTTTGTTTAGTGTGAAATCCACGATTTATAACCCACATTTTACTCTGAAGATGGAAAAAAAGAGAAAGAATCCTTATAATTAGTTTTTTATTAGCAGGATTTTCCACAAGTACTCATACAATCCTTCCAGTGTGTTCAGAATTATGTCCAAAATACACAGTATGTAGACCGGGAGTGTGTATTCATTTGATGTGGCTTTGAGCGAAAAGAACTTCAAATCCAGTGGGGGAAAAAAGAATAAATTCCTCTTTATGGTTTGTATCTTAAAACCCAGTTCTCAAGCACTTCTTTCAAGTACAGTAAGCTGTTGTCTTTTTAACTCTTGCGCCACGTAATCCAATTAAGATTTAAAGTCTGATTGGTGGAGCAGGTCGAATAGTCGTAACTGAGCAGTGCGTAATTACATCAGGTGAGCAAAACATCATGCAAAAAGAACTGGTATCACAAAATGTGTGTTTAATATCAGTATCAAAACTCAATTATTTGGAAAAAAAAACACACACACACACACGCCATCATCATCCTTATCATCACCACCAGCATCATCATGACTAACCCACTGAAGACGTGTATTGTGGGAAATATAAGGGAAAAGTAAAGCCTGTTTGAACAATGTCTTTTCTTTTTTCCTTGCAACTACTGACGTTTCGTAGTAGCACTTTCACATTGGCTGATCTCCAGCTACCTTCCAGTTTAAGAAGTATAGATTTGTCACTTCTTTGCTGTTCTTTTTTCTTTTTGCAGAGAGTGAGATAGAAAGGGGACAGGAGGGGGAGGGTGGGTTTCAAAGTGCCAAGCCAACACATCTATGGAAAGTAGGCCTAACTCAGCTTAATCTGTCCATTCCGTTTGAAAGCCAGAAGCAGAGCTTAGTCTGCATTTGAGTGAGAATGAGGAGGGGAAAAAAAGAGGATAAATAAATAAATATAGGCTTTAAAGTTTGACCTCATCTATACTACGGTCACTCAAAAAGCTGTGTGCGCTCACAGACTGGAATTGAATGAAACCTGACTTCTGACCTACAGTATAATCATATTGCTTTTCCTCTCTTTTATTAAAAAAAAAGAAAAAATAATAATAAAGAGTTAAAAAAGACATTGCTAATACATGTAATGTATCCCAATCTCATGTCTCCAGGTTTCCAAATGTTGTGGAATCCATGTGGGATGGTAAGACTGCACATAATGCGACTCTTTTGCTGCTCTAAATGCTGCTACGCTATTGAATTTGGTGAATTTAGTGTGGCAGGCGCTTCCTTTGTTTTTGCTCTTGCATTGATTATATTTGCAAAGAGACAATGATATAAGGATGCTGGAGTGTGACCTCTATACGCTTAGTGGAAGAATATAAATCATCAGTTTTGGCTTGTTCAAAACATTTGCCAGTGGCAGAACGTAACATGTATATGTTTTGCCAATAACTGAGCAATTAAAGGAATAGCACACAACACCGAAGTCTATAGCACTCTAGCAGAAATCCTGTGTGTGCACAACATTCTGCATATACAGCCTTTGCAGCAGACCTGTAAACCCCTGTGTTTGCATTGTGCTGTTATATGACATTTTCATCGGGAAATTGGGAGCACATGACAGAGCATAATGTCCACTCCTGCAATTATTTACACAGGCATGATGTCACATGACGTTTTAACCTTGTTGGACAGAAACCAGGCTAATGCTATCTCTGGTCTTCCACCTGCACCGTTCTCAAAGGACTCCTTGTTTCTATACCATTATGCACTGGTATGTATAGTAAGCCAGTAAAGGCAAATTGATTGACCTGTAGGTCAAACATACTGTATAGTCCACTGCCACTGGTGGAAAAGAAATAGTCAAATCTTTTACTTCAGTAGAAATAGCAATGCAACAAGGACAGTTGAAAGATTCATTGTAAGGATCAAACATATTTCTAGAATAAAAACACTTAAGTATCATCAGTAAGATATCAGAAGTAATAGTATTGATTACAGCATACAGAAAAAACCCTGTTAATGTTATACAATCATATATTATTTGATATTATTATGGGTGCATTCATGTGTCATATTTTATGGGTTGGTGCTTTGTAAAATGTTAATTTGCAGCTGTCAAGTAAATGTATGGATAATAAGCACACCATTTGCCACCCACGTGTAATGAAGTATAATTAGGGCTGTCAATCGATTAAAACAAAATGAATGAATTAATTGAAGAGTTTGCTGTGATTAATCACGATTAATTTAAATGAATTGATTCAGTGCGAATACTGCATTTTTTTTTTCTTCTCATATTGAAGCTTGTGATGAAGGTTACTCAAATTTAAAATCATATAATTGGTGTAGAATGAACATTAAGGAAGCATATTTAAAAACCCAGGCCTTTAAAGTGCCAGCTGAATTTCCAAACAGTTTAGAAGGCAATCAGTTCAATCAGGAGAGACTCATTTTATCTCAATGACGCTAATTTTACCAACACGTGAACATAAAGTGAAATAAAAAGTCTTTGGCAATTAGACCAAATCGTGATGTAATGATAAGAGTTGGATGCTTTATTGTATTATACCGATATGCAACAATCCAGCAAAATTATGAGGATCCCTGATTAAATATCCAACAAATATTTCTGTAACGCGGATGGTGAAGCTGAGAAAAAGATTAGATATCACCCCCCTATGGCGTCTAGACACTGGCTGTGATGTCAGAGATATGCTGAGATCTGGGTTGAGAGAGGAGCAGGCTGTGATAGAGGGGAATGAGGTGAAAGCGGTCTCTGAGACTCACACTGAAATGACAGCTGACAGCTACCAGAGAGGAGACAGATTTTAAAGTTTTACAGCTAGAACACGATTGGCTGAAGAAACGCATCGCAGCCTCTGATTGGTTCGGCCGAGAGTCACCGCCGATACTAGAGCAGAAAAAAAACAGGGGAAAGAGACAGACTTTCTGCTTGAATTTATGCTGAGCTTCACTTCTCATAAGCACTAATATAAATGATAAATATAGCTGCGGGCAGCAACGATGGAGGTCCATGCGGGTTGCGAACATTTGACTTAATGTGAAGCACTTGAGGACATACCACATGCATGAATTTCTACATTATTGGCAAGTAGGACTTCAGCCACACCATGGACTTCTGGATCCTCAGTGAAGGTGATTTGCAGGTTATAGCACAAATTCCACCTTCACAAAAATTTTGCGACGCGTGGTGGACTGTTTCTGTTCAGAAATAAAATGTTGGTGATGGAATCGTGGAAAAAAACCTCACACATCATTGTGCTGGTTTTGGGTATATGTTCAAACATTTTGGTCAAATGTATTGAAAGAGAAAATGTAGTGCATGCAGTACAAATTACAGCAGGATATTAAATATCGCTGCAGGCTCACTATTTTTCTGGAGACCATTTGAAACATGTGACATGTAGTATCCAAAGAATGTCCAAGAGAATTTGGCAGTAATTAAATGAGGATTGTGGAGACATGGGTCTTAACTCATTTTGCATATCTTGATAACTAGAAAGTGACACGCTTCTCGATTGGCCAAAGGTTGCAGTGTGTGGAAGTCCTGAAGAAATTACACTTACATTTGGAATGTGAAATGTGTAGAAATATGAATTTGTGTATAAAGAAAAACAATATATATGCCAATTTTAATTATTAATTGCCAAATTGTATGCATTCATTTTACATATTAACGAAGCTGGGACATAGCATCTAAACATGTGCAATAAATTTAGCTACTATAGCTTAAATCGCTTTTGATTTATAAGCATTAATGCAGAATTGAACTTAGAGAAAATGAATAGTATAAAAACGGATTGACAAGTATGTAGTTCATGTACCTAAATATATAATTAATTATCATAACTGGTGAGTAGTTATTCCTGGTTGAATGCTACTACTGTCCATTTAGAAGTATAATATTCAACAGTTGAGGGTGAATGCATGCATGTCTATTTATTTTCACTAGAAAAATAAAAAATGCTGCTGCACATTTATACTTTTTATTGAACTTGCTGAGACACCGTAGAGACCTCTAATGTGCTGAAAAGATTAAGTCTCCGAATAAAAAAACTCCCTCTGAGAGCTTCTCTTCCCAGATCTGTGTAGTGGTAGCATTTGTACAAATGCCAGCATGTGTGTGTATGTGTGTGTGTGTGTATGTGTGTGTGTGTGTGAAGTGGCATGAGCATGTATCAGCGAGGACTCAAGCCAGTAGCATTTAAAATTGAGATTGAGACTGCGAGCAGTGTCCCATCAATATATCTTTATGACAGTGCCATTAAAGTAATCATTTCCTCCTATCATAGTTAAAAAACATCTATATATGAAAGAGTTTATGCACAGAGCATTTGTGCTTTATTCAGAAGATGGGAGCATGTGCTGTAAAGGGACATGCGTCATGTTTTATGAGTTTATAGTGAACAGATTCTTTCAGAACAGACTACTGGTCTAAAGAGACAGAAAATAAAAGAAGTACAATCATCCTCAAGCCTTGGCTTCAATAAAGAAATTGATCCATTACCTTCGACGGCCAGTGATTTATAGACGTAATGCAGCAAAAGCTACGAAAACAGCAGATAAGGAGCATTACGTAGCTTCCTGTCGAAGTAGGCTGAATATCTGATTTTAGAAAACACATTGACGTCACCAAATATGCTCACACGCGCAACGTTTGCAGACGCTTTGGCGTCACTAAATCAGTCCTGTGCCGAATGCCTGAATTAAATCTGTGTTCAGTCAGACACTTGAAGAGAGGGCCTGAGCTCTGAGCTGCATCATTTTATTTGATTTTTTTTTTCTTCCTGCTGCTGGCACACACGTGCTCTTATTTCCCTCTATAGTGACAGTGTGGTCTAGTCCCAGTGACATCCTCCTCTAGAGTAATTTTTCGAAGCCTGTATCTAGTTACTCATATTTCCTTTTGGGGGGGGAACGACGAGAGGTGAGTGTATTTCTCAGATGAATCCCCCCGTGTATTTGACTTCTCGACAAAGAGAGAAACTATTTTCATTTTCACCCGTAACAGCCCAGAATCCTCCAGGACAGGAGTGAATTATGCAGTGATATTGCAGGGAGGGGAAAACCCATCCACTATAATGTATGTATACAATCTTTATTGAATGAAAGTGCAGTGGTCACACTACTGGGAGCCTGAGGCAAATGTTATTTTTCTATTCCCCTTTTGTTTTTTAAAGATAGACTTACGAATGCCCACATATACTGTACAGCCTGTGTACGTGCTTACAAAAGGAGAGGAAGTGGCCTAAAGTTTGCAGAGGTGAACCTTTGACCAGAAGGTTTCTGGGTCAGTTCTTGGACAGGCAGGATAAATTAGACTGGGGAAGTGAAACCTCCACTGCGGTGCCCTTAAGCAAGGCACTTAACCCCCCTCTTGCTCCAGAGGGGTCACTCACTCAGTGGATAAGACCGCAGACAACTTTCAGGAGTCAATGTGTAGAGCAGGTTTTTGTTTTTGTCTTTTTTTGTTCCCATTGCTCAGTAAATCTATCCTTAAAAAAAAAACAAAAACAAAAAATAAAATTCAAGACAAAGAGACATAGACATGCAATGGTCTTTATACTCCTCTCAATGGTGTTTGGGCTTTTGCTTGTAAGCCTTTTAGGGAGATAAATACGATATTTACATACAGTACCCAACTTGTTTGTTGGTTCCGCAGGGATTCTTACAGGAAGCGCATTAAAGCATAAATATGATTTTATGGGGATTTTGAAGGATTTACATTTAAGCACATAGTAATGAACATCATAGAAATAAAAAGGGATAATTCAACATACTTGTAAAGGGGAAATTGAACACACAACAAGTGTGTTGTCTTTATGACCGTGAACAGCTTGCTTCAATAAATGCACGGTATAATATCCATGAACCATGATTTGAGCTTTGATATGATAAAATGCCACAAATCCAGATTTCAGTTCCCTATGGCAAATAAAAAAATTCAAAATAAAGATAGACAGCACAGGTCATTTTAGGTTCTCATTAATATTCATGAGCTTCCCTTCTGATTGGCTGAAATTCACTTGGAAGACTGAAAAAAAAATGGATTTTGACAGTGAGGGCAGGTGGGAGGGGCTACTGCATGACATCACGAAGTCAAGGAAGTACAAACGAGCCGTGAATAGCCAACGTTTCTAAATCCAAACTGTGCATTTCTCTGTTTTTCTGAGTGTTGATGCATGCATTTTTATCTAGAGAAAAAAAAAATATGAAAGTGGATATTTGCACGATATGGGACCTTTGAGATGAATTCTCTTTTTCTTTACATCTTTACCAAATCGTCAATAGATTGCCTTCATCATACCTACAGAGAGGAACTACACTTAACGCAGATAGCACAGGATTTCTCCCTGGGCAGAGTATGATGATAGATATGTGTGAATTAGTAGACGTATAATGCTCTTCAGGGAGCTAATTAGATATGAAGTTGTGATGTATGTCTGCTGGAAGGATGTGTGTCAGCCCACTCCTGTTCAATGTATAGACTGCAGATTTGTATTGATTGTATGCTTTGTCTTTTGCCTCAGGCATCAGCATGCTACTGTGTAAGCTGTGCACCCTGCCTTTGTCTGGTGAGTTGAGCAGATAAGGGTTGTGATAAATCTGCCCGAGAATAAGCTGTCATAGAGGTGCCGCACATGGGAATATTTAACGCAAACATAAAATATGGCTTGTCTGTTGTTTTATAGTCGAGGGTATAAGAAATGGCAGGGTTTTAAAATACTCTCCCCTCCTTATTTTCGCAGTTCCTATCTCTGCAGCCCTCGCATTCTGTCCGGCTCTTCTTTGTTAGGGCCATGAAGCGGCGAAAGAAGAGATGCTTTGCGCGGAATGGTGAACCAGCACCTTATCGCCGCTCGGTAATATGCAGAGGTGTAAAACATTTGGCTAGCTTATTTAGATGAAATGATTTTAGTCCTGGCTGTGCCGAGTTAGCGAGGGGCTGAATCAAGTGTTGGGGACGAACGGGGAGGAGGTAAAAATTGGTTTCTCCCTATCTAACAGCGCACATAGAGACCCAGCCTGATTTCCTCTCTCTCCACAGTCTCCCCTCTGACGATAACGCGCCCAGATAATGGATATATGCACCCAGATTTATTTTTCTATTCCCTGTCACAACTGCTTTTCCAGGAAACATTTCCTTTTATATATATATATATATATATATATATATATATATATATATATATATATATATATATATATATATCTCACAGGTGTCATTTGGGTATGGCAAAGTATGACACGGCCATACCTTTAATATAGTGGACACATTTCCAATTATAATTAGGGCTTTTAAAGTTAGATAAAGCATCCCAGATGTGTCCAGAGTCCTGGTTGTGTATCACTGCATTTAATGCAAGTTGGACTCTAGGTTGTAGACCCTCTAGGAGAGTGTGATCCTTGCCATACATCGCCCTAAATTGAAACTATGCCACGGATATGTATATATGTAAATTCAGCTTTTTGGCTGCTTTCAGTTGTGACACTAGAAGTCAGAATTGGCCACACAAAAACAAAAGAAAGAAGGATGGTTTTTGGAGGGCTGCTTCAGCTGTAATACATATGAGAATGCTCTAATGCAAGCTCAGATTCAGAGGAGGGGAAACTCTATCCGCTCTTGTTGAACCGTCTGTCTCAGTTGTCTGCCCGCAGAGTTATTATCTCACTTAGCATGAATGCAAGAAGTTAATACGGGACACACCGTTGCAATTCATTACAAGGGAAATATGTCTTTTTTAGTATTTAATTAAATAAAATGAATAAAAATACACTTGCGTACATATTGTACATTAAATCCAGAAAGTGAAGTTACAGTTTGCTAAAGCACGCGGGATCTGGACCGTGGCGGTGCAGGGATCATCTCCCGGACGTGACTGAATGTATCGCAGCTGGCCCTCCAATTCCCCCATTTCCTCCTTCGCTTTCTAATCTTTTAAAAAACTGCATCTCCGCCCGTCATGTGACATGTGACCCCGCTACATGCTTGCTAGGGTGTTTCAGTGTCCCAGAAACCAACTCAGCCTCTGTCCAGGGAACAATGAGGTTCCTTCATAGCCACAGACTGTGGACTGTGGTTGCCCTGGGCCATGCATCACATGGAATTCCCCATGAATGGTGCACGTGTGCATCTGAATGTGTGCATGTCGGTGTGTCTGTCTACTGTATGTGTGTGTGTGTGTGTGTGTTCGCGCGCGTGTGTGTGATGACGAGGGGATTTTAGTCCCTCAACACTTATTCAACACTGCTCCAAGCTGTTCACCCATAGAGATCAGTGACTGCCTTGTTCTGGTCTATATCTTCACAGTAGGAGGTATGTATGTGCATGGCAGTGTGTGAGTGTCCACTTATTAATAACCCAGCCTCTGGGATCATATTCATAACCAGAGCAGGACATTGGGGATTAAATACAACACAGTGGGAAGATTGGACTGATTAATATCTTAGAAGAGCCTGTTCTCTGATCTTCTGTTTACTTTGCGATTAACACAGAGTTTGGAACTGTCTGGAAATGAGTTCAGTCTGTCTAAGGACGAGGAAGGACGTTATTGATTAGCAAAGGCCTGTGTCAGTCTGTCATTATATAAGCTACAGCTCTGGAAAAAAAATAAGAGACCACTGCAATTTTTTCTGAAATCAGTATCTCTACATGTATTCCAGCCATTCCATTCCAGCGTCCGTTGCACACCTCATTCTGCTTAAAGAGGCACCAGGAGTGGAAGAAAGTCACCCAAGAACAATGGTAAAGTCTTGTGGAGAACATGAAAAGACACATGAAATCTGTGGTTAAAAATAACGCTTATTGTACCAAATATTGATTTCTGAAATCTTCTTGAACATCAACATTAGTATTATGTTCTGAAATGAATGAATTTGATCTTGTTTCTTTGCATTGTTTGAGGTCTGAAAACATCGTATCTTTTTTGTTATTTTGACCATTTGTCATTTCCTGCAAATAAATGCTGTAAACGATAACATTTTATTTGGAATTTGGGGGAAATGTTGTCAGTAGTTTATAGACAAAAATGTTCCTTTTGCCCAAACACATACCTATAAGTAGTAAAATCAGAAAAACTGATCATTTTTGCAGTGGCGCATGTTGCATCCGGAAAACACTCCAGTTAGGTACACACAACATAAAACCAACACATTTATTCAGTATAATTGATTGAATTAATGAATTGAATTAATTTAATTTGATTCATTTTTTAAATCTAAAAAAGGCCAGTTAGGTTTAATACATATATCTTATATATCTATTATAAATAAACCTGACATTAAAGATGCTAATTAATCTTGTTAGCAGTGCACTGATCTGCCTTATGACTTGTTTCGCAATGCTGATATGCACTTCTACAAAAATGGGAGCTTCACTGGAAACGATCTTGACATATTAGTAAAAACTTGTGAAGTGTATGAAGGCATTACAGTACACTAGTTAGGTTAAGATAGGAGTTTTTTGCAGTGCACACAAGGGTCAGTGTGTCACTTTACATCTTGTGCATGAGCGCACAGACACACACACACACCGTATTGTATTATTAATGCATCTTTCCTACAGACTTAACATAGCCACCTCTTATTATCAAACATACACTTTTACTTAGCCTACTTTAAATGCGTCGGTAGCCTAATAGCTGCATTTCTAAAGCTGATGTGACCCTGGACTGACCTGATTTCTAAACTCAAGCCCAACCCCTAAGTTAAATAAGCCAGACACAGTGCACTGTATAATAGGCTGCCATGTGTCTGAAACTCAGTTTGGAGTCACACTGACACATAAACTCAAGTCAGAGCCCGCTGACATTTACAGTAGCACTGGACTATCCCTCTTGCTAATTGCATTTATATTACCACATGTCTAATTCATGTAATGCAGGCATACATATATGTTGCAGCTTATGTGTGAAATGATTGTTTGGACACACTGCAGGATGTTTTTTAACTAACTAATTAGTAAGTAAACAGGGATTAAAGCAAAAAAAAAAAATCCTGAGCTTGAATTTGGTGGTGGTAATGTGGCGTGAACAAATGACCAAAATGAGTCAATGAATGATTGCAGATTAATGTAAAAGTATCTGGGTGCAAATCTACAGGGAGTGGAGCTGCATTTTAATGGACATATGTCATCTAAACATTTTTGTGGTTAGTTAATGAGTTAGATAGTTTGAATTAAAACCAGACATCTGTGTTAATGTGCAGCCACAGATAGTATTGATTTCACGACCATTTGACATTTTGTTTAAAAAAAAAAGTCACAAAAAATTGTGTTTTTTGTAAAAAAAAAAAAAAAAAGAAAGAAAATTATCAAAATTATTATTTTGATTCATTATTAACACATGTTTTCACTGGGGTCCAAACAGCATAGGGCTACCATATGATGCTACTTGGTCTATATATATATATATATATATATATATATATATATATATATATATATATATATATATATATTTTTTTTTTTTTTTTTTTTTTTTTTTTTGAGAAGGAGTTGATTTTTTCCTGCAGTCCAGCGCTGCACGCCGGAAAACTGGCACAGCACCAGAAAACTTTAATCCCTCAGTAAAGGACACTTTTATCCTGAATCCCTTAACAGTAATCAACCAATGACTCATTGTCACAAAGGACCCAATTCTTTTCAATGTTAAGTTTAAAGCCGCCCCATGTGTCACCAACTGTTTTAAAGTGATTTGGGGGATAAAATGAGGATTACTGCATGATACATGTTTCATTCTCTTATGAAACTTTATTTGTTTCGCAGCTGATTTGAATCCTTCCCACTTCTTCCGAAACCAGTCCTTTTAAAAAGGAGGAAAAAATAGAAAGCGTCATTTGATGTCAATGCTTTGTATTCTGCACCTGGGCGCCTGCATCGGGGCTTCACAAGAAGGAAACCTTTCTTCTTCTTCGAGTGCGCGCGTGTCTGTGCGTGCACGCGTGTGTGGAAGGGATGCGGAGAGGTCAGCGCCTTAATTGAATAATTGACTGGAAAAACTCTATCATGCCAGAAAACGTAGTGGCATATAAAAAAAAAAATGTTGGAAGCCACTGGCTTGGAAAAACCATGTCAAATTGTCGATGAACCCTAAAGGTAGGAAGGAATGACAATAAGCATTTCACTAATTAAATGAAGGCTTCCGCCGTCAGTCCTCGGCGTGCGGATGATAACACGCGAGTTTGTGTTTACTTTCTCAATTCCTCCGGCTTTACCAAATGCCACGTCTAATTTCGATGAGGATCTGGCTTTGAAGGCCCTGGAAATATCAAGCACAAACAATCAATCCCGCCAATCTCTAGAGGCCTTAATGGACTTGGAAAGAATATTAAGAGGTTTTGTCTGCAGAGAAGCTTTTCTGCCACAGCAGTCGTCCCTCGGCTAATTTGTGTTTGTGTGCCAAGGGAGGCCACACACTGGGACTGCTGTAACAGGCTCAGTCCTACTTTCTGCCAGGCCAACGAGCACACACATAACACGCAAAATATGTGCTCCCACACATATGCACCGGAATACAACACAAGCTTCATTCTGTATTAAATCAGTGAATAGCATTTCAACACAATTTTTTTTTTTTTTTGGACTATTGACACCGAGGACTTAAGTCCTTTTTTTTGTGTGTGTTTCGGTTCTAATGTTATGCTTCTGTGACAAATCCGAGATTTTCCATAATGCTTATTATTTTGTGTGTGAGGTTGCATTTGTTTGTGCAAGGGAGACGGCGTGCGACAGAGAGGAATAGAAAGAAAGACAGACAGAGAGAGAGAGAAAGTGGCATTTTGGGATGCCAGGAGGAATGTGGGGTAACCATGAGAATGTTGGGCCCGCTGCCCAATCCTCGGGTGGTGGTCCAGTTGTAAATCCGCCTTTTGTTGCTACACATTGCTAATGAAACCAAACACCACCCCAGAAGTGTCACCACATCTCAGCCCAACCTCGCTGTTTAGCATAAGAAAAATCAGCGCTGAGGAATCTAATTAAAACGGGGCTATTGTGGACCTCCTATCCTAGTTATTAGGTTTTCTGGAGAGTGCCTGTCTGCGTGGTGTGAGATGAGAGGGTTGGCTTAAGATTCTGACTTAATACCAGCCTGACATCTGTTTTTTTTTTCTTTCCTTCTTCTTCCCCTCTTCTTCTCTCTCTCTGTCAGTATTCATTTTCTTTTCCAGCTTTGAGTGCAAGGATGAGACCGTGGGCTACCTTAGAGACAAGCTCTTCTTTACTTTTTTTATTTTTTGCCATCCAATCACCACGGATAAGTCGTTCTGCCTATGTTTTGCCCTTGTTTCCTGTCCCTCTCCTTATTTTTCTCTTTTCTTAATTTCCGATTTTCACCCCAGATGTTTCTCCATTTTCCCACTGCTGCTCCATTCGCTCTCTACTCCTCCTGCATTCCACGATACACATATATGTCTTTTTTTCCTTCTGAGAGTATATATCTCCCATTTTGTTCCCTAATTTATTTCTCAATTTTCATCATTCACCACCATTCACCTGTCAATTTCCTTTCAAGCTCCTTTTGTTGTTGTTTTTTAGAGTATTCCATAATCTCTTCTATTTTTCTTTTTAATATGCATTTACCCAAAGTGTAAAACACAGTATATAACTATTTGATTTTACCCACCTGAACCCTCTCTCTAAGTGGCTGCTTAGCTGCCTGCCAATTTAGAGTTTAACCCCAGGAGAAGAGGGCTATTGCCAGAGAGGCAGATGGTCAGAGGTGGAGGACGAAAAAAAAGCTTGGAAATTCACCCTTTTACCTCTAATACTCACGCTGTCATTTCATCTGTCCGCTCCCCTCTGTTATTTCAGGGGTCAATGAGTGGATGAGAGAGAGGTAGCACCGAGGAAGAGGAAGATCATGGGGGTTCTGTGGGTGTGCTTGCCAGGGCGGCAGCAGCACGGCGCACTCAGAGCCTCCTTCACAACCTACCTGCATATTTCAAAGCCTTCATGCAATATTGCTTCTGCTGTTTTCTGTTGCCGCTCGCAGCAATTTTCTGCCTCATTGTCATTCATGTGCAATCTATTTGTTTAGCTAACGTCCTCGGATAAAGACTGTCTCAGCCGAGCAACATCACGCCCGTGCATCACAGAGTGTATTTCATGCCATCTTTTGTGTTATCTGCATTGACGTGATGATTCACTCCACTATCAGTAATGCTGCAGGACTTCTCAAGGCTTTCGTTGCTGCTTAAGTTGTAAGAAATGCCCCAAACAAGTACGGGAGCACTATTTATTCTTCCAAAAGAGCCTTACAATGTCACAATTGCTTTAATTTTCACTCTGGGAAAATGTCTTTATATAAGTGTTTAATTCTGTAAAGATAACCTGTATGCTCGTACTCGTGCTCGTAGAATGATTTAGTGAGATCTTCCCGATACCTTCGCAGAGATTAAAAAATTCAGTCATATCTTCTATTTCTATTGTTTGCGCCAGCAGCAGCGTATGCACAAACGACTTTACTATATCATCGGTTCCTCCTTATCAACATCTTACTGTTTCTCATGAGAATTTGAAATGTGACTTTGTCTCTTTTCGGCTTACTGCACTACTTTTTGTTAAACATCAGGAGGGTGGTAATACGTGTGAAGGTCTGGCTGTTTGACTATTATAAAAAGTGTAGTGCTATACCTAAGTCTATAAAATTGCACTGAACAAATATTCACAAAGAACTAATTGCCTACAGCTCCTGCTGTTTAGCTTCATGGAAGTAGGTGGCCCACTTTCAAATTTTCTCCTTTGAAACACATTCCGCACAGCATGCAGAGGTTTCATTCAGGAAAACATTTATCTTTTCTTCATGCCATAGTCTGAGTACAAGATGACTAATTCACAATTATTATTTCACTTTTACATAAAATGAAAGGTCCTGACGTGGTTTGTCATGCAGAGCTTCGAATAAACAGGAGACAAATTATCATCCAACCAGTGAGCATACACAGTGGAATATCTGTATCTGGAGCTATACTTATTTACTCTGCCTTATCATAAATGCTGTGGTAGTTCTGCTGTGCTTTGGTGCTCATGTCAGAGATTGTGTTGTTTCCAATGGTAACCGTGCAGAATAAGAGGATGAAAGGCTCATTATAACCCCACTGAGTGAAAATTAGCCCCTCTCTGTCGCTCCATAGTGCTCTAGCGTGTTCTTCACTGGACAAGTCCTACATAGCCGTTGTCATATAATAAGGCCTCGTTCATGCGTTTTGGGAGTTCTATAAGGCTTTTTTTCCAGATAAGAATGTCTGGCCTGACAGATGATGTGTATGCTGTGTGCATGTATGTGTGTATGTGTTAGGCTAGTTCACTACATTGCATGTAGTATATGTATCTGGGTGAGTAACTGCTTCTGTAATGAATGAAGCATGAATCATTTCGCAGCATATACTTGTATGTAAATAAAATCCTATGGGAACCATAGATTGATCCCTCATCCCCATCATCAGGTGGGTGCGGTTTGCATCATGACTTTGGGTTTTGATTGTGTATATACATATATACATTTCCAATGATTGTTCTTCAATGGTTTCTAGGGAACATGGAAAATAAAACTATCAATGTAGTCGGAACCTTGTGCATGTATACACCATATACATACTTTTTTTTCCAAGGGCTGTTTGCATTTACTGACTTCTAGGGATCAATATTTGCATCATCGGTATAACCACCAGCTGTTTAACAAGCCCATTACCTATGGCCTTTTTAGCTTTCTCTTGACCTCTCTCTGGAAGCTATTGAAGGCAATTAATCTCTATAGCAATTCTTTGATGTAGTTGGTGCATTATTAGTAAATCACTTGGATTCTACGAGTACATTCCACCCCTGACAACCATAGGCTCAGTCTGGTCCATGTTTGACTGAATGAAAAACAAAAGCACAAACTATGAATGTCAGGTAAATACTCATGAAGACAGTGGTAGTTTGATGTCTTAATGGCATCAAGGCCAATAATGTTATTTGCACAAAACTAAAGCTAGCTGGTTGGCTAATGCTACCCGTATCTATAAATTATCAAATGAAGCTATCAAGTATATATTATTTAATACTTTTATTTAAGATGCTCTGGGTCACACAGTGTACTAGTTGTGGCAAACAAGCTTTCCTCAGCGCTGGCACTCTTCAAGCTACGAACGATTCTCATAATGTTACTAGTAAACAATACCAAACTTTTGGCTACCAGAATTTATCTTGAGATACCAGATGTGACATGTTCATACTGTAAATTCTCTAATATGGGCTGGTATTCCATTAGTGGTCAGGTCTCTAACAATGGTCAGTCTCGCTATCGGTGGGGGTAAATAAAGGCTGGTCTCTAATACAGGCCTGGGCAATTATGAAAAACAACATTTTTAAATGTCTAATTGAATGCAAAAATATACAATGTACAGATATAGACTGTTTAGCTCATTAAAAAGCCACCAGAGTGCTTAAAATATCAAGCCATGACTACGGTGGCCTGGTCATGTGCAAACAGCAAATCACCAGTAGGCTACCGTTGTTTACCGTGGAAGCTGCTGAGCTTTTTGTAGGGGCCAGCACTAGTGACCAAGAGATTACAGGGAGAGATGAAGAGGAGGAGGAGGAGGAGGAAACTGAGGAGGAGAAGGATTAAAAAGAATTGGAGGATTTGTTTTCAATGATGGTTAAACTATGGAGCAGTAAGCTGTCTAAACCAGTAAGTTGCCTTTTGTTAATGTTGTTAATGTTCTGTATACATACTGCAATGTAAAATACGTTGCATTTTATAGGATCAAATAGACACAAAATCTATTTTTTCTTCATTCTATTGTTCGTTCATTTTGCTCAATTAAAACTCGGGGCCTGTCTCTAATTTGTGACCTTGTGACCCCTCAATGCACTTGAGAAAATAATAATAAATTAGAGAATTTATAGCAAATGTCACAATTGTTAGTATAAGAGATTATTGTTGTTCTGAAAATGCAAAAAACTACAAACCACTTTATTACACCACTGCTGATAATATATTGTATATGCCTCACAAATATGAGGCAGAACCTTGCAACCTTCGGCCGTCATACATGACGTAAAAAATACTAGTTTGTATTGAGCATGTTGCTAATTCGTTTACGGAAATGTGCAAATACATACTCATGATGTTCAATAGCCATCCAATCCCACTCACTCGAAGTCACTCTCATTACTGTGACTAATTATCATGTGAACACTGAATAATTTTCTGTCTAAAAATCCCACTGAAGTGCAGACTGTTGCTCAGTACTGTGTGTTTAATTATTGTCATTATCAGAATGCTAGAATCCTGTCAAAATAATCCTATGCAAATCCTTCAAAATAAGCCCCCTGCAAAATATACCGTAAACTAATGGTTTATATTTTATAATGTTTGGACACATTGTGAATTATTTCAGGCCTCATGATGGAGAGTCATTTGTTGAACATTGCCTGGAATGAAGAGAAAAGTACTATTCCATGATGACTGGAGGCAGTTTGTTTTTCTTTATTATACAAGCGCAAAGTCACAATACTCCTTTTGAATGTCTGCCAGTTCAGATTTGTCTTGCTAGTGGAAAATCGTGTGCAATACTGTTCACCTTTGAAACCCCTTTTCAACTAGTGAAAGTGAATTGCTACATAAAATTGAAGATAAATCAAGAAATGTCCATCAGTTACAACTTTCATTATTCTCAGTGGCTGTTTATTGGCCTTTCTGGCATTAATATTACTCTGTTTTGTTTCATGGGTTTTCCCTGATGTGGCAACAGCTCTTTCAATTGTTCGCTGTTCATTTTATCAGCCAAAAACCTGTAGTGAATAGTGTCTAAAAATAGTATCCGTAACATTTGCTCCATACTTAACCCAACAGCTGCTTCCGACAGCTGTGGTGAATTTGCCCTTTACACCCTTGAAGCAGTGAATTGTGAGGTTGAATGTTGCTTTTTAATTGAATTTGTTTGACCACTACTGGTTACTTACTTTTTAAAAAAAGCCTCTCACATGATACGACGGGCAGACCCAGCAGTAGATTGTGAATTACTGTTCTGTTGAATATGTTCAAACGTTCCAGTAGAAATATTCTTGTCAATAATCTACA
Source organism: Lepturacanthus savala (assembly GCA_030544235.1). NCBI lineage: Eukaryota > Metazoa > Chordata > Actinopteri > Scombriformes > Trichiuridae > Lepturacanthus > Lepturacanthus savala. The sequence goes on along the minus strand of CM060462.1, from coordinate 20,668,429 downwards.
TCAACACCACATCAATCAATATAGAAAATCACAACACGCAGGAAGTGGGACTAGACACGAGATGCCAATGCTATTGTTATACTTGTCACACCTACGGATAACAGAACATTGGCATTATATTTAAAATCACACATTATACTAGCTTTTTTTTCAGAATAAAAAATAGGGGTCTTCTTCACAGCAATATCACAGGAACTCTGAATAAAGGTCTAAAGTGTATTAGATAACCACAAGCCCATTGTAATAATTGGGAAAATTATCAAAAATTTGAAATGCAGTAGAATATTGCTATTTTACCTTTGGAACGACTGAGCTAACCCTGTACTTCTTCACAGATGTAGGCCTCACTGGGATCCACTTGAGCTTCATCATCACCTTCTTAGCACAGCAGTCTTTTCTTGCAAATGTGTTAACACCTTTTCATTGGCTTTACAAATTTTCACACCCTTTTTTTTCCAGATCTGATGGAAACAAGAACAACTCTATTGGATCACCTGTGTTGAACAAAAGGAAACATGTATTCATAGCTGATAGAAATCAGTCAGTATTGTACAGTTGTCAGGAACACCAAGAATATCAACCACAAAGGTCATAATTATCAGCTGTAAGAAACAGCCCTATATATATATATATATATATATATATATATATATATATATATATATATATATATATATATATATATATATATATATATATATATATATAGTAGTACACAGTATTTGCACTACCAGACTGTATACTGGTCAGCTATATTAAGGGACATAAGCAAAACCTTCAAAAAGGGTTTATGTGTGAATTATGGTGGACTATTTAAAAATTGTGGTTGGTTTCTCTTAAAAATATATTTTCATTTACATGATTTACTCAGAAATAATTTATAGTTGGAGGGTGGAGCGAACCCTGAAATCTGAGCCTGTGCTGCTGTTGACAGAACAAACCGAACTGTGTCTACAGTAATGCAAATGTTTCATCATTCCCATTCATGTATGTCATAATATAATGTAATGCTACGGATGTGTAGTCATAATGTCAATAATGTCATAATGCAACACGCGTTTTGCATTGACTATAGAATCCACAGAATACCAGACACTGGTGGCAGAGGGAAGGTCGTTAGCGCTGAACAGGAGGCTGCGATCGTAGCACCGGCGTTATTCTTAGAGAATAATGGAGCCTGAAGCTGAAGGGGCACATCACATATTCATTTATGTGGATGAAACCAGCTTCAACTTCTCTAAAGTGAAGAGACGCAGGAGGAACCTCATTGGGCAGGGGGCCACTATTACAGTGCCGGGTCAGAGGGACACTTCATCACATTTCTTAATGTACTGAATGAAGCTGGCATGAGTGGGAATGAATGGTATGCAGCACAGCGCTATATGATGCAATTTATCCCCGCATTCTCTCTACCTTCCTGAACCCAATTGAGAAATTCATCTGTGCTTGGAGATGGAAAGTATATGATCGTCGGCCACACGAACAGATGTCCCTCCTGGACACAATGACTGCTGGTTGCCTGGCAATAGGTGCAAAGGACTGCTAGGGACGAATGGAGATGGAGGTTTTTTCCCTCAGGTCGCGTTCATGTTTATTTTATTTTTGTTCGCAGCATTTCTGAGTTTGAGAAGTCTGGTACAAAAAAATGACATGGAAAAATCGGTGCCAAGTTCCTGAGTTTAGCTGAAATTTGTATTGGTTTTGAAGGTGAAGGTACAGAAAGAATGCAGTACCATGGCTGTACCGTACTGAATGTTCGAATTTGTCTAGTGTAAGTCTTACACGTCAATCTCAGTTGTTGAAGGGCACTGAAAGACCTGCACAAGAGAATATAAAGAATGAAGACAACTTTCTTAGAAAATGTCTGTATATGTCATATATGTCTTTAGAAAATGTATATATATATATATATATATATATATATATATATATATGTGTGTGTGTGTGTGTGTGTGTGTGTGTGTGTGTGTGTGTCTGTGTGAAAAAGCAGCAGAGCCTTTTCGTCTTGATAGGTGATTTGTTGTTGAGTAATGGAAATATTTGGTTTTGTAGCATGTTCTAACCCTAACCCCTTATTTTTAAGTTTTTCTGCTATAAATGATAATGAACATGGAAAGTCTCTGCAACCACAAAGGTTATTGTACTTAAAACCTGGTATCAAAAGAAATCTACATGTGAGGTGACTACAGACATGTCAGAATCAATTTATGTCGCTGTTGTAGAGAAAATATAGTTGAAAAAAATATTTTATTAATTACATTATAATTTTCATACAGATGAAAATACTTAATTTAAAACTTTAAACAAGACCAAACTGACCCAAATTCGAGAAAAAAAAAACTTGAAATAAGCAAAATTATCTGCAATGCAAAGTCAGTAATTAATAAGATGAGAGATCACAGATCTCACATAATAAGTGGATCATTACAGAACATGAATATATTCTGTAAGATGGAAAGAAGGAGATTATTACAAACATACAAACAACAAACAACTCAAATCTAAATAAAATTTCTAAATAGTTGTCAGTCTGAGTCCTATTACTGATATTATATTAAACTATTTTGTATTTTGTATTGATGATGTAACAGTAACATTGTGTTTTACTACAGATAAAAATACTTTATATAGTGTAGCTGTGGTTTTCTCATGTGATATATGAATATAACTCATTGCTGCTCCTGTATCAGAGGGTTTTGGCTTTTACCTGGTTACTGTGTTTTGCATTTGGTGAATGTGCCACTTTGGCCAAGGACTTTCATTTTAGACCTTTTGTGCGAGCTGTTTTGAAAATATAACTTGTGAAAGGACAAATGGACTCATCCTCTTGGACAAGTTCCAGCAAAACAAATAAACCGTACACATGCATTCAGTAAGACACAGGCCGGTACACGGGGTCAACTGTTTTCGTTCATATGAGCAGGCAGCACAGCATCGTAGCACTACGTGAGTCACTTGTGGTCATTCGTCACTGTGTCTTCATCTACTGTACCTGACCTCCACTGTTCTAGTTATATCCGTAGTAGAGGGAGAAGTCGTTTAAGTGCATCCGTTTTAATGCAACCGCGAAGAGCAACTTCCACCAAAATAACAGCTGCACTTGGTGCCAAAATACCAAGTGGACAGACAGGCGTGCATTTCAAGGTCAGGAACACAAGAGCACGTACCGATGTAGGGCAGACTTCACTTCACTCGTCTTTGTACTGCCACAAAAATAGATACACAAGCCCTTTTAATTTGTTTGCTTTTGCCTTTGCAGGTGTCTTTTTTTCCTCATCTTTATATCTGTAAAAACTTGGCATAAAATGTGGTGGTTGATAATCAGTATCAATGGTATAACATGTGTTTATCAATGGTATATCCTGTGTTACTCTAATAGTTGGTATGGCTGATGCGAATATGGCTATTGCAGTGTCTTCATTTCTCTTCTATTTCTACACAGAATGAGGCACACGCTACTTCCAAATGATCAAGGATGCTGCAAATAAGATTTAGAGCTGGCTTTGGTTTCAAAGAACACACAGACAAGTAAAAGATATAACATTATCAGTCACCATTTCACTGTCTAGATTGCAGCGAATCATGAAATCTTTTAAGCATATTGTAGAATTTTTCTTTAACTTGTAGTTCACCTCATTTTTTTGTGGGGGGAGTGGGGGGGGGGGGGGGGGGGGGGGGGGGGGGGGGTCTGCGACAGAAACGCCGCCCTGTATAAGCTCTTCTTTTGAACTCCTTAAAACTTACAGCTTGTTTGCACGGAATATATTCATATGATATTACAGCCAGTCCAAATGAATTGACTTCAGAAAATCCCACCACAATTATACTTAATTCATAATTAATGCAGAGCAGACAGGGGACCTAATTTACACTCACACGTTGTCAGTTTCCCTGCATGTGCTTGTCATTCTGCATAAGAGGAAACATGACTTGCTTTGGAAAGAGGGTGCCATCTCCCCACCATTACCTAGGCTCTGGGGAGCCGTGCACCGTGGTGCACATTTGTGCTATTAGATGATAAAAAAAACAAAGGAAATGATCTGACTACCCGGTGGCTCCAAACAGGAGCCGGTGTGCGCAGTTAACAGCTGGGAGTACCTTCTCATTGTGTTGTAAGGCAGCGTTGTTTATTATTGAACACCTCCAAATAAAAAAATAAAAAAAATGACTGACGCCCCCACTTTGAGTAGAAGGAAGAGAAAACAAAGTCTTTGTTCATCTGCAAGTCAGATCCTTAGAGCTTGTGCTCATAACAAGACCTGAATACATCCATGCATGTGTATAAGTGTACGTGAGTGGGTGTTTATGAGCGTACATCTGTTTGTGCATGAGTTGGATCTGACTTTGTTTGCGAATGTGAGAAAAAGAGAGAGAGAGATGGAGGGAAAAAGAGACAATGGACGTCTTCGACAGTCTTCAGGAGTGTCGTGCTGAGATAGCGCAGCTCTTGATCTTTGCTGTTTGTGCTGCCGCGCCGCTGTATAGTGCTGAGCTGTGCTCCGCCGTATAGACTGGCATTTCTGATAGGGTTTGACATGCTGCAGCCGATGTGTACAGACAAGAGGCCGCTTTGCAAAACCACAGCGTATTAGTCCAATCACAGTGATGGCAGTCAGGCTGACACGCTGGATTTGTTATTCTCCTTTTTTTCCCCCCTACTGAACAGTCGCTTGTATCCTTGTCCACGGACCACCTCCGTTTGGAATCAGGCTGATCCGCCTGCACCCAGTCACAGACCACCGCTCAATGTCATGTATGTATGTAGAGTAGCGGTTGGTTTGCAAAGTCACCGGAATAGAGAATCAGATCTGAAATAGTAAGACATGAGAATTCATGAAGAAACATGCCTTTTGCTATTCACGTCGTTCATTTCCAGTGTTGGGAGTAACCCAGTAGTATGTTACAAAAGTAATACATTTCTGTAATGCAATGATTTTTGCTGTAACGCAGCAATGTAAGGCATTACAGGAAAACAAATGTCAGTAACGTGCATTACAATGTGTTGACGTGGTTGTTTTGTTTTTTATTTCCATACAAATTCGCCAAAATAACCACAAAATCAGCTGCAGTGAAACGTCCACGCAAAAAAGTTTCACTTCTTTTTGCTTTTGGCTCGTCAGACAGAAGATGGAGATGAGTGAACCTGCAGAAAACATCAGCACATTCTCCAGATGGACACACACACATTACTTTACGTTTATGAAACATAAGGATTTGAAGAACATCGTAGTCAAATGCACTTTGTGTGCTACACCTATAGAACTGTCCACTTCCTGAAATAGCACCAGTAATTTAACATTTACAGAGGTGCTATAGTAACATGAAGTTAGCAAGGAAGCATGTGGAGCATAAGAGTGGAGATAAAACCATAAAACAGACAAAATTAACGTTCTCACGCTCTAAGATTCTTCAGCCTCAGGAGGTTAGGAGTGTGTTGCTGAAGATATTTTCAGCACTTTCGCTTTCAACAGTGGAATCACCAGCTTTTTGAAAACTTGTGAGCAAGATCCCGATTGTGATTAGCAGCAGTAATGACAAAGGTTTCGAGCTATATTTAGATCACCAAATACGTATTTCCTGTTATTTTGGTGAGAAACACCCAAAATTAATGCAATAGTACTGGAATGCCTTACATTTTGAATACTTTAATACTGTAATATAACAAATTACTTTGAAATGATAATAAATAACGCATTACAGTTTTATGTAACTTGCCCAACACTGTTCATTTATGAAAGTGAGTTGTGACAGTTCTATATATGCTCCATCTGCATTACTGGTATGGCGACACACACGCTCAGTGTTTACAATATGACACACTGAAACTAGCACGTACATATGTGACTAAGCCCTACAAACAACACGGTGATAGAGTAAAATGTGCACACTGTGAAAGTAATTTCAAGCTTGGGACTCTTACATTTCACACCTTCTACAATTACAGGGTATTTATTATGGCACGGTATATTATTGTACCAATTTGTAATCGTATTGCTCCTGTATTAGCAGGTTTTAGCAAAAACAAGTGTAAAAAAAAAATAAAATTGCAGACAATTAACTTGTGTGTGGCAAAAGAGAAAGAGAGACACGATTTAAATGTGTTTTTCTCTATTTGACCTTTTAAGCTAACCGAAAATTACAAAATGCAACCCTGTCTGGGAAAGATGTTTCTAACAGAAAACAAGTTCTGAGACAAATGTGATGCTGTCTGATGTGCTTTATTTATTTATTTATTTTTCATCAACATAATGAGGAAAATCTACCAGGTAGCAAAATGCTCTTACAGACTTCTTGCAGCAAAACGTTAACATCACTAGTGTTCTACAGTTATGTTTAGGCACTCGGTTATAGTCAAAGAGAGATTGCAGTCTTAGTTAGAAGAAAGCAACTTCAAAGCATAGGAATGGGTGCTTTTTTGCATTTAGATAACACCAAAATCCAGTCTAAATTACTAAATCTAACAGCACGTGGGACTCAGGATGCACAGGCTGAGTACTGGTGTCAAAGTGTTGGCCACTCTCCTCCAAAGTATAATTGGAAAAACAAAATTTTGCGCAAAAGTGCCGTTTCTAGCAGAGTGGGTTGTCGTTTCGACTCAGAAACACACACACACACACACACACACACACACACACACGCACACACACAGCGACATTTACACCCCCCCAACCACCCAGCACATTACTTCAACTGAAATGGTTTCTCACGTGAGAAGTTTTAAATTGCTATTTGTAACAGTCTGTTTGGTTCTAATCAGAGGGTAGAGGCAGAGTCGTTTTAATTTCATTACCACTGTGGTGATTATTTTTAGCTCAGAGTGCTTGTGATCCTCCTGGTGCGTTGTAAGGGTTTGACAAGTCCTATTATTCACGCAGCCGCTCATCTTCTGAGCTTGTACTTTTCAAAGCAGCTCCTCCTGCTCTTCACCACACACATTTTATTAGCCGCATATAAAGGTAGCCGGTTTGATTTCACAAGCAGGTCCGCCTGCGGCGATATTACGGCAGATGATCTCACCCAAAAGAACATTTATAAGGACGGCGCATAATTAAAAGAGAAAATGGTAAATAGTCTTTTTACCTGTCTGCTGGGGATTTGATTGCGAATACATGATCTTTTTTTCAAAAGCAAATTCAGAATTAAAGAAGCCATTTGCAACTCATTTTCACTTTCGAAGTTATGTTTGTCTTTTGTCTTTTATATCACAGTTTTCATTAAATGATCAATTATATAATTTGCATTAGTATTACGATTGATCTTTCCCATACTTTATTTCAGGACAGTCAATTTTAGCGTAAAGTGAAATTTAATTATTTCCATTTGACATTAAAGTGTTCTTAGAATTAATTTGCAATGCGCTGTTTAAGTCCTCATGTAATTAATACTAATGCTATTCTTAGCCAGGTCTCCCTTGTAAAAGAGATCTTTAATCTCAACGAGACACCTGGATGGATAAAGGCCAGTTAATAAATAAAGTTTTCTGGTGCTTGATATTTTTATGACATTTCTAAGCTTTATACTGATAGTTTATTAGTATATTATAATGCAGAATCCTAACAAGGTTCTCACTGTGTTTCCTATTGCCAAGAATGTATTGCTGTGGAAACATCCACATCCATACTGAGGTGTGGTCTGTGAACATTCAAATATATCTTAAATGATTTCATTTGAGCAGTATAAAAACTCAGAAGGCTCTTAAACTGCATTAGATTCCACAGCAAACATTTACAGTACGGTAACTGATGTTCTTGTGTGTGTAATTCAGTTTGTCTCTGTACATGCATGACCGAGTACAGACATGAGTGAGTCACGAGTTGGAACACACATGCAAAAGGAAGGAAACACACGTTACCAGAAAAGATCAGCAAAGAGAAAGGGGGAGCCAGGACAAGAGGTGAGCAGGGTGTCATTGATTGCTGCAGGGATGGAGAGACGTCCCTCGCTGCGAGACGAGTCGAGACGAGGCTCACAGCAGAGCCGCGTGCCGCAGGCCCTTTTTGTGCCTGATGACTCGCAGCTGATGTCTTATCTTGGCCAGTCAACACAGAGGATTGAGTGTGTTGCACGTGGAAAAAAAAAAAAAAAGACACAGAGGTGGGGAGAGGCAGGGGTGACAAAAACTATATATTAAAAAAAAGCTGTTATCTGGACTTGTGCTAGAACAGACGCTATAGATTTGCAGCTGAGCTTCCAGATTCCTTCTTGGTATCTTCAAACATTGAAGTATTTTATAAGCTGAGAAAGAAGAGAACACCATAAAATACAGGAGAGCACTTAAACACTTTCAATTGCTCAGCATTTGTATTTGGAACAAGTGTCTCATTACGCCAGCTTTACAACAATTTTTTTAGATTTATTCTCGCACTTGTGCAATTACTTCTTTTTTTCTTTTAGAAAGGTCCCATTTCATAAAAGCTGATATTTCAATTGCTTTTTTCCATCATAAGGAAGGTCTAGTGTTATATAAAAATGCTGTCCCCATGCTTCAAAATTCTCAATCCGCAGAGCTGTCAGGACTGCTGTGAGGTTTTAATGTCACAACTACCGACAAAAAAATATACAGACATACAAATCAGTAATATTAATTATTATATTAATATTATTGAAACAGACAGGAAGACAACCTGTCCTTTCTGGAACTAAGGGACTGATACAGACACTGTTGGTTTGTGAAGGATGTAGTCTCGGGGTCATGGAAAGAAAATGGCTTATAATAATGGCATATAATGTACAAATCATTTCATTGGAACGCTTGTCGCAAACATTTAAGTGTTCCATAAGTATAATGAATACACACAGCCTTAAAAAAGTCCAAAGAATACCTTAGATAAGCTATGAATTTGTATAATGCTTGAAGTTGGCATGAGAGCCAATCAATAGAGAAACAGTCATTGGCTAATCCATACACTCCAGCTACCTGTAAAAATGCAAACAGGGATTGGCTCAACACAGCCAAGGGGAAATAGAAAAGACCTTCAAACAATATCCTCGTATGTCAAGAAGAATTAAGAAGCTGTAAAGTTTGTCTTTGCCAGGGGACACAGTCTGTCATCACCTATGTCAAACTCTATAGGGTTGTAACATTAGCTACTGTCAGACTGAACATTCAGTTTCATCATCTAATTATTACAGTACGTATTACACTCATTAGTTGTATTTCACTGTGAAAAGGGCACCGTGATTGCTGGTTTCCATCAATTCGTTATCTGGATGAAACTCATTAGATTAGTTGCTTTATGTCTTTATTATTTTCATGGTACAGGTAAGTACTACTCTGGGGCATCATTTCTCAACCCTGTTTGTGTCCTCCACCACTTTCAAAGTATTTTTTACTATTATTTTATATGCTACAGTTTGTCCAGTTATCAGATGCTGTGAATCGAGCCGCTGATTTTTAGGCTCTGATATACTCCAACAAACCGCCCCAGACGAGTGGTGGACAGCCTGTTTAAATGGTTCTATAGCACATTTTGGCGTTTGTGGATGTGCAAGTGTTCCATGCACGTGCACTGAATGAGCAAGCAGCACTTTATACAAATGAAATGCCAAAGAGTATTGTTTTGTATTTGAGTGACACAGCGAGAAGGTTGAAACGAAGCCTACAGGGATAACTAATACTCAAAATAAAACTAATTACACAATAGACTCACATAACAAAGCTAACACGTTTATTGGCAGCATGCTTATATACAAGTATTGACAGTGTGTGACTTCTAAAAAAAGAAGTTCATATTCTATGATTCATTTGTCATATTTACTGGTGGCTGGAGACACCACAATAGATACCATAGATCTGCCAGTCCTATTATATGCATATAAAGGATATATACATATATATAAATTTCGCAATATTTTTTTTCCAGGGGGATGAACCTAATACCCATCTCTACACACACACACACACACACTACTAGAACCAACATGACATCCCTGGCATGGGTAAAATGATTTCTTGTTAAGTCTAGGGGTTTACAGTAATTACAACTAAGCTTCATGGCTGAACCAGCTAACAGGCTACACACTGAATGCCTTCGGTTGCCAACAAGAATAACAAGAAAGGATATAAGCCTCACCTGAAGCCTGGGAAGCTTGACTCGCTTTCTGCAGCCACCCTCCAGCCCCCTCCCGTCCCACTGGACTAGCCACGTGCCTGGGGACAAGCCCACCTCAGTCCATCCTCGGGTCGCCAAGCATCCTGAGCTTGGCGTTGGTTTCCGTTTAATTTACATTAACACAAAAACACTGACAGAAACTAAACCTGAATATCGATCCGCCGTCTTGTGTGCTACTAGCGTGCTACTAATCAAGATGATAAATGACGACATGTGACATGAATCTCAAATTTAGATTACTCAAGAAATTGCCTGGGGGGGTCAGGGGTTTTGTTAACTTCATTGATAAATAACTGAAAGCCACCAGGTCTAATATTATAGACCCATTCTCCCACCACTGGTGGTGGTGCTGCTGATGTGCTGCTCAGAAGTTGATTTCCCCCCAGATGACCCGTTTTCATTGTGGTGCTTAGAGCCTATAAAATTTATACTCTATAATAAATATCAAAGTGGCGTACATTTATCAAAACATGGCTGCATAAAACTTAAAACGTCAACTTCTAAAATAACGTATAAGAACATAAAAAAATGAGGTACCTATTTACAGTAATTGTAATTTATCCTCTCCCACCTTGGATAAAAGCAGTTGCCAGTAGTGAACTCCCACACCAGTCAAAAGTTAACAGCCATTGGCGGTAGCTGCTTTACCACTTAGCGAATGACAGTAAAAAAGTTGCCTCTGGAGCTCTATAATGAGTGAGCAGTCATTTCCATCCTGACCTTTTCCTGCTTACTGTCATGGTGGTCATTTTCCTGCACACTGTCAGGCGAGCATTCCGCATTATCTTTAATGTCATCGGATTTAATGCCAAAACCCTGATTCATGTGGAGCGCTGCGGGGCACGCCAAAGATGGGATTTATGACATCAGACTATGATTAATTGATTACTTTTTATTTAAATGAACTCGGATCCCCGTGCTGCTTTTTTAATACAAATAGATATCTCTTATTTAACAGCGCGTAACAAACATTTGTAGTTGTTATTGAGAGAATCCTACAGTCCTGGAAATGGAGCGTACTGGAAAATAGCCGTTCATATAAGAAAGTACTTTTTACTGTCATCCTTTAGGATCAATATGAGCCACTCATTATCTCCACTTACAGTGCTTTGTGGTAAAAGAAGATGAAGGAAGCGCAGTGGTCCTCAAAGCTTAAATCTTGAAATAAGAGCCGCTTTTGTGAAGCAGCTTAGATCCCGTTATGTGGCATAGAACTACGGCTGTAATATGCCTCATAAAATAAGCGATAAATTAATGTAGCATACTGAGAGGGAAAGAAAAAAAATCGGCAAACGCCCACATTTCAGAGGCCTGTGACGTGGCGGCTTCCTCTACATAGAGAGGCAGAGTGACGCACCTGAGGGCCAGGGACCTCCGGAGGTAGTTTGGCTCAGACTATCATCTGATCCCAGCCAGGGAGTCATCCAGGTGGAAATTCAATCTGCACCGTGTGTTTGCATTAGTGATAAAGTACTTACTGACAAGACAGAAGCATTATTACTGTGTTTTCCTATCCCGTCTTTTTACTGAAGAGCCTCAGAGGACAACTCCTGCGGCAAAAACAAAAATAAGTCTTGGCTCTGCAGTAACGACATCCCTCATGACTTTGCGCCTGCCCATGTTATGTGACAGTACACAGAACCTGGCTTCCCTTTATCTCTCCTGCACTGCGCCGCTCTCGCAAAGTGCTCATAAAAACAGGATCCAATTACGAAGCTCAACAGATGCAGACATCGAGCTCTATGTGTAAATGCAAGGGCATGATCAGTTTGCTCATTGTCCGTACAGCATATCCGTACACGCATTACACTTTTACAAAAGGTGTAAATAAGGTCATAGTTCATCCGACCCGCTAGGTCTGACTTTAGAGTCAGTCAGTGTTACGCATGCTGAGTGTAAGAATGGCCGCCGGAGCAAACAATCTGCCAGAGACCACATGGAGAATTCCTCTTTTGTTCGTCACGTAACGGTAGGTTGACCAACAAGCTAATCTCCCAAACAGTCAGTGTAGTCCATTAAGCAAAGTCTTTTATCCGGGGGTGGCAAGACGGAAAACAAAAAAAACAGAACTCAATCCAGAAATCCTACAAAAATACAGATCCAGTTGTTTTTTATTTGATTAGTTTCACTTGAGACATGTGGTCTGTATATACAAGATAGAAGGAGGCTAAAGTAAATTCCGCTTAAAACTGTGTCTACGCTCTGCTCCTGTAACTGTCGCAGGTATAACTTTGTATTTTCATAAGCGCTTTATATGGCTTATGACATTTCTGCATGTATAAACATATATAATCAATAACAAACAGGTGATTTGTCTAAATTGTGAATGGATTCGATTCAACACGCCATGAGGAATTAACAATTTTACAAGTTTGCTGCATGTATATGCATTTTCCCCCAGTTTGTGTAATGTGTGTTTGTTATTGACAGTGCGTGGGTTATTGACAGTTCTAAAAAAGGTTCACTATAGAAGACAAGAACTACTGATCTAATTTAAGGACATGGGGTGTTTTCCATCTCATTACTGCAACTTTCTTGCAGCTATAAGGCCAGAAAAGAAGAGGTCTTTGATAGTTTGACAGTTAAAAAGAAAATGAATCATTCAGTAGAAGAACAGTATGTTGCTGGTGACCATATTTGACAGGAACTGCTTTAATTGTACCCAGCATGACTGTTTTTTCCGACATTTCTATCTAATATCTAGGGATACATTTGATATTCAACAATAGATTGCTGATTATCTAATTCAGATTCTCCAATCTTTTGCAATCCTGTATTAAGTATCTCATTGTATCTCTTCACAGACTTCAGTACCTTCATCTGGATGACTGCTTGTTAGTGAACCCATTTGAAGCGCAGACTCCATGACACTTTGTTTTGTATGAGTACATATCAGTGGATTAAAATAATCTTTAAAATTTAAGAGGACACACTTGATTTATCACTTGATTTCACCACTGAGGAAAATAAATTGTTTCTGAAAAATGCTGCTTTTGAATTTCAGCCTGTTTCCCACTTACAAATTTCATGTACGTGCTTACAGATAAACCGCTGCTAGAATGAGCAATGACTAGACCAAAGGGTTCACAGTAACAGTAATGAGTTGACAAACCAGAAAATAACACATTTGTAAATGGAAATAGGTGAGACTGTTTGCATTTTAACCTCTGCTCATGGACAATTTGGGCTTAGCTGAACCAATTTCTTTGGCGGAGCATAAGGGCATTATAATAGTGGTCAAAACAAATAAAGATTGAAAACATAAATGAGATTAAGCAAGCGGAAACAATGCTGTGCATGGGCGAGTGTGTATCGGAGCAGCATTCTCACAGGCACACAGACATAGACAGAGCATTTCACTCACTAATGATGACACAAGACATCCACAGATATTGAAAGTTCCACAAAATCATTCTCGACTATGTGATTTCCCTTCAAAGCGTACACACTTCACCTTACTTTTTCTTTTTTTAACAAACACCAAAGAAAGTCTATCAAAAAGAATTAATTAAATAAATAATGCATGAAACATGAAAATTACTAGAAGTGTTATAATCGAGAACTGCAGTGGAAATAAGCCTTCGGCTTTATTGTGTTTTCATCTGCTGTGATTTTTAATGTAATGACTGCAGTGCAGTGTTATATGTATTTTTTAATCATCAAATAAATTAATTCATTCATTACGAGGAATAATTTTAATATGTAACAATGATATCTTGGTATCAACCGTGCATGAAGAACATTATATACTCGAAAAACTAATTGGTTGTCTGGATTGGATTCCAGTGAATAATACCAACAAATTAAACAGTGTTGTAAAAAGTAGAAACTGGTATGATCAGACATTTGTGATGCAGGTTGCAATACTGACAAAGGAATTACATCCATGGCTTCCTTTGGCAGGAGCACCAGCGCAACAGCTCCCTGGCTTGCATATTGTTGTATTTCCATTTGATTGACAGGTGTGTCATAGCCAGAGATGCACTGGGCAGACCCCCAACTGCTGTTGCAGTTCCTGTCAGTGTGGTTGGTTTGAAGCTGTCTACATGGATTGTCTGGCCAACATGAAGAACATGGCGAATTAGAGGAGTTGACATGGTAAATCAGCGGAGTTGGCTCTGCGGTGCTCTGCTGTGAGCCATGCTTTGTATCACTGCAGAGACTGGGTTTCAGGCTATGTGTCATGCTTATCAACCAGCGGGTTGCAACTGAAGGTATTTGTATGTTTGTATATATGATTTAAGCATCCGAATTGTTTCCTGATCACCGTCCTCAAAGATCAAAAAGTTAATATTGAAGAAAAGATAATGACTTAACAGACAACACAAAGCAGGACCCAGTGGCCATTATTCAAATTACAGTGGATTACATTTCATAGATGTGACACAAAATGCATTCAGATCTCTTTTCATATATATTAAAGGTTCATTTTGCAAACAAACAGTACAATACCGTTCATTTGGGGTTTACTTAAAAATATCCTTATTTTGTAAAGAAACACACTGTTTTTTCAATGACGATAACTTTAAACTAATCAGAAATACACTCTATACATTGCTAATGTGGTCAATGACTATTCTAACTGCAAATGTCTGGTTTTTGGTGCGGTATCTACACAGGCCAATTTCCAGCAACTATCACTCTGAATAACTATTCTAGTGTTCTAATGGTACACTGTGTTTGCTCATTGTGTCAGAAGGCTAATGTAATGCATTTTATTCATTTTACAACTAATGGTGGTAAATAAAAGTCTTTTGACTTTTCATAGAACACACTAAATTGTCTGGGTGACCCCAAATATTTGAGTGGTAGTGTATTTTTTAGACTGTACTTTACTAAATCAACTGTACATCGAAAAAAATAACTAAAAATAAAATATCTTAACTGCTAATTGTGTGGGAAACCAGGCGAGACAGGGCATAAGGATATCAGGACATAAGGGGGAGTGAAGCTGTGATGTGGGTGAGAGCTTGTGGGCAAAAGCTGAGAAGAAGTTCGGCTAGCACTGCTGCTTATCTATAGTATATCCATATCTGCCTTGTACATGCATATACACTGAATGCATATAACTTTGTTATTATTATTTCATTAAAAAAAATCTATAAAATCAAGCCCACTGAAGCATGTTGCAGTAGGAGCCATTATTTTTAATCAAATGAAACCTTGCTTCATGAAAAGAAAAAAAAAAAAAGAAACGCAGTAACAGCATAGATGATCACAAGCGCTGACTTTTCCAATAATCGTCAGATGAGGATGTGAAAGGGGTTAGCGAAACCTGACGTGCGATTCAGCTGTTGTATATCTGTTAACCTGAGGGGATGACTGACATAGACCACATTATGATATGTATGTCACAAGATAGATTAAAGGAAACGGGTGAAAAATCCACCTGGAATTTGCTATCGGTATTAAATTTGCAAAAGCCCTTAATGCAAAATTATGAATACCTAAGTATGATTGAATGAAAGATAGATTTTTTTTTTTTTGGGCTTTTGGACATTTTCCATCAACTGTTGCACGAGATAAGCTGTGAAAGGAGGCAGACACGAGTAAGCCTAATTTGAAATTGCTTCAGTCACCTGTAGTTCAGCCGCCCTCAAGATATGTTTTGGGTACCAGGGATACTGTGTAGAGACTAATAGCATTACTGCAAGAGGGAAATAGAGATATACTGTGTGTGTATTTGTGTGACTGTGTGTGTGCGTGTGTGTGCATGAGCAGACAGGGAGAGAGATAGCAATGCACATTCTTCGAGAGAGATAGTGGGGTGCAGTGACACGGCGGACGAGTTATCAAGGGAGAGAAAAAAACTGCAGCGTTTTGATTAAGCCCATCGCACCGTGCTCAGACCATGCAGAGTACAGACATCCGTGCTTGGCTGTCTCTCAGTGGTCAGAGTCACTCACTCCCTCCCTGACCTCACTATAGCCAGGAGCACTAATCACTGTAAAACCGATTCATTAAAATCTGCTGTTAGTGAGAGGACACACACGCGGGTGTGCGCAAATGGCCCACAGCCAATTATGTGATTCCCTGCCAGTTAGAAAGAGATTTAAGCATTAAGTATCTCTGAGGAGGGAGACAGTGATCACTACAGCAGATCTGTACATTATTACAGGCTTTGTCACTATGTGCGTGTGTGTGTCCTCTGTGTGTAAGTGTATGTGCAGTGGTGGAAGGAGCACTCCTATCCTTTACTTGATCCTAAACAGCATGTTATTGTGTTACTGCAAGTGCTGGAACTAGTTTCAGCTATTTTATACGCAGTGTATATACTTCATATTTTTTAAATGTACTTTATATACAGAGTAGGTATACTTAAGTTTAGTCCAGTCCTTCCCAAATTAGGTGTTTGGCCCATTCAAAGGGTCACACCACTAGTTTGATTAACTGGTCTGCACCAGGCAATACAATTTTTATTAATTAGCATATAGACTCCAACGGGGTCCAATTTCACACCAGAAAACGAACCAAAATTGGTCCGATTGACATTTTATCAATGTTTTCTTCTGGTAGAAAGAAGCGCTGATTCTGACTCATGGAGCGACACGTTCACACATTGATACTTTCTCTTATCTTCATGAATTACATCCTCTGTATTGGCCATTTTTGGCAATATATCCAACACAAAATTAGCTACAGCTGTGTCTGTAGAACAATCTTTGGATACACTGGAGCTGCGCATCATTTCAGGCAGAGGAGATGCACTTTTTTTCACGAATGAGGTCATACGGGAAGAACATTGTTCCAAAGACCCACGAGGTAGGCTATGAAATAATTAGTATCCCCTCATTTGGACTGAACTTAGTCATTTGGTGCAGAATCAAGCGACCTCTGAAAAAAGGTGGTTTTGGTCCTCTTGATTTAGTGCACCTGAGTGCGACTGATGCTTTTACACCAATTAAATGAACCGAACTAAGCGCCTTTGGCTGGAATTGACTGTTTGGTCCGCACTGACTGCTGTTGGTGTGAAAGCAACCTGAGGGGTCATGGCATGATTAATGGGAGCGTAATGATGAAAAAACAAAGTTCTGATACCAAAGAAAATCTGTTTTCAGATTTGGGATTTTTTTTTTCTCTAATCATTGATTTTTGGTGAAGTATTTGATCATTTGAGTTCATTGAAATAAAACCACGTGGGACGTTCCAAGCGAAAAATCACTATTTTGAGGAGCTGTTAACTCAGAGACATGCGAAAAATGAGCAGACTACACGCTGCTTTCTGTGAGACATCAAAAAACAAAACAGTTGGAAACCACTGGTTTCATTTTTAACAATGTGTTATAGTTTAAAAGCTTGTTATGTTATCAATAGTGTCAAAACTACATTTGAAAAGTTACTAAACCTGTCAGATAAATGTAGTGGAGAAGAAAGTAATTTTCCCTCTGAAATGCAGCAGACTGTAAGTAAAAAATCTCACATTATATAAATACTCAAGTAAAGTGCAAGTTCCTAAAAACTGTATTTGTGCAGTACATGAGTAGACTAAGTCAAAGGTTGACTCTCTATGACTTGCGCAATCGGTCATAAATCTTGAAAATAAAAAACGCCTAAGAAATTATTGCAACGTTTGCCAGAATAAATGAAAAATAAGTAAAAAAAAAAAAGTAAATACAATATCCAGCAGCGTAAAAGGCTCAGAGCTGGAAGCAAATGTTAACACCGAGTTCACAGATAGCTACAGTGGTGATATTTCCGAATGCAACTCTAAGCAAAGAGTTGTGACATAAAACATAATTATATCTGACAAGCTATCTTAATATTGTAAATGTAGTTTGAGGCTGCAAGTGGTTCCTGGTAGTACTGCTGCTGAAGAGCAATATCCGCATGGTAAAAATGGCCAGTACTGTGATTGATTTTTATAAGCGAAGACCGAATTAGAGGCCTGTGGGCAGACCCGATCCCTGGGCCAGTCCTCGCTGTGTTGGAGCTCTTTTAGATTTTAGATTTGCAATTTAGTGTAGAGATTAAGGGTCCACTTCACCGATTTTACACAGGAACATCAGTTTACTTGTCAAGAGCCAATTGTGCTTCTGAAAAAAACCTCTGAGAAAATAATCCTGATGAGGCCATCTTTGATTGGGGCTTGGAACCTAAATTTCTTCGAAAAGCTATACCAGAAGGCATGTGTTACAAAATGGGGCATGGAGTTCGAAAGACGTGGGTGTTTACCATGCAGAGAGGGTTTAATGAAAGACACAGTCCAGTTGAATTATGGGAAATGAAGAATCCAATGTTTTTTGAGCCACTCTGGGGGCTACAAGTCAGGATATCTTGGCCTCTGTTACATGGATTTTCTCCATTCTTTCTAAACCTATCTCTTGTGAGAACCCCGATTTAATTAAAATGCAGCGCTAAATTGCTTACAAGAGATAAACTTCATTATCTCTTGAGAAAACTCAAAATGGATGTTTTTAAGCAAATCAGTTAAGAGCCAATTCCTTTTCAATCAGACATTTCACTCGCTTGTTCAGAGCTGAGTAAGATGCAAGAGCTTCATGCAGAATCCAGCAAATCCAAAGCAGCACAGTGGCTAACAGTAAGCTCCCACTTCCATTGGGCCTATTTAGACTCTCATTCACAATTCAATTTTTTAAGAGTAGTTACACACAGAGTTTGGGTAAAAGGTGCTAACTAATCAATAATGATTAGACTGGGTATATTTTCTGTAAAGATTTCTATTCATCTCATCACACACAGTATTATTATTGCACAGAAGAGAGGGAGAATCAGAGACCTGCAGCTTTTAGAATTTATTGTAATAGCACACGGTAGAACAAGTGAAAGGTTGATGGCAAAATCACATCCAACATTCCATCTAACAGCTCCTATAAAGTCCAACTGAACTTCATTTCTTCCCAAAGGCCTCAAAAACTTGGATCTGTAATGTCTTTCACTTTCATTTTCTCTTGTTACCTTTAGGGCATAAAAATGTGTCTTAAGTGTAAAGAAGAATCAATACTGCAATACCGAGTGAACCTCGGTTAAAAGATCCAACTGTATTTTCCCTGAGCAGCAGTTCTGGGTGCCGTGGAGCTGAAAATATATTAAGACTTTCAAAAATGGTGTGGACAACATTCATTAATTCAACTAATTTCAACTTCAATATTATGGGTAAATAAACAGGTCACTTTGGCCCCATTCCATTTCACCCCTTTGGCTTAACCCTACGTTTCGCCCCGACCCCTTGGAACAGTTAAGTAAGTCAAGTCAAGTCAATTTTATTTGTATAACCCAAAATCACCCATCACAGATTCACCTCAGGGGGGTTTGAAGTCTCTGCAGCAATAAGACATCCACCATCCTTTGACCCCTGATTCGAATAAGGAAAAAACCCCTAAAAAAAAAAAAAAAAAAAAAAACTTTTAACAGGCTAAAAATAATCATTGGCTTTTGGCAACCAGCTTGTGAAAACATTACTGCCGTTCTACTAGTCTGGATGCATCAGTTTCTCGAATCAGTTTATCACTATCTCCCATTTTAAGATGGAGAAACAACATAGTTAATGTAACAACTTATGTATATCATGTAAAATAGTAAGTTTTTTGTGCCAAAAAATGATTTTACTTGGCTTTAAAAAGAAGGCTAGAATATAATTCAATCATATAAACAAATCCTCCAGTGTCATGACCTAAGATGTTCCATTAACCTTTCTTAAAGTTTTATTCATGTGATTTCCAATATGTGTCTTCTTTTCCATCTAACACAAATAGGCATTCTCTCCCTTCCTCACTCCTAATTTACTAGTTTGCCATGTACATAAATATTTAACGATATGGGGATGGTACCAAAGATACTGCTTAATGTTACTTAATGTATTAAATTCCTTAGAAACAAACTTCAAGGTTGTTATTTCCAGACATAATGGTTAATAAAAGTTGTTAAGATACAAGCCATTGACTCAAGCGATATAAATTTTTGGATTTTATAAACCAGATGAAAATGTAATATTAACATTTTTTCAGTGCACACACAACTAGTTTCTTTCGTTTCATTTGTTTTAAAAATTTGGTGCATATGAATTTTAATTAAACTAAGATATTTATCAAATTCTAAAATCTCTGAATTTCCGAAGAAAATAAGAAAGTTTTCCATTTGTGGCTGTCTTTTGTTAGCTGTTTCCAGGACGTCCTTAGAAAACTCACCATATAACTCCTCCTCGCCTCATTGAAATACAGGACATCACTACTCATACAGTACATGCGATACAAAGGAGTAGGGCCAAGGGGTGAATTGCGATCTGGGCTGAGTAAGTTTCTAAGTTTCTGCACTGTTCCGTCACAGGCTGCATATTTAGTTGCTTCCAAAAACATATTTTCGAAATATGAAGTAGCTCTTATTCTAATGTAACTAAAAATATACCTGCCTCCTTCTCAGCAGAGTGAAGCAAACCGCTTACTCTGACAAGACAAGAGACTGTGCACACTACTGCTGACCCTCTAGATCATTACAGATTGACCAGAGCAGATAGCATCTGATGTCTTTGTGTTATTAATTGTGGATTACCTTACACAGCGCTACTGTTGACTCATTTGAATTGGCTCTGATATTATTCCTTATCGCTTTGTGATTCATCACTGGCTGGCATTGGCCCTCAGCTTTAGGTTGATTCTATCAGGTTCAACTGTTGATTTACATATTCATAAGGAGAAGGTTCTCTGCAACCCACAGATGAAGCTGGCAGATGTTCCTTTGATACAAGAAAAATGTTTTAATTACAGTAAAGCAAGTATTTCTGACATTCAAACCCTGGAGGACAGATAACAAGATATCTGTCCAAGAAACCAAATGCACACATAACAAGTTTTTTTTTTAGTTTTTTTATTTCAAACATATGTATATTTACACTTCAGAATGAAAAAGAAGTCATTTAACTCATGTTGATTCAACCTGATATTTTGCTTTGTCATTGTTTTGGGTTTTGGTTTTATAGAAATGAAAAATAGTGGAGATTGGATTTCACAACATATAGAGTTAATAGAGCCAATGAGTCATATATTGAATAAAGATTATTGCTGATTTGTCTCATCAGCATTGATCTGTTAATTAAACATAACTTATAACTGGAAAACACAGTTTTGATGTTGACACTAACTTAGAGCCTTGAGGTAACTTTTAGCAATGTTTTAAGAAGGTTTTTAATATTGGATGAACATTTAACGGCTAAACGACTGATTAAAAGACATTTAAGTGTTAACGACGAGTAGAAATGCTCGTCTTCGCTCATAAATCCCATTTTCATAATACCACAATTGTAACATTAGCCACATCCTTGGCAACAACATGTAAAACCTACCAACTACAACCTCAGCCAAATTGTTATTTGAGGCAGAGTGGTTGCAATTAACGTTACATGTTCATTTCAAATAGCTAACACAAAATTAACCGCAACAGTCATTGTGTATTAACATCACATGTTTCCATGACTTAACAAGATTTTCTTTTAAGCTAAGCAAACAAAAAATAATCATGTCTTGATCAGGTAAAGTAATCTAGTTAGAGAACGGAGATTTCTACTTCAGCAAGGGTGAGTAACTCACTACAAGTAAAAACAAAACAAAAAAACCCTAGTAGCAGAGAGAATGCTTGTATACAATGTATTATTTTAATACATATTTGATTTTCTCTTGTTTCTGAATATAACTGCCTGCCAATAATATATTTATCATTTTTTACTCCACAAACAATATTACTTCATCTTTCATATTAGACATTCAGAAAACCAAAGAAAGTTCTTACATGTTAAGTTCAAGCAAAATTGAAAAACTATTAAATAATTATTACAGTATAAGTGCACAATTATGATGGTATCTTAATGATTGAAAGTGTGATTTATTCTTGTGGAGCTATAATAATCCAAATTCTACCAGAAGTGTTCTACCAGTGTTGTTCTGATTTATTCTAGACAGGCACATTTGTCTTATGCTCGTTGCTTTAAATAAAAAAATAATACAAAAAACAAAAAAAAAAAAAAAAAAAAACAGCATTGGTATTGGTAGAAAAAAGTCAGTACTTACGATATGTCAAATAGTGTTTAATATATGATTCAACATGCTGTCAGACACACATCCATGGATCCTCTCAACCAATTGATGAAATTCAGTGTGTGATGTTTCGGCTTTTGTCTAATCCTTGGTGGTACCGGCCCACATTTGGAACCCAACCGTGACTACCAGCGTCTGATAGGGGAATCCACGGAACAAGACAATCGCTTCCAGTGGCAACTTTTGACAGCAATATGCATGATTTGATATAGTTGTTTTTAGGAGGCGACGAGAGACAAAGGGGAAGATGAACTGTGACAGTTTTGCAGAACGTCAAGTGAGCACGGCACATGGGTTTGAATTAAAAAAAAATAAAATGTATATATTCCCTATAAGGGGATTTTCACTAAAATTTTTCTGGAGTTGGTTAAAAAGCCGTTCCTGCTCATTAATGTTAATTGACTGGGTTTTACACACTACATGTTACAATCACAGCTTGGTCTCTGATTGATGCATCAGCTTCTGCTGATGTTTTCGAGCTTCAGCTGGTAACAAAAAAACCCCCCTGCAGAATATTCTTTTAGCTCTTTTGTCACTCAGCTGATTGTCAAGTTTGTTCCATGCATGCTATGGGTACGTCTTAAAGAGGGTGCGAACGCCATTTTCAAGAGGTTGCTTGAAGATCTCGCACCCTTGCAGTTGGATTTGCTTAAAACACAAAATGCACCTCGTAGTTAGTTAATCTGCCCGTACAGTCTCTGCTGTTTCCCGCTGCCAACTGGATTATAGTTGTTTGGAACAACTGACAATGGCATCCTCGGAGCTGTGCACTCTCGCTAGTGTTGCTAAAAATGTCCATAAGTTGGCACGGAAAAAAAGAAGTTACCATTCAGTTTATACGTGCTCCGTGTCCTACCTGGAGGCTATAAAGGATGCAATCTTGTGAGTCAGTATTTTTCAAGAACATGAGAATGCCCATCAGGAAGGAAGTAATGCACTCAGTGCAGGAGGTTAGAGAATAATGTCTTTCATAGTGAATGGCAGGCAGCAGCCTTTTACTTTGTTACTCATACAGAGACACACAAATTGGATACCAGGGGTTTAGGCTACTTTGACTTCTTACAACTATTGTACCCTTCATTGTCCAGTTGTATATGGAGGGGGGGATGTTGGGTAGGTTGGGGGCTGGAGGTTCAGATACAAGATACCTCATAAATCCGCCTTATATGAAAGCATTGTTTTGCCTCAAGGGGGACTCCTCAGTCGACTTAAGCCTCGGTTACTGCAACAGCGTCTTCAATTCACTGAGCTCTTTTGAAGCGGAGCGGCAGTTCCAGAACGAACAAAGAATTTCTGACTAGATGGAGGAACAAAGATAGATTGAGACATACGCGAGACAGACAGAAAATGTCTGTGCTGTGTAAGGACGGTCGTGGAGCCGTACGTAACAGCTGTCACTTGTGTCCCGCATAATGAAACAGGAGGTTATGTCTCTATCAATCCTCCCGCAATAAATTTCACAAGATTACATGTCTCCCATTCTTGTCATTTGTATTTTTGAAAGATTCATAACGTTTCATTTGAAAGAATGAACATGTATTTGATTAAAAAAGGGAAAAAAAAAAAAACGTCAAAGGCTCAGTTCATAGATAACTTTTAATGTAGGCCTAAAGGGAAACGGTGGATATAAGGTTGATTTATCGCATTCAGAACTTATCTCAGCATGTGATATAAAACAAGTGCCAACAGCGAGGGAAAAAAGTAATGAGGGATACTTAAAAAAAAAAAAAGAAAAAAAAAACATACGCCAGTCTTTTCAAAAAAACGCATAATAGTTTAAACTACAGTTTGAGATTCCTCTGGAGGAATCAGTAAAAAACTACTGTCTGAGAGGAAAATGAAGGTCAGAAAAGTACACAAGTGGTCACTTGTGCACTTGAACCATCTGATCTCGGGGAAAAAAATGCTATTCTGCAATAACTTTCTATTCCTTCTCTACGTGGCTCCTTTGGGAGAACTCTCCGAGTAGCAGTTTTCTGAGGCCATAAGCACAGACAGATGCCCAATGTGATGAAGTCCTACACTTGACAGATGAAAGGTGCTCTCGGAATAGTTGAAGGGCTAAAGAGGAAAAAAAATAAGGAAGAACCAAACTAAAAGCATTTTTTCCGTATATTTTGTAGATAATAGATAGGCAACTGAGCATAAAGCAAATCAAATATTTGCTCAGACAGGTCTACTACTATTGCCATCCCTTTCATCATGAAAGCTAGCCCCTGTATCACCTCTATCTTATTTTTGGTGTCTTTGGTAGCAGAAGTAAATCCAGCTAATGGCGGAGAATTGTTTTGTTAATGCATTCAACTGTGTTCTCTGGATGACCTGCAGCATTCTGCCTCTTCAGCCCCACAATCTGAATTCATAAAAACCTGCTTATTAGAATCCGGCCACAACTCCGGCTGAATTCCTTGAAGCCATTAGCGGTTGTTGGGAACGGTTTGGGCTGGCCTCAGCAATCGACTGTAATGACAAGGACGGGGTGCCAGGCAGAATCGATGCTTCTCTGCGGCTCGAGAATGCGACTGTAACAGCGGGGGCTGCCCCGATTGAGCGTCTTTTTCAGCCAATTAATTGATCACAGTTTCATTTATCTTGTCACAAGACTTTAACCTAATTTGTTTTCCATTCACTCACAAAGTACCTTCATTGAATAACCATGTTAACAATCGGCAGTATCACATTGTTTCCCCCCCCTCTCTGAACACACTTTAGATGTTGTGTCTATGTTAATTTACATGTAACAGGGGCACTTTTAAACTTGTGTTATTAATTATCATATCAAACATAATCTCTATATTAATTTTTGTCAGCACACACGCATACACTCAGTGGGCTTTTCATTAGAGAATATTCTCTTTGTATGTGTTTTAATACAGCAGAGAGTGGAAAGGGGTGGAGGGCTCAGATGAATCCCTTTCCCTTTGTTCTTTCCGAACAAAGCAGAGGTGCATCTTGCATATCCTCTTTACTCTGCAACTATGCAAAGATGTCCTTGTAATTGGGTGATATTTTTTACTGCAATACCCGCTGCTTCCATTCCCATTACATTTCCGTCATAAAATACCCTCCTCACTGTCGTCAACTTAAATGGCACATCAATACTTAGTGTGTGGAATGAGGAGCGTGGAAATGGGCTTAACACTGGGACCCATAAACATAAGTTTAATGCTGCCACCAAAGGAAGGGCCAATCACAGGATAGCTTTGCAAATCAAAGAATAATCACAGATTTTCTCGCAGAGCCATCTCAACAGCTTAATATAAATAAGTTAGTAGCACCCTCTTGTGCGCTCCCATTTTTCTAATCATCGCCAATTTTCCTTCCCTCCATCCCACTTTCTTTGCATTTTCCTCATGTTTCGCCTTTTTCTAGTGTCAAAACCGAACAGTTCTCCTCCAACCCAGCGTTCGTCTGATAGTTTTTTCTTCCTTCTTCGTGTTATTTTATTTTCTCGTTCCGTGATAGAGTCCAGGCAAAATAAAGCAGATCATAGATATAAATGAAAAAAGGCCAAGCAAACAGCAAAATCTAATTATTTGGTATGAATTGGGGTCTGGATTGTGGAATAACAGACAACACTGCTCGACTGATTTCAGTCTGATGTCCAGAGGGCGATTCCCCACACAGGGCCACTTTATGGGCTCATTTGCATCACTACAGCTTCTGATTGTAAGTCAGCAGGCTGCTAAGAAGGAGACAGCCATGCCAGCACAGGGCGATTATGGCCACAATATATTAACTTGAACTGGGCAATTTCCAGTGACAAGTCAGATGATGCTGTGATTGATTTTAGTCTAAGTGTTTCCTGTAAGCGTTAACTATTAACACTGCTAACCGTACACTTAACATCTAAGTGGAATATGCCCATTGTTGTTTATCACCCGGTCTGACGACTGTACTCGGTTTGCTCTCCCATACCCAGATGTGTAATTGCCAACATCCCGATCACATGGGATGTTGGAGAAAAAAGCCTTTATAATTAAATGCTCATTTCAGATACATCAGAACATTTTCACCACAAATGACTAAATAAATGCATGGGTAAGAAAATGAGTAAATACCAAAGACCCGCCTGAATGAGACATCCACCTAACTTGCAATGCATTGCCGTTTTCCCACAGGAGTCTTACCACTAGTCACAAGATAAACATCATGTTATTTTCTTAGCAGTACACACACAACACGAAACAAATGTTGTCTTGTGATGTCAAGGAAGAGTGCATGGTTTCTCCAAGGTAATTAAACCGAACTAAAGGTCTGCTGCGACTGTGAAGGCTTGGCAGAGCTAGACTAATGGTAAGGCTAATTAAAGTGTGTTTTATCCCCCTAATGAAACTCATTTTCTCAGCACATACAGACAAGTTCAATAGAGTATAGCTTCACAGGTCCTCTGAGACTATTGGCAATATGTTATTGTTTTTATTCATATTATTTGCATTTATTTGCATGGTTTTAAATGTTTTATTCTTTTATTTATTTACAACTTAGCTTTTTTTTCTTCTTACTGTGCAGTGGTCTGTTGTATTTTGCCTTCTAAGTATCCTGCTTTTGCTTTTCAAAGCACTTTGTAAACTCTGCCATTAAAGGAGCTATATAAATAAACTTATTATCAATGTTATTATAACAACCCATAAAAGTACATTTTCCTTAAAAT
Organism: Lepturacanthus savala; assembly: GCA_030544235.1. Classification (NCBI taxonomy): domain Eukaryota; kingdom Metazoa; phylum Chordata; class Actinopteri; order Scombriformes; family Trichiuridae; genus Lepturacanthus; species Lepturacanthus savala. The sequence goes on along the minus strand of CM060462.1, from coordinate 20,641,619 downwards.
GTGATCAAAAGCAGCATTCATTATTGATGATGGAGTTAAATGTTCCTAACTGACCAGTTAATATTATATGGTTAGATATAAGCATTCATCGCACACATTAATTTGATAGACGCGTTTGTGCAAAAAGCGACTTACAACCAAAGTATTCAAGCTCCATGGGAACAAACACATCAAACATGTTGGCTGCATTCCTTCCAAACGGCTTAACAGCATGTTCAGTGCCACGACAGAAGTGCTGAAAAAGACCTCATCTGTAGAAAATACATTATGGGCACAGAGGTGGTAGACGGAGATATTATTTGGCCAAGCCACCAAGGGCTCCAAATACACAACACTGTAAGTAGCTGGAGCTCTTTTAGTGTGGGTCTTCATTAAAATTCATTAGTCACACCAGCCTTGGTCTCATCAGCAGCTACAGAATATTAATGACATAAAAAAGAAGAACTACCAAACAAATCAGTTTTACCCCAGAAGACCAACTCAACCACTATGCAACATGGAATCTATAGCACATTTTTGTGGATTTCATCAACTTTTCCAGAGAGAACGTTAATTTAATCAATTTAGATATACTTATTACTTGATTTTATTCGTTCATAAAGTTTTACTTTCAATGTCCATTTCAGGTAAATGAATGGGGAAGTAAGAGACTACAGTATGCAGCACACCACCATGTCTGCTGAATATGGCAGAACATATCAAGGCAAAAGTGGACTGTTCACTCTTTTGAGCTCCAATAACTTTAATTATCTTTTTTTTTGCTTTGTGTGGACTATTTCTATCCAATGTGTTCTACTTTTGCCATTTCAGATAATGGAAATTGTATTAAAACCCTGTGTCGTGGCCAGCACTCTCAATCAATCTCAATAACTTTTTTTATTTATGCACCTTATTGTCAGTGTTGACAGTATCACACACTGCAACCAAGGATTTACCATGATCACCCTGACATCGTGGAGTGAAAAATGATCAATTATAATGTTGCCAACTCTCACTTCCACTCTCTCTGTCACTTATCATACTGGTGATAAATTGCTAGGAACTAATAAATAATCTCACATTCCAGGCGGTTTATGGAGAAAGACTGCCATTAATTAGAGTGACAGACGAGTGGAATATATTAAGAAGATACATGAAGAGATAAAGGTTTCTGAGTATTGCTCTACCCCGCTCTCACTTATTTTCCTCATCTTTCTCCAATAATTGGAGGAATTTGTGGGGGTGTCGGTTGTCTGAAAAGTTTCCTGTTAAAATGCTACATTTTAAGAGGAGAGTGTAGATTTGAACACCTACAGTTACCACCTGCAATCTTGTTTTTATTTTTTTTTGTCAGCATTTTAGTCGGCCTATAACTGCAACCTTCATAGACCACAAAGCTGAAATTGTCCCTGATGCTTTGAAACTCAACTTTAAACCTCAACAACTATACATACTAACTAATTAAAGTTAATTAAAGCCTTTGGAAATGAGACATGAGATAATTCTATACATGACATCCTAGTTGAGTCTCTCATTAAGTATAAAAAAACAAACAAAAGAAAAAAAAACAGGTCATTTGCTGTTTATGCTATCATGTCTCAAGACTGCGAAGGCATGGCATATCATGTTTTGATTGAGGCTGCATGGCTACCGGAGGCTTGCTAAGTACCGTAGCTAACGGCCAGGTTTCCATGGTGCAGAGCCTGCTGCTGCTCGCCTCCAACACGACCCATATTACATGTACCATTATCACTAAAGGATAGCTATACATGAGACATATTGAGCAAGAGAGAGCAGGAGAGGGAGAGGGAGAGACGGAAACCATCGCTAACTGCAAAGCTAATTAACTAGCAGGTCTGAAAAGCATGTAAACAACCGTGGGATTAGTGAGGAAGTTAGAAGGGAAAGCTAAAAGGAGCGAGCTAAGAGTGCTTGAGCATAAGTAGAGAAGTAAATTGTATTTTTGTTTTTATGACAATGATACGTGTGTGAGGTGGGGCTTTGTTCTATAATGCTCAGTTCATTTGTTGCAACCTGTAGAGCTAACCGTGTGCATGTGTTAGCATTATCATTGCTACAAACTGCCATTCCTCACTGGAGTATGTGTCATTTAAGAGAGCAAGACCTATGAATAAGAGCTGACCTATCAAAGGTTCTGTTCTTAAAAAATAAGAAAAACATGGAAATGAAGGGGTGATTGTCACATACAGCTTCAGTTATTTTTAATGGTGAATTCTAAATCTGACTATATGTTATCTTGGTGTTGTGGTAAGGTACTTTTCTTCATAATTAATACATTCCTTAGGCCTATATATCTCGGTCTATCTATGGACTATCTATCTAGTAATGGAATTTTCTACTTTACTTTTCGATTAAATCAGATTTAAATTTAAAGCTGAACATGCTTTCCAAAATTATTTTTCAAATTAAATTTGTTCTCCAGGGTCAGTTAAGATAATTTAAGATATACTCCCCTCAGTGTCCTCAAAGGCATTATTGTGACATTTCAACATGATCTTCCTCTGATTGCAAAGTTCCAACCAAGGATTACAAATTATGCACTCAAAGGTCTTTGAACACACTTTTTATTCTCATTTGAGTGAATGGGAAGGTTAAAAAAATTACATACATTTTATATGAAGACAACTGTCAAAAGATATAATTGCTGTATCTGGTTAAATTGTAGAGTCTGTTACCAAACCATCCCTACCCTTAACTCTGCCCATTGTATTGATTTATCCAGCCAACTCTGTATGGTTCTCTACACTCCCATTAGTGGAAGCTGAGGCTGTCTAAAATCCTCTGATGCCAATGACAGCATACAATGGCAATATGGCAGACTGGCACCGTAGTCTAGAGCTTAACGCAGCATCATTATCAAGTCTCCACCTGAGTAGCATAGCTAAATAGAGCAGAGAGCAGTTAGCCAGGTTGTTAACAGACCAAATAAAAGATAAAACAAATACAACTTAGAGTAGGTGCAAGTGAGTTGACTATTTTTAGAAGACAGGGAACTGTCCTAAGTAAGCAAGTTTGGGTAACAATATGGCCTGCGCTGATAAGAGACAAAAGTCGGATGCGGTATAGTGCTGCTACCCAGATAACCCATTCCTTCCTTTCTCTCTTCCGCTCTGCGTTGTTGTTGGTCATCTGGAAGTCAGTTAAAGACAGTGATTCATGCCTGGGACTTCATGCAGCATAGCCTCATTACACACGGCCATTTTGAGAATCAGCAGATAATTACAGTATATATCATAGAGCTCATGGGGCCCTGCAGATTCAGTCCATTCCACGAGCCTGTCATTTAGGCCATAGGGCCTCAGAAATTGAAAACTGGACTCCATCCTCATTTTGAATATAATTTGCCCTTCATTTTATTGGAATTTCTGTTGAAAATACATTGTGGAATGTTGATTTGGCAGTTTTTAATTGCCCTACTGTGAATAGTCATTATAGTTAATGATTTCCGTGCTAATGGTATATCTGTATTCAGTAAAGTAAAGGCAGCACAGTGTCAAGCTCTTTTGAGAGCTGTGCACGTTGTTTTAATAAATATGATGACTTAGATGTTTTTTTTGTTTTTTTTTTAAGTATTTTACATTGCTGTTGTGTGTACTTTTCTTTGCAAGTGAAACATGTCAGGGTTTTTAACCTCCTACATGACAAGGAAACCTAAGCTAAATAAGCAATTCTAATGCTTTTTTTTTGTTGTTCAATCTTCCATGAAGGGAACGTTAACTCGTGCCCGAACTGAACTGAACCCTGAATATCTGGACCTTCGTCCGCGAGCTGAGCTGAACCCAGAATATTGGACCCCTTGCACCCCTTTAGTGAGTACCGATGGTCCCATTTGTCATGCAACGTTCTCCATAGAATCACTTTACAGAAATCATTACTTTTAATAAACTCAAATTATGTTGTACAGCAGTTTTGCTTCAGCATGCCACACAATGACATGTTCGGTTCAATTATGATTTGCTAGACTCTGTATAATTTTCTCATTCATGACTTCATCCATGCTTCTATCGCTTCGCTGCACCGACTCTGATTTCTTCATTTTTTTTGTCCTTCTCTAGTCAATGTTTAAGCATCTTTTTGCCTCTTAGTTACTGTGACATATTGTACTTACAACGTCATTAAATTCATGGCCTAATGCAATGCTAATATTCATGCCATTTTTACTTGAGTAATAAGTATTTGTCTCATTACCTCCACGCTTTGAAAACACTGCTTGGTAGTCATCTGGGGGTTGGAGGAGTTTGCTTGTGTTGCTGTGCTTGCACACTGGTGAATCTTAATGATGTCAGTTGTTCTTACTCTGTGTTATCAACAACAGTATATCAAGTGGGGTGGGTGTCGGGTGTTGGTTCTTGTAAACTATAGTGTCACAATATTCAACCTCCATTATAAACTGCAATGCAACGTTTATTACTTTTGCACCGACATTATACAGAGATGAATTGCAATCTGTAAAGTCCCCACACATCAATGTCTATTATACACAAAGGTGGTTGGATGATAAACAGCTCTATCTATCATCTCTCTCTCTCTCTCTCTATATATATATATATATGTGTGTGTGTGTGGGTGTGTGCGTATGTGTCTTGTCTGTCTTCAATGTGTGCAAAGAATATTTAATATTTACTTTTTTAAATATTTGAGTTCAAGATCTTTGCTTAGGCAACAGGGAAACCATTGGGGAGTTATTGATTTTAATGTGTTGTTGTGTCTCCTCATTTTAAGCATATGTTATATTGCTTCTTATGCTTTTGTTTTGTGGACTTTATCTAAGTGGTTGTAGCACAGAGAGTGAAAAACGGCAAGTATGCTTACCACCCATGTCCAAGCTTTCAAACGCACATATACTATATGCAAACATAACTAACAAGGGAATTTGACATTGGGTCTTATATGTTGTAAAGGCATTGTGGTCTTTTATTTATTTATATATTTATTTTTTGTAAATGCAAAAAAGAGAAACTAGTTTAATAAAAAATCTGTTTAAAAAAAAAAGAAGAAAAAATCTAGTTATATTCTCATTAGTTGTACCATCAGTTTTACCGCATTAAAAATGCACAACCTCTTGTGCTCCCTTGTGTTCACAATTAACAAGTGGGAAAAGTTTACAAGACAGTAGTACAAACACAGCGTAAACACAGGGTCCTACCCAAGCTCCCATGGGTTGGGAGCAAGCCCTCAGGTGCAGCTGTTTGAGATGCACTGATTTTTACTATAATGGCTCCAATCCACAATAGGCTAAATGACAAATATACAAAACTTTAATGTTTAGGTTTAAAGCCATGAAATGCTATAAATATCAATCTTGTGTGGGCAGCTACTGGAGTAAGCAGTGGAAAGTTTCTGTCTCTGCTTTGGCAGCCCTCTTTGAATACCATGTCTGAATACTTTATCCCTTGTTTAATACATCCCTGACTGCAAGCAGAATTTGACTTTTGACTTGTGCCTGCCATCTTCCCCTGCTCCCACACAATCACACATATGCCCCATGGGCCATGATTACCTATATTCACCTAACATCTTACCGTACACTGGCCACATTGTGAAAGCGAGCGCTGCATACACCCACTGTAATGTTCCACCGCCGGTCTCGTCTACAGTGGAGTGTTGTGTCCTAACAGCTTGTGTACACAGGACGCCTTTCAGACATATTATTCAGCCGTCTATCTCACCCGTCTGACGGAACAGACTTTTCTGTTTTAATCAATTAAGCCTTCTACACAGGCTGCATAACGCCTGGCGCTTCGTTTGCACTAAATCCATGACCGGAAATGTGTTTTTATGCTTGGTCTATTTCCTTTCCCATTTTCATGTGTTTAACTACAGTGATCGTGTGTCAGTCTCTCAGCGTTGCCAAAACATGGGTGACCTACGCTCAAAACTGTGCCTAAACGAATCTGGTATAGACACGGATGAAGGACTCTACAGTAACTGCTGTTTCTGCTGCTGCTAACGTGCTGCTTTCACTATTCAGCCTGTGTAGCGACTGTAAAAAGGCTCCCTTTTGTTTCGCTCTTTCTGTCACTTCTCTTTCTTTCTCCCCGGTCTTATACAATACATCAGAATGCTGATTAAAGTACTACAGATGCTGTAGATGGCACCCCTTAGGATCTCCTTTAATGTCCACAAAGCCGCTTGTAGACATTGTTCCTGGATTTGTATGATTTCATCAAATGGAAACCCCACTGGTGATTTAAACAAACATGAAAATAACCCTTTGCTTAAAGCCTGGTGGAACATTCTCACGAGCACCCGTCCAATGATAAGAGAGTGTCACTTGTACCGAAATATCTCTGCTACTTCTCTTATTAACCCATTGAAGCCTATGATCCTTCAGGTATATGACTGTCATTTTCTACTTAAAATAAAAAAAAAAATCTAAATGTTACTCATGCAGCTTTTTTCCTGACATGATAGTAGACAACTTTTTACATTTTACACAGAAAACTAAAATTTTCAAGTGTTTCCTCTCATATAATGTCATCAACTTCCTGCCGCTTCCTCCTGAGAACATGTTAAAGTCAAACCCTCCCAGAAAGAGGCCATTTAATTTCAATTATTATTATTATGATTTTCAACCCTGTATATACCAATTTAGTCATTCAAGTCTGTCTGTACATCAGATAAGTAGATTTTTGTTTATGGGCAGATTTATGCAAGCAGCAACTATAATAGCCATTAAAATGGAAAAACAAATAGATACATAGCATGGTTGTTAGTGACTCAACTGCCATATGCAAGAAATCTTTGAAAAAAAGAAAATCTGGGCTAAAATGGGTTAAATCAGAATTCATGCGAAGTTCAGTGATCAAATGATCAAATTTAGCTTTCAGCTTTTTTATTAACTTGAAACATATTCCCCAAACATATAAATGGTTGACGGACCTGTAATAAGATATATGGGACTCAAGGTTTTGTACCTCCCCAAAGCTTACAAAGTCAATATTTAGCCTGATTTAATGAACAGGATTTTTTAGAGATCTCTCCCAAGCTGTATCCAATGTGAGATCTCTCTGGCTTCGTTAAAACACTGTGTGTGTTTGCTTATTGGGCCTCGCCGGACTGAGAAAGCTCAAAGACAAACACGCGCATGCACCATCACCGCAGAGGAGGCCCCGTTCTCCTCCAGCCCAAGAGGGAATGATGACTCTCATTATCGCCTCAAAGCAAGACAGCCACAGTGGCCCTACTCAGCAGCTGTATTAAGTTACCAGGCAGCTTTATTGTATTGGTGTTCGATAATTTCCTCTCCTCTGTCATTCGGGGTGCATCAGGGAGTTGTTGTTGGGTGAAGGAGGGAAGGAGGGGGAGGTGGGGGGTTCGGAGGGTGGCGGGTGTAGTCTACGTGAAAAGACACAGCTGGCTGAAATTATCTTTGGGATTTAGCCGTCCACGGCCCCCGCGGACACCTTCCCTTCATTAATCATTTAATCTTATGCAAAAATCTCAGGAGAGGGACGAAGGCTTAAGTTGAACATGTAAACTAGTTACACCACACGACAAATTGCATCTCTCCACAGTTCATTCTTGTTGGTTTTCAGCAGGATAAAAACATTAAGAAAGTGGAAAAGTCACCTCATCTACTACATGTGTCTAACTGATTTATTGGGTTTTTTCACTCCCAGGTCCCCAGACTCATAAGGATCAATATATTTACGGCCATGTATATTTATTACCATTGTCTAAAACAGTGGAGTTTCCAAATGGTGTGTGTGTGTGTGTGTGTGTGTGTGTGGGGGGGGGGGGTTGTCCAATATAATCCATGCTGTTACCAAACAAAGCTTTTCTTTATCATATTCTTATCTCATCCAATCGCTTATGCAGCATCAAACAGCTAATTAAGGACATTCATTTAGCTGAAGTTCCTTCTTTTCAGTCTTAAAAGACGTAATGTAAAAAATGATTAAAGTTTACGATTTTGTGTCAAAGGTCATCCTGGAGGTCGTTTAGGCATGTGTAATTCTTGCATTTTCATACAACTGCCATTCAGTTAATATTGTGTGTTAACCTCCTGGAATTCAGTCTAAGAGCAAACATTGAGGCAGAGCATTTCGAGGACAGCTAAGCAGGTGTGTGAATTTGAAGAAGCATCTAACAAAGTTAACATCAGGAAGCGGGAGAGACAAGGAGTACTATTTGCGCCCATGCGTCAAAGGTACAAGGAATTTCTCAGATGTTCACAGTTCAGGGTAAATACCACCTTCAATTGCAAATAAGACCATTTCATATCTGAAAGTAATTTCGTTCACAAATGGAAAGTATGCCTCCCACATGACACTTCTTTGCATTTTTCAGAGAAAAAATATTAAGAGTTCATCACAGCTCTGTAGGAGACTAGACAACAGCACATGCTTTTACAAATTTAAGTAATCATTTAAAAAAAATAAAACTGTGTCAAAAGCAGAAAACATCAGCAGTGACTTCAAGTCGACAGACAGCAATTCTGCAGTTTTGCAGGCTTTTACCGTACCAAGGTGACATTAGGCATGTTGTCAAAAGCAATCCTCATAGGTATCGCACTTACGAGGTTTACACATAGGGTAAGTGTATTACTCTCTAAAATGTACTTATTGACCAAGCCGGGAAATCAAATTAGCGAAACGCTACAGACACTTGCAGCTATTAATGTTGACAGTATATAGACTTTCGAATGAGACTGTGAAGGAGCGCTAAATCATATTCGAGAATGAGCTGAGTCAAGAAAGGGGAGTTTAACGGGTTTGGCTATGCTATAGCCTGCGAAACCAATAGTACATTCGGCTTCCTAAGATACAATTTGCAAACTAAATAGCATTGAATAAGCCATAGCTCTTCATTTTTCTTACACAGTCATTTTTTTTAAAGATTTTAAAAGCCCAAAACTTTTCCCACTCCTCTACCGTTTTTTAACAAGATGTTCCATGTAGTTAGCTGTAACCATGTCCAGTGTTTAAAAAAACAGCATGGCCCGTTCTTTGCATTATGAAAGGTAAAGCATAAACTCAACCTCAGACATCAGCATGGCATTGTCAATCTGCAACAAGGATGATGCATTATGCAGCTGTTTTCTTCTGTTTAACATAATTAAAGGTCAAACTCTGAATGTCTTAAAGGCCATATTTGCTACATCACTCATCTAAATTTGGCACCAAACCTATGATCCACCTTGTCACCGATTGGACAGAAACTTACATCAGTGGAGGCTTCCGCACGACAAATTCTTTTTATCTTATATTTTGTGTCTGTTCTTCTTTGATTATAAATAATTGCAGCCAGAAATAGTCACGACATCTTGTCATTTTTTTGCTTCTTTTTAAAATATGATATTCTTGATCTTTCACAGTATGTGCCACTATTTGAAGCATTAAATAAAATGAGTCCAAAAGAAATGAAAGAAAACCGAGTCTCACCTGCTACTTCTGCACCATGGATCTTTCAGAAAATGTTTATTACGAATGTTTTACTAATAACAACGAATCTGTCATGTGCTCTCACTAATAATAGTGTCTTGCAGCACATTTTACGTCTGTCAACACTTTGAATACCTGTCTGTGACAATAGACTATGGTTCAATCAGGTAGAAAGGAGAAATGGTCTTTGGACTGCAGAGTGGAAAATTGTGATAAAGAAGAAAGAAGAGGAAATACCCTAGGGCGATATTGCCTCATATGAAACCAGTTGTGCCCTATTCTAAAATTCTAAATGATATTGCCTCTGTACATTACTATGCTTTAGTCTCCCTGCTTCTTTCTGCACCTGAGAAAGCAATGCTACTGTAATTTCCTGTTATGCCAGAGCACGAGCTAACTAAAAAGAATTGAAATTATGCCAAGAAGTTTTGCCTTGTGGGGGAGCTTAGTTTGTTTACATTCAGCAATTATAAAATAATACAAGCTGTCTCAAAAGTAGGCAGCATTTTTTTGTATATTTCCTTTTTTTCCCAGCTTTGCAAAGCAAACCAAATCTACAAACACACTTTTTACTGCTTTTAATAACCTTCTCATCCATGGAATATACACCAATGTCCTACATAACATACAAACATACAGTCTTGTTCCTCGCCTTTGGGTGTGGATCTTTTCGTAGAAATAATATTTCACTAAGTGCAGTTATGGAAATGATTTGGAAAATCTTACAAAACGTACCTCCCCTAATCATAACGTAACACATACTTTTCCCTATAACAAAAGATGCAGTGCATTTTAAATGGGTGGTAATTAAAATATCTTATCTATAGTTTAGTGTGTGATTTTTACACAGATTTGAAACCTAGCTACATGCCTAAAGTCATAAGGCAGTGAGGAGTAAAGGCAGGAGTAATGGCGGCGACCTGGATTAAGCCGCAGTGGCTTCGTATGACACACTACTTACTCTTCTTACTGTTCGACTTTCTCTGAAGGTCAGTTTGGCCATTAGCTAAATCAGCCTAACACCGCATGCCCCACCTCTCCACTCCAATTCTTCTCATCGCCCCTCTCCTCACTTCTCATCCTCTCCACAGTCTGAGGAGAGAGATATGACGGGGGCTAAATGTGTCTTCACAGAAACCACAGCTAAGACGTTAAAAGGGAACTCCTGCCAGCCTGGTAACCGACTGCTGATCTCGATCAACTTCGCCTTCCTGATGTCAAAATAACACAAAATAACCCATTTCTCCTCCACCCCTTTTTTCCTCCATCCCCCCCTCCTCAACTCAATCCTCCCATCCCCATTTTTTATTAACAACGGAGCTGGTGGCTTGTGATAACTGGTCACTCCTCCAGGCATTGAAAGGCAAGGACACTCTATTATCCTAGCTAGATGGATGGGTTGAAATATTGCCTGCAAGTGGTAGAGCCTGCCAAATCCTCCAGTCTTAAAAACCCTTTGTCTCTGACAAGGAGGAACATTAGCGAGAGGGCCAGGTTCCTGGATGGGGATACGCTTCTCTGAATGCAACATGGAGAGAGTAAGGTGAACAGAAAAAAAGTGCATATGTGTGGCAAAGGAATCCAGAAATTGCCGTTGTCATTGTTTGGTCTGTATATAAGAAAAGAAATGTGGAAAAAAAAGAATAAAAAAACTGCCGCATTGCTAGTGAATAGCTATTGTATAATTCCCTTTTCACTTCCCTATACACTCCACATAAGGGTACATGCATGCATATGACAAAGAGAGAGAAGGAGAAAGAATATTTTCTATACATTAAATGATTAACATGCAGGTAGACAGCCGGTCAGCAAGAAAGCAGGTTAAACATATTAATTAGTGTCCTAATTATTAGTGACCTTTCCAGGCTTGTTATGGCCTCCATGTCTCTGCCCGTTCATTTAGGAATATTTGCAACCGGCAAGTGTCAGTAGTTCATGCATGCTTAAAACAAGCTGTGAGAAGCCAGCTGTTGTTTTTTTCACTCGGTGTGCTTCTGTACATCTTAATGCAGCAAGGCATATTAGTCTCTATTGGGATAAAGACAAAAAAAGACAAGTAGGCTACCTTGTTTGCTTTATAGCTGTACTTCTCCCTTTGGGGATCATTCAGTGAATATATATATTTTTGAAAATAGCTGTCAAACACATTATTATCTCAGATGTTTTCACAATTTGGTCGTTTCTGACTACAGATGCGACGTCTGTGCAAAGTGAACCGGGCCGCAGCAACCAAATAATCACATTTCATTAAATAACTTACGCAGCATAGTATTAGCATTTGTTCAGACAGTTGAACGCTCAATATCTGCATTCATGTCGCATTACTTTTTCTATTACTGAAAATCGTAAGAAGTAGTGTTTAAAAACATCCCATGTGATGCCTGGGGTCGATATATCCAATTCTATCTCTGTGGGTTGTTATTAATAGATATATAGTCTTCACTAGGGAGTAGATCAGGTAGATTGGTAGCAGGGGTGGGAAACTTTGTGATTTTCATATTTTTGATTGATTCTATTCCGATTCTTGTCAGTGATTAGCAATTGGCAGCTAAGCTAAATGGTTTTAATGATGGCCTGATCGTCGGAAGCAAAGCGGGGAAAGTCATTACGTCATTTGGAAAACATGACACAATCCTCTGTCTGCATGAAAAAAATGTACAATAGTGCAAAAGAAATGAATTTCTGGAAATGAGCCTGTACTGGTTCTGAATCAGCTTCCAATTTAAGCCCAAGATTCACATAAGTGTCCATCTGGAATCCCTCACAAAAATGTTCAGCTATGAAGTTTATCATTGCCTGGAGGACTTCTTTTTACACAGCGTCCTCATCATCCATGCTTTTTAATTGAATTAAGCAGCACTCAGTGCGCCATCTCTGTTATTGTTATCTTGTAGGTGTACAGGGTTATTAAAGAGGGAAGCATGTTCAGTCATTTGTTATCCCTGGCATTCTAATAAACATGTTGGCTTTGGGCAAGGCCTGTGGGTTGTCTGTGCAGTTCAGATTGATACTCCTGCCATATCTGGAGCTATACACCTCATTATCCTAAGAGGATGGTTAAGAGGAGATGAATCAGGGAGAAAGTGTAGGAGACAAAGAGCGAAAAATGGAAAACGCTGCACATTTTTTTTCCCTTTCTTTTATAGAAAACAGTCAGGAGTGCAATCCAAACCATATAGGTGCACCTAGAGATCTGGTGTCAAAATGTCAAGAAAACACTTGAATGAAATGAAAATGTATCTTGCAATTATTGAGTTTTTCCTGGTATACTCAATCTGTGTAGAGAAATCGACAAAAGGGAATAAAAACACATTGAGCAAACCACGTTGCTCCAATTATTCCCGTCTGAGATCCATGCTCATTTTTGGCTAACTTCTTTTTTTTTTATTATTTATTTCTATTTTTTCAGCAGAAGCACTGGTTCTTGACACATATAACCCCATGGGTTTTCTGTCAGGGGAAGCTTGATTTTACTAATTGGTACCAAAGCTGTTAATTGGAGCTGTGGAAACATGAAATGGAGACCCACGGAGTACTCTCATGGGAAATATATGTGTTCAACCTCATTTTCCACCTTTACTCATTGTTTTTTTTTTTTTCCTTGACTATCCAGCCGCAGAGAGGACATCAGGTCTGTTGATATAACAAAATGCTCAGTAGAGAAAGACATTATGACAAACAAACACATTACATACAGGATATGTATATGGACTGTATTTAATATTTGCGATATTATATATTATAAAGGAATCAGTTATCATAATTGTGAGACAGGTGCTATAGTGCAGCATGTAATAAAATAACACTTCTTAATAGACAGATAGCTAGACACAATAATATACTAATTATATAGTTGCAGAATAAATATTTTAAATAGAATTAACTTTGATTTTACAAGTGGTTTCTACTTAAATATATTGGAAGGAAGGAATTACTTATGATTCTTATTACACTAAAACACTAAAATGAATTATGCAGATTTAGCCAATGTAATAGTTTAACTCCCACATATTTAAGTTGAATCCAATCTAATTTAAACCTTTAGCTATTTTTTCTGTCTTAACCCTGGATAAATTTAACATACAACAAAACGTAACATTTAACAAAAAACAAATTTAAATGCACAATTTAAATTGTACATGCTTTTTACTTAATCATTTTATAATTTTATTTAGAGTTAAAATAGCTTGTTTTAAGGAAAGGCAGTATATTTTAGGATTAATGACAAAATAAACCCATAGTATGATTAAATAACACATTAAAATCTATTAAATATATCAGATGGATGGATGGATGGATGGATGGATGGATGGATGGATAGATAGATAGATAGATATGTACAAAGATCTAACATGCATGATCTAAGATGGATAAACACGTTTCTCCTGATTTTTTTCTCCAACTGTGATCAGTTAAACTGGTTCACACATGTCACCTCTTCTCAGGGGCCAAACGGTCATCTCCTCAAATGTTTAAATCATTTCCCATTGTCACCCGCATTAGCGGCTTTAAACTCCCTGTCACACTGCAGCAGACACATGCTGTGCACCTTGGGAGATAGACCACGTACAATTTATCATGGGAAATCATCATCAAAAACAAACAGAGTAAATATGAAAACGCATCAACTGTGAAATAACAGAATCGGAGGAGCATCCCACCCTCACTGCTGCAGCACTTCTTGTTATTCTTTTGTGTATGAGCAACTCACTCGAACCCAGTATGTTGTGACACTGACAACCGAGCAACGTTTTATTTATTTATTTGTCTATTTATTTTGTGATGTGATTTGGTTTCGAGAGAACACTGTCAAGTTGCACACACCACTGCTTGGTGAAAAACGTGTATCTCCAGAATGACAGATTTTCAGGAACTAAGAAAAGAATGGCTTGCTCTATTTAATATAATAATATAATTTAATAATAATAATAATAATAATAATACAAAAATACATAGTCTATTAAGTTTTGAAAGGGTTTCATAACAAGTTTCTTTCTTTTATTTTAGTAATGGAGTCTGTTCCAAAAACAGAGTGGTAAAAAATATTCAGACCCCCTGTAAATGTTACATGTTTTTATCTGGTTTATGTAATAGATTTTAATGTGTTAATGAATCATACTTACGTACTTTTAATTCATTTCTAAAATGTACTGCCTATCCTAAAAACGCTAATCCTAAAAAAGCTAATTTAACTAAATTAAGTCATTAGAAAAAAGTATGCACAATTTAATCTCCACATTATTATATATTTAAAAAAAAAAACATAAAATACTTTGTTTGGTTTATTGTCAACATGTTAAATTTATTGAAGGTAAAGTGGTGAAGGTTTTAATTAGACTAGGAGTTAAACTCTCTCTCTCTCTCTGTTTAAAGTGTCTAAATTCACATGTAGTCAGATAAAGTATTGTAGTAGTAGTAGTATATTGCATTTTAATATTGTCACAAATTATTATTATGGCATATTGCAAAACAAAAACTTTCCAATAACAAAATGCAGGTTCCCAGGTGACAGATGCCGCATCTTTTGATGTGGTGCCCAGTACTGAGAACCCATGTCGTTCAAATCTTGGTACTAACACCATTTCTTGATATGTACGACATATCTACATGAAGCCAGCACTGCAGTCAACACAAACTGGAACTGGTCCAGTCTGTTTGGGGACACTTTCAAATGTTTGACCTGAAAAAATAGAGATACAGAATGTCTGATGTTAAAAATGTTTGACAAAATGGAACATATCAATTGTTACCCCTTTAAATCCATCAGAAAACGATGCTGAAAGTGGACAAATTCATAATAAAGTTGACATCGGCAGTAGTAGAGCTGATATTCACATTAGCACACAAATGCAAGAATGCTGAGCCTGGCGGACTGTGACATGTTGGGATATCCTATAACCTTAGTCGAGTTATTTATGTCTGAGGTAGTAAAAAAAGGTTGCTTAAATGTTTTGGATACAAGTTGACAAATTATTGCATGCCAACACATTAGCTTAGTTCAGCATTTTATAGTGAACACATATTTAACGTTATGAGTTATTCAGCCCCACATTTATCTGTAAGAGGTGTAGAAGTTATTGCTGAGCAGTGTTATCCAGACACATTCCTCAGCCTGAGATACAACATATTAGGCAGTGGAAGGCAAATCATCAAATGAATAAAACAAATGGTAATGACATGAAAAAATGAAAGGCTGGCTTGTATTGTATGTAGCTGTCAGAGCAGCATTATCGGGCTGGAATATGAGACTCGTTCTTGACCCCATGCGTGCTGTAATTTGCTAAGTATATTGTATAATTTATTCATTTGAAGATCGGACCAAAGACATGATGGTTCATTATAAGTTAACCACAGAATTGAATTCTTCTCTTGTTGCGTTTTATGATAGAGGAAGGGGTCGTGGTTATTATGAGTCTATAGATACAGCATTAGGTTCACCAATTTTACATTAAGGCCTGGGGTAGTTACAGTAACTCTCAATGCTACGATCAATATTAGCTGCCCTGCATCCATTCAACCCATGAAAAACAGTTAAACGGTTAATTGGCCTGCTCATGTGTCTGTGCCTGGAAATGGATGAAAGTAAGATGAGCAAGAATATGATATGTTCTTTTTTTGAGTTTTTGTTAAATACTTTATTCTGCTCTAAGTGTATTGAAAATGCATTTGCTTTGGTAGATTTTTTTTTTAACATTGAAGAGATTCAAGATTTATTACAACATTTTGTCAACTCGTGGGTGGGTAAAGTTGATGGTTTAAGGTAATGTCTGAGAACATCTGAGACATATTTAGAGTGGAACACAAAGTGTGACAAACCATTATATATGGAAGTAGCCCACAGATGCATGCAACAGATGGCTAATAGAGATGCTAACCTGTAACCTACTAACCTACTGTAAATGTTGCCAAGGCTAAAATGGGAAAGGACATGCAATGAATACAAATAGTTCATGTCATGTTCAGTTACAGTATGAATTATCCATCAATAATAGGCTATGATTTGGATGTACATATCCAATTAGATGGATGGATATAAATAGTAAATAATGTGACTAAACATGGCATTAACATATCAGGTCCTATATGTGGACACACACAGACACACACACACACATACATTATTGGCGTGTCTACATCATGTAGCTATTTAAAGGAGAGCACCTTTATTTCTGACAAAAAAAGAGCTGAAATAAATTAATAATAACCAATATACAAATAACCGATAACTAGTTTCACATATGAATAATCTCTCATGATCATTAGTGTCCTAATTGTTACAGCAGGTAACAGTTTTTTAATGATAATTCAACAAAGGCAACATGGCACTTCACATGCATAACATTATGCAACAGATCTTGTTGATTCAATTATCAACAGATTTCTGTGATTCATCTTTTTACTTTGCCACTGAGTAAGCCTCACCACCAGTGTCTCATGCCCCGCCTCTATGACCTGTCAATCAAATGCCATGACCGGCTCTCTGAATGTCGGCTTTTTTTGGTCTTTCTCAGAGAGAAGTTCTTGCACACATCAATCACACTTTGAAAATTATATGTAAAGGCTACACTTCCACCAGACATAATCCAGCCAAGAATTTCTGTTTGGTAACAATATTTTGTGAATTTGAAACATACGTCTGTGTTTATTTTTCAGGAGAAATATTGACTTTAACAAGATTTACTGTAAAGATCACAGAGGCTGATTTCAGGAAGACATATTTACTAGTCTCTTTCAGTGACCCCATACCTCACATCTTGTATCATGTTCAACAGCATTTCTGTCTTCTGTGGGTTTTAGCCTTGTCATCAATATATGACAAACAATCATTATCTGGCTTTTCATCAGCTACTGTCCTATATAAGAGAGAGACAAGAGATTCATTGCCCTTTTCTCCTTCTCTCACATGGCTGCTTTACTCCAAAGAGTCCCACTGTATGAATGGACTGTGTGTGCAACAGCTGACATTTTAAATGTGTAGAAAAACACAGAACATTAATTAGATCCTGACTGATCATGTCGGCATGTCTGGAGATTTAATTAATCAATGAAATTGGCTGCTGCCTCGTGCGTTAATGCACACTCCTCCAGCTGTGGAAGGAATTTAATAAACTATCACGTGCATATAAATGCGATCCGTGCATCCAGTCGGATTCATTCAAACATTTTCAAAAACATGCACAATAATACTCCTTCCACTCCATATTGATTTTAGTTTCTTGGGTATGTTTCTGCCCTGTATGCCGAGTGAACTTGCACTGTGCTGATAGTTGGGAGCATCCTCAAATTACCACAGTGCTTTTATTGTGACACACCTCGCCTGGGACACACCCTCTGGCGCAAATCTAAGTACCTCTGCCATTGCTATTTGCAAAGTTCAGGCTCTAGGTCATGAAATTGACATTTGCGTTGGTGAAATGTCGCAATTACAGTTGCAATTTGGTGCTGCAACCCCGTTTTTTTGCACCTTCAAAATAGTGCCTTTTTTCCCTTTCAAATAAATTGTTAATTGGAATTGGTGATGCAACACTAGTTGCACCATGGATATTGATTACATTTGACAAATACATTTTTAATACGTCAAGGAAATCGTATATGTTACATTGCAGAACTGCTACAAAAGCCTTGTATCTATATACACGATCTGCCTTTTCCAAATTGATAAAATGACTTTCTATTCCAATATAAAAGCACTGAGGGCTTAGTATTTCCTTTGTTGCTTCAAACATAAGGTATTGGTTAAAGGTCATGATTAGCTTTTTCAACTAGAAATTACTCTGTGAAAGTGTTTTTTTTTTAGTTTCAACCATACCTTGAGCAGCATCTGAGGGTTTGATTATTTTCCCCTGCACGGCAGAGATTGTGCAATGCATTGATGGAAACTGTCAGGAATTCCCTGGACTTGCTTGTGTTCATTTGTAGCTCAGGAATTATAGAACAGGCAGCATGTTTAATATAGGCAGCTCTTAATAAATGGAGTCACAGAACAGCACTGATTTTGATCAGTGATTTACCTAAGGCCATGAACACATTTGAGAATAATCCTGTGTTTGTTCAATGCTATTTAGCAAGGGATACTATTTCAAAACCAGATCACATTTACATTTATCAAGGTCCCATATGCATGTTCACAATAATGCATGCATCCACCTATGCATCCACAAACAGGCCCACAACTGCCAGTGCTCCTGATCAGAAACTCCTAAGACCTGACAAACACAATCAGCTCACAATTCGAACAGAGTTCAGTGATGAATATTAAATGAAAACAGTAAAGAATTAAAACTAAGGTGCAGGAGGTTAAAATTATTAAATAAATGGGCTCATATATATTTATAAATATAGAAATAAAAAGTTGAATCTCTTGCGGTCAGCCTCCGTAGACCCAGTGGTCTTTGAAGGCATCATTAGCTGGTTTTATCAGCACATTGACCCTAAAACTAGTACCTGAGGGGCCTGACTGTAGTGGTGCAGGCATGAGCATATGATTCTTGGATGGATGAAATAAGACTTTGAAGTGGATTTTCTTTTTGAAGGATTATACATCAGGGATTTTGATTCATGCCCATTTTTTGTCCTCTAGGCTATGTGCTTGTGTGGGTGGAAAGCGTTATCGTTCACAAAATTATGAACGTATTTATTTATTTTTCAACTAAAACAATGATGTGCATGCTCATTAATTACAGTTAATGAGTGGAAAACTTTGTGGTTGGTGCATTTGAATTTGGTTCCTTCTTCAACAACTGTTTCTAGAGGGAAAACAGGAATACAACAACTATGGAACTTGTGAAGGAATTTCTGAAATTCAATCATCAAGAGGCTGATATCAACAGTCTTTTAGACAAATAACCCACATATTTCTGGTCACAAGATAATAAGGGGTGTCCTGGAGCACTAAGAAATGTATATTGTTATATTACAGTCTTCAAAGCCTGTTAACCAAACCAATTGTCGTTCACTTCCAGATTGGTTTTTCTTTGTTCGATTGCATAGAAAATTGGAAGTATAAATATCTTACAATGAAGGATGAGTATTTCACTACAGATGAAAATCTCATAAAATAATCATTTGTATTTCACATGGATATTCCTAATCCCAGTATATACAGTATTGTCATGACCTAGTTTAGTATTTAAATTTAGTGAATAGCCTGTACTTGCTAATCCTTGAATATAATATGAAAACCTCTCAGCTTCAGTGACCTATTTCAAGAAAAAAATGTTTTTGTTTTGATACAGTCCTCAAGCCATACTGGGTTTTGCTTTAAAGTTTCATTATAAAATAGAATTTGCAGTATGCACTGCATCCGCCTAATGTCAAGACAAAGAAAAAAGAATCCTGGATCAAATACAATGACAGATTGCATGAACAGTTGCCGCCCCATGCTTGAGTCAAGATAGACTTTCTCATACTTGTTTGCTGTAATATGATAAACGGGCTGCATTTATATAGTGATTTTCCAGTGTAGTCTTCACAGCACATGTCAGTAGTCACCCATTCACACATGTGACACACTTGACACACATGTCACACACTGATGGCAAAGACTGCCATCCAAGGTGCCAACCTGCTCATCAGGAGCAATATGTTTTGATCGAAAGTGCTTTATAAATGTTTCTAATCTCCCACTCATTAACACACACACACTAGGGTTCACTCTGTTGCCAAGGACACATAAACATACAGACCATGGGAACCAACGATTGGCGCCTGATGGACGACTCACTCCGCTTCCTGAGCCACACCCACTCCCCAGACATTACCGCAACACCTTAATTTCCCTGAATAATTTCCAAGACAATAGAGCCTTTGTATGGTTATGCATTGTTTGGTTTACTCAGAGAAAGTAGGGGTTATTGTTTCCAATATGTTAATGCTGTTTTTTCCTGCTGGAATACTGTCTTTGAAGTAATCTCTTTGAGTGTGTTTGGTTCAAGTACCATTCTCAGGGGAGGGGGGTGAACTTTTAAAATGTAATTTTCCTCTTACCACCCTTGAATAGTCTTACTATGGCAGTTCTAACCTTGAACAGTCAAAACAGATAAATCATCACAGATTGTATTCTGATTAGATTATCCGCTTAATCTGCAACACATGCATGGAACTGCAAAACGGTAGGAATGCCATTTGCAAGGCACAGTAAATGCAATAATAGCTAGATGCAAACTCTGGCTGGCAGATAGCAATGCTACCAGGGGCAAACAATATTAACGGAGCCCTGATCCAACAG
Source organism: Lepturacanthus savala (assembly GCA_030544235.1). Taxonomy (NCBI): domain Eukaryota; kingdom Metazoa; phylum Chordata; class Actinopteri; order Scombriformes; family Trichiuridae; genus Lepturacanthus; species Lepturacanthus savala. The sequence goes on along the minus strand of CM060462.1, from coordinate 20,621,006 downwards.
CTAACAATAACCCAATTTATTATAATAAAAAAAAGGATTTCCCTGCATGTGTACTCTAATGCCCCTCCTCACCATCCCAGCCATTCTAGGAACTAATTTTTACTCAGGAACTTTTATATTTATAATTCCACTTCCCCAACTCCCAAGGTAGGACTTTTCGGGAACTATCAGGGTGATTTTCAGCACTGAACATTCCTGACAAAAACCTCAAACACAAGCCCCAAGACTGAATGTCTATTGTTCATTAGACTGCAATCAATACTGGTAAATGCATCAATACTAGGACGTAGGAATGGTGTATAATATGATGAAATGACAAATACGAAGCCAACATCCTGACAAGAAAATAACACAAGGAGCCATAATGAAGTGACACAAACTAAAACAAAACTTTACTTGATGTGCTAATGTTTTTTGCAGAACTACTTTTGAGGCCTCTACCTTGCCTTTCCGCCGGTCTCAAACCCCTCCAGTCTTATAGTAATTGTTTTTTTAATTGGTTTAATTTGCCCGATGTCGGCTGTTCTCGAGATGCAGTTGAAAGGGAAAATAAAACAGACTTCTAGTGCCAGAGATGGCTTTGAGGCTCTTTAGTTTCTGGGATTATTTGGTGTCCTTAGTGAAAATGTTGGATGACATTTGGACAGGACGTCAGTGATTATTGAATAGGGATATGTAGGCCAAGCATTAGTGGACTGCAATACATGGCTGTATTCAGGCCTAAAAAAAGAGGCATATTTCCATTTAAAAAATGTTTTTGTTTGCATAATGCATTTGCAATGCATGCATGCAAGTGTGTGTTGTGTGTGTGCATGTGCACACATGCAGGTGTGTCTATGTCTTTGCAGACGTGTAAATTTGATGTGTGTTGTTGATGATTGACGGATGTTGTTCTGTTACTGTTCTGCTGTCTTCAGCAGCCAATCCTTGCTTTTTTTGTCTTTGATTAAGGTTCTTTGCAGCATAATTTTGACACCTGCCGCCGTTCTGCATCACTCAACTCTGGAAAGTTCACTAAAATAAGTGTTTTGATCCCTGATATGGCACCTATTAGGGCTTGAAATCCTTGTCTCTGGCAGTAATTCATAGCTGCGCTAGAGATGGATTTGAAAAGAAGTACAATAAAAAGCATTTGATTTGTTATATTTAGACATTTCAAAACTGTCTTTTTGAATGCAACAGAATAGATCACATGGTTCCCCCTCGTTATTTTCGTGCAGAATGCCAGTCGTTGAAAACAAACACACACATCGAAGTTGAACAAGTGCTATAAGGCATGGACGTTGGATGTGGTCTGATACATACAGTTGATTAATAGATGTGGTGTTATTGAATGATAGAACAGTCTGGTCTGAGTGGAATTAGGTGCAGCCAATTGTAAGCCAAACACAACTTTGGCAAAATTGTGTAAAGATTGTCCAGTCAATGTTTTTCAAAATACCAAAATGCAATTACATTGCCATTTCATTTCATTCTCCACTCTTGGAAGCCAACGAAGATAACCACAGAAACACTCTGTATTCACTGCACTGGTGAAATTAATTCTGTTACATGAGGAAAGCCATTTAATTCAAATGTATTGGCACAAATATAGGGATGGTACAGTTTTCCCATGGCTGCTGCGTGTCCTGAACTGTCCAACTGCAGCTCATTTACTCTTTTGTTCAAGGTAAGGTTGAGCACTATTTCACTGAAACTTCTCCATTATTGATCCGATGAATGTATTTTCTTCAAGATGTGTTCCCAAGATACCAATTCAAAGGCCTAAAAACTGTTCATCTGACTGAAGTCAACCCTACTTCAAAACACAACTAAAGCTTGCTGAATATAACAATTGGAAGCTGCTATTGTGTCCATGATGGACCTTCCTATAAAGTATAAGCAAATCATTTAGCAGCTTATTTAATATTTCTTGTACCCTGTGACAAGGCCCTCGGTAGTAATTCATCAGTATTATGAGGCTTCCAGTAGACATACTCCTATAGAGATAGGCAACAGCTAAAAACTTAAGAGAACAAAAGTGGACAAATAAATTGCATAAAGATAATCCAACAAATTGTATATGATCCTTAAAGTTCACACTCCTTTCATTAAACATGATCGGGTAGATGTCACTAAGCTTTGTTTAGATGGGATATAACCAACTTACATGTATCTTGGTTGGTCATCATTTAGCATTCTATGTTGAGTTGAAATGCACTCTATCATTTCTGCATGCTATTTATCTCTCTGTTTTCAAGATTAAAGGATTTATGAGTGACCTGTGATGGTGCAACCACACTACAAAGTAAATACGTGTATAAATAAATAATAAAAATTACTTCATTTCCACAAACAGGATGATGCAAACCTTGCAGTGTTTAAGAAATGTTTATAAAAAGTATTTTTTTTTGCCTCTTAAAATCATACAAACTAATTACCATTAATGTCATCACTGTGAATTTAAGTAAAACACAAGCCCTTGATGTTGCATAATTATAATATGTTCAAAGAAACAATCACATTCTATATTAAAACGCTGAATACTAAGTCATATTCGCTTAATTCCTCTTAACTCTTTAAGCTACACAAAAAGGGAATCACAGCTGGTAGAGTACTTAATACAGTATAAAGTAACAGATGGATAGATGATCAAACTAAACAGACAGAACTGGCCAGAGATATGGCGGAGTATGTGGAAGTAAAGGCAGGCTGTTTAATTTATTCAGAATTTGAATCAAATAAACAAACTAACTCAAACTATATATATATATATATATATATATATATATATATATATATATATATATATGCTCTCTCTCTCACCACAGCTCTTAGACAATGCTCTAAATGATAAACTTGTATAGAAACAACACTAACTTTCACCCTTTTAGGTCCCACTAAAACTAACTGATATTTTATACTATTGCTGCTATAACATAAAATTGTGCATTCTAAGGCTTCAAATTTGTACTTTTTATATTATTTTTCCAAGTTGTTTTAACCTTTCTCTCATTCCTAACCTTTTGTTTTTTCCTGGTCTCCACTAGGGACATTATTCCTCTATTATGGATACTGCAGCTCAGTATATTACACATCAATGCATGTGTAGGCATTGATGTCTAAATGTGGTGTATGTGTGTATAGAGAAATACATTTGTGTGTGTTTTTTTGTACATGTAGCCAAAATACAGACATTCAAATCCTTATGGGAAAACATGTCCCAATGGGACCCCCTTAAATACTCCATGTTTTGATCCCATGGCCATTACAGCATAAACACCTGCATTCTGTTTCATAAGGCTTTCAAAGTGAAGCCCTGTTTGCCCTTAAAAAAAAAAAAAAGCTATTTCTTTGGTTTCCACTGGGGGCGTTGCGAAGGCATTTTATGCATGATCATGTTTTACAGGCAACTAGAGCAAATGTATTCATCTGAAAATGAGTAATTCAGCTCTGTGATCTTTCTTTTTTTATCCAGGCTTAATTATTAGCTTGTTGAAATAAATGTTACATTGATTGTTTAACTTTCACGAACATATATTAAGTTTTGATTAATTGGGTAATAATGACTTGGGAATCTTTGTTTCAGTCCAGTAAACATCCTTGAACCAACTACAATTAACACCACCAACACATTTAAAGCGATCGAATCATTAAATCCAATAGCATCCAGTGTTTTAGATTCAGCTCTATCCCTCAGGTTAAGACTATTTATTCTTTAAAATATCTATACAATATATATATATATATATAAAACAGACATTCACTAAAGTTAGCACAACTAATCAGCCTTCAGCATCGATCTAGCATCTGGCACCACTGTTGACAGAGGTCTTAAGGTGCTGACCATACATATAATACTGTCAGGCATGATGCATCATACTGTACTTATACCTAATAAAATAATTCCTGCAGCTCTTATTATATACACCAAGTGCTTCATTGAGTGCTGTTCTGATCCATGTAGGGAGGAAGTTCTTACATAGTCATTGTGAAAAAAGAACTTCAAGAATAGTGGGGGAATTGTTCCATTTCTAGATGCTTTCTTTTTAATTCCCACTTATCTGCACTAAGACAACTTCGACGTGCAAGTTATTTTTCTGCTTATAACATTATGTCTAAGTGCTGTGCTATTATAGGGACTTCACCACCCTGGGGAGAGTCATTTAGGACTTTACTGTAACATCCATCCCAACTTATTCGTCCATGCTGGGAGTCATGTTGCTATCTTTTGAAGGAAAGCAGCAAAGATATGATCTGATCGTTTATATTCACACTTGACAGAGACACGCATAATCGACAGGAAGGTGAAAGGGAAGGTATGTCAATTAAAAAAAAATCAAAGCCACCCATACTTGTCATTTAATTAAGCTTTCAGATTCTATTTCATGCATTCATTAAAAAAATCATATCTTGATGGTTAATAAGAAATAAAAATACGACATAAAAGAAAGCTAGACAAAACAATTAAGGGAATAATCTCAGATGCTGATCTAATATATTTCATGTAACTATAATTGCAGTGATCACTTTTATGTTTTAAGTCCAGTTGTGGAAAGATTTACAGGTCATACTTGTAGTTAACCGAATTCATTGATCTACAATGACACCCATGTTCTTAGCCCCCCCACTCATTAATTGCCCACATTTTTCCCTTATTAAGATCCGTAATCTATTATATAACTCATATTCATCTCAGAAATATTAGATCAGTCTGTAACGTCGAAAACGACTGGCTACAGCAGTAAAAAATCCAACATTTCTCTTTAAAGAGTGTCTAAGCCATGTTTCATTCACACAGGAACATTGTAAGTGGGGTTATTTTTATTTCAGAGAATCGCATGACTGTCGCTCTCTTTCTGTGGGAGTGTGGGCAATAATTGAGTGTTTCAATTATTACAAAGGGCAACAATATGGATTTAGCATACAGACTATACATAAAATAGACTTTCTGCTTTAGTGTGACATATTGTACTTACCCCAACTGTGTGACTACAGTCAATAAGCAAATATGACAGCTTGTGAATACATTAGAGAGAAAGTAGAATCCTGTGGCTTCTCTTTGATACATTTATTTTTTGACATTTCTTAAATCCATTTGTGCTAGCAGTGAACTGTACATTGTCCATGCAATGAGGCTGCAGATTTTTGGAATAACACAATAAGTGAGGAATTTCGCAGGCTGGGAAATCAGAACAATGAGCATAAAGATGCCAGAATTCTCTGCAGAGCTGAGGGGAACTGCAGAATTAGAGGATAATTCTCTGTGGGTTTGCCACTGTAAGCAACCCCTTTCATATTACACATAGTCATTTTATACACGGTTAATATAACAAATATAGATTTTTTTGCAGCCTTAAACAACCCTTGTGACGATTTTGACCATATTTGGCATTGTAGAATGATATTTCAGTGTGTTGCTCCTGTACTGTCCAGGCCACATGGGGAATCACGATGCACATTTTCTGTTGAAAGCAGAGGGCAGGTCAGTGATGACAGTAATGTGCTTCACCCAAATACATGAATGCGTTAAATTGGGCTAGTTTTAATGTAAATGCTGCAGCATTCACAGTATTTAGGTAATGGTATGTGGATATAGAGAGATAATATTGCAGTTTGAGTGTAATTGAGATAAAGGGGCATTTTTAATCTCTGTCAATAAATATGCTTGCGCTCCCTTTAGTAGTGAGAGCAATTATCTACAAGATCAATAGAGTAATTCTAATAATTAAATAAAATTATATATTTCACAAAATGTAGGTAAATAAAGCCCAGGATTCACTCCTGTGTATGACATTTGTTGCATATTTGTACTTAGACTTAATCATGATTCAGTGGTCAGCCAGTCCTGGGTTGAGTTTGATGAGGATCTCCCTTTGTGAATCCTGCTGTGTGGACTGCATGTATCAGCTTAGTTAGCTGATGGTCTCAGCAGTAGTCTGGTAATCTACCTGTGCATGTTTTCTTGGCTTTTCTAGGCCATGTTAAAGCCTCCCATGTGGCACCTGTTAAATCTGGTTCAGTAGATAGGGATCATAGCAATCTATATCCTTGTACTACAATCACTATTGTTTCTACAAACGTCTACCAGCCCTTAGAATGTTTAATAAGCAGTAAGTGTAGTTTGCCAACTCTTGGCAACTTCTCAACTCGTTAGTGACTTGAAGTTCAGGGTTCCCCTTGCCTCAAGACACTAATTCTTTATTTTAAAAGAGACATAGTAGTGGAGCAGAATGGTTATTACAGAGCAATGATAAGACACTAAAAGGGAAGTAGGAGAGATATCACACATTATAGTACTGAAAAGCAATTGTGCTATTTGACATATTTTGGTTCTAATGTAGATTCTGATGAAATAGTTAATTATAAGCTCCAGTAGAGTTTCATGATGTTCTTTTTTACAGAGTTTTATATATGAGGTTCCAACTTTCAGAAAAAAAAGCACTAAGTTCAAGATGTTTAAAGATCTTTGATCTTAAATATATGTATTTATTACAGAGGTCACTTGTGATCAAGATTTCTTTTAAAGGAAAGATCTCTGCTCGATGCGGAAATCGAAACCCTCCCATCTCACATTGACTGATTCATCTTTTGAAATTTTCAGAAAATGGATTCCTTATATTGTATTGGGGAAAATGTTAAAAAAGAACAAGAACAAGAAGAAGAAAATTATAGTACTTACCTCATGTAACAATTTTTTTTAAGTGCTGAAAGATTGCTTTTCTTTCATGCCTAGTAACTTTCATTACGTACCACCCAGGGGTGAGAAATCAATTTGGGAAGCTTAAACATAAATGGAGTTTCTTTTGCAGTCACTATTAAATAAATAAAAGAAATACAAATAATATAAATCACTCTATGTCATGTGGACAGTAAATCAATATGTTATTCTTTGTCTTACTATAATACCTTTAAACTCCTTAAGGTTTATCTTTCACACATTATTCTCAGTTTCAGTATTTTATACGTGCACTTCCATTTAAGATGGACCTAATTTTAGTTCCCCACTTATACTAGAAATATTCTAACTCTAATAGAATGGTCATAGTAATTATTTTTTGGGCCTAATTTAAATATTGGGAATAAACAGGGCACCTTAGTATTTTCATATCTGAAATGCACAGTTGAACGCGTAGGCATGCTTATCAATAGGCAAGGCAAGACAGATTTATTTAAATAGTGCATTTTATATCCAGGGGCAACTCTATGTGCTTTACATTAAAAAAAATAAATGAAAAAAAAAAAACATTAAAATTTGGAAACTAGAGTTTAGCCCGAATGAAAAAAAATAGTACAAGTGCAAATACAATATTATAACCTATAATATATTATAACCTATTTGAATATGTCCAGAGTTGGGGCCGATTTCAATTCCGCTGGTAACTTGTTCCAGTTCTGTGCAGCACAACAGCTAAAAGCTGCTTCACCATGTTTCTTTTGAACTCTTTTGGCTTCATGATCTGACCTGAGTCAGAGCCTTTCAAGGTTCATATTCGACTAACATGCCTTTCATGCATTCAGGGCCTAAACCTTTTAGCGATTTGAAGAGCAGTAGTGGAACTTTAGAACTTGAGTAATATGCTCTGATCACAGTGTTCTGGCTAAAACTTGAACTGCAGCCGTATTTCGGTGGAGTCCAGTCAGAAAAAAAAAAAAAAAACATGCACACACACACATGCAATCATTGGAAGGAGCTTGACTATTTATTTTCATCTTGGATCTGTGTGAATATCTTACCTTTCTGATGATTATATTACTAACAAGGAGTTTTTTATTTATGTTGTGGTTGCTATTTGCACACTGTTCTTCAGCTCATTTTGATCTCCGGAACCTATTGGTTTTGTTGAGTAAATACTATAAATTGCATTGTGCTGTATCATCTATATCAGCAACTCACAATACAGATGCTTGATGATTCCTTGATTAAGTAATTCCCACAGAAACACCTGAACTACACAAACCAAACTAGACTTATTTGTCTTAAAACCTGCTATTCGCTCTGTCTATCTCTCTGTATCCCATTCCAGTCTCTTTTATGCTGTTTATTGTCTTTGTCTCTCTCATGTTCCCTTTCTACCCCCAACCTCAAATTCCTTCTGTTTCTTTGTTCTCTCACAGATTCTCTCTGCTTGTGCTGTCTACTTAGCTCCCTCACACTGATGGCTGCATCTCTAATAACTATTGAAAGATGGTCACAGTTTTCCCTTTTCTTCTTGACTTATATCTACCTCTGGGAGCTGGTTAGGCCCATCACATGAGAGATGAATGGAGGATCAAATACAATAAAGCATTCTCAGATTTTGTATTTTCTAACATTCTTGCTGGCGAGGAGCACTTGTAATCGATTGCCCTTGTATTACTTGCTGGAGACTTTAGAGGTGTCAGAGATTGTGATTCTGTATTTTGCTATCCAAAGGTCCCATGTCATGTAAATAGTCATGATCATGTTTTTTTAGTTTTATTGTAGATCAGGCTGTAGGTTTTTTAAAAACTGATACATTCATGGCTCGCTTATATTTCCTTGACTTTGTGATGTCAATCAGTAGCTCCCTCCATCTGTAAAGGCACCCAGCAAATTTGAAATTATATCTATGAAGATGTTATATAGCCTAAAAAGCCTGTAGGTTGCAGGCCATATTCAAGGTCAAACGAGGACAAACTATTTATATGAATGAAATATACAACACATCACAATGTGATTCCATTTCCAATCCCAACTATTTATTTTACACACAGGTTCTAGTGATAGCTATTCTCATTTACACCACTAATTGGTGCAGTTGCAATGTTATACAAATGGCTTCAGCATTTCAGCAACAGTCCAATCCTACTTTTAGCTTTAAAGTTTGGTTGGTGTCAGTGGGCCAAGCAACTTCATTCAACTTACCCGAGCCTATCTTTTCCAATGTACTATTTTCAGTCCCCCTAACTGAATAATGGGGATGCATTTGCTCTACTTTCTCCTTTGCTTCAGCGCCTATGGCTGTCTGCATGGATTTAAAAAAAAAAAAAGCAGAGTAATGACAAGGAAATATCAGCTTATTGAGATGCCTTCATATTGTATTGAACACCAGTCATTTGAGAATAGGCAGGTTATTCTCTTGCGTGGTTTCATGAGATCAAAAGTCTGGCCTACCTTCAGTCATGAAAGAGATCCCTAAGTTGTTTTTTTCATGGTATCAGATCTATATAAATACTGCCAGTGGCTATACAAGCTTTACACCAATCGGTTTGCGTGTTTTCCTGTATCTGTCTTTCAGTGTGTTCCGATCTATAGGTCAACCATCAAAATAGCTCTGAGTGGGAGAAGCCAAGCAAATGGCACACCAAAAAACTTTAAATTGAAGCATGCTGAGCTGTTAATGGTGTTGTTAAGTGCCATTGATGCAGGAATATGTCACATGTATAGACAAGGTTCCATAGAAGTGTTTCAGTGTGTGACTCTAGATGATTCTTCACAGCTCAGTAACTCCTCTTTTGATTTTGAACTTAAATTTGGTACTTTTATTCATAGTTCTGTTCATATTGTGCATATGAACTGTGTTGTTCTGTGTGAGACTCAGAACAGCATCACCAGTTTTTTTTATAACTAAATACACATACTATCCAAGAGAACACAGTGCATCTAAGATATATTATCTTCTATTTAGCTTTAGTGCAACTAGAGGGAGGAATGGCCAAATCGCTGTTGGTAATTAATGAACACTCGGACTACATTTTTAACCAGGCAATGCAAATATTGTTTCCTTTAATGAAATTAAATGGCTTTGACATGAGCAAAGAAGTCCTGAGGATGGTTTTATACCAGTCTAGTGGAAAAGATAATTTCCTGCATCTCATGCTGGTACAGCAATGTAGAGGCTAGGAGCGAACACAAGCTCACAAAACATGTTAACAGCCAGCAAGAGTATATAGAGCCCCCAGAGAGCGGTGCTGTGTTGTGGAGCTGTACACAACACAAACCACAAAGAAAGCAACGTTAATAGTTCAGGACCTGTCACATTCACATGTTTAATGAATTTGAAGAACTCTCCTCTGGAAGAAGATCTTGGTTACCCATAGCAACAAGAAACATCTTGAGATCTTTTATTTCATCCTCTGTCATCTTAGTAATGATACTAATTTACATATTTTTTAAAGATATTAGATGGTGTTTATATCTTTTTAAGATATCATTTATTGTTATTTTTGTAGTGTTTTAACCTCAAATCTTTATCATTACTGGCCCACTTATTTAAAGTGGGTGTTTCTGTTGGAAACAGAGGTTTCTTATTTTCTTCACTGGCCCAAACTGCTCCTCGTCCACTAGGCTTGTTAACATTAACATGGTTCTATTTGTTTTTTTGAAACATCCCAAGATGAATCACATGCAGTAGCATGCATTGGCATGTGATACGTCTACGAAAAGCCGAGGGGGTTGAAATACCATTGCAAAGGGCAAAGTGAAGCTGAAATACTTTGGGTTCACAAAGCACAGATAGAGCAAACCACAATGCAGAATTGAAGCGATCTGTACTCAGACCACCTCCTGAGAAGGTTTAAGTATGGTTAGCTTCAGAGGAGTCTGAGATCATATGGATTCTCAACGTTTGTATGAATCCGCTGACTAATCGCTCTGAGTTCCTTTTGGGGGCTTTAACCACCCTTTATCTCATGTATTCTAACCCATGACAGAGGGAGGTTTTATGTATGTCTGTGAAGTTTTTAAGCATAGATATTTCTGTAAGCCCAAGGGTGGATTTCTATGTGAGTGGACAATAAAGATTCCTATTCAGTAAAGTCAAGGTCATGGGCCACAGGTTACTGGGTTTTCTCCATTTCCAAGGATGATGCATTTTTATTAGCTTTTTTAAAATGATTTTTAGCATTATTTCCTTTTTTTAAAAGCAGTTTGAATGTGTAAGTTGATTCCATTGAAGTCAAATAGATTATTAAGCATTTTATCTGTGTGCAACCCTCATCCTTTTCTACAAGCTTAGTCAGAAGGTCTGCTAGTTCTTGTTCTATAATTCGTACATTTCTATGAATAATGGAGGAGACTTTCAGAGCGAAGGTGCATCCTGCACTCCTGAAGCCCAAGGTTCCCAATTAGAAGCATGGATTGGTGCCAGAGCACATGTTTCTCCACTGTACTTGTTGGCACTTTTGAGATATACCCTCCTGAAGAATTAATGAAACCAGCAAACAAAGCAGCACTTGCCACAGATATTTCATGGTGCCTTTCACAAATTTGCGACTGTGCAGCAGGATATTGTCATAGAGCAGGTCCGTGCGCCGCTGTTTTTCTAAATAGCTGAGCGAGCACAATACATTGTCTCTGCAGCTGATTTGCTATGTGATAGTGCTAAGTACATTTCTTCCTCGTTTGTCATCAACAAACATGATAATTGTCAAAATTCAAAAAGGTTACAGTTTCTGTCACCAGCAAACCATGACATCTTTTCTCAAAGCAAAATAGTTTTTTTTGTTTTGTTTTGTTTTGTTTTTTCCATTTGACTCAGGCAATACGTTTTGAGACAGGGTGCACTAGAGCTTTGGATACTGATATTGAATGCCAAAAAGTTCATATGACCATTTGGACAGCCTTGATCAAGTTCAATTCAACTTGTATTCTCCACAATCACATCCACAAGAGTCTACTGAGGTCTTGTTGGTTGTCATATTTTTCTAAAGCCTTAATAAAATAAAGAATAACTTATTTGTCTTGCCAGTCAGTATGTTGGTTTTCTTGTTTTTCTGGGGAACAAAGACTCCCATGGATCCTCTGCTAAGACACACCTTGACAAAATTCTGGCGAAGAAATTGCATTATTCGGCAAGTGTTTGTCGCCAACCAAGAGTATATCTTCTGTTTTTGTATGACATTATTTGATTATGTTTTTATTGCATATTGCATACTACATGATGCCTCCTGTTGTTGGGCTCAGTAAAATAACATGGCCATTAAAAGCATTTGTGTGTTTATATGCCTGAAGGAGATTAATTATTAAAATCCTCACATCAGTCATTAACAATTGAGAAGATTAAAATAAAATGACTCAGTTTCTGTAAAAAGGTAAGCAATTAATTTTAAATGCTTTTTTTTAATTTGAGGAGTGCGGTAATTTCATAAATGCAGACTGTCTCCATAGAGTAGCGCCTTACTGTCTTTTATATAACAGTAAATCAGATATCTCCAGCGAATTAGATTCAAATCAGAACTGTTTCACATTAGATATGGTGTTTTAAGTGAAGTATAAAGCTGCTGACATATATGGATTTTCCGACAATAACCCTGCATAGTGTCTTATGTTCGGTGAAGATTAGGCTGCTGAAACTACTCGGTTAAACCTGCGGAAGATTGTGGCAACAATCAAACGATACACATCCCAGTGCAGACTGGTATAATGAGATGGGTCATGAAACCAGTACAGCAGCCTTGGAGGCACTTTCATGCCCATCTGCTATCCCGACACAACACCTTGACCTCCACATTATTTGTTAAATTAAAACTACAACACTCGCTGCATTGGCACTGAAAATTGCCAGTGACAGTTATCGCTGTTTCGCAAATTTGTTTTTTTTTCTATAAATGTTTCTGACCCATATTACATTTCCCCCCAATTGTAATTGCTCCATCCAGAAATAGGTTCATGGGTGTGTAATTGGTATGTCAGACATGCACTCACACACATTCGCCATACATACATTACACAGTCACGTAGTCTGGATAAAGTCACAATTAATATGCCCTTTGAAACACCCAAATGGGTAGCACAAGAAATTGCTGACAATGCTCTTGCAAACCAATCTATATGACTATAATAGAAAGTCATTGGGCACATTGTAAAACTTCTGTTGTTTATTCCAATAAAACAAAAGTGTCAATTGTTATTCCTTCCATGACACTAGTGATAGTATGAGAAAAGGAAACTGACTGCTGATAATCAAATGTTAGACTTTGCTTATATTGTAAAACCACATTTTGTTTTTTTCTCACAGGACTTTGATGATAATATTTTTACCAACATTAACAAATTGTGGTATTGGCTTTTAATACTGAGCATAATCAAAGGTCTCTTTCTTCCTCTTCCCCCCCCCCTCTCTCTCTCTCTCTGGCTCTCTCATTCGAAGGCCTGTACTCGCCCTGCAACCATGGCAAATAACTGCCATCACCTTTGTAGGTCGGGCGAATTACACAACGTGTCATGTTGGTCGTGTAGCAGGTAGCAGGGCCCATGGGAGATTTAGTGGCTTTAATTACATTTCTCTTGCTGGCTGTTGAGGAGAAAGGAATTAAATGGGACTGTTTTCTTAATCAGCTCTTGCTCGGTGGGTAACCACCCTAGCTTTCCAAATGAAAAAGTGCATTGAAGCGTAAACTCTATGCTGCATCCAGTCATGCTTATGTGGTAAACGATGGTGGTGGTGGTGTGTGTGTGTGTGTATGTGTGTACTTGTATGCAGTGTGTTTTAGATTTGGAGGGTGGACATTTATTGTCATTTGCATGGTCTCTTCAGCACGAGCTTTACTTTATCTGTAGAATTGGATGGAAATGTGTTTCTATTGATTGCTGTCTTTGGACAGTGAGCTGATCCATCTTGGCAGTGGTGTTGAAATAGTCTCAGCATGATGAACATGAACCTTTTGTGTGAGCAGATAGATCTCATGCTGCAGGACTAGGCAGGACTCAGAATGGCTTTAGGAAATGGAATGAATGATTCATTGGACGTACAAAGCTTATTACAGAAATACAATAGATAATTGTAACAGTGAGAAAGCCAAGCCAATAAAAACTGTTACAGCTCCTTCCCCCCTCATTATTTTCTTCAGTTTTTCAGTCTGCTTCCCGCAATTTCTCTCACAGAGCTGCTGATCACTAAGTCACGTTCCGTATCCGTTTTTCTTTTTTTTTACTATCATTCCAGGCTCTTCAAAAAATTTTTATTCTATTTTCCCCATTCTGTTTTAATCCCTCCATTTGGCATCCATTTTTTTTCCCTCTGGATGCTGGTCGAGCTGCAGCTGTGAATTTACTGCCCCATCAGGTGCTTCTAATGTATAAAGTAGAGCATATAATGGTTATTGAACAGGAGAGAGTTATGGTGCGTGGTATTTATATCCTTGGCCCCTGAGTCCGATAACATGATATTGAGATTGAGCTGCCCGCCAAGCACAGGGTGATTCGAGGAATACAGGACACTCCACGAGCACGGTAAAGAGCAGAGCAGGGAATGGGGCTCCTATAAATGAAATAGGGCCAGTGTGGTGCGAGATAAGAAGGACCGGGGGTAAGGTAAAGCATTAATCCTGATGTATTATGACATGGTAATATCAGAGGTCAAGAAAGATGTGAAGGATGAAGCCGTGACCTTTAATCCGAAGCGGATGTCGAGGTTAAATTTGATGAAGCTTGACCTTGCTCCCTGGAGTGCAAAAAAAAGGCGAAGAAGCCAATAAAAGTTAAAGCTCTTGCAGGACTCGGCCAGAGATGGAATATGTGTGCGTGTGTGTGAGTTCACGTGCACGCGCCTGTGTACATTGTGCGCGTCCTGTGTGTCCAGCAGCAGCCGAGGTGTGTTTGTAAACACGGGAGAAACCTGAGAGGCTGATGATCCCGTGTGCGGCGCTGACACTCAGAGAGGGGGGTGGCACAGCGTGGATCAATAGCACAAAGTGTTGGGTAAGACACACACACAGAGAGCAATATATAGAGAGAGCCACAGAGGGCAGGAAGTTAAAAACAGCTATATGATAAATGATTGCACAAGGTGATTGGGGCACAAAAAGAGAAAACAGCACAGGCCGGGTTTCCAAAAAAGGAAAAAAAAAAAAAGCAACTGCTCTAGGACAGCTGGCCTGCAAAGTGGTGCACTTTGTATCAGAGTTGTTGTGATTACAGCATATGTGCAAACAACAGAGGCAGAGTTTGACCTTGCTTGAAAAATTAATGGGTCGCGTCACTGGACATGTAACACGATATCTGTCAGATAGCAGTCAAAGGGACTGCAGGCTGTGACACCTTGAGTGTTATGATGATCATTTTTTATGGCACTTCTGATAAATTACTCTTCAAATAAAGCACAGTAAGAAAAAGAAAAAAAAAGCACACAACAATGAAAATGGCACACTGTTGGTCGAGGGAGGGAAAAAAAACGTTAGATAAAGGATGTCACCAAAAGTGAAATACAGGGATAAAAGGAGCCACAGTGACAGTCATTGCTTTTTTTTTTTTTTTTGGCAAAGTTTGAGTGGGTTGGCTTTACTCTGGGCTGTAATTCTTGGGATGTTCACAGATAAATAATTGTAGATTGCCAAGCGCATAGAGTGATGTGTCAGTAGTGTTTATCGCTGGACAGATGAATATTTGCTTCACAATATCTTCAGAAAAATAAATCCTGGCAGTCACGCTTCCAGAAGAAAAATATGTCTACAGAGGATGCCATGGTTTATTGATTATGCTGAAATAAATAATACAGCTATTATGTTAGCTTGTAGCAAAACAGTGATATAAGGACGGTGCATGCAAGTCAGAAGTGGACTGAAAAACAGGAAAATAGAGACCCTGTAGGCCTTATTTTGATACTGAATCTGTCTGTGCTTTTCTGCTATCCTTGTGGATCTTTTTGTATGCATGGGTGTGTGTTTGTGCACGTGTGTTTGGATGCTAGTGATTTCAACAGTGGGAATGGAATCGGGATTGCTTGGGCAGGGCCCAATTTCAATCATTCCTCAGTCTGTTATAGAATCTAAAAAACAAAAAAACAAACAAACAAAACATAAAAAATGCCTCCATTCCCAAAGGATATTTTGCCTGCATGTTTTGTTTCTTCCCTGTTTGCTTGCTTTCAGTCACTCTCCAACCATTCAAATGACCTCCTGCCCCTCCAGCCGTTTTTTCATTAGCTCTTACCCATTCAATCCTGTCAGCCATGCAGCGATGGTTGACCCAATCAGCCAAGCAAGGATATCATTATGCTTGTGGTATGGCTAACACCAGCCAACAATGCATGGTAATACTTGTATCTATCATCCCCCCCCCATCTGTTTCCAACATGTCAATATGTCTCCATTACTCTACACACTTTTGTTTTTTTCGCTTTAAAATCCATAGAAATATTAATAAATAACAGCCTGCATGCCATCGTTTCTTCTATTTCACTTGTATCAGTGAATTTACACCTAATACAGTCACTTTTATGCATTATGTCTTTTTTTTAACAGAAAAGATATTTCAATCTCTCTTTATGACCTTTAATGTTCCCATTTTTTCTTAAATCATTAGATCTTACATCAGCTTAGAGTGATATAGTGGGCGAAGTATTCAGATAATTTACTTGAGCACACTGAAAAATAATTACTTCGATTCCTTGTAAATGTTGCATGTTATTGTGTTTTTTATCTAGTTTATTTATTATATTTATTGTTTTAATATGTTTTTTTAATTAATTCTAAAATGTACTACCCTTTCTTAAAACAAGCTAATTTAACTAAATTATAAGTAATGAGAAAAAAAAATCATAGTGTTTAATTAGCACATATTATATTTGTAATAAAATTTAATTTGGTTTGGTTAGTTGTCTGAATGTTAAATTTATTGAGGGTTAAGATGCAGAAAAACAGATACAAGTTTTAATAAGATTGTGTTTAACCTAAATATGTAGGAGTTAACCTATTATATTGACTAAATCTCCATCAATTATTTTAGTATACCAAATGTAAGAAGCATAACTAATTTCATTCTTAATGCAATTAAGTAGAAATCTCTTGGAAAATTAAAATAAATTCTACTCCAAATAATTTTTCTGCAAGTACTGAAAGAGTATAAATACGATCAACTGAAAAACAAAATCTAGAGTTAGATTTGACATAATAAAATTAAGTGATTTCAACAAAACATTTTTTTGTATTAAAGTAGAAATACTGTTGTCAAATTACAAAAAGTCCTGAATTGAAAACATTACTCAAGTATTATCAGCAAAATATACCTAAAGTATGTAAGGAAAAAGTACTTATAATGCCAACTGTGTTAATATTACAGTATATTATGCTACTTGTTTTTAATTAGTAAATACACATGATAGTATTTTAATCTTTTCGTTCATCATTGAGGACATAATATGTGGCAACTTTAACAAGGTGCATAGCAAATTTATGAAAAGAAAAGAGCCCAATTTAATAGTAAAGTATGTTGATGTTAAGTGAAGTGGAAGTATAGATTAGAATTTTATGGAAATACTCAAGTAAATGTAAAAGTATGTCAAAATTGTATTTAAGTACAGTTGAGAAAACACTACACTTTGAGTCCAAATTGTAAACCAGTATAGCTAGTTTCTCTATTTAGGTCAGATCAAATGATACCGTCAATAATCACTAGAATCCAAGAAATAACTTCAATCAAAACTTCCACCAGAGTAGAATTACTTTTCAGAGGGAATGGATGTGCGCTGGGTGCTTTTTCGGTTTCCCAACAAACAGCCGAGGTAAATTCACTTGCCCCTGATCCCGACTACTACGCCACTGTTTTGCATTTCCACTGGAAGCACTCATTAAAAGTTCCGCTGCTTTGCATAATGTGCTCAAGTACTCTGCTTCCTCATACATTTGGCTTCCACTTGTGTTCCGTCCCACATGTTCTTCTCTCGTCCAAGTGAACATGTAGTCCTGAGTTGGGGACTGAAGAGCTAGTTTGACCGTGGAGGCCGGTGTGGAGATGCGCGGCAATGGACAATTATCGCCACTTTTGAAACAACAAACAACTTCAACTCGCCAGCATCCTGACCCGTGTGTGTCTGTGACGGAGCGCCCCGTCATTACGACACAACAAGATCCTCCTACGACTGCTCAGTCAGACCTCAATATTATATTTATGCTTACCAACAAGACGTGTTCCATTTTCGTCCTTTATCTTAAGAGGACTGTGCGCGTTACTGCCCGGTTTCTAAGGTGAGAAGCATTAGGTCTACTTCTTTTTTTTTTTTAGGTTAGTCTAGTTTGGCAGAAGATTTGCACCGCAATTTAAAAAGTATATTCTCTGTGTTGTCACAACCTGCTGCGAAGCCTCAAGAAGACAAGCTTATCCTGGTTCCCGTAAGCCCCCTTAGACAGAAATCAATACCTTGTCTTCCTTCACAATGCTGACCCAAATTAAATAGAAAATCAATAGAGATGTAAAACAGAGGACAACAAAAAAAAAAACAACCAAATGAAGGAATTGATTGGAGAATGTATATATATATATATATATATATATATATATATATATATATATATATATATATATATATATATATATATATATATATATATATACGGCTGGACATACATATGTTGGCACAAGCATAATCATGGTCATCGATTTATGAACAATATAAATAAAGCTGAGGTTAGCTCAATGATTATAGACAACAATTATGACCTCTGACCATTACGTTGACTCGTGAGATAAACTAAACATAATCTCATAGAGTGTAGACAGCATTTTAAACAATCGTTGATGAGTGCAGTGCAGCTTCCTTGATTTTAATCTTGAGTTTTGTTCGGAAATCAATGCATTTGACGTCGCAGAATGGAGAGAAAAGAGCATTTGATTCTCTTTTGTCCGGTTCCTTGTTCCTGAGGCCAAAGGCAAAGGCAGGTCGTGTTATCGCTGTCATTGTCTCTCGTTTTCCTTCCAACAACACATTTATTATTTCTCAAAGGTGTTCCGAGGCCATAGTAACAGTATGACAAAGACCAACAGGAGCAATAATTACTTGCTTATTGAATGTCACTCTCGGAGCAGAATGGGCTCTGTAACACAATTCACATGTGGGCAGTCTTGCTCGGCTCATTGTTAGACTAATTTCCTATTTCCCCCTATGGGCATCAGAGGCGGGCTTTGTACAATATTTCGGGAGTACTTTAGTGAGCCTATCAGTGGCCACCCCCCACACCCCCTCCTCTCTCCCAGATATCTTTAGTGAGCGCTCTAACTGACTTACAATAATCCCACCGCTTGCCTGTCTAATGAGAGTCTTACACAAATTGGTTGATATTGTGTTTTAAGGTCAAGGAAACAACTTTTAATTGTTGTTGAGAATTCGTGTTCAATCTACTAAACAATGACCCTCTTGAGGCAAAAAAAAAAAAAAGCTGGTATGTATTTTTTATTCTACCACAAATGATCCTCTGTTAACGGCTGTTGCCAGAATTGATATTGGTTTTGCCTCACAGTCCCATTCAGGCAACAAAATGATCTGTGTGAGTTTTTCAGAATCAACTCATGAGCTATTTCTAATTTTTGATTAGACAGAGACCCGTAGAGCACATTCATGTGACAACAGAGGAGAGCCATAACCGTTTGCTGTTACAGTCATAGTTGAAACAATGATTGAATGTGACAAACGTGTTATTTCCAGTATAGGGCATTAATCTGAAAGGTTGATACCGCCTATGCTGTACTTTATAGATCGCAATCAGCCTGATCGCCCTGTGCAGAATTTTTTGCAAATGCCACCAGAAAAACCCAGAGTCCAGGATTTCAAAAGGAACTCCATGAATTACCATGAGATCAGAGAATTAATTAATATGCTGATGTAGATAAGATTTACATCTGCTCCATCTTGAGGGATACAGGCCACTCCTGTATTCCATGTGCTGGAACTCATGTGTCTGTCTGTATTTTTCTGGCCGTCTTGATAGTAAATGATAGAAGGGACATCACGAAACCTCGCACACAGCTACTATTTCTGCGAACACAACCTTTCGTTCTTTGAGCTTTGGTTATATCTCACTGAACATATATCTCACAAGCATTATAATTCCGGTGCCTATTGAAAGAAAAGTCATGAATGTGATAATGATGGACTTTTTTTTTTCTGAAGCCTGAAAGGATCTATTAAGTCACTAACAAACTAGAAAAGAGGCTATTCGGGGGAAATAAATTGACAGTTAAGGCAGGCATGGCTCAACCCATTCCTGGCATGTCAGAAAAATCAGACGTCTTCTTGAGATACTTGAAGCTATCTTTGAATCGCTGACAGAATGGGGACCCGGTATAAATAATTAGTACAGTTTTCAGCATGTTTGTCATTAGACGTGGATGCAGCCTGGCACGCGAGGCTACAGATTAGTAAATAGATTAGACATAAAGATGATCCCACTCGGAATAATGGACTGAACTGGAGCAGACATGACAGTGCTTCAGACGGAAAACCGGAATATAGAGGAAACTCAGTCTCTCCACAGCTGTGTGTCACTGTGAGTGGCACTGGCACATTATCGTGGTGTCAGAACAGAACTCCTTCCTCCCCTCCTTTCTCTCCCTCTAAAACTAGCTCAGGTCCCTCGAGGGCACAGAGGAGATGGCTTCAAATTGATAATCGCCAGCATTCATTATCGTGGTTCCTGGATTTACTCTTGAGTTCATTTCCTAATTACTTGATTATGTATCGAAAATTATTCATTAATGTTTTCCACTTGCAACAGTTTGCACAAGTCATTAATTACTTTGAGTGTCTCTCGATAAGTAATGATTGGTTCCCTCTCTGATATACCCCCTGCTGCTGATTCCTTGTCACATAAAGGCCCAACGTTGCACATGACACATTTTCCATTATATTGATGGAAGAAATTAGTTTGATATGCCCAAACCCCACCGCGTCACACTCACTCTCACACTGACATGTGACACACAGAACATTTTGTCACAGCAGGCCATTTTAATTTTTTAAGTATCAAGTCGGATTTCATGTGTTGTCGACACAGTACTTCTGCATGTATCATCTTTTATCTGGTTTCTATTGTATGCTTAAAAAGGCATTGTGTCGTATTTAGTTTAAATATTTAAATTTGTGTGATCACACTGCCAGCCAAAGCACGGTTATAGTAGCACGTATTCCCCAGCAGCCACTAATCTCATACAGTGAGCTTCTATCCAATACAAATTGACACTACTAGTACTTATGGGTAGTCTCAATGTATACATAAATATATCCATATGCAAATATGTCCGATATTCACTCAACAACCTCCCTGCAGTGCCACTTTCTGTTCTTCCTCATTCTATTACTACCTGATACCTGGAGTCCAACTTCAATTTAAATATGTTAAAAGGTTTTCCATTGATTTCATGTCCATCTCTATGAAACAGGCCCATCCAAGCTGCTGCTTCTTTACGTTACATACATCGATGTATACCTGTAGGCCTAAGAATTAATGTTGCATCTAACTTCATTATTAACGATTATTATTTACCCGCCTGGTTGATGATGATGATGCTGAGACTATTTTCATCCTCTTTGATGTCGCTTGAATGTCTGCATAGGTGCAGAAGACACAGCAGTCTTTTTGTACCTAGTGCCTACAAAGCTTGAATTGTGCCATTATAAAGTTATATTCATCTTTACCTCCTTTGAGCTCTTTGGCTGTAGATACCAGCGGGAGACATCCTCAATGTACAATCTGACTGAATATGAAAGTGAGGTGCTGATATTTAATCCTAATAGAGGTGTACTGTTACATAAAGGTATTATCAAAAAAAGAAAAAGAAAAAAGCAGCTACGCAGTACAAGCCATGTGAAAAAAACCCATAATAATCACAAATATTTACAACAACCTAGTTGTCCACCCTTAAATCCCAACGTGGCATCCAATTACATAAATCCCAGCTATTACATCCCAGAAACAGAATTAGCACGTAAAAAAATATCCTGCAGCATCTTGATTAGTGTGGATGGAAACAGAATGAAGATAACAAAGGGATTTTTAAAGCCTGAGAGATGAATTAGATTAGATAATTAAGATCTAATTTTCGTACTTTTCCATTGTCAGATCAAGTATGGGAATTCCAACAAGGTAATTGTCTATGAGTAGTATGAAATAGCCATTCGGTCCACATTGAAATGTCAAATAATACTGTTAATGGGTGTGGATTATGAATAAATCCCATTTTAAATGTTTGGTTAGCTTCATTTCAACAGACTACAACATATTCCTTCCTGGCCTGAAGTCACCATTGGTTTTCAGTAATAGCCAAATTTGTAGTCTATATAATAATATTAAGTCTGCAGAATGGCAGCCTGGATCCTGTTACTAATTTTATAAAGTAATGAAAGAAACTGTCATTTCTGAAGTTTGAACTTCTACTGTACGATAAAGATAAATAAAACATCAGCGATATGTCACCTTTGTGCTTTATATCAAAAGCGAATAATATGAATTGATATGAATAATTTGGAATGTATCAATAATCCATTAGTGCTTTTTTCATTTCCAAGTCTATAGGCTACGTTGCCTTTTTATTCCTTTTTCCAGGAAAAAAACAGCAAAGCCGCAATGCTATTACAATGCCCCGAGATTGATTGAATTGCTTTACTTCCTCTTTAAGTGCGTTTCAAAGTATGGCAGGCATCCTGTGGGAAAACACAGATGGACTGTTTACCATCCTTGTGTCATTTCACATTTTCCTCATTCCATGTTTAGTTTTGAATCCTCTCAGTTGGACATCTCTTCCCCCTCTTCCTTTTTTCATTATTTAAAAATGATTCACCTCAGACATAAGGCATGTGACATTTTAGGGCAATGACTAAGAGACACATCTAGGCCTCTGCACGGAACGTTGACAGTTCTTTAAAAGCTTTCATTCAGCTGAAAAATCTGACGCGGTGTGTGGGTAACTTGTAGTATTTTTAGTTCTAATGATCTCATAAATCCCCCCGAACTGTTTAAGGTGCTGATAACATGAGAAGATTTTTTTTTTTTTTTATCCCTTGGGTAGCTCAATTATTTCATGTTTACATGGTGTCGATTTGAAATGCCAACATTACTGCACATCCAAGCAAGCTGGCTCCTTTAGTGTGAAGCTGCAGCACAGTAACAAGGTTACAGAGTCTGAACTGGTGCGAGCATTTGGCATTTGTGTGTGTTTGTGTGTGTGTGTGTTTCTGTTTATATCAATCTGTTTATATTGTCACATTTTGGAAAGTCACCTCTCAGTTGCGAAACAACAACGATAAATTTGACTTTGTACGTTGTGCAGAAGTCTTGATTCGAGGGTTGTGACTACGATTGTGATTCAGAGATGCTTAAAATAGCAGTTATGAGTCAGGTTATGTAAAATAATATGACTTTATCCAATGTGTTTGTGTGCATGTCTCTGTGCATTATACTTACTAAATATTTATATTTCTGTTTATATGCACACATTGACATCCCCATTTGCTTATGTGCCTTTGTATCTCTTAAGGCATTTGAACTCATGTACTTGCAGTGCAGCATCTCTGCATTGCTTCCTGTTATTTTTGCTTTATTTTTTTGGAGTTGAGCACATTGAGAGAATCAGAAGGAAGGAGAGAGATAGAGTGAGGGAGCAGAGGAAAGGATGGAAAAAGACTACGTATGAGAGAAACACAGTACGTGTGTGTAATCCGGCATACCGTGACTCATCTTTCACCTATTTCCTGGTAAAGATGTACGCATCAGTTTTTCTTCCTTTTTTTCAGTGTGTGTGACGCCTGCACCCTTAATAAGTCAGGGGAGATCACTATAAAAGAAATTTGTATTACAGAGGCCAGGACTATGTAGCCGATGCCTGAACTGATCAGAAATTAGACTATCAGACAGTACGGAGGGTAATTTGGACTCTAAGAAGGAAAGAGTGCTTTACACTTATTATTTCTGCACAGTTTGGCTTAATCATCAAGGCCTGCTGAGGAAACATGCCTGTCTGATTATGGAGTAGTTAATGCTTCGGACCATGGTGTGTCCTTAAAATTACAATATCAAATAATTGCTTATGTTGTATATGTCAGTTATAACTGCTCGGTTGCCAGGAGGTCTTTTTATCCTTATCTTCCTGTCTCAGTGCTGATTAGCGATGCTCTAAACTTGTGAACAAACTTGTAAAGTGGAACATCATTAACACGCTATTTATCTGAAGGTTTTTTTGGTATTAGTAGAATAATACAACTATGATGATGATCCGAATGATGTCGCTAAATAAGTCACAAGATGTTACCGGCAAAAATTTGAAGCATGATAATGTTTGTAGACCTCTTCGGCTCACGAGACATTTTCTTTATATATTACTGTCACAAACATCAGTAGTTGGCAAGAAGACAAAAGAGCCAAATGGGAAACTGCAATAATATAAATTGATAGCTATAGACCCGGAATAACTCATGCAAAGAGTGGAGTTATTTCTACATCACAATATGTATTCATCAGTAGCCAAAATTCAGGTCAGCAGTTTGCTCTGTCGCTGTGCTTTCAGTCTGGTGTTTGTATGACCAAATAATGCTCAGCGATGAAGCTGGAGAAGCTTCATTTCAAGATTTACAGAAATCCGACAGTAAATTATGATGAAGTGTTTGTGTAGCATAATCCAAATATCACGAAACTTTATCAATTGAATCTAGACTCTTTTTGTAATAAAGCACTTTCTACTGTGCTCTGGAGCCTTTATAACGTCACAAAATTGAAACCGACCTTGTTTAAAGCTGAGTTTCCAATTGTATTCTATTATCTGTGTGTTTTCAATTGGCACACGGGGGGGGGGGGGGGGCATGTAAATGTAAGTTGCGAGTGTTTAATTTAAGAACTTCTGTTAAATGCTAATGCCAGAAATTGGTATTTGCGTCCCGCTCCTGGCGCGAAACTTGTTCGCACAAAAGAGGTTTTCTTTAGCACATCAGTGCATGCCAGACGGAACGCTGTATGTAGCGTGAGTGAGATTCTCTCGTTGCCCATTGGTAGTCATTGACATGCAAGGCTGTGCTTCAGTGAGAGGAATGCTGTTTTCTACAAAGCTCCGTGCACCTGAGTCACTCGTTGAGCAGTTGCTTTATCAGAGCGGAGCAGCAGGATGGAAGAGCACATCTCTGGCTGATAGTGGGGCTGCCTGCTCCTGACTAATCCTGCTCACTGCCGAGAAATAAAGAAATAAATAACCGAGGACTTGAGAAAGGAAGGGAGTAAAAAATTCAGTTGTAGGCTATGGAGAGCAGTTCAAAGGCTTTCCGTCATATAGAGATCACTACTTCTGATCTTTAGATAAAGTTGAAACTGTACAGACAGTGTACTGGCTTGCAAAGACACAGAGAGAGAGAGAGAGAGAGGGGAAAACGTGTGTTTGTGTGTGTGTGTGTGTGTGTGTGCATGTGGTCACATAGTCCACTTAAAAACATCCTATTGATTTTCCCAAATCAAGTTTTCAGGTCGGCACTGAAAGTATATTAAATATGAGAAGGCTTCATGTGTATTAAAATAAGTACATTCAGTTGTAATGGCTTCTACATAACCTTCTGGTGTACCTTTTATGGCGTCTGAGTTCAAAAACACGTTATCGCATTTCACACCCGAGACATATTGCTGAAGGAGATGGAGGGGGAGGAAAAAAAGACAGAATGCGGGCGAGTTCGATCATTGTTTGCGTAAATCACATTGCTTAGCCTTTTACAGGCCAGGCGGACACGTCTGCGCTTTAATATGTCCGGGATTGTAGACTTTTGGCTTTTTCGTTTGGTTCTTTACAAATATGCAAATGGGGGCAAAAAAATCCGTACAAATTGGCACCTTCCTACAAATTGTCACGGTCTACAGGTTAGACTGTGTTTTCTTCTGTGTTGATGGTGAAGTGTTAAACAGGATGAGGCCTGAATAAAATCAGGATACCAAAGGTACAAACCAGACACGTAATGTGCGATTAAAACAAACACAAGCTGCAGACATAATATAAATATGAATACATGGTATCAGGGTTAAACAGTGGCTGTGCAGTAATGCTTCATGAGTGGGGGAAAAAAAATAACAAAAAAAGGAAAATAAAAAGTGTAAATGATGGGAAGTGGGCTATGGCTCCAATAACATCAGACACAAAGAAAACCTGGATTCGAAGTCATTAAAATGGTTCATTGCTCTATTTTTTTTAATTTACTGAGATTAATAATAGGCAATGAAAAACATATACTCCAAGGAGTTCTTTAATTTGCTGGGGTTTACTACAATACATCCCACAAGGAGACTCCCGGGTTAGTGAATAAAGCTAAGAAGAAAGATGAGCAAAATTCAAATTTAAGAGAAACTTCGGCAGAAATTATAGGTGACAATACAAAGGAGAAGAAATACTGAAATAAAAAAAAATAAAAAAGAGTAGTTTTTACGAAACTTGAAAACAATGATATAAAGCTTTCCAGATCAATTACACCTATTCCTCAAAAACGGAAATAAAAAGAAATCTGGAGCAAAGCGCTGTGATTTATCTGCCAAAGGCACACAGATGTGCAAGATAGACTTTGGGGAGTATTGTACGTCTTTTGTAGTATCTTCCCTCCGTGATGTGTGTTTGCAATGCTAAATAGATAATGCGGTGGTCTACGGGCCTAGGAAGTAGGCTACCCTCTGCATGTGCAGAGTGTGCTGAATGTGGCTGATGTTCTGCCCGGGGGCCAACTGTGGCGATAAAAAGCCTTTCAGGCGGACAGGTTGTCAGCACTCACTCAGTTACTGATGGTGCAATTGCTGCTCATTCTGCCTAGTTGAAGAGTCTTTGACAATGATGGGTACATCCAAAATGTCTAGAAAAGACCTGACTCAAAAGGTTTTATTAAAACTGCAGTGACCATATTTTCTACATAGCAAAGCTGGTATTTCAAAGCTTTTTTTTGTTGTGTTTTTGCAGAAATAAACTCGATGTTGCTTTTTTTATTTATTTTTTTTTAAATAACACATGCCAGCAGTTATTCACATTCCAACCCTCTCCAACCGACTGAAGTATTCAAAAAAAAGGATGCTACTGCTGTTGGATATTTGCTGGAAGGTGTAACTGGGCATTGAGAAAGTATGGATTTACCAGAATGCAATAGTAAAAGCAATAGCATTTGACCTTCACAGACGTATAATGACCTTACTCTATAGAAGTAGTTTTCATTTAAACCAAATGAAAAAATCCGGCAGCAGCAAAAACAGATGTGTTTTTGGCTTGTGCACCATCGCACCAAATGCTAACGTCAGTCTTTTGATATCTTGATGCATGCCATGCATTTGTGTGTCTTTTTTTTCCCTCCACCTTCTTCAGAAGTGTGAACTAAAACCAAAGATCTGACATCACCGGTCAAAACTACTCAAAGGGAAGCCTGAGGAATGACATGTTGATTAACACCCAGCTCAGCATTCTTTTCCATGCAGATTGAAATAGAAGTCCTGCATCTTCCTCTGGACTTCAGAAAAAAGCTCAGTGAAAGACATGGTACATGCACCCATTCCCCCCTTGCTATCCACTTCCTTTGAAAGGATGACAGCTACATCACAGTGAGTCAAAATTTTGAGGCCAATACTTGGCAGCCCAGCGGTATTTTTTTTTTTTTTCCACTGAGCGGCGGAAATCAGGGATCTTACAGACATCAGAGAATTCACTTTATTTCCCTCGATGCCTGCGCTCCGTCTGTTGTTATCCTCTAAAGGCTCAGTATGACCCCCAAACACACCAGACACACTTTGTTGTTATTTTCAATATAAAATATCCATTCGGGGATTACTTGATGCTTCTCAGTGTTTATTCTCTACTCCGCCTACACGGTTCTCACTAAATGCAAGACAAATTGAGCATTTTCAGAACTGGCACTTCAGTAGGAGAATTAGCGTGCATCATGCCCCATATTAAAGCATTTAGAAGTTACAGCATGTGTGTGCGTGACCCTGTGTGATTAGCTTAAGAAGGGCATATTTTAGGAAGGGTAGCAACTCTTTCTGTCCAGATGGTTCTTAACTACTTATATTCAGGAGAATATAAGGATGGAGACAAACCTGTTAAGAGGGGCGGAGAGAAGCCAGAAAGGAGAGATTTGAAATGGAGGAAGTGTGATTGCCTTCATGAGCCCATGAAATGTAGCTACATGCTAGCGCGCACTATGATCTCCTCCTGCAGACTCACCCGCTAATCCACGGTCAGACCCGCCGTCTCCCCACATTTTCTCACCAGCTCTCCTGATGGCTTCAGTCCCACGCTCTTACTGGAAGCCAGGCCAGTAAACCACCATGCACCACCCCCCCCACCCCACAAACCGCCCCTCCTATTCATGCACACAATACAAACCCCCTTTTTTTTTTTTTACAACGCAATATCCTTTTACATCGATAGCAATGAACGGGTCAAAAAAACAGGCTTCGCAGCGTGAATACGTGATCTCATCATCAGCTGCATGCTTCACGGCGCCGATGTAAACCAGCGATGCTGTTTGTAATCAGACAGAATGCTTTACAGGACACTCACAAGGGTAAGGCCAGGGTTCTCAGAGGTGAGCACCGCTCCAGTGTTAGCCATTTATCACCACCGCAGCGGGGATGGAAGGAAACACGCCGTGAATGCAGAGCGATATTATGGGATGCTGTTCTCTTGATGTTGCCAGTGATAAACATTATGCTAGAGGCCAAGTGTGTCTTCGCCGTTATTTAGGAGACTTTGATTGGAATTGGTTCCCCGCGGGCCAACTATGATCACTTAGTAAATATTATGTGACAGATAAGGGGTATTAGGGAAATTGTTTCCTTTAGCTTCAGTACTTCACCAAACACTTTGTATTGTTGGATTAATTCTAAAAATGGGAAAACTAAAGAAGTGAGTAATTGTGTTTTAGTAGAAAATGTTGTTATATTACCTCACTGAAGAGAAAAAAAAAGTGTTTTTGCATATGATATATTTGGATGTATTTTGGGCATATTTGATTAATGTGTAGCTAATTTGCGTATTCAAATTTATTTTCAAAGATACTTGTAATTCCAAAATATTGCCACATTCATGAGTAATTTCAATGTGTTGAGTTTAATTTTGATAGGAGTGAAATTCAATTCATTAATTACAATTTCTTAGAACTCTATATTGCTCTGGATACTGGATCTAGGCAGAAAAAAAAGAAAAAGAACAAAATAATATTACAATTAATTCTATTTTTGACTGCAAAATGAGCTACTTCTCCCTGGACTAATGGTGCATCCACCCACCTTTCAGCAAATACAAAAGTATGGATTTGAATTCTATCATTTAAAATGTTTGGATGCACCATCTATCTGTTGTTTTTGTTTATTTTTAATATTATTAGGCTAAGTAGAAGTAGCCATATGTTGCACATTTACATTTGTACAACACAACATGCCCTGTCCTTAGACCCTCAAATCAAAGAAAACAAGAAAAAAAAAAAACCTTCAACGCAGAGAATACAAAAAAAACAATAATAATCAGAAAAGTAATGGAAACCTACACATTTTTACACCCATAAAACACATCTCTTAGTCCTAGAAATTAATAGGAATGTAACAAATTGGCAAAAAAAATATTTTAAAATATAGTTTTGTGGGTAAACATTTTGTTCCCCTATTTTCCTTTATGCCTCATTGGAGACACCTTATTTGAACATGAAATCATAACAAACAGATGAGGCCAAAACAAAGAGGGAGAAATTGTTCAGATGTGCACAATTGCAAACGATGACTTTCAAAGAGCATCTGTTGCCATGCTCTGAAGATGAAGAGGGTACTGCAATTAATTAAAGCTGCTATTGCAAATGTGTTCTCATCAGAGAATAGAATTCACATCCCGCTATCTGTTAGTATCCACAAATCTCTAAACATGACAAAACAAGAAGTCAGCTAGTCAAAAGATCATTCCATCACTGAAAATATGCTCACCTTGGATTTATGTGTAATGAGGAGCATTAATATATCAACGATAAAGCGGAGCTTCATTAAGATGAGTGGTGTGAACTTCTCAAAAGGATCGATAGTGATTCTTCACTGAGCTACAACAAACGCCGCAGCTCATCGTAAACCTTTTGGTCTCATTCTTCAGCGTCTTGTCACTTATATCAAAAGGACACATTTGACTGGCTTGTAAACACCCCATCTCAAAGTCCCATTCCTGTTTCTAGTGGTAGGGCAAAGCAAAAAACAATATATCCTTCAAATTCTGACAAAGTCTCTTTCAAAAAAAAAAAAAAAAAAGGGAGAAAAAAACAGGCCAGTTTCATGATCATCCTTTACAAAATGACACGCTTTCATCCCTGCCACATCCTCCCTTGGTATGTCACTGTATCTATCCCGGCTTTCTTTTACCCTCTTTTTTTTTTTTTTTTTTTTTTTTTTTTTTTTTTTTTTTTGCTTTTGGCAGGGAAAGACAGGGAACATGAAACATTTCCCCTTTTTTTTTCTTTTTTTTTTTATCTTTGACAAGACTTGTGAAGACAAGTCAGAGAGAGGAGGTGTGCCATTTTCTCCAACCACCAACCAACAAAATATAACTGGGGAGAGAACACTTTCTCCTCCTCAAAGGCCCAAACAGCAGCAGAACCTGCTTTGAGACTCCTGAAACAAATGTTGTGAAGGGACATCAAGAGCAGGTACTGTACTCCACTGCATACTCGAGTCGCAGCACCCTGCAGTCAGCATCTTTATTTTCCTTTTCCGACTGTACATGTTTTCATTTATTTGCAGTCATGTGTTTAGCTGGTATGGGAGCGTGAGTGAAATTTGTATTGTAATTTTACTCATTCCCAGCAAAAAGAGATTTTTTATATCGTCAAGCTGCCTTCTACCCACCTAAAACCCTGCTGCCCACACTTCTTGGTAATAGGCTTGTCTCAGACACAAAAGGCTGAACTTGACATCTACCTTGTGATGTCAATGGGTGTTGGCAGGTTGATGGACAGCCAAGAATGGCAGAGTTGCCCCCTCTCTGGCTAATTAGCTCGTGGAGGGAAATGAATGCAATTTCAGCGAGGCTGGGGCTTATCAAAAAAGTCTGATCGCTCCACGGCAGAGATGATGGACGGGCCCTTTTTACATCGGGCTGGCCTTTAGGCGGAACTATTATCGGGAATTGGAGCTGTTTGGATGGGAACAATACACACAGATGGCATCGAGAGGTCGGGGTACTCGCGCTAACTAAAAGATGTATGAGATTGTAATGGAATGCTAGATATTCAAACTTGGGAAAAAAAATGATATAAGTGTGCAACAGTGAAAAAGGGTAAAAAAAAAAATAAAATAATAATAAAAAAATGGGTTTACACGGGACCAAACATTTATCAGCTCAGCTTCACACAGAAGTGGAAGCCAGACGACCCTGAAAAGCTGCCAGCGTAGCACAGAGAGGAGCAGAGAGTCTGTTTTGTAATGGATGGAGGATTTTTTTCTTTATATATTCAGTACACATAAACACATCAGAGCACACCTCGCTTGGGGGAGGCGACAGGGGCTGCAGAGTGAGTGTGTAGTGGCATAGAATTACCATGAATAATTAAAAGACTGGTGTGAGCATTCTGGTAGCTCTTTGATTGACTCTGAAAGCCCCAGGAAGAAATTGGCAGATGAGAGCAAACTGCAAAATGGCCAGCTCTTTGCTCTCAGCTCCCTGCCTAAGATTTGCCCGGCTAAAACCTTGAATCAGCAGTGTGCTAGGAGGCCCTTTTTGTGTCTGCCTGCCCCAGAGAGAGATCCAAATTCTACTCATCAAAAAAAAAAAAAAAGGGGGAGAAGATAAAAGGAAGTTGGTATGCAGACACCACTTGGATTTCTAGGTTTTTCTGTTATATATTTTACTCTGTAGATCCCAGTCGGTCATTCCTCGCATTCTAGTCTCATATTCATGGCGTGCGGATATAGTAACAGAATTACTAAGGGACGAAAAAAAAAATGCCTGACATATGTCACCCCTGGAGAGAGTGGCCCACAGGGTGTCATCGAGAAAATTTTTGCTGAGTGCACAGGAAGGAGAGGTCAACAGGGACTGGGGCTTGGCAGCAGCCCCTCACCTTCCCGGAGTGTCCGGATGTGGGCGGCATCCCATTACTCATCCGTACCGTTCTGCAAGGCCAGCACCAATGTCCTTAGATATGTGACATGAAGGCCATTCAGCTAAATGAAACCTGCAGGTGAGGCGTGTTCTTCTGTTTTAGGCCAGTGACTGAGATGCCTACAGAGTACTTGCACATTAACATTGCGCTGATATGCAACAGGTTCGATCAGCTGAATGAGAAGTTTGCACCGTTCTACCTCAGTTTTCCAAAGTATTTCACTGAATCCGCCTACAGTCATTCTTACTTTTAGACTTCTTAATAATCTATGTTATGTTGTTAACCCTCTATTGCATGGTGGCAACAATAAATTTATCCTAATTTTTCTAAAAAGCTGTGATATAAAATTTATGTTTTTTTTACAATTGGGCATGAAAAAGAGCTTTTATTTTGGAAGGACACACAATTCATGAGGTCACATGACCAGGATATCCTGTTTGTCAGTCCCTTTTGTTCATGGACATTTGACATGTAATCATCATTGTTGAGGCCGATTTCCAGCAACTATCACTCCAGTGTTCTAATGGTACACTGTGTTTGCTCATTGCATCAGAAGGCTAATGTAATAACATTTTCTATTTATTTTTCAACTCATGGTGATGAATAAAAGTGTTACTCTTCATGGAAAATAAACTAAATTGTTTCTGTGACCCCAAATATTTAAACGGTAGTGTATATTAATTTGCCATATTATATTTCCATATGGTAACAATATCCAAACAAATTCCTAGTGCATGCAACCCAATGGGGTCCCATTGCCTTACATCCTTACATCCAAACTATCCTGAGACTATGTTTACAACTTTTTCTTACATATGTTTTAAACATATCTATTATTTAGGCCATTTTAAGTAATAAAAACACCCAAAACATCCATGTCTAAGTAATATTCATGCAATATATGGTTAACTTTGGCATGATTTATAAGAATAAATACTTCACTTGTAGAATATATTGAAGATTGACAGTAATGTGTTGCCATGGTGTTCAGAACAAAAGCTGTATGTATCCTGAATGCGTTACATGAACAATGGTATAAAGTGCAAAGACACAGCAGGTTGTCTTTGAAATGCAAAGTTAACCACCATCACCTGGACAGATTTCATTTGCATGTGTTATGGAAACAAAATGGCAAGGTCCCACTAATTTTTGGAATCAATGTCCTCTGCACAGTTTACTAAAGGTAACCGTGATTGCTGCACTGCTGTGGAGGCTTTTATTTAACACTCCTAAAATGTATTCAGCTACAGTTACACACAGCACGCTCAACAGTTAAACCAGATGAAACACGCCACGCAACACAAAAGCTCTATTCATTGACAATCGCCACTAATGAAATGTCAGATGGCTGCCTATCTGTACCTGACAGCCTGACCTGATTTTGCCGTCTGATGCCCCTTTGTCTGCTGAGAGAGAAGAAAAAAAAAGAAAAGCTGGCTGCCAGAGAAGATTACAACAAGAAAGGTGGTACAAAGAGACATATTTTAGACTCCTGAAAGCTTATTGACTCGAGCATAGCCCACCTTCTCATGGAGATTTTTTTTTCTAACACAGTGCAATTGGACATCTTCCAAAACTTTATTTAATCCATAACTGTATTTAATGCCCCGTACCATATTTACTGTCTCTAAATGTTTGGGGGGAACCTTGCAGCTGACAAGTCAATTGTCTAGTACATCATTTTAAATGTTATTGAATTTTTGTAGGTACAGCAGTACGTGTGCGGTTTCAACATTTCCATACACTGCTGGCATTTTCTATTAAAGAATATGCACGTACTGTACTGCATGTGTAAGTTGCTGCTGTTCATCCGGGCTCCTCATACAGTGCTATTTCTAAAAAATTATCAACACTTGAAACACGGAAAAACAAAAATGCCATAACAGTTTTAGTCTTGAGTTAATGTGTAGAAACACCAGTAGTTATTTATGGGATC
Source organism: Lepturacanthus savala (assembly GCA_030544235.1). Classification (NCBI taxonomy): domain Eukaryota; kingdom Metazoa; phylum Chordata; class Actinopteri; order Scombriformes; family Trichiuridae; genus Lepturacanthus; species Lepturacanthus savala. The sequence goes on along the minus strand of CM060462.1, from coordinate 20,587,289 downwards.
TTGATCCTATACCAACAAGTTTTCTTGTAGCAGTCGATAACGTAATAACAGCGGATAACATAATAAATTTGCCCTATTAAAATGTAATAGGCCAATAACATAATAACTGTCCAATTATGTAATAAAACTGCAGAAACGATAATGTAATAATTTATTACATTATTGGCCTGGTGAAGAAAAACATCTTTTGCAAATGTAATAACTGAGCCAATATGTACATTATTGGCAAAGTTATTACCTCATCAGTTCAGGAGTTTTATTACGTTATTAGACAGTTATTACATCAATTTTAAAGAGGGCAAATTTATCATGTTATCGTCTGTTATTACGTTATCGGCTGCTACATTCCTTTTATGTGAACATGTCACTTGACTATATATATATATATATATATATATATATGAATCATCATGTGTAAAATCCATGTGCTTTACTTGCCCTCCATCCATGCTTTGATTTCGATGCTTTGATGGTAATGTATTAAATAAACAGGTTTTAAAAAAGGCAAAATTCAAAATAACTTTTCTCCTCCTTCTATTTTTTGCTTCTTTCAAAATAGAGATAATATGCAAAACAAAAATCTAGATGTCAATCAAATTAAATCTTACCTTTAAAAAGGTAAAAAAAATTCACATTTCTGGACTCTCAACCTACTTCTGTTTATCAGAGCCATGTGTGATGTTGCCTATACCACCAGCCTGAAACTACTCTTTGCATGATTGCATCCAGTTTGTCTGCACCGCACCAGTTGATGAAAATGCACCTACTGTAAATTAACAAATAATAGCAGAGTTTCGAAATCACTGGGTCCCCTTTAAAAGCCGAGTGCAGGTGCATATTTTGATAAATAACTGCCTAAAACTTCACTTTATTTCCGTATCAAATGGCGTTTCAGAACATGCTCTTGGGTAATTATTGCGTAATTGATGATTGCCATGGCTCTGGTGCAGTGAAAAAATAAAACATATGATGTGAAATTTAAATGTTATGTGGTAAGATATGCAGAGGAAAGCAGCCACTAGTCATTTAATGATAGTACTCTAATCTGACTTAAACATTTTAAATTTTACTTCTACAGTAGTCATACTGGTTTAAGAAAAAAAATGAGTAAATTACTGAGTATATTTTCAGTTTTTCAGAGCAAGATTATTGTCAGGAAGGAATTAATCGCCTCTCCCAAATTGTTGCCTGGTCTCAAATAAAACCCCCAGCTATTATTTGGTAATTTACAATAATTCACAAGATTTCAAAAGTTTACTTAAAAGTGGTTTGAAAAGTAGATGGAAACACATGAATATCACCCTATTTTCCATTTTGGGAATAAATGTAAACAGATCATCTTCAAAGCTGTCATTTATTTCTGAGTAGAATAACCTCCCTTCACATATCACACAGTTTGGTACTTATAAGAGCCCTGTATAAGTCCAACGTACTGTTATTATTGTTATTATTATTAACTGTCCATCCATTTTCAAACCACAGTGGAAGGAAAAAGGACACAACACAAATGTTGGATCTTTGCCTCTAAACAATGTCATTTACAATAGGTATGGTAGTGAATATGGATTCTATCTCTCTCCTGCTTTCTATTGAGGTGAGAAAGGTTTGACAGAATGATAGAACAATAAAGAGAGGTAGGCTGATGCAATGGAGGAGGTGTGAAATATCGCCATATCTCACTGTCAGTCATATGCATTCTCTCAGCCCATAGCATCTGATCGCAAGCATCAACTCAATAGATGACCCACAATTTTCTACTCCCTTCCATATTACCCATGACCACAGAAAAAAAGGGCCTCTGGCAAAATATACCTTGAAAGTAGCTTTGGAGAGAATGGAAAGTGTGTGCCATTTGTGTGTGTGTCTGAGAAAGAGAGAAAGAGAGAGGGAGGGAGAGGGGGAGAGGGGGTGGAGAGGTGGGGGGAAAGGGTGATGGGAAAAGAAGCAGAAGAAAGAGAGAGAGAGCGCACTGTAGGCAGTGAAAGTAATGGTGCTGTTTATGGATCGGGGCTATTTTGTACATCAAAGTACACAGAAAAGGAGAGAGAGAGAGATAGAGACAGTAAGGGGGAGAGAAAGAGAGAGGGAGGGGAAAAAATCTGCTGCAGGCCATTTGATTGTCATTGTTTCTCCTAGGTCATGTGGGAGAGCATACGGCTTGTTTTTTTTTTATTCTTTTTTGTTTCCCCTCCTCTGTTCTTCCCTTCTCCCCAGTAATATCAAGCAACACTAGCAAAAACGCTATTGACATAAGACTATAACAAGCGCAGCCGGCGTCGTCTTTGTTGTTTCCACGGATCAAAAAAAATTCCAGACTGCTCCGTGTCCTGCCTCTCTCTGTGTCTCTCTAATATGCCGTGTGCGACCTACCCATCTAAGCCTTTCATAATCATTTTAAAGTAGTCAGTCTTAATCGCTTCATCCCTCTCCTTAATCTCATCATACCTATTCTTTAATCTCCTCAGAGGAATACTCTGTATGCATACACGGCTATTCCCCATGTAATCATTATGGATATATGGCCTGAAATGCGCATGTTTCATTCTTTCTTTTTGGCTCTGAGGTTTGATTTCATTACCGCTCGCTAATCTTGCTAACCACCAAACATCTGTGCAGGTACCCATCAGGACACACACACACACACACACGCACCCACGCACAAAACATCCAACTGATATCTCAAAATCCACAGGGTGTGCAGCCGACTGTCCGTTCTCACATTAAAGGTTAATTTATGTTCCAGAAATGACAGTTTCTAAGCCGAGTGACGAGTGAAGAAAGTCAGCGGAAATCAGCCGGAGAAGGTCCGTCATGCTTTGGGGTGCATTACACCCATGTTAATCACAAAGTAGCACAAAAAAAAAAAAAAAAAGAAGGGAGCCTCTTCCTTTTTCTTGACACTCCGCCGGAGTGTCCTTCAGGTCTCCTTCCAGCGTCATGTGTGAGAGCCTGTCCAAAGAGATTTGACAAGGGCCCTGCAAGGAGAAGGAAATAAAACCCTGAGAGATGAGGCAAACATATTAATCTTGTTAAGTTAAACGCCGACCCCCCCCTCCCTGCCCCCCTCCCACCCTCGCTGTTCTCCTCCCGCACTACTCCTCTTCCCCCACCCCCCACCCCAGATAATGTGCAGCGCTCGCAGTGAAAAATCTGCTAATTTCAGACCACGACTCAGTCTGGCTTACTGAGGCTCTTAGGGTGGTGGTGAGCTCTGTACTACTCCTCCATTAGTCGCCCCCCCACCACTGTCTCCGGCTTTGTCTCTGTCACTGTGGCTCTCTCGAACACAGACGCACACACACACGCTCCACACACACACACTCTCAATCTTCTGTCTCATTCTCTCTTTCCATGTGGACACTTACAGGAAAAAAAAAAAAAGCCCTCACACACACATTTATCTCAGCCCTTCATCCTCGGTCCATCCGTGACCTTGAGATGTATGATGGATGCAGGTCTTTTGATGTAAGTGAGTTTTAAGTTAAGATTGACAGGCATGGAACATATTGATTCTGTTACAGAGAGAGAGAGAGAAGGAAGGAGGTGAAAGACGATTATACAATCACACAAATTACACAGGAGGAAAAAGAAAAAAAAAAACGAGGGGAAAAGAAATGTGCATGTAGTTGATGGACAATGTTTCCCTCTTGTGGTACTGGCAAGCAGGTAGGATGTATTTGTAGTGTGCCTTTAAATCCCGAAACGGAGCATCTGAGGAAGCGGGGGCTGGGGTTTGCTGAGCGCAGGGAATGTGTTCCCCCCCTGGGGAACAAACAAAAAAAAAGAAAAAGGGGCAGAGAAATTAAGCCCAGTGTTAAATTTGCTTTTGGTTTGTCCCCCTGTGTCCTTTCTCCTCATACAAAGGTCCAAACGGCTTTAATTATGATGAGGGAAAACAGCAGTGTTACAGGTGTGATTCTCACCAGCCGGCTTTTTGTCAGGGTCAGCTACAGCTTTAGCACTCTATTAGAGATCACAGCTGCAACCGTGTGGAAATTAACACCAGTATTTATACTCTGTTTATATATATACCCAGACAGCAAAAAGGTCCGGATAGGATTCGGCCACTTCCGCCATACGTCCGTTTACCAGTCAGACCCGTTGAACGCACCTGCAACGTATTTGGTAGATGCCAGATCGCCTGACACTCTCTGATTGGTCTGCAGCAGACTCGGCGCCTATCAGCCAAAAAGACGCGCTCTTTTTGCCCTTCAGCTGCATCACAGCACCCTGGAAGCAACATCTAAAGCAGGAGCTGGACAGTTTTTGGTAAGTGCATATTGAAACGTTACAGTTTTATGATTCTGTTCATTTGAAGCGATTAATTAGAATTTTGTTAAACGTGAGTTGAGTGTGTTGGGGCTAGCTAACGTATCATTTAGCTAGTGTGTGAAGCAATTGTGGCTTGCTAACGTTAGCTTTGGCCTATCTTCATTATTTAACATTAAAACAAAACTTGTAGCCACGACCTAACAGGGTATTAAAACATTGCAGTTAGGTAGTTAGGGCTGTTTGTTGAGACAACTGCATGGTGATAAGTTTATTTGATAAAGTGTTCAATCTCGGCTATTAGTATATTAGCATGTCTCTCTAACATGGGGTTCGCATACTCCTTAAGTTAAGCAAATGTATCTATACTCGGCATTAGCGGGTTTAGGACATCATGAACTACGCGTCGACATCCAGATTTATTGTTTTAGAACAATAAATCTTAAGGTAACTTAAGCGTTAGAACAATAAATCTTAAGGTAACTTAAGCGTCTCGTTAGCCTAGTGCTAGCATAACGTTAGCTTCTCGTTAGCATATTATCGGAGTTAACCGCCCCTGAAAACCCCTTTCTACATGAAAATAAATGAGTGTGGAGTGTGTTAGTTTGTGGGAGAGGATACTGTCTCGTGATGTAATTATTTGTGAAGGGAACACAATGGAAGAATAGGTTAGCAGGGCTTTCCACAAGTACCGGCCATATAACATTAGCCAACTACACAGTTAAGTGCAGCCGGCTTTTTTAATGCCGGCTGGCAACGTATTGTAATGAATGTTATGTTGCCGCCTTTTCTGTTGAGTTGAGTTGGAGTGTTGTGTTTTCCAGAGTGCAAGTGAACGCCTCAGGGCGCAGTGAGACGTTGTAGCTACGTGTGTCTGCTGTTGCGGGTTGGAGACGGTGGCTAAGAGAGGCTAGCTTATCTCGTGAGCAGTTTGTTTTACTGTTTGGCGTTTGGGCGCTCAGCGGAGATAATGGCAAGGATCAGAGCTCATCAGATGCGTCATTTGCCACCATAGAAACGGTACGCCTTTATTTACACCAGCTATCCACTGCGATATTTAATCAGTTAATTCAGTGCGCATTAGAAGTAGAGATCCTAACCGCAGCTACTTATTATGGCTTGCTAGTCTGTGCCTTAGTGGAAATCCCTGGGTCAGTCCCACATAACTATAAAGAGTGTAAACAACCGATGTTTTTCTCAACAATCCGTGTAAGGAATGCAAACCAATACCTTTCTGTATACCATGTTGCGTATATACCCCAGCTATAATTATGCAATTAAACAGTTTTTTTTAAGTTTTGTTTTAGCAAGTTTAATGTTTCTGACATGACGTTTCACAAAGGTAAATCTTTTTTCTTCTTGCAATTCATAGGTTCAAAAGTTGCAAACAATAGATGTTGAAAAAAAGAAACATTGTACTGTCACCAATAGTAATAATTATATGATGATGAATAACCATAACAATATGGAGGTGGGATTTAAAAGGCAAATCTTATATAAAAATGACTTTTCTTTTTCCCTTCTTTCCTATTCCTTTGAGTTATAGGATGCCCTAGGCCCCTACCAGCCTGCAGCCCCCAACACCTCCTGACCACCCCCACGTGCCTGAGAGTGCATGCGGCAAAAGGTGTGTTCATTAATAGCACAGTACTTGGGGTGTACCTACCTTGCAAGAAGCAGTACCAGTAAGTACGGTTGGTTTGTATGTTTTGTATACAGGTGCTGTACGCAAAAACCACGTGGCAAAGCAAGCCACAGACGTTGACATCAACAAACATATCATGAAGTGGTTCCATTTGGGCTCGGACAACAGCCGCAGGGGAAGTCACCGGAGTCGAGCACAGGTAACTCACTGGAAGCAGCTGATGTTTAAATGAACATTTTTCTACTAGGGCTGCAATGATTGACTATTGAATTAATCGCCAACTATTTTGATAATCAACTAATTGTTTTGAGCCTTTGTTTTAAAGAATAAAAAGTCCAAATTCTCTGGGTCCAACTTTTAAAGATGCATATTTTCTGATTTCTTTTGTCTGACAGTAAAGTGAATATCTTTGGGTTGTGGAATGTTGGTTTGTATAAAATAAGACCTTTGAGGATGTTTTCTTGGGCTTTGGGGTACAGTTTTCAACACTTTTCATCATTTTATAGACCAAAAGCTGAACACAATCATTTACTTCTTGTATCAGTAGCAGCCAAATGGCAGCAAAGTTAATTAAAAGATGTAATTTTCAATTTTATTTTCTTTGTGTTAATTTGCACATAATTAAAGCAACATTGTGCTAAATTCAAGAGTAATTTAATGATAAAAGTATGCCATCATAATATGATTACTCGACTAATCGTTCCAATCATGACAAATGACTCAAAATAGTCGTTATTTTCTACAATGATGTCTGCTTATGTACAGTATGCTGGTGCACAGCACAAGGGACCTCTAGTCCTCAAGTTGATCATTTTGGCACCCAAAAATCTGAGGTTGCCACACTGTATAAAAAAGCGTTACAGCCCCACACACCTAACACCCTCAAGTATGGATTGTCTTATGATCAGCTTTCATACAATATCGTAATTTACTGCATACAGTAAATTCACTGCCATAAAATTTGACCATTTACACCAAACGCACAGGGAAGGATTAAGGGTATAAAATTATTTCAGCACAAACAAGGGAAACTGGAAAACAAGTGATTTTGAAACAATTGAGTTTAGAAAAGTGACAAGATTTTTCTTTTCCAGGTCCAAAGCGCCGACCAAGAGACTGAGGATGACCACTGATGTCTCACTTAAGTTCCGCCTGGATGAGCTACCCTGTTAGCTGGTTAAATGGTGTCTGCCTTGTTCTCATGTTTAAAAATCAAAATTTGTTCCCTTGTACATTTGGAGGGGGAAATTGTTCAGTTCAAAACAAAATGCCATGTGCCTTTCTTTGTGTACTCTATTCAAGGACTGTTCACTTTCTGGATGCAAAAAATTCAGTGTACTCTACTTGATTTGACTATATTTAGATTACAATTGTCAGGTTCAGATTGCCTTTAAGTCGTTGTGTATGGGATAAGGGAACTCAATTGAATTTGTGCACATAAATCAAATCTGTGCATATTCTGCAGTTGTGCATAAATACAAATTTTAAACATTTGTTTAAGTCAAATCATACATAGAATATGTAGTGTGTATTTTCTGTGTGAATACAACTCATAAAGTTACAATTATAGAAGATTATGAATACAGATTGCAGTTTTATGGGTGAGTTTTTTTCATTGTGAATACGAACCTGAAAGCCACATAACTGTCAAAACTACGTCACAGGGTCACAGCACATAGATGCTGCATTCAACAGAGGCAGAAATCTATCAACCATTAACATCATCAATGGAAGATGTGTATTAGTCAAAACAGCTTCCCCCAGCCCAAGCTGGCGGCCGTGTTGACGCCACTGACAACCCCGAATGCAGCATCTATATGTATATATCTATGCGCTGTGTCCTGTGGTGCAGTTTTGACAGTTATGTGGCGATTTCAGGTGCATATTCACAATGTCAGATTCGTATTCACAATGAAGAAAATTCACCCATAAAACTGCAATCTGTATAATTGTAACTGAGCTGTATTCACACAGAAAATACACACTACATATTCTATGTATGATTTGACTTAAACAAATGTTTACACTTTTTATTTATGCACAACTGTAGTGTAATATGCACCCATTTTTATGTGCACAAATCCATCCATTGACAGTTCCCTTACCCCATAGTTGTGTGTTTACATGTTTTAAATACTGTCAGCCATTCATTAACATATTTTTGTGCCTAGGGATGTTGGGGCTGGGCAATATGTCATTTTATAAGGTGTGCCAATGTAGGGTGCCATGTGAACATGTGCAGTATATGTGCAATAAAGAGCACTTTGTTGAAAGCAAAGCATTGTTGTTGTTTTATCACTCATAATAGACAACTTAATTAGCCATTAAAACACATTGGTGTGATAATATTTCACACTTCAGTGTGTTTTATTGGCAAACTAAGATCTTTTTAATCTACAAGAGATTTTGTTAAAATGTGGACCACATCTGTCCCGGATCCGGACCACATCTGTGCCAGATATGGGCTGTAAACAGTTGGTCTTTTGTGGATCCGTTTCAGATGTGGTCCGGATCTGTTACTGAACTATAAAGTGGATCTGGGCCGGATCTGGGCCAGGGTGCAAAAATTGTCTGGAGCGGATCCGTTTTCAGAATTAGTACCGGAAGTTGGACTACATCCGGCACGGATCTGGCCCGGATTAATTTGCTGTCTGGGTATATATATATATATATATATATATATATATATATATATATATATATATATAATCCCTATGGACACATATTATTTTGCATACCATTTTAGCAATATTTCCATCAGTATTAGTACTATCAGTATTAGTGGTGACAGATTCACAGATTCACAAAGAATCAGGAATGTAGCAACCGATAACGTAATAACGGAACTTGTTGGTTTAAGATCAAGATCCCTTAAATAACTCTAACTATGCCGCTTTTACAGATTAACTCCAGACAAAACAGTACAGGATACAGTATAATAGCAGTATATACACATATTGTTTTGCATACCATTTTAGCAGTCTTAGTCAGTCAGATATCCCAAAATCCAGTCAGTTCTGTATTTTGCTTCCTAAACTTAATTTCTCTTAAGGATAGTGTTAAAAGATTCACAGTGAATCAGGAACACAACAGCCAATAATGCAATAACGGACGATAATGTAAATGCTCATTAAAATGTAATAGGTCAATAACGTAATAACTGTCCAATAACGTAGCTTTTCGCCAATAATGTACATAGTAGCTCAGTTATTACAACTGCAAAAAATGCAAAAAAAAATGTTTTTCTTCACCAGGCCAAATAATATGATAAGTTATTATGTTATTGTTTCCACATTGGACAATATTACATTATTAGTCAATAAACATTAAAATTCATTATGTTATCGGCTGTTACAATGAAACCTTTTGGTTTCAGATCAAGATCCCCTAAATAACTACTGTGTTTTTACAGATTATGTCAATACTAAACAGATTTGCAAATTTTTCCCATTCATTTTGTAACGTGTGGTAAGTGTGACTTTTCATGGGATATTTAACTCTCCTCTCAGTCCCGCAAATTTTGAAATCTTATCAGTCATCACTGGCAGATGTTACGCAGCAAAATGGGAGAAAATGGCGTTTAGAATTTGCCTTGAGTGACTATCTCTGCCATCCCGGCGTGGTGCAGTATGTTGTCTCCACTGCATAATAAGATTATTCTTTAGCTTAAGTGACCAGCAAAAAGCCCACATCTCTGTCATATCCGGACAGATTTCCCTTTTACATCCTCTGGCTCTTCTTGCCTCTCTGGAGCAATCGAGGTCAGCCCACTAATGCTGACCACTGCTTTTCAGAGGGCACGCAAGAGAAAGAGACAGACGGAGATATGAAGAGAGACAGAGAGAGAGAAGCAGCCGAGATGGAATTGCCACGCTCAGTATTAAACCTTTGTGTCTCTGCACTTGTTGTAGCACATACACACATATGAGCAATATACAGAATAATAGCAAAATCCTAGTGTAATAAATTGTAGTTCATTATGTTTCTACTGCATTCTATTGAATCCATTAAATTTCCATTGTAGGCTAAATTTGTTATTTGATATTTATCCTTGAAGCAAGTTGTCAGGTTCTATAGATTGTAGAACATTTGTATTGAGTGTTATAATAGCGTACTGACAATGCCCTCTTCAAAGACACGACGGAGGTAGGAGGAGAAAGAGCTGAGGGAGGCAGCAAAGGGAAATATTTCTTTGGAAACCTGGTTTCAAGGCAGCATCCAGCCAACAGGTGAATCATCACTGAAATGTCAAACAAGTTGGAAGCGGTTGGCGGAATTTATGGACCCGGAGTGCATTTTTTAAAGGGAGGATTAAATTGGATATTGTTCCGATGGGCATCGTCCAATCCGTGATTTATCCCCCCACGCACACAAGGATGCATATGCGTGTGCATTTGTGTGTTTGCCAAACAATTTGTGCGGTGTCCTGACATCGTTGGGTGACAGTAGCATGTCAGAGTAAAAAAAAAAATGTCCATGTGTATGTTCCTGGAACTGACCAAGAGACAGAAGGGTGACACATCAGAGCTGAACGTCGTGTCACTTGGCTGTTAACAGTTGCTGGTATAAAGTGTGTGCGCATGTCTGTGCATGCACATATCTTCGCCAAATGTCCAAGCATATGGTCACCCTGTGACTGTATAGATGCCATTAATGCTGCACTGCCCCGAGAGCTTACACCGTGTGTCAATCTGTGACATTGATGCCACTGCCTGGTCTCCACCAATACACTACTGGTTTTAAGCTCTTGATGACACTGTACCATGAAAGATGGAGATTATTCCTCAAATGTGCAAGAGAGATGGGGCAGATTATCTCTGCACAGATATATCGCTAGACTATACTGAAACTTGGTACCAGTGCTCTCGGTTTCCCTGGCAGCCTTGTGTTCACAGCTGAAAGCTTTAGTTTATTCATGATACCAAAACGTGGCACTTTTCTGCAAGCTTTCTAAAAGGAGTTACGTAACAAAACAACTGCGGCGCTAATGCCGCTAACATCAACAAAAAATGTATTCGGTCTGGCATTAAAGATGCAGAGGGACTAGAGCCGTATGGATATATGCTCTTCAGTGACCTCCTATCAGGATTCATTTAGGTCAGAGAAAATCTGCTTATTATAGATGGTATAAAAGTGTCATTCCTTCTGGGAAAACTAGTATCAAGCAGGGGCTGACCACTAACACCACTAACAGAGATCTGGGGCTGTGAAATAGGGCTGTGTGTGTGTGTGTGTGTGTGTGTGTGTGTGTGTGTGTGTGTGTTGCTTAAATAGTGAACAGGGCATATTTCTAAGCACTAAAGATGATATCAGCTAAAGGCCCTGCTTAACATGTATCACAACACTCAACTTCATTCATTCATAAATATGTGTGCAATTACCGCTGTTGTTAAAAAAGAATATACTCACTAACATTAATTACTTAAACATCAAGAGAGAAAACATGAGATTCTAGACCCATTAAGAGACCAAACAGAATATTTAAGTGTTGCTCTATTCCTTAATGCTACAATATGTAATTTTTCTAATTAAAATGTCTTTAAATGACTAAGCTGTTGTGTTGAGTTTATTTTTATGAACACATCATTTTAATTTATAATTTAAGCCCATTCACTGGGCATGTGTAGTGTTGTGGTTGTCCATCTGCAACTGTCATGAATTGACTTTTTACCCAGTTATAAACCACATTCCTGACGATATACTTTGATACATCTTGTATTGTTCTTTTATTATTATTCTTAACTATCTTACAGGATTCTAGTCACGGACATGTGGATTTTCAGTTATCAGAGCATAAAGATAAGCTAGTTCAGTTAGTTAGCAGTGCAATACTGTCTTGGGGAAACACAGATTGTTAATGTGAAGCTGTATTATTCAGTGTTTTTACCTTTAATCACCGGGTCTGTTTGCTTTGGAAAGGAGGAGAAGGCACCTACAGATAATCTTGTGAATTCTGTGGCATCTTCGGTGGTATACTCACCATAGTAGCATTTCCCACGATCCCATGTTAAATTGTAGCATCATTGACTAACACGTTTTTATTGCTCAGAGAAAGAGAGGCCTCCATATTGTGTGATAATGCTGCACAAGTATTCAATTGTGACTCTATAATTCATCATAGCTCACAAGGTTTGACTGCAACATCTCCTCTAAACTATTTTCTTTGAGTCAATTTCAGGTCAAAAAGCACTGAAATGTGCATTTGGAAATGGATGTGTTTGAAGCGGTGCACACTAAAAGACCTCTGAGAGTCCAGCAGAAATCACAGGGTGCATGACATCCTTTAGGTAAGAGAGAGAGAAGAACCCTTTCAAGAACAAGTACAGGAGAATAATTGGAGTACAAGTGCTAGACTCACATTATCAGATCATGAGGGTAAGTGCTCGGGAGTTAAAGATGGAGACGGAGACAGACAGACTGAAGAAGTTGAAGAGGCAGAAACACAGACATAGACCAAAAAAAAATGGCTGATGGATGCATTGGGAGGTCAGAGCAAAGACAGCAACATGACCTGAAACCAATGTTTCCCAGCTGTTGAGAGAGAGAGTGGGGACAGAACCTCTTGAGATGTGTCTAGGGTTAACAGGCAGCTAAATGCCCAGTGTGCAAGTATCACAGAGTCCATTTACCTCATTATACCTCCTAGATATGAATGGAGATGTTTTTGTTACGCCACTCATGAGCTGTTAATGGTAGCCTGCATTCATCCGGGACATAGCCTTCTCGAACAATCACACTAATTATTCTGAGAGGTGACGTGTGGTCAAATAAATCCTGAGAAATTTATTTGATTGTTCTTAGTCGTAACCCTTCCTGTGCTAATGAGTATGAACTAAAATTATGTTATTTATTTTCATTCTTATCCCCCTCTAATGTAGCAAACAAGTTTTCGAATATCATAGAAAGGAACATGACATTTATTCTCTGGTGATATTGAGATATTGAGTTTGCTTGTTGATCAAAGAGCAAAGAAAAAACATGAGAGCAGGAAACTGGGCAGCGAAAAAAAAGAAGGCAAACAGTATGTATTGCAGGTGCATTTTCGCAAAATAATATAACTTCTAAAAGAAAAGGAATTAACAACGGGATTACAACATGAGAGGAATCCTCTGTAGATAAACATCAAAGTTCAAGTTTTCTGCTTGTGTAAAACAGAAATAAAAGTCAGCGTTGGACTGAATGTTTCCATAACAGCACCTTGTTGTGAAATAAAAATAATGGCTGAGGATTGTCGATATACAGTATGTTGCTAGTTTTAACCAAGAACAAAAAAAGGAGGATGGACAAAAATGGTAATTGCTCAGCCAGTTGCCAGGTTCATTTAGATGCAATACTATATTCATAAATATTGATTTTCATATACAAGCAATTTCCAACAGCCAATTCATTTGAAGAAAACCCAATTCCACCCAGATATTTAATCAACATAGCCTATCATGAAAATGTTCATTGTATTTACATTTTTTTTTCATCTGCTCCAGGGATCTAAAGCAACAGTATTTCTTTATGATTGTGTTGATGTAACTTAAAGGATAAGGCTGGTGATTTTCTATATTTTTCTTCCACAATGAACTGATTTGACTTGCAAGTATTCCGTGTATCCAAAGCCTGATATATTTTAATCCTCTATGCTGTAGACCTCTGTTAAAAACACTTAAATGCTTTTATTAGTTTGCTAGCTTGTTGTGCTATATATCACACCTTCTTGACTCTGTGTTACATTGTTAATCCAAAAGAATGTCGGGACAAAGTCTCAAAGGTTGTGATCTGTAGCACAGCAAGCTAGCAAGGCTTTGTACAGGAAACAGCATGTTTTGCCAAGTGCAGCGGTGCCTGCTGTACAGTCCACGGAACCTTGCTCCTGAGAGTTACAATCTTATCACTATGATTACTCTTTGGGACCATTTCTAAACAAGCTAGCACAACTGCAATCTTCAGGGCAGAGGAACATGTCAACCAGTGCAGCGGTGTGGCTCATTGATGTGTTTTTAATAGTTTTTGGACAACAAGGGAATGATATGTCTTTGTTGGTTCGGGCCTGCACAAGACATGCGTTGACACTAACAAAAATATAGAAAGTTTCAGCCTTATCCTTTAAAGATGGCTGGCGACACACTGCAGGCTTGCTAAAATGGACTTGATTTGACGTGCAGCATAAGACCCGACCTTTTCAATATTTAACCAAAACTATGGCACAAATCTTGTCTCCTGCACTGTGCTGTGTACTGCGTAAGGTTTTTTTTCTACACAGAAGGGATTCAAGCCATGATTTCAGTCATTTAATGCATGTCTGATGGAAGAGATACTATTTGTTTTAGTCAATACGGCTGCTAAATAATGCATATTTTGTATATTTTGTAAGAGATAGGGTTGATAGGTGGAGTGCATGGAGTGCTTTTAACAAAGTTTCAAATCAAAAGAAAAAGCAATTTTGAACTCAGCACTTTCACCGCATGCCAGTCCATTAGAGCCCAGCCTTTGTATACAGTCTCTGCTTCTCAGTTCTCCGAATGAAAAGAAGAACTGTCAAGATTCTGTTCACACCATAGGCTACTAACAAGGATGCTAATTTGTTGTAAAAGGCCACAGGACCTGCTGGGAGTCAGAGAGACAGATAAGAGAGAAAGTGAGAGATGGACTTGACATTGCAAGGTGACGGCCCAGAAAGACATTGTGTACTAAGGAACACATTTTACTTCTTTTTATCATTTAGGAGACATGGGTACTTTTTGTCTTGTAAAAAACAGTCAAGTCAACAGATGTCTACGTATGTTCCATTACAGCTAATAGTTCACCTGCTGAGAGAGAGCTCAAAGTGTTACAAGGGGGAAGAAGAAAAGAGGTAATCTTGCTGCCTTTTCTTGTCTCTAGGAGGAAACCAAATGCAGGGGAAAATATACATTTAAGAACATTTTGTTACCATCTTAGCTTGCAACACTGTCTCCCCCCTACTCCCCCACCCCATTGCCCTGTGTTGTTATACACCAACTTGCAGAAATTATACTTAATGTATTGGATTGATTTATATACCACTACGCATTCATACGCTATTATTGATATCGACAGAATATGTTTAATTATTTATTTAGTATCCATCATAAATGAACGGCGTGTTCCATTATTTGTCTTGATCCTTTGTAGTTCCTTGGCAGCATGCAGTAGATCCTTTCCTCTTGTGCCAATGTAGCAGAGTCGGACTGAACTGAATTGAGAGAGACAATGATACAAAGAGACAGAGAAAGAGAGACAGAGAGATATTGATATTGCCGGATAGAGTGAGTGTGCTGTCTCCCTTTCTCCCTCGCTCTCTCTCTCTGAACTTCATCAGCTGACAGCTAAATTGAAGGGTTGCCATGATAGCTGAGCAATCGGCACCTTGGAAAACAAAGCTCTTGTGGGCGCTTACCTGTCTTGGTACATACTCTCAAAACACATATGGAACCTTATTCTTTCTCTCCTTTTGTCTTGCTCTCTCTGTTCCCCTTCTCTCCTTAGAACAAAAGTCCCTTTTGCTTTCTAAATTTCTCAGAGTGATTATAATGTACCGTTTGATATTGGGTCCATCAAACTAATGCTCGAGAGATCATGTTCACAGCCCAGCTGGTTGAATTAAATAGCGCATTATTTCCCAAGACAAACGATTAAAAATTAAATATTTGTTTGATGTACTTGAGACAAATAGGATTTTAGGAGCCTCACTATTTTGCTCCCTCTGTGGTTTGATAAAACGCTGCATACACTTGAGATGATTAAAGACAGAGACCTCTCTGGGTGTGCATTAATTAGCTATATCAATTTTGCCTTGGAAGTCTTCTCTTGACATGCTAAGGTGTAATGTAAATCCATTTGTATCTTTAGTGGTCTTACAGTTTAAAACAGCCATACCTTGAAAGATGTATCTTTAAGAAATCTCTTTGATGTGTTTGTGATAGATTTGATGATTAGCAAGACTTTTTGGAGGCTGGAGCACAAGGATGATTGATATTTAGAGTGACCCTCAAGATGAAAGTCACTGAAGAGTGAAGGATGAAACATTTCTAAATTGTCTTGTGACTCTTAAGATGATTGTATTATAAAACCGAAGCAGAAATCCTGCCAGATCACTCTTTATAAAAGGATTTCGCAAAATCTGGTGGATTTTTGGACTATATTGCTATATATTTTGTTAAATCATACATTTATACATTCATATTACACATCACAATACATGTTTGCAATGGCCCTGTTCATATTGGACAGCTATAAAGGCAAATGAAGCCTGTGGAGGTCATCACATTGTGCATCTGCAGCTTTTGAAAATGGCTGCACTTTTTTCAAATAAACATCCAATCCAATAAAAAAAGGTGGATTTCCTCTGTGAATTTATTGGTATTGCAGACCAGGTCTGCTTCACCGTACTGGGTAGCTGTGATAATTTGACCACACTTTTTAAATAGAAATATCTGTTGTCATGCATATTTAAAGTGGGACTGAAGACTTGTTTACACGTGAACGCTCTTGAAACCGACCAATTTTTGGCTCTTCTCTTCAATTGCAGACAGAAACACTGTAATATTATCCTTCATGCACAATGATCCACAAAATCTATTAAAAAACATTGTAGTGTGCTGCTGGGCCAGCAGTCAGCAGTGTAACTTTGCAGCTCAACACTACTGAATTGATGTCCTGGCGTCATGGTCGCTTCATTTCTGGTTCTGCTTCTGTGTTTTGGTAGCATAGCATCTCTCTGCATCTGAACCCACATCATACTTTTATTCTTGATTTCTTTTTCTAATTGTCCACTATACTTAAGCACTCTTAGCTGCCTCCATCTTTTAGCCACTTTATCACTAAATCCCTTAATCCCTATTTACTTTAGCTAACTCAGCTAGCCTTGTCTTAACAGTTAACATGGCTTCTCCCTCTCCTGCTTTCCATTGCTCAGAATGTCTCATGTTTAGCTGAGACATTCAGCTAAACATGAGTGATAATGGAACATCAATAATTAATATTCTATTAATTAATGAATGGACTATATTGATAGTATTGAAGGCAAGGCTCTGTGAACTACAAACTGTTCCTCTTCATGTATAATCAGGCCTGAGCTAGCTTAGCTTTTACTCTCTCCCGGTAATCACTGAGCAGCCACCATAGGAAGCAGAAGTCCTATTTTTCTGGTAACGCCATACAGTTTGATTATTTATTTAACAAAAGTATAACCAAATGATTTCAACATTAGGAAACAGCCTCATAAAACAGTTGTTAGTAGAAAGGAATGGCGGTCAAAGATCTGCTCAAGTGTAATTTATCCGTGACCCAAATCATTACTTTGGTTTTATGTATTTATTTAGACTATATGAACTGATGGGTTTGAACCTGAGTTATGTTGCACGCCAGGTGAGGTAGCGGCAAGGTGGAAAGAAAGAAAACCCGTCACCTGCACAAAGTGAGGCAGAGTAATACAAGGAGCGAGTCGCTGAATGAGAAGTTGAATCACCTGACAGAAAGCGAGGTAAGGCAGGAGCAACTACGAACCTGTAAAAGAAGAAAACCTATCAGAAGCAATGTGTGACAATGTTGTAAATAGTAAACCAGCTGTGACCAACTGTGAAGGAGATGGGAGGGGCGGGGCTGTGTGAGCTGCAGGCTCACTAGCCAATAGGAAACCCAGCAATGATTGACAGATAGACTGACCAGACAATTTTGCACTCACAATCTATAAATATCAGAACCTGGCGTTTCACAGATACACATTATGATTTAGTTTAATCATTAGTGTAAGCAGAGCTCTCGGTTTATCTCAGATATTGGTGATGCTCAGCTGAAGGGGAATGACAGGGAAAGAAAGAATGCTTTACAAGGGTCATGGCTGCATGCATATAACTGGATGTGTTACCATCATTGCATGGTAGACTTTGATTGGACGGGAATGCTCAATAAATTTAAATCCTTTTGTTATTGCCTAATTAAAACCATGCTAATACGCCATGCCTCTTGATTAAAAAATAGTGATTAAAAAATCTCTGCTGAAGACAAAGAAAAAAAAATCTGATTTTATTTGCCCAAGTGGAATTAAAGGTAGGCTTGTCCTCTTGAACCATTGTCGAGCTGCCTTTTAATCAAGGTTTCTGGCAGAAAAGTACATGGTGAGATTGAGATAGGCGTGAGTGTCTCATGGATGTGAGTTCTCATATTAAGCCTGTCTGAGGACGTGGCTACTTGTCAGATCAGGTCACTTTAATTGATTTATCTGCTTGGCACAGCTGTGTGTGCACTGCAATCTATCTTGTTTTAGAATGCAATTTTACTGGCTGCATCACAACAGCTCCTTGAGAGAAAATCAATGCACAGTGTGTGTATATATATATACAGTATATACACAGATAGATAGACAGATATACAGTTTTATAGATGTATAGTTATACAGACAAACAGACAGACAGACAGACGGATAGACAGATAGATAGACAGATAATGGGAGTGTGATGGGATAACAAGTCATTTAGGAAGACTCTCCTTCTCTGACCCGTACATGCTGTGTCTTTTTGTCCATTGCTTCTCAAGGTCAGTTTCTGAAGTGAACGACCCCCCCTCCTCTGCTGTGCAGTTTTACTTTGTATTTTCCTGTACCTCGGTCATGTCTATCTACCAAATCTGCCAGGGCGAGAAGTATTATACACATCACTACCCTTCAAATACAGACAGGAGCAGGCCCCTGGCTTGGTGCTGGAGGGAGACATACTATTCTATTCTGTCTGAGCAGAAAGTCATCTGAATTCACCTGAACATGGTTTTCTATTTTGCTCCTTCTTTTCTTGCAGTGACTTGTACCAACCAGGTTTCAAAACCGTATGTTAGAGCACCTACTGTGCCAAAATACACACTACTATCATGCTGTATCTTGTTTTTGTCAGTCAGTTGTTGCGAGTTTAGAACATAAAGCTAAAAGTTGCAGCATGTCTTATTTAACTTATTTTCTTGTCCTTTTATATCCACTTTATATTGATCAAATGGCAAATTGCTGTAGGTGGACATTTCAACTGATGAGGAAGTACAAAGTAATAACAGCTTAAAAAGCCTTTATATATATATATATATATATATATATATATATATATATATATATATATATATATATATATACAGTACAGGCCAAAAGTTTGGACACACCTTCTCGTTCACTGAAGGCTTTAAAACTATGAATGAACACATGTGGAGTTATGTATTTAACAAAAAAAATGTGAAATAACTGAAAACATGTTTTATATTCTAGTTTCTTATATTCTAGTAGCCACCCTTTTCTCTGACTGATAAAGCAAGGAATTCCACTAATTAACCCTAATAAGGCACACCTATGGAGTGAAAAACATTTCAGGTGACTTCAGTTCATCAAGAGAATACTAAGAGTGTGCAAAGCAGTAATCAGAGCAAAGGGTGGCTATTTTGAAGAAACTAGAATATAAAATGTGTTTTCACCATAAACATGTTCATTCATAGTTTTGATAAAGAAAACACATTGAATGAGAAGGTCTGTCCAAACCTTTGGCCTGTTCTGTATATATATATATATATATATATATATATATATATATATATATATATATATATATATATATATATATATATATATATATATATATATATATATATATATATGATGAATTATGATGGCCCACAACCACATCTATGGAAAGGGTAGTCATGATAGACTGTGGATGATCCATAACATAGTGCACAATGGAGATTAGAACAGAATAGTCAGGGCCACTAAGTTCAGTCAGATGAGTTTGTAAGATAAAGATGGAGATTTGTAAAACTATACATTTTTGGAAACCTTACGACATAAAATGTGTCGTAAGGTTCAGAAAACCAATGTTGCCATTTTTTCCGAGATCATTATGGCGGCCATCTTGGATCATTAAATATGGCGTCTTTCAAAAACGAATTTCTCCATATCTCACCTCCTATATGACCTAAATTCATGGTTTCAATAGTAAATCTACATTTTGGGGGGCAAGGAATTCAATGGAGCTGACTACACTGTAAAAAAGCCATGTATGGGTGGGTGTTTTGCATTTTAAGTGTTTTACATGATAAAATAGCTGGCTGTTTTGATTGAAACATGCCTGTCTTTTTTTCTTGCAATTTGTAGAATGGTCCCCCCAATAAAATGAAAAGATCCCTATAGAGGTGTATATTTTCAGGTCACTCAATATGATAGATTCAAAAAATGTGAGCACAGTTTTGAAACTTAAATTGATGTAAAGGAAAGAAGGGACAGAGGCTACTATGATTCTCTACTTAAACTTCACAGCTTATGATGGCTACAGAATACAGCATTAATTTAGATACCAATAACAAGAGCACCAATCACAAAAAATAAACAAGAAAATGACCAATCAACACAAAGCTGTTATATCAGTACTTTGCTTCACATAATCATAACATCAAACAGTTTCATAGAAGCTAGTAGCTCAACTCTTAAGTTACCACAGCAACCAAGTTACAGCTGAGGGTGACAGGTTGTGCAACTTCATCACAAATACTTACGTTCCACAAGAGTATGTCCCACAGATCTTAGACGTAAATGACGCTGGGCAGAAACTGTATGAAGAATGGGGACAATGGGGACATCAGCCTCTGGGCACCCATCAAGAAGGAAAATAACAAAATGTTCATGTCCGGCAACAAGAAATCCATTGTTAAGATCAAAGAAAAAGCTGTTGATCTGAAAGAGCCCAAAGATCTGTATGGAAGACTGCTGGTCCTTGCTTGATCAAACATACAAAATTGACCAGAAACACGCTGTTGGCAACTATGAGTTCACACAGACACCAAGGGCATTCTTCACACCCAATGGGGATATACTTTCGTGCACCGACAAATCAAAGTTTATCCACCTTTTGGAAAGGCTGGCTAAAAGCACAGCAGATGAGGACCAAACAAAACAGGAGCAAGAAACTGGCAGAGGAAGAACCACCATACCCAAATCAAGATCACCTGCAAGCTGCAAGTGAAGCCTCAATGACCTCTGAAACATTGGAATCCAATCAAGATGGCCACCCCAGTCGTAAGATTGTCTTGTGGCTGAGATGGTGGTTGTCCAAAAGCTAACAAAGAAGCCACCAACAGTAGTCACAGTAAGAGATTTTAAGTGTATGGTTCTACGGCAGACTGATGTCCCTAACCAGAGACTACGATGAGGTGATTCTGGTTTTTGATACCTATAAGGCTGCTTCTTTGAAGCACCTCACAAGGGAGAAAAGACGGAAAGGAAAGGATCCAATTCAATATCAAATTAGAGATGATACTAGCATCATGGACATTCAAATGAGCCGCTTACTTTCACATGACCAAACAAAAGCAGATCTGACGGAGTATCTGGCATCAAAGACCATTGAATACAGCCAAGAGTCCCCCAATCTTGTCATTGTTTCTGCTGCAGGTCACACTGAGAGCAACAACCATGAAGAAGCAGACACCTTGTTAATCCACCATGCAGTTCTTGCTTCGCGTCGCAACACTTCCAGTGCACAGATCATGTTCTTTTCCCCGGACACAGATGTCCTTGTATTGGTTGTGGAAAAATATGAAATCCTGCTGGAAAATAGTTGTGTTTCCATGGCATCTGGGATTTTGGAAGTGAAGCCAATATGGAAAGCTCTAGGTGCAGCTTGAGCAAAACCTTTGCCAGCATTTCATGCATTTACAGGAGCAGCCAACACAGGACGCGTTTCTGGAATAGGCAAGGGCTACCTGGCTTAGCATCTACCTCAAAGAAGATGATCATACCATCAATGCTCTTCAAATGTTGTCTCATACAGTGACAGAGAACCTTCATTCTACATTAGCTAGGTTTGTTTGCTATACTCTATATACTCTTTCTTGCTATACTCTCCAAAAGGGATCCAAATCGACAATATCCCTGAACTGAGGTGGCATCTTTTCTGCAAGAACATGGCTCAAGCAGCATGTCCCAAAGACCCATATCCAGGCCAGCGTGTGGGGTCAGACTGACATTGCTCAGCAAGAGTTCCTTGAGCCTTTACACAATGGCTACCACAAGGATAAGGATGGGCAGCTGAAACCAGTGACAGGACCTCCCGCACAAGAGGTGGTCCCGTCACTTAGATGGTCGGATGCCAGCAAAACTGCTCTTCACAGAGATGCTCTTGTAATTCTGTGGGGCTCCCCTGCACAGAATAATGTCAGTGTAGCTCTGACTGCCTGAATGAAGCAGACTGTCGTGATCCTATGTGTTTTTAGTTTATCTTTTAAGTTCTTGATTAAAGGACCTTCAAAGTTGATGAATGGGTAAGCTGTCTTTTAAGAGTTGTCTGTTGTGAGATGTGATTTGTGAAATATTACATTGTTTTGACAACATACATATCCAAATGACCATAAAATACCATTTTATCATGTAAAGATGCAAAATGCACAACCATACATGCCTCAATTAGAAGGGAGGTCAACTCTAATCGATTCCTTACCTCCAAAAATGTGGATTTAACCATTGAAACCATAAATTTAGATCATATAGGAGGCGAGATATGGAGAAATTAGTTTTTGAAAGATGCCATATTTAACGATCCAAGATGGCCGCCATTGTTTTGTGATCGTTTTGTGATTTGATGAGTCATAAGGTTTCCGAAAATATATAGTTTTACAAATCTCCGTCTTCATCCTACATATTGACCTAAGCAACCTGACTAGGAGTCAAGGCACAAGCTACAGTAGCAGACAAAACACTATTTTATATGACTCAGCATAATTAAGCTACCTTTATCTGCCAATAATAACGTCACACTTGAGCGCGCTCCAGAGGGTCGTAAACTCTGCCCAAAAAATCATCGCCTGCCCTCTGCCCTCCCTGGAAAACATGTCCAATTCCTACTGCCTTAACAGAGGCAGAAACATTATCCAGGACTCCTCTGTACAATAATCATTTCTCTATTATTCATCTTCATATATCCTATAATCATATTCATATATTTTGCACTTCTTTTATTTGTATTATGCACGGTCTACACTGGCCTGCATTTTACTTTATTTATTATTTTAGCAAATAACATGTATATTCATGAAATCTGCGTGAGGAACATTTGTACTTTGGAGTGCTAAATTTGCTTTGTAGTCCTGTACTGTAGCACTCCTTATGTATATCTCTCATTTAAGTATTTAATAATGCAGGATGGATGACATGTTTCACTGGAATATCTTCCATAACATATTTCCTATTCATTTACAACTTAATAATTTTAAAACTGTAGGATCTTAAATATTAATCTCTTAAATAGTAATATTAATTTATGAGGTGCTACATTCTTTCCCATTATAGCCTTAATTATAATTTTTAGAACTTTGAATACATTTAACATTGTCAGATCTTTTTAAAATGTATGATACGGTTATTAGTTTGATGTAATTCATTTAGAATAGTGTAAGTGTAGATACATTTGTATTGTAAGGCCATTTGAACAACAGTATTTATACAGGCTTCACCCTACTATCGTATCTACCCTTTGAAATCTACTTGAACTGCAGCACAATTATTTGGATTTGTAAATTGTTTCATGAAAAAATCTATTAATGGAGCTCCATTAGTGTATAGGGAAATCACCCTTATCAGCCACATAACCTCAGACTCGCAGAAATTCCCTGCAGTATCTCTCTGTGTGGCTGATGATGGGATCGATAAGATAACGGAAATGACCGTTTCGCCATGTCAAACAGATGGATATGGAGCAGCAAAAGAGAACATTCCTCAATATTTCAGTGTAATTTGTTCGTCTTTGTGTGTGTGAGTTTGTGTGTGTATTTTCCCAGGAGGTAAGTAGACCCTTCGTTGCCGGGCTAGCTCTTGCCCTTCATTGCACTCACAAGGTGCCTTCTCCCTTGTTTCCAAATACACAATATATAAGCTTCTGGCTTGCTTTGTCCCTCTCAGGCTTTTTGACTCACTTGAAGAGAGCCAGAACAGACACCTCCAGTGACGGCGAGGCATGTCTTTGCAGACTAAACACGTGCCATCTGTAAAAGTAATTTTTGCTCTAATAAAACAGCTTAAAGGATGTAAGGCTGTTCATATATATATATATATATATATATATATATATATATATATATATATATATTGTTCATCTAATCAGTACTTCTATAAGTATTGAATGTGTTGGAATTCAACAGCTGTATATAAATACACATACCAATCATTGTGTTTAGATGAAGAATGCAATGATAACACATGATGGCAATACTTTCATAAATGTCACTTTAGAACTTCAGACACGTTGGGTGTGAAATTAACTGAACGTGACATGATATGAATAATCAAAACAGTAGGGATGGATTTACTTGCAAGAACTATAACTGACATGCCAGTATTTACCGCTGCACTGAAACATAATGTCAACTTAGTGCAAGGGTGCAGTCAATGTGTTTATGTGCAATAATCTGTCCTGCCAATTTGACAAAAGAGACAATGAAAGAAAGGAAACAACAACTAAAACATAACAAAGGGCTTTAAAAAAATCAGCCTTAATATATCGATAAATTGTAGCGGCTCACGACGTAAATGGAAAAAAAAAAAGAGAGAAAAAAGGCAGGCATAGGTTTGAAATTCCCCTGCTTGTTTGTCTGGCTGAGCGGCCTCAATTTGGCTGTATCGCATTTATGCCTCGTGGTTGATACTGAGAGAGATGAATCATTGTAAAATATGAGCCAGATCAGCCTCTTGTTTCCTGGAGGTAAAAGCTTGTAAGACCGCTGGTAAATACACCCAGAAGAGAGCGTATCCTCTGAGACGACGAGGAGTAAAAGCGAGAGAAAATGATAGAGAGGTTGGGGGTGAGAGGATGTTGCACGTTCCTCACCGCTGTGTTCGTACCTGAGACAATATTCAGCGTGTTTGTATGCTGTATGTGCAGTTTCATGATTATAGGGATTAATAAAATAGGGATATTTTCTTGATTTTTTGGTGGACAGTGGCGTGTGATTAGCTGTCTTTAGGACCTAACCCTAACCGCTTACGTCACATTTAGCCACAGCCCTTAATCTCCTGTCATCGAGGTCATCAAAAAGTGCTGAGAGGCTGACCAGCCCCCCCACCACCTCCACATGCCTGAAATCACAGCAAGATCTTTGCAGTAGTAGCACATTTCTAGGGCCAGCTAATACCCTCAGTACAATCTGTGGGTTTCTGATAATGCCTTGTAAAATCTTTCATCTTGACATAAGCTAGCAGTATGCTGAGTGGCTCCACATGTTTATCTTAAAGCAACAAAAGCAAAGCCGAAACATGTAAGGTAATCACTTCAAAGGCCGCTATGCTTGACTCCGGAGTTAGATCCTGTTTTCCTTCTAATCAGCCGCTGACCATGTAGGCATTATGTGCATCCGAAATTAGTTTACAAGATGTTGTTACAGAACGTCGGAGGAAGCAAATTGGGTTTTTGCTCCTGAGAAATGTTATGGGAGGAAATAAGCCTCATAAAGCAAGCCTTAAATTAGCCCAACCTTTGATGACCTTCTCTTGATCAACCAGCAGAAAACAGGCATGAATAATGACAAAACCTATCGCTGACATCTGTCCACCAGGGCCTCATAGATATTTCACACAACACGCCCGAATGTATGTATTTATACATAATACATACACGTAATAATACATTTATAATGTGAGGAGAAAAAACACACACAAAAAAGCTGTTGCTTATCAAAAGAAGGTATCCATTTTCATCTCTCTCATCTGGAGGATCAAGCAGCTGTAGAAGAACATGTTGCTTATCAATCTTTGGTTCAGTTGTCACTGGGCAAAACCTGCAAAGTAACACTATTCCAGAAAGCACTTAAACACATATTTTTGTTTGTTTGTTTGTGTTTTTGTTTTCTTTTTTTAAGAAAAAAGAAAAAAAAAGGTTCTTTTCCATCCCTGTGGCTCTTGGTAAGGTTCACATGAGCGGAGCAAGGGACGAAAGACAGACAAATGTGACAGGGCATGAACCTCCCCTGTTGAGTAATGAAATTAAATGACAGCTCTTGAGCGAGGAAGGATGCTGAGCGAGAGAGAGCGCGAGGGAGAGGAAGGGTGGCGGGGGTGGGGGGGTGTTGGGGGGTGGCGGATTTTGTCCGGCAAGGAAATTGAAGCCATCACAAGCAAATTGAGTTCAGGTCCTTTTGGTGGGCAAGAGCAGACCAATCAATTTGGCCTACTACTCAGTGCCTGTCAGCCTCACAGAAGGACACCTTGGCATCCAATAATAGGAACACAGTAAACAACTGAAGCCCTGGCTCAGTTAGTTTCAGCTAACAGCTAGATATCCATAGTAATTTATCCTCAGGGGATACAAATGTATGACAGTAGTTTGTGTCGCGCTCATTCGAGCTCAAGACCTTTTTTCTTTTTCACACGGCGGCGTGTTTGTGTGGACGCTGGCTGACGGCTGCCAAGTTAAAGGTTGGCTCGATCCTTTTAGCTGCGGCGTCTGTTCAGGGTTTGATTGAACTGAACAATGCTTTTTTTTTTTTCAAATACAGACATCTTTCATCTTTATATTCCATCTTCATAAAGGAATAAAGTAAAGGAGGAAAAAAAACGAAAAAAAAAAAAAACAACACAATCTCTGTCAGTGGATACGTCCTGTCAAGTCACTAGGTTGGAACCGTGTTTTAATGAGCCTTGTTTGGCCTTTCCTTTTTGATAATCTCTGGACAGTGACACAACATTCTTGTTAATTATCTCGATTACACAGCAGGAAGGCATTACATCACGGTTCTGAGGCAACAGTTGACGAGAGGTGGAATCATACAACCCCAAAGGCCTAATTATCTCTGTTGGTTCCCAATTAATCCATTAAGTTGTTTTGGCTCAGCTGCGAGGCCTGAGGCACCATTTTATATACCGATACGTTGCAGCATCGCAGCGCCATATTACGTGAGCTTTTTGTTTTTGCAGCGGTTCATCCTGGAACACTCTGCCCTTTCTTTTACCTTCGAGGTCTTCTAACGGATGCACGCTGGGATCCGTGATGAGTTAAATTCACACCCTTTTTTCCCCGCAGAACACTCTCAGTCCAATGATTAGCACTTACAGTAATCCAGGCTAATCCACGTCCCGATTTGAGGACACTACATTTCTGCAGAAAAACTCCGCTCCAGACCCTTTTGACTCTCGTTGCAGAAGTTGCTAACTCCATAACCTCTCAGCCTTCCCCCGCCTCTACTATCTCGCTATGATGAAGTTGCCAGGCTTACCGTATGTAAAACCGCACTGCCGTTATTGATGACTTGAAAAGCAGTCAATAATCGTTTAGGTGATAAACCACTGGACTTGTGGGGGAGGCTGAGAAAAGGCTTCGGGGGGGTTATGAGATTCATGGCGATACAGGCTTTTAGACATTCAGTTTGTTTACAGGCTGCCGGTGAGCCGTTGCAGTCATGCAGTTGTGAATGATTGTTGGAATATTCCAGCTGTCTCTTTGAACTAATATTGTGGCTTTCATTCCATGTTTCTCCCCTTTCCTTGGTCCTGTCATCCCCCCCCTTTTTTTTTTTTTTTTTTTTACAAATATTGTCTTTCTCCCATCGCTGTTCAGTCATAAATTGGTAACAAGGAAAAGTGAGAGGGAAAAACAAACATTGCTTTTTTTTTTGACGGCAGCATCGTGTCACAGTTGGAATATTTTTTGGCAGGTTGTAAGAGAGTCCCAAGCGAGCACATGCAAATTTACAAACACATATACAGGTTGCTCCGCCATTTAGTCTCCTTTTATGTGAATAAGGAATGGAGGTACCCATCTTTACAAAATCAGCTGAGCTCGCAGACATCCTTGTTTTTCTCTCTCTAGGGATTTTATTAGTAGATGTGTAATAGTTTTTTTGCTCCAGGATATTCTTGAATAGCAAACATCATTTTGAGTACATAACCATGACTCTGAAATCATATCTTTGTACCAAACTGAACAGTCTGACATCTTCATATTTTGTTGGTGTTTGACAACAAGGAATGATGCATCTGACTGAAAATGATGTCTTAGTATTAAATGGCATTTTACTGTGCAATGTGGCTGGAAATGTGAATATTTGAGATTGGCTCAAATAGCCACAGCCATAAAAAAAAAAAAAAAAAGAAAAAAAAAAGAAAGCTTTCTTTTCTGCCATGCTAGCCATCTGACGTTTGATTTTAACAGTGGGGTAAGTGCTGGAAGCAGCCTTTCCTTAGATGTACAATTATTCCTCCACAGAGTTATTACACCTTTCCAAAATTGTGTTATATAAATTGACTTAGTCAGCTATTTCGGTTGCAAAGGGGGGAGGCCATGCTGCTTTAATATTTTTTTTACAGAGAAGGTCCACAGTTGTGAGACAATACCAGTTTGCAGTAATAGTTGAGAACTAAATGCACAATGACACAATACAGGTCCTTCACTGTGTGAGTATTGCACCTGTATGAGTCACCTAGAAATACACTATGTTGTGCTATTTAATTAAATTCCTTTAAAATTGTTTCATTTTGAGTTTTTTTTTTGTTGAGATTTTCATTTCAACCTTACAATTGGCTGACTTAACATGCAATAATCTGGTATTTAGCAGCAATACCCAAACATAATGCTGAACATGCTTAGTTTTATTTATCTGTCCAATGCTACCGAACCTGAACAAACCATGAAATCATGAACAATGTAAATGCAAAGTAAATGGCCTCCTTTTCTATGTTTGCAGTCTGTTTTTTGTAGTGCAGTTCAGCATTGCCATTGTACCTAAAAAGGATGATGATAGAAAATGGGAAAAAGATTAGATCATTTAAGGCGAATTATGAGAATAGTCTAACAGTGCCAACAGTTGAAATATTACATGGAACTGTATCTAGAGTCATTATTGTAGGGAATAGTTTTTTGTATTTATTGAATTATTTACTTATCTGAAATTTAAAGCCGTCACAGAGACAGACAAGCAATCCATGTCTGTTTGGCTGACATATTGACATCTCAGTAGCCATCAATTCAACAGCCTGCAGGGCGTTCTGCCCAGTGGAGCTGGAGGCAGCACGCAGATGATCTGTCATTCTCATTTACAAACCGGGTATTACTGCAATACTATGCGCGTCTCCACTGGCTTGTCTCAAACTTACAGTACTATGCTCTGTTCTTACTTATAACCTCACCCACGTTCAAGCCTCCTTCTTATACCCCAAAAGATTTAAATGGAAACATGGTCCTGCTTGTGTTGGAGGAGCCGAACTGTTCAAAGTGTTATCTGAACAATGGATTTGAACTTATGCAGAACCGTATCATATGGTACAAATTGGTGTGCGAGTTGCTCATTGAAATGATTCAAAGGTGACTCCTAACTGAAGAACAGCTCACGCTAGAAAAGGTTGAATAGATTTGTGCGTCAGTGGGGATGCTCGCAAGAGAAGATGAGCAGTAGAGTACATCAATCTACCTGCCAAACCTGACTACCGGTATGAAAGGTTTGGCTGTCACAGGCAAGCCCTGCTCCCGCTGTGGGAAATCAGGGCATCCTGCCTCTGGCTGTTGGTGTACTATAAGTACTTCAACTACAGAAGCTGTGGCTGAGCAGGTCACGAACACATTCCATGGAGGAAAGGGAAGGCGACCAAAGAAGAAGTCTAAAAGAAAAGACGGAAACAAGAACATGACGAACAAAGTGTTTGATTCTGAAGCAGGTTTTATCCATTTTTGGCCAATAGCACCGTATTAAAAGTAACATTGTGCAGAATGAAGGTAACACTGGTACCTCTTACTGATGTCACTGTCACTAACAAGCAAAAGATCAAGACATGTTTTTTTCTTGAGTCTATTTAAGTGTTGAGTGTTGTCCATACTTCACTAGAAGATAGGAATCAGCCAACTCTCCTCCAGCTGTACATTATTTAAAGGGATCCCGCTGTGCTCCACTAGGCCAGGAATGGTGGGGAGGCTTCAGTTGAACTGACAGTGGTGGTTCACTACAATAGATCTTGAGAAAGCCTTCAAAACTCTTCTGTGGGAAACTTGTCAGTGTGAAGAAAATGTTACAAATGTAAAGTCAACCGTTGAATCCAGGAAAGAAATGTCAGTGTTTAGTGTTCAAACCACTGATGTCAAACCAACCTGCAAAGATGGAGTTGTGGTAGGGAATAGGGTGTGATTGTTTAATACCTATATATATATATATATATTTTTTTTTTCTATTTTTTTTTTCCAGAAACCCAAAGTTGTTACCATGCCCCTGCTCATCCACATTGAGAGGAGTCAGTTATGGATTCCCTATGTGTATCTTTGTTTGAAGGCAGGCTAGTGGATAGCAACCACAACCTTTGGTCTTATCTGACCTTGGATCAGTTGGGGATCTACCAGAAAAAAAAGTGAGAAAACTGATTAAGCCCTTCTGTGCTAGCTTAATTTCTGCTTGAGCTTTGCTTCTGACCCTGATGTCGATAAACTAGTCTCCCGGGAACAGCCCCCTGTATGTGCAGCAATTTTACCGAAGTAGGCAAAGTCAGACCTGCTGGTGAGATGATGCCCATGGGCCCAGAGAGAATTTTTGTTACAGTGCATACATCCATTACAAAAATAATAGCTTTAAAACGAAACAGTGAACACTGAAGTGCAGGCATTACAGTCCAAAGGAGGTGATACACACAGCCTTTGTGCTAGTAGCTTTCATTGATATGAATGGGCCACTATGTTCTATCCAGTGTTTTTATACCATCATGGGATTAGCTATAGAAAACTACAATGCACCATCACAGAGTCCTGCTTAGTTCCTTCTATTACGGCATTTATCCAGACCCGGTGAGAGACAGTTTGGATTGTATAACCTGCACAGCATATTATTTCAAACACACTGGTTAATAAAAAAGGATAATCACACCAACAGATCATTTTTTGTCACTGTGAAAACAGATTAAATATACTGCTGCATTGTCACAAACATAAATATGTTTGTAATATATAATACAAACATATTTAATTTTTTTATGTTGCACTTTGTTATAACAACTGAAGCCAGAGCGGAGGAAAGCAGACATTTGTTGAAAAAAATGTATAAAGTACATGTTGGTGAAGTAAATGGTTTTGACTGTATACTATAATAATTAAATTTTGGTAATGAAGAAATCCTGGTTTCTAGATGACTTTGAATTTTTTGTTGTTCGGGTTAGGGTTAGCATTACAGGGCATAACAATGGGGCCACCCCACCTTGCACCTGCATAGCTTGTTTTCTTGTACAACACACCAGAGACACTAAAAGAGGACTTTGACTAGGCCTAGGACAACAATGTTGGGTGGGACTCACAATATGCTTAGCGGAGGTCTGTGCTCTTAAAGTGCTTTTCTAGTTTTTGATGGAATAATCAAAAAACAATGCAGTGTTACCCTTATATACAAAATGAAGCTTGTTATTACAGCACTAGTACTGTAATACTTTGTTTTCATGTATATTCTAATGTACTGGTCTTTTTCAGTTCTCAATCTAAAGAAAAAGGTAACACCAAGATCTTGATGCAAGATATCAAGATCAGCATTATTCTTCAAGTATAACACACGATAGGTAATTTATGGATCCGCACACAGTGGAAAGGGTCTTATTGACTATTCATATTGATTCCTTTTTTAAATCTCTTTTGCTCTCATGCATTCATGCCTTTTTCTCGCACTGCTGATCATGAGCAAATCTAGTCTCCATCCTGCCGCATGTTTTTAAAGGCAAAAATAAAAGAAATTCAACAGTGCTGAAAATTGCCCATCTGCTTGTGTACATGAACATAATGCAGCTCTGGTCTACATTTTGGCTGCATGGTTTCCCATCAGTGGAAAAAGAAAAAAAAAACAGAAAAAAAAAACAGGCAGAAAGAGAAGTGTTCCTTTTTCTGTCACAGTCTCCCAAAACGCAAACAGGCAGGTGATCACATACAAACAAAAACAAATTATGCACTGCGGCACCACTATCAACCACTATGCATTATGCCCCGTGCTTTTCACTAGAAAACTGATGGGGGGAATTTGCTGGCTGCTTGGCAACAAAACAAATGGAAAAAAGGTCCGGGTGATTCTTATTTTCCAGATGATTAGTTGCATCAGAAATAATTGTTGGTAAGATCATTGACCATAAAATTAATTATTAAGGCCTGAGCTTAATCGTTATTCCCTCACTGCGACTCTCTTCAGAAATAAATAGTTTCTAATTTTGTGATGGGTGAAATGGCAAAACAGCAGGTCTGTATACCTGATATTTTACAGTACTGAGATAGCGTGCTATAATGATTAGTATGAAGCTACTTTGATTGTTCACAGCAATTGATGCAGTAGTGCATGTGCAGTAGATTGATGTGGCGTCATATGTCTGTACGTGACTCTCCCTTATCTCTGAATTATGTGAATACATGAAAAAAATAATGACAATATACAAGATTACTTTTGTAGAATTGTGTTCAGAATGCACATATACAAGTCTGTGCTGCCTATGTAACACCACAAACTGCAAGTGCGAGGTGTCGATTGTGATATTTGGTGGCATTGTCAACACCTTGCCATGGTGCTTCGGAACCAAACATCACTTCTGTTATCACTTTTCCTCTCCTCATCGAGGGCATGAACATCTGCCGTTTTTTGTTTTTTTGTGGAGATTTAGCACAAAAATGGAGATTGCAAAATGTCCTTTTCCCCCTGTATGTGACAATTAAATTCTGCTATTGGAAAGCAGAAGCAGAAACGCTTTGCTGTTGTTGTACGCCACACTCCACAACTCTGCAAGGCTTGACAATTAATTGCCGGCTGTAACTTAAAACATTCTGCTTCTAATAGTGAGGAATATTGCTGTACATCGCTGTTTGTTGATTCATTGTCTTTAAACAACTGCTATTCACATAGTACAGATCCATATTACACTGCAGTATGTGTGTTATTAGGTTAGATCACTTCACCTATTTCTCAAAATTGGCTTTTTTCCATAAACAGGCACATCACATTCATTACAACCTGGGAGAAGCAAAAAGACAGACAAGACATTTTGATTGATATGTTTAATTTACTTTTATTTTTTGTTCTTCACAGTTTAACGCTAACCTTATAAAAGCTCGGCTGTCAATTTGTAATGCTGTACAACCCATGTTTTGAAATTGAAAGTGTAAGAAAAGCAGTTATATGTGGTGCATCTGACACCAGGGCATTCTGAAATAAGCCCCTATTTAATATAAGGACCAATGCCTCAGCTACAGGTGTTCTCATTAATGAGATTCAGAATATATAAATATATGTCTGGTCGCACTGCGAATAAACAAAAATAAAAAAAAAGGTTAAATTCCAGGCATAAAAAAAAAAAAAAAAAAAAAAATCAAGAAACCTCAATCACCAGTTGCCAAAATCAACCAGACATCCCTGCCTCATCAATTTACATTTGAGCTCTTCAAAGCTGGATAATCATTGCTGTGTAAATAGCCATTATATCCACAGGATAAACGGGGATCCAACTAAACAAATGCATGCTTCTGTACCTATTTGGTGTAATAGAATCACAAATAGGATTTCATGACAGCTAATTGGGTTGTAGGTTATTATCAATAATAGAGTACACTGTGATTCCACTTTGGTTTCAAATGAACGCAAATAAATATGTAGCTTTTAATACAACGTGAATGCATTTTATTTATTTTTGATGAGCTTTTAATACGTCTAATTCATCGCGTTGCCACGATGACACAGGGGTTTAACTCGGGAGCATTTGTAGCGAGTAAATAAAAAAGCTAACGCCCTCCGCGGTGCAGCAATAACGGCGTCTTCGGCGTGCACTGTCTACAGCTGAGTGCAGCACAAAGATCACATGGACTGTAACTCATAAACACATCAAGCTTCCCCATTCAGTGCTCAGGGCCTAGCCTGCTCCGCTCTGTAGTTAACTGTCTCTGAGTGTCAAATCCTTCATCCTGATGCAGGAGACACACATAGAGAAGAATTGCTGCGCCTTTCATTTTATGGCTGTGGATGTCGGTGGAGGGAAGTACCGATGAGTGAGTCAGTACCGGTTAACTTTGTCGCTAATGCTGTGTGGCAGCTGCGCAGGTTTCTTCAGCTCCGCTTAAGGCGCAGGCTGGTTTGAACTACTCCACTCCCACAGTTCTCATTCAGCCAAGTCAGGTTATTTAACTGCAGAGCAAAGTCAGGACGAATGGGGAGGAGAAATTCATCAGAAAAAAAAAAAGGTCACAGGTCACTGCAGGGTGGAGAGAGAAAAAAAGAGAAGATGAGCCTGTGTCCAAATTGAGCCCAGAGTGGTGCTAGATGACGTTAATTAGAAATTAAATGTCATCCTCCTGTAGAAGCCAGTTCAGGTAAATTATGCTTCTTCTCGTCAGTGCTTGTTCCTGTTCCCTCACATATCTGCTAACACCTTCCTCTATGTGTCCCCCGAAAGAAACTGACCGAAGGGAAAAGTGACGATTTGCTCATCTGTAGACAAGCGGATGAAACTGCTGCATGTAACAGATAGACATGTATGCCGAGGCGATGCATTCGTTTCATGTTTTCAGCTGTAGGCTGCCTGTAGTGTCAGAGTTGATTACCTCAACCACCACAGAGCCTGTTAGATGCAGTTTAAGCCGAAACTTCTGATACTTAGAGAGCTACTCTGAAGTCGACGGAGATAATCCTGGAAGGTCTGTTCCTTTTGATTTGTGGCCTATAAAATACAGAGTGTATTTGTCGCCATCAAAGGAGCCGATGCCACAATGGTCTAAAGCCACTATGTGGACTTTTTTTGATTATCGCGTCTAAAACTTATTCCGGCATCTTTCATGCTCTAATATATTTGCGGTCGCAGGAAAATAAGATCATCTCGGTTGATGAAAAAGTTTGCTTTCACACAATTAATCTCAGTCTTTGGGGTCAAATCCTACACATACAAAAGTGGCTTTATTATAAAGTGAAGAAGCAAGGGAGTTTCATAAGCTCTGAAGATGAAATCCAGCAATATTTTATCCTGAATACATTTTTTTTTTACAATATTATTGTGTAGCTTTGAATTTATAATAGACTTTGTATTATATGAATCCTTCAGAAATGAGTTCATTTAGATCACGATTTCTATTCTTCCCAAGTAGTCAGTAAAAGTCTATACTTTTACTTATGTAGGTTTGTCAAATACCATTTTTTTTTTTATTTTTCATGGGAGCAATTGAACTTTTACTTGAGTAAAGATTTCCAGTACCTCTACCCATCACTGTCTATTTAACAAGCGCAAACCAGTGGGGAGGGCGGCTCATGCTAATGTATGAAAGTAGGATGAGATGGAGGTAATTAGGGAGGTGTTGACAGATGAAAGAAAACAAATTGGACTTTGAGGGCATCAGCGAGAGGGGACTTGTCTCAGCACCTGTCATCTGGGAAAGATGACAGCGAGAGCGCGAGTCTCGTGACACATATATCACATAACCAAACATAAATGTATGTTTTTTTTTTTCTTCCCTTTTTTTATGAGAGAAAATGCCCAAGCGTCTCCTATGTGGGTTAGACAATAAATGGTTGGGGGATAAATAAATAAACATGCATGCAGTATAGTGCATCCATAAATCTGAGCAAGATCATTTAGCCAAGAAAGAGTCAAAATGATGGACTGTGCTGATAA
Organism: Lepturacanthus savala; assembly: GCA_030544235.1. Taxonomy (NCBI): domain Eukaryota; kingdom Metazoa; phylum Chordata; class Actinopteri; order Scombriformes; family Trichiuridae; genus Lepturacanthus; species Lepturacanthus savala. The sequence goes on along the minus strand of CM060462.1, from coordinate 20,551,773 downwards.
TCACATGCTAAGCAAGTGTTCTGTGAATGACTAACACAAAGTGCACAACTGTTAGACGCAACACACACACACACATACACACTGCATGTCCACTCCTCCAAGCTTGCAATTTATGAAATGGGTCAGATGTGACTTAGATAGATTTATGTATATTTTTGTTTGCCTTTGTGTGTGTATGTGTGTATGTGTGTTTGTGCTACAACGAAGCGCCAGGGAGTGACTGATCGGGCTTCATTGTGGATGTGGCAGAATGCAGATGTTTCTCAGAACTGCCTTGCTATGATTTAATGATGAAAAGCAGAAGGCAGCAGACTTCGCCTCTGGAGAGGCAGCCGGTGCAGACTACGTCAATATTAGAGTCAAGAATCAAAGACAGGAGAGAATGTGATTTATTTGTCACTTTTTATTTGAGTGTTGCTTATAGAAACAAGTTTTGGGAACTCTTTTTATCTCCACGTCTTTCATCTTTTTTTTTTTCTTATTTTTTTAAGCTGTTTGAAAAGCATGTTTTTGACTATGTTTATGTCATCAAAATGGAGCCGCGCCTGACGGAGAGACCGTGATTCATTTTATGGACGAGCCCAAAGGAAATCCAAACGTTATGTTGACAGCAGGCAATGTCTATCAGCTGCCGATGTTTCGCTTGATTTGATTTGTTTTTACAGCTTGTCAGGGTTCTGGAGGAACACTTTGAGGAATAGAGTAAGACACTGAAATATGCTTTCTAAACATGATGAAACATGAAAAAAAACAGGAAATACACGCATCTATTTGAGGTTCAGTGTTATCAGATAAGTCCTCCGGCTCTAGTCATTTTGCCGGTTCAAGAAGGTGTTAGAGTAAGGCAGAGGTGTGTGAAAGAAATGAATGATAGAGAATTAAACTGAGCAAAAACAAGACAATCACATCTGTGGCCTGTTATCAATAGAAATTGCATTTTTCAAGGTGACCAGCAGATGGCACAGCACCTTTGGTCTCAAAAGGGAGGGAGAGAGAATGAGAGCAGGGAAGAGAAAGAGATCTTTTTTTGTGAGTTTTGTTTTCCCGGTTGAATGATCTCCCTCAGTGGTCTGATTGTGAGAACAGACTCATAGGACGTGCTCTCTCACCACAGGTGTCAAACCGCTGCTGGATGAGATTATTTGTGGGGGTCGAGGAGAGGGGGGTGGGAGGGGGGGGGTAAGTTTGTTTCGTCTGTGTTTTTTTTTTTTTTTTCCTGCTCAGCGTGTGCTCCTTCTTCTCATTAAACCTGATATTGTGTTCATTTGGAACGCGACGCAAGTTGTTTCTGACTTGCACAGTGTGCTCCATATGGTCGCACTCAGGAGGAGAAAAGGCAGGGACACAGTGAGAAATCTTGTGCTCTGAGTCATGAGCCCTTTCACTATTTGTTTTCTGTCACATAAAAACCAAAGTCACATCAGTTCGTCGTTCTATCATACTGAGTCTTTACTGTGCAGGGATTCTGTACATTTTACTGTCTGATTGTGGCTTTCAGCGAGACTTGTTGGACACGGATCGCTACAGTGGCTGAAATACCTGATATCATGACAACAGGCGCTATTGTACGGTGAATCATCACTTAATCTATTGCTTTTTTTCTCTTCTTTTGTTTGAATGATATACTTTTCAATGTAGATTGTGCTTGAGAACTCAATATTCAATTTCAGCTTCTTGTTAGTTCTTGCAAATGAAAACTCAACTTCTAGATCAATAAAAGAAATGCAGTTTTGAATTAATTCATAATAACGCTGCTATCCGCTCTCACAAGAACTAACATTATAGAGTCAGACTTAACTGAAGAGTTAAAAAAATAAAAATCAACTCTTCACTTTCATTCTTTCCAATAACATGATTTGTATAAAGTTGTGTCTGGCATTTGCTCTCTCCTGTCAGATTTTAATTTAAGTTTGCTTAATGTTTTATCCTTCTTAGGAACACCCAAGGGTGAACGCTCTCCCTCATAATTTGCAGGCTTGCTGGAATTTAAACCTTCTAGCGGCAAAGTGTCGCTACTCGCTTTGTGTTTGCTAAAGTGAGAGTGTTTGGTCAGGCAAATTATAAAAAACAAGCGGATAATAAGGGTTAGCAGGCAAGATAAGCCATAATATCTTGTAAACTGGCAGCAGGGATAGTGTAAGCCGGTCTTATGCTAATATTACTACAAGTGACTTTCAGCAACAGAGAAAACGCGAATATCCTCAAACATGCTTAAACCCACAAACAAACACACACACACCGCCGCAGACGACACACGCAGAACACGCACGGGTGCTGCATGTCATTTCAAATTAGATTTTTTTCTATTTGCATCTTTGCACGTCTTCTCTCGGTAAACCTCCTAAGATCTGACCAAACAGAGCCATGATAAGATATTTTAATGCCCTGAGTGAGATTTCAAGCCAGTTTTCTATCATATATGTCAAAAGCCAATCATATTTATATAAACTAAGTTCTCATCCACACATAACATTGTTTTTTGCCCTTAATCATGTTTACTGTATGGAAATATCACTACCCTTCCTCCTGCTGTGCTTCCTTTTCTTTCCATTCCATAGTGCCTTAGAGTATTTTCATACATTTCTTCACATTATGCTTATAATGTCGATCATGTAGTGATCTAAAACCTTTAAAATGTGACCCAGGATTCAGCGAGGCTGTAAAAATGAATTCTACTACATTTTAGTTATGTGTGTTTAATGGTTACTCACCATATAGGACTTCACGTCATATCACAAACTCTTAGTATAATACCTTCATTGATCCATACATGGATCCAGATTGCCTAATTATACAATATATTTGAATTTCGAATATTATTTAATGGATTTATGATAATACCGGATAGAGATAATACTGTATATGGATATTGCCCGGTGGTACAGGAGCTGCCAGTATCAGTACTGCTAGCTTGACACTTCCCGAGCAGCCAACAAATAGATGTCTACCTCGCCTAAGGCCATCTTCTTTGGCATCAGCAGGAAGAAAAACATAAGAAGCCACTCTTAATTAAGCGTGGATGCACCAAACATGTCAGATGGCTCGCCTCATGTCTCTGTCTCTGTTCACTTCTTCCTGCACACTGTTTTTAACAGTGTGTGCAGACACACAGCATGCATTCCACACCTTTTGTGAAACCGATGCGATGGCTAATCACTACACTTAAGCTGTCACACAAGCAAACAAAAGAGGGAACTACTTTAGAACAACTTTTTTTTTCCCCTTTTGCCCATGTCATGTCTATCTTCGAAAATTCCACATCTGATTATCTCTTGACATTTATCCAGATTCCTACTGTTTTACAAGACCTTTACATTGAATTGTGCTTGATTTATCATTTTCAGTAGTTGCCGGGCAACACTGCCGGGCATGTAGAGATTGACATCTTCCTCCAAGGGGATTATAGCTGGAAACTATATCTATCTATCCATCTATCTCCCTATCAAATTAAACCCCATGTATTTAAATCCAAAGCCAACATATGCTCCATAGTCTCCAAGGTCTGTAATTCCTGCACACCCTAGTTCTCTCCCTCTCTATCTCTCTCTTTCAGCATCCCCCTTTTTTCTCTTTTCTTTATTCCCCCTTTTTTTGTTTAATTGAATGCTGTGTGCTTTTGGAGCTGTCCTAAAATATATAATGAGGTCATTTGCATTAGACTGCAGATTGGCTGACCTTTGCTTTTGCCAATAATTACAGTAAAACCCTGTCTCTGTCTGTCATCACCAAGGATGTGGCAGGGACCTCTCTGTGCTCACAAAAGGTTAACCGGAATCTTGTGTCTGGACTTATGAAAAAGCCTGAGGAAAATGTCATTAGAGCACAGGGAAAAGACACTCGGAATTAACAACTGGAAATTCAATCAAGATGGCTTTAAGGACGGGGTGTGAGCATGCGTGTCTCTCTTTCTTTCTGTGTGTGTGTGTGTGTTACCATGGATATCTGCATCAGAAGGGCTAGAAGACTTTTCCCAGGAACATTTGTGGGTTAAAAAATTCTTAATCTCACAGCAGAGTGCAGAACACAGGGAGAAGGGGGACACCCCGGGTGCGGCTTATGCTAACACACAGACCACGCGCCGCAGACCACTTTTGACTTTGCCGACACGCAAATAGACTGACAACACAGCACCAAACAAATCAGGTTGTAAACACTCCCCGCAGCACGGCCCACACACACAGGACAGCATGCCGCCACCACCGCCGCCGACGTCTAGGAATTTCATGGCCTTTCATCAATTACGCCTGACATTAATTGCGCCACGTATTTATGGAAGGCTCGCAAATTTTTTTGCACTTTTCACCTTGCTGAATGTTTCTTACCGCGCATGAATGTGCAATTTGCATGCTGTCATCGGTTGTCATTGTGCAGTGAAACGTGACTGTATTTACCATGTGTTGACTCCCCCCCCCTCCTCTACCAGGGCCTCGAGTCAAAAAAACAGATCTCACAATACCACCCCCCCCCCCACCCCAGTCAATCTCGGTATTCTGAAAGTGGGAATGAAGCTCACTATCCATCAATGCCTTCCTCATTTGCTGAACGTTTAAACGGGCAGTTTACAGTTCAGACGGAAAAAAAAAAAATGCTGAGGCTGCTTATCCCACGCTGCAGTACCGATCGGTACTCGCGTCGCTCGGCTCGGTGTGAAAATGATGTGTGACAAGCTAAATTTTTTTTTTTTTTTTTTTTGGAGGGGCGGCGGCAGAGCAGAGCACTAACATCAGAGGCTCTGTTTTGTGCTCTTGGTTCTAGTCGCAGCGGCGCGTCACGTTTCACCTGCCGGACGGCTCCCAGGAGAGCTGCAGTGACAGCGGTCTCGGGGACCACGAGCCTGTAGGCAGTGGCTCCCTCCTCACACAACCTCTCCCTCTGGTGCAGGCGCAGGACGACTTCTACGAGCAGGCCTCCCCCGACAAGAGGACCGAAGCTGATGGCAACTCCGATCCCAACTCTGGTGAGTTTTCGACGTAACTTTACACATGCATGCTCTCTCTCTCTCTCTGTCTCTCTCTCTCTCTGTCTCTCTCTCTTTTGCAAGCTGTGTATGTGAAAAAGCACCATGTAGACATTCTTTTTTTTAGACGAGACAGCAGAACGTGGGGGACGCTTTGTCTCGAAAACTGCCATTTAAAGAAAAGCAAAGAAGACGCTTCGTTTTGTTTTTTGTTTTTTTCGCTTAGGGGAATGACGGAAACTCCTTGAAAGGAGATAACAAACAGTCACGTAAAACAACATCAGTCTCTATAAAGAACTCAATGTACCAGAAATCATTTAATTTCGAGTCATTTGATTGTTCAAGTAGGTTTCTAGTGGATACACGAGCAGGTCATTCATTTCTCAGTTAATCATCCAGACGTGTTCATCCCTCCCAGGAGCAAAACCTGGGCCTCCCATAGGCTCCCTCACCTATTTGTGAAACTCATTTGATTTATTTAGAGATGATTTCCCAGTTGGAAGTCGTGGTGCTCGGCTGAAGATGTTAACTTCCCACTATTTCTGGTGGGAACGTACATCTCCGACCCAGTTTTCTCATTTTATCATTAAGAGGTGAGGCATGTGCGAAGATCAAGCGCATCGCCCCAAGGTCGATGCCAGCTTGCCTGCTGAGGGTGGAGCAGCCAGCACCACATAAATACAAGTGCAGTGGGTAAACTGTGTGTGTGTACGATTTCATACACACTCAAACTTAGCAGATGCACTCACAGTTGGCAGACGTACTCGGCGAGCACCGCGTAGGCCTACTGACTAAGAATGCGTGTCAACAAATGAATCCAGCTGCACATGGTGGAGCCACGTGCCACCACAGTACAGATAACTCACAAACACAGATGTTGAGTTTAGTTCAAAGGGAGTCGACAAGTGAGGGAGAAGATCCTCAACTGTAGTATGCAATAAATATAATGTATCCGATAAAGTATCATTAAATGGTTCATGCACAAATTTAGAATGGTTTATTAGTCTTTTTTTGTGCATTCTTACTATTAGGGTGGAGTTTAGTGAAGGGAATTTTGGCTCTGTTTAGTGAGTCGAATCATTTGGCTCAGCTCTCTAAGAAGAGGTATATCACTTATACCTTTTGTAATTCAGCAAAATTCAGCACTGTTTTGACTTGTTATTTGTATTTGAAAACATACACTACTGTTCAAAAGTTTGGGATTATTGAGAAATTTCCGTATTTTTGAAAGAAAAGCACTGTTTTTTCAATGAAGATAACTTTAAACTAATCAGAAATAAACTCTATACATATATATATATATATATATATTACCATATATAGACAGTTATTGGTATTTTGCAGTTAAAAATAGTGATCATATCCACATGTACATGTATGTATGTTTGTATGAGAAAAGTGCTCATCTATATAAAACCGATGTAACACTCAAACTATTGAAAGTGAAATGAAGATTGTAAGTGTTCATAATGTTCTGAATGTGTACTCTGACATTTGTCTGTAATTATGGATAATTTAGACAGTTGGAGTAATAGCCTAGAGCTTTTGGTTGATCTAAGCATCAACTACACAAATTGTAATGCACCTAACAGTCAACAAATGTTTTGTAAGCATTGTTTGCCTGTCAGCACACAATTTAAAATGATAACAGTGATCTTTGACTTGTTGCTCGGCAGGATAATGATTTTTATGTCCAGTCGATGATGGATGTTTTACCTGCTGGTGATACTCTCAAATATATGAGCTCTCAGGTTAAATACTGTAGTTGTGAGTAAACTTCTGTCAGACATTGCCAAAAAAAAAACAAAAAAAAAATGTCGTTGATAAAGGAAAACAGGATCTGGAAGATATTTGACACTATTATGTTCTAAGTTGAAGTGTGCAGCATCTTCTAACAGATATGAAAATTACCTCAATTCATTTCGGTGCTTTAGAAGAGGACCTTGACAGTGGGTGGTCTTATTATGACAGTGTGTTGTTCAGCGTCTGACAATGGTGTCTCCTTTTTTCTGACACATTTAGACAGTTCAAAAGACCTTCTTAAAGAATAAAATATGCAGCGCTCTTTTTTTTTTTTTTTTTTTGCAGGATATTGACACAAATATTTAGTTTTAAGGCTTTTTTTTGTTTTCTCCTTTGGTTCCAAGCAGCAACAGGACTCACATAGAAGACTGATCCCAGTTTCCAGATTAAAATCATAGCTGTATTGATAATTAGGGAGTTGGTGTATAGCTTGTAATACAAACAACCAAAATACTGGGGCATCCAAAAATAAATTAGAATTCTTAACAAACATTTAGTTTATTAGCATTTCCACCCATATACACTTTCAGTTGTGTTTTTTTTTTCTTTTTTTGTTGATGTACATATAATAATGCAAATAGACTGAATTATATGAGGCCTAATTTAGTCAGATTCAATGCAGCTGATGCAGCATCTGCACACTATTCCCTTTGATTTTCTTAGTGCCTCAATCGATACAGTGATCGGGGGTTGAAACTGATTCATCTAATAACCCTTGGATCTTGGAATCCCTATCTGAAGCATGTTTTAAAAGCCAACTTTCTAATTATCCTTTATGTACTACAAAGAACATGGTTAGTCTCCTGCGTAGGTTGTGACTTTCGTCTGAACTACAGAACCATACACAGTGTGGGAGTTGTGAATGTCTGATGTCTAAAAAGTCTTTTATTCATAATGGAGTGAAGCATAAAGAGAGGTTTTATATGTCTTTGTAACTGGAAAATATTTCAAAAGTTGTACCACAACAAGGTAGAGGAAGAGAAAAAAAAAGTTAAACCGTGAGACTGGAAAAAAATCACAGTAAAAGAGGGGTGATAGTCAAGAGCTTCTCTGTTTCGGTCAGCATCTCGATTATTTTGAAAAGAAAGAAAATAAGTCTGAGAGCTTTTTTATTTGTACAGAAGCACACCATTTGCAAAACAACTGTTCAAAAGTACATGTGCATGAGATGGTAAAAGCTTCTCAACATTAGCTGTCCATGGTGCTGAAGTAACACTGTACAAAGCAAACTCAGAATTAAAATTATACAAAAGATACAATTGCAGCAGGTTGAATTATATGATATATTGTGAAAATCAGCCTTATTTACAAGTCAATAGTGACACAACCAGCTCATGGCACTTTACATGTTTCTGATTCCTGATTTTCAAAATGACACGTTTTTAAGAAAAAACCTCAAACAACAGAATAAACAGTGCAGCACAATTTCACTAAAGATAAGAGAAAAAGTCTGCCTGAACACACTAGAATGGGCTCAATGAAAATAATAATCTAACTAATTGTAATGGTTTAATGGATGTTTTGTTCTTACTGTAGTTAATTGTGGTTTCGCTTTGTCTCCATTCTCTTTTTGTTTTCATTTTCTTTGTATAATTTGACTCATTGTGAAATATTTTACAAGTACATAAAGCTTGAATGAAATGTGATTGCTGGACCAAAAAGCGGACTGATGATGATGATGATTTATGATGTGACTGGACAGTGTTTTTTTTTTCTATGGAACTAACCTGGCATAATTCAAAATATGTATATATATAAGTATATCTGTGCCATTCTGAATCTTCACACTGTATTAGCAGCTACAAAAAGAGTAGCTATATGTTTGTGAGCTTTCTTTAACATTCAATAATGAACAGTAATGACTAGCTAAGCAGCTTCCCTAACCTCTGGGTTTAAAGTCGTTTCCCTAACATTTTCATGTAAATGCAACACAGTGTTAATAAGTGTCATTAGTTTTAGATAGTTACTGATAAGGGGGCGGTTTGATCATACACATAAAAGCCAAGGCACATAATTACTGATAACAACTGGGTTTCGTGGGAACATTAACATATGCATAGTGGAACCGTGCCCCCTCAAAAAACCGGATGCTTTCAATCTCTAATGAGATGATAGAACATGCTCATACATCTAGTCATCTCTGAGAGTGCTTTGTGTTTTTTTTTCTTTTTTTTTTGGTGCTTTTGAGTTGCTTTATAGCTACATAGCGATTTGCAAGATACATTTCAGTATCAATTTAGCCTAAAGGTGCTTTTTAGATAACGGTACCCAGGGGCATTTGTAAAATGTTCATATTTCATCATAGTTTACTTTTACTTCAGCGTGAGCATTACTGAGTATAAATGCCAAAATATTGAAAATGAAATGTCTGTCTCACGCTATTAAAAGACAAGACAACCACAAGAAGCCGCACGGTGTCTATTCACAAATACAGAGCGAAGCCTTTCTCAGAGTTTGTGTAGGAATAAAAGAAACATGAAACAAGCAACCAAGTCACATACACATACATAATAAATGCACATATGGTGTGCAACATAATTATGTCAATCACTTACATTTCTGAAAAATATTACAATTGATTCCTGAGCTGTTCAGTCCATCAGATCGGTTGTGCATGGAAGAAAGTCCCTAGACTACAAAGGAGCTGAAATAATACATGGCAGGAGAGTGCCCAGAATAATCAGAGGAGGGAGAAGGGGAGAGAGAGAGAGAGAGAGAGAGAGAGAGAGAGAGAGAGAGAGAGAGAGAGAGAAAGAGAGAGAAGTCATGTTTATGTATTAAACATTTAAAACAAGTGCTATATAAATGATTTAAAAACATTAGACGGACACGGAACACAGAGCAGTAAGACAAAGGGATCACTTGCACGAACACACACACCAACACATTGACGGCTTTCTAAGAGATGGACTCCAGTGGCTCTCTGCTCCTAACAAAGACCGTCATTATTTCATATCCTGGCTCAACCTCTAGATGCTGAATCTCAAATCCTAAGTCAATTTGAGTCAGTTGCACGTGTTTAAATGCATTTCAAAAGTTGGGAATGTGGATAATGTGGATGCAAATGTGGATAAATAGATAGTGAAGCCAGATTATATATTAATTATATTAAACACGTATAAGAATGTGCATTTAAAGTTAACAGTTTAAAGCATGTTTGAAATTTAAATAATTCCAGGCTTAAAAAAAACAAACAAGACTTGCACTAAAGGTAATGTAGCTTAAACGGGCGCTGACAGTAGAACTGAAGCATTACTAATAAAAAGCTTGAGACAAGCAATGAGAATGGCCATTATTTTAAAATCCCCCTCCAGTCAAAGTGTGTTTTATTTATCGTTACCTCAGTTGGTGTTTGATGTTCAACGTATAGAATAATGTATGAGCAGTTTGACACTAGCAGATTGTTTTCACATTCATCTGCCGACGTGACAATGTTTCTCAGCTTTTTTCTTTTTGACTGTTTATTTGCAATTTTGAGATATTAACAAATCAGCAAAACAGCAAACACACACACACACAAACAGTTTATGACAAGTCAGTCAGTCAGTCAGTCATTTTCTATACCTGCTTATTCCTCATTAGGGTCGCAGGGGTCTGCTGGAGCCTATCCCAGCGCGTTACGGCGAGAGGCAGGGATACACCCCAGATGGTCGCCAGCCAATCGTGGGGCACACACACTATTCACTCACACACTCACACCTATGGGCAATTTAGAGTCACCAATTAACCTCAGCATGTTTTTGGACTGTGGGAGGAAGCCGGAGTACCCGGTGAAAACCCACGCAGACACGGGGAGAACATGCAAACTCCACACAGAAAGGTCCCAGACCCCGGACCAAGGAGGTCTTGAACCTGCGACCTTCTTGCTGTGAGGCAACAGCGCTAACCCCTGCGCCACCATGTCGCCCTTTATGACAAGTGTGTTTTGAAATAAAAACGGTAAGCATATTCACATATTCTGAATTTTTCAATGAGGTAGAAGGAGATTTATTCATTTTAAGAATTACTAATACTTCTTTTTTGGAAGAACCATATCAGACTTATTAATATTCAAACCATGTCTGCAGGGGGTCTTTAAATATTCTAAATGATATTTAAAATGAACAGAGGGGGAACAAAAAGTGGTGGAGGAGAAGGAGAAATGGAGAGGTTCATCCGGTGGAGTGGGTGGGGAGAGTTACAGGAGTTGTGGTGACATCTGAGAAAAATGGAGAGCACACAGAGGTCTCTTTTGAGGTGGAGCTCCAGAAAAAACACACACACACCTGTCAGAGTATACAGTTCTTTCCCAATCGCTTTTACACTTGTCTCAATACCATGTCCACCTCTTTACACAGTGTGCCTTTGAAACATGCACCTGAGCACAATTCACTTCAACCACCAAAACACTTAATACTTCACCCAAACATGAGTCACGCTGCCTTAATGCAGCACTCTCTCGGCTTCTTTGTCACTCGATCTATAATGAACTAAAAAGCATAAGCGACTGTAAATGGATGAATGTTTTATTGTAGGAGAAAATAACTTTAACTAGGTAATGTAGAACAATGTATGATAAAGAAAAAAAATCACAAAAGAATCAGTATTCTACAGTGGGTTTTACTGTGCTTTGCCTCACAATCACAGTCTTTTTTTCCACAACGCAATACACTGTAGAAAAGACAAATACATTACAATTAATTACTCAAAATACATGACAATCACTGACAGCCAGGTCAGTTCAGAAGTTCATATATGGCAAAAGTGGAAAAAACCTCTTCAGTTACAACTACTTCTTTTATTTTATTATTTTATTACTATTATTATTATTTTATTTTATTCTTTTATTTTATGACATGCACATTCCAATGCGGGTTAGGGCTTTACAACTTAGAAATTACCTCAGATTTCATTGCAGCAACAATGGTGCAAAATATATCTTATAAATTAAAAGTCAGAAGTAAAAAGTAAATGTTTTCTATGACTTCTCTATCGACATGGTAACAAGGCTTTAAACAACAGAAACTAAATATACTTTCTGCTAAATTTGGAATAATCTGTTTGAATGCAGCATTTATATACATCCACTGTTATTCATGATTGGGATATGGACTGAATGTCAATTTTGGCAGTATTCAAATCCAGCTATATATTCCATTATATTTCTATGGTTAACTGAATCTATATATAGTGACTTCTCTTACTTAAACAGTGTATACACTACAATGTCACATGACACAGTCACTAAAACTGTGCTACTGTTTACCAAAAGTTCATTAAAGAACTATTTATGTACAACGTTATGAACAATGAAACACAATACAAACTCAAGTCAGATGAAAAGAAATGCACACGTGTGTGTGTATATGTATATATATATATATATGCATCATAGCAAGATGTAAGTGGAAGTTTACTAGCAAAATTATGATTTTTTTATCTTTTATCTTTGATCTACACTGAGTTAGGTGGTATTTCTTTCTATCTGCACTGTGCACATGGTTCTAGTGAAGTTGTCTTGTACAGAAAGAGTTAAAAATACATCAAATATTACATAAGGAATGTGGGAGGCTAAAAAAAACAAAGTCAGCAGTGATTGTATGTGTTACTATATTGGGGATTATAGCAAGCAAATAATACTCGCTGTTTCATCGCCTAATCTTCACACTCATTCATAATTAAATCAGGTGAACCAGAGGTGAGTCAGCACACTGCATATCTGCATCTAATCTTGATCAGATATAAAAGATGGATGATGCTGTTGGGTTGTTTCTGTTTGTCTGTTATCTTTCCTCCCCCCTTATTGAATGCAATTTGTTAGTTTCCGTTATTTTAAGTGGGGATAGGAAATTCCTGTGGGTCACTACAGCAGCTATTTTGCAATTCTGCAGGGAATCATGTACTGTACGTTGACCTGCATTGGACCCATAATTAAATGCCACATCAAGGATTAACCTACTTCTTCATTATATAGCTATAGGAATTACTAGCTTTAAATTGGTTAAAGGGATAGTTTGGTATTTTTGACATGAATCTGTATAGCATACCTATCATCAGTGTCGTACACAGCTTACCGTGGTGGTTGGAGGGGTCTCTCTCTTTCACACGTGTGTGCCTGCACAATCGAATTGAATCGAATCCCTGAACTTCTGGGAGACTTGGGATGATACAAGCTATAAACATAACATGATTTTTACACATAACATATGTGTAAAAATGGGGCACAATTGTTACTACCTAGAATGTAGCAACAGAGATGTGCCTGAATCTCCTCACAGATTTTATCACTTTTCTGTGACGGACGTCGTCTTACGGCAGCACGCAGAGATACAGAGGGAGAGAAAGTTGGGCCAAGTGATTACGAGCTGGGACTTTTTCATGGATATTGGTTTTGTGATGCATATAAATGATATATATGATGCATATACAGTAAATCACTCTTTTGAACACATGCTGTATGAGAAGAAAGACATTTTATTTTAGTGTCCCCCGGAAACCTGCTTGACTACTTTCGTTCTGACCAGAACTCGGCTCACGGGACACTGTCTGGGGTAAGTCAGTGTGAGTGTACGACACTGATGATAGGGATGCTATACAGATTGATGTAAAAAATACCGAACTATCCCTTTAAATTAAGGATGCAAAGAAGCTGCCTTCCAAGGGATTTCCTCTCCAGGAACAAACAGCATATATATATATATATATATATATATATATATATATATATATATATATATATATATATAGAGAGAGAGAGAGAGAGAGAGAGAGAGAGAGAGAGAGAGAGAGATAGTTTGGGGTCACCCAGACTAATTAGGTTTTCCCTGAAAAGCCAAACTTTATTTACCACAATGAGTTGTAAAATGATTATAAAATTGTATTTGATTAGCCTTCTGAGGCAATGAGCAAACACATTGTACCATTAGAACACTGGAGTGATAGTTGCTTTCACAGCCATTCTAATCAGCCAATCAGAGGAGAGGCTCATTAATGAAACAGACCGAAAGCAACACGTTTTTTTCCAGACCTCCAGAGAGAAGCTTGAGAAACTATATTGAGATGCATATAAGCTCATATTGGGTGTCACATGTCAACCCATGAAAAGTGTATTTATAGGGCCATTAAGTAAAAAGGTGATATTGCTCACATGTTAACAAAGCTAAAGTACAAATTGTGTGAAATAACATAATAGTGTAGCTTAACCTTCTGGACAGAGCTCATGGCAGGTTTGCAACGGAATTAACTTTGACACTGGATACTTTTTTTTTTTCTTTTCAGATTCAGTGTTAGTTGCCATACCAACCATAAGGGGTTTAGATGAACAACTGAAAATAATACATTGTAGTAAGTATAGCCATGAGCTACTAAATTGCAGGGCTCTGTACTGTGCTTCAGAATCATACTTTTCTTGTAATGTAAAGGTTCTCCGTGAGGGCGTACACATGTTTTTTTTTTTTTTTTTTTTTTTCTGTTGCTGGGAGTTTGGGGCAGGTGCTAGTTAAACTGTACCCGTGGAGCTGTTTGAAGATCAGCGATGTGAAAAGGAATGCCAAAATGGTTGGTCGCACTATTTATTCATAACATAACCAACTGGCAGCAACAGAGGAGCGGGGGAGGGGAAGGGGGAGAATGGACAAGGTGCTTGTTGAAGTAGCACGATGTGACTGGGAGAGGGGTAGCTGTTAAGGGGCTTGGTGAAAAGGGACAAAATGCTCAAATGCAAGATTGTTATGTTCTCTAGCATGAAAGTGGAACCACTTTATCCATTAATCTTTGATGCACAGGAACTGATGGATAACTCCCTAGTTGAGGTATTCTGCTCCATCCCAGTCTGCCATGCTTTGTCTGTCTGCATCAAAACATCTTTCCCAAGTCCCAAGCATTTATATTCAATAAAAGAATAACGCAGACTAGGTGGCATGTTTTATCTTTTTTTTTTCTTCTTCTTTCTTTTCATGATGATGGCTGCATAATTTATCAGCATGTTGAATATTTACTTCCAGGAGAAAATATGCTCCAGGCAAACAAGTTGGCCACAGCGCCATGTTTTTATAATGGTTAATGCCAAACTTCTGGTGCTATATTTCCCAGGCGTCCCGGTCGTCTCTCAATGGCAGAGAAGACTGGCAGCATCTATGCTGTGTTTTACCTTTGCGACACCAGACTTATTATCATGGGAGACGCTAGATTAGGGAGCTACTGTACACAAACAAGAGTTAATTTACTTTGGAACTTACACTATATAACTTTACTGAGAAGTTTGACTATTCAAACAGTGTAAAAAAAAAAAAAAGTAATAATTTACTTACTGAGTGTTTTTTTTCACCAGTCAAGCATTGACAAAGCTGATTTCACAAGCACAAAATGCATAAACCACCACACTGAATGGTGCTGTCAGTTTTCATGAAACACATTATGGCGGTTGTGCACAACTTCTCAGTAAAGTGTGCGATTTCTTTTTCTTTTCTTCCCCATTTACAGCACTGATATACAATATGCAGTAAGTTGCGAAGGGTTCATTGTGTTCATGGCTGAAGGAAATAGCTCGGCAATGTACATAAGCCATGACTGAGCAGAGGAAAGCAAATAGCTTATAGAAACATTCACAGCGGGAGGATTGATTTACTAGACTCAAAACATACTACCTGCAGACAGGAACGTATCACACTCAAGAGAATGATCTGGATACAAATATTTGTGTGCGCCTCTATATTTGCCATATATCTATACACACTGCATTTTTGTTATTATTTTCTGTTCATTCATTGTAAGCTTTCAAAAGAATGACGGGATGGCAGGAGAGCTGTTATGTTCACCTGTCTTCTTAACAGTGCTGAGAAATCTGGCTCCATCAAATTTATGACAGTTTCCATGGTTTCCATCAAAGGATGGGGAAAATATAAAGAAAACAGGATAGTTGTTATTTATTTTTTTATTTCTACGTTATGTTATATTTGTTTTGTGTCAGTCATCATATTCTCGAAACTCATGACTTATATCTCCTTCATACATGTTTTTGGTCATCATACATTATATAAATTGTAGAGAATAGATAGTTGTTTTTTTTTTTTGTTTTTTTTTTTTCCAGCTGCAATCCGACAAATATTCCAACATTGAGCAACAAGTAGAAAAAATGAGTTGAAAGTGGTTGGAGGTATTACAACATTTTCCACAGAGAAAATAGACTAAATATCGCAGAGCACAGCCTGGTGAGTGGGTGTGGATAATGTACTAGACATGTTGGCATTTTCTCTTGGGCACATTCACTGAAATTATGAATTCATTTAAGCTTCCATACTGCATATGACCAATTTTTATTTATTTATTTTTTTTTTTTGAATGCAGGCAGCAACATAGACTTGTGACTGTGCTTGGACAAGAAGCAGTGCCACAGCAGCACACTGGTTGAGCTGTAGGGGCATACAAAGCACTTTACTGCTACAGCCAAGAGCATTTTGTAATAATCCAGACATGAGGTTAAAAGTTGAGGCAAGTAAGCTTGGTGCCTAATAGCAAACATGGGTTAGTGTGAGTGCACATCCACTGCTGGGAAGTGGTGGAACCTGATAAAATAGCAACACACTTTTTGTACAAATGTGGACTTCTTTTAACTGGCATTTATATATATATATATATATATATATATATATATATATATATATATATATATATATATATATATATATATATATATACACACACACACACACACATTATTGTTCAAAAGATAGGGGTCACTTAGAAATGTCCTTATTTTTAAAAGAAAAGCACTGTTTCTTTAACTAAAAAAACAAAAACAAAATTAAACTAATCATAAATACACTCTACATTGCTAATGTGGTAAATGAATATTTTAATGTGTGTGCAAATGACATGGTTTTCGGTGATGATTAGAAAACCCTTGTGCAATCGTATTAGCACAGCTGACAACAGTTTAGTTGGTTAGAGAAGCAAGAAAACTGACCTTCCTTTGACAACGGCAACGTTTGAAGGAAAAAAAATATTATTTCAAATACAAATCATTATTTCTAACCTTGACAATGTCTTGACTATATTTTCTTTTTTTTTTAACTCATGTTGGTAAATAAAAGTGTAACTTTTCATGGAAACCACAAAAGTGTCTGGGTGACTCCAAACCTTTGAACGGTAGTGTACAGTATATACACAATAACCCAGTATCTTTTCCTTGAAATCGCTTAACACATACATACTTGGGTTTAGTTCAGTTAATCACCTGTTCTCTGCTCGAGCACAGCTGTCAAACATATTTTTTGTTAACTGCTGCAAACACAGATGAGTATTCAACTCGATAAACTAACAACCGGACCGAGAATGAAGACACACCAATGATTGAATTTAACATTTCATTCAATCTACTTGAAGTACCGCAATTTTTGAAGAATGAGAAAAAAGAAATGGAAAAGAAAATACAGAAAATAACATAAATGAGCTCCTGTTTGGTAGCTGTGTCACTTATGGAAGCTAATGTTAATCGACTTAGCAAATGTCTATGACTTAGCACTAAAACAAAAATATATTTTCATATTTTGTTAATATCTCTTTTCGCCGAACTCCAGCTAAGACCAGTCCTATTTAATAAAGTCGTGAGGAACATTAACATTGCATGCAAACTTTATGGGATGGTAATGAGTCCAGGCGTTACCATGGAAACTGAGTTCGAGATTGTGATAAACATTCACTTTTGAATGCAAAGGCATCAAAATGTAAATTAAATGTCTCACTGTTGTTTCCTTAGTAAATGACAATGATACGTGGAATAAGTACATTAATCAATGGGTAGGTGTGAGCTAAACAGTTTTCGTTCTACTGCTGCAAAATCATTTAACACACACCTACTCACATTATATAATTAATACCTTCACACTAACATGCACATATCTCAAACTCAGGGAAAAAAAATAAATATTTGCTTCAGTTACACTTATAGCAGGAAAAATAACAATGACTGACAAGGATAGAATGTGGTAAAAAACGCCTAGGAAAACCAAAGGACATTGTTAAGTAAGTAATTAGGCTGTGGACAGTTAATTAAGCATCATCTGGATCATTCTAGAATTGGAGGACAATATAGACATCAACACTTATTTTATTATTTTCTGTTTTGCAGATAAGATAAACAAATAACAAATCATGAAAATAATTTTGGTTTGTCAGGCTCAGGCATTAAAGGTACATTTTTAATGAGATGTTTTACATGTTGTGTGCTATTCTTAGTGCTGTTATAAATACTAATAAACCTGCAAAAGTGTATTTAATTGTTTTGTTTAGTGCATCCATCCATAAAAAGTCTGACATTTTTACTAATTTAGAACAAAACTAAACAGGTTCTGGTAGCAGCTTTGCACACGTTGTGGGACACAACTTCAGTGCGTATTGTCTAAAAAATGAACAATCTGGATCTGGAGTTTTGTCTCTGTAAAATTTACACAACAAGTTTAAATTTTAGTTTTTGGGCATGGTTATTTGAAATTTCATGGGTGGATTGCACACAGTTTGCTTTAGACAGTTTTGCAGAGTTACAAATTAGTTCTCTAAATGGTCAGCTTTTTCTTTTGCACAATTATCCACAGAAAAAAACAATGATATGGCAGCTTTATAGCAGAATTAGGACGGTTTGAAAGCATTCTCTCCATTGACGGAGAGCAACCAGCATGTCTACTGAATCGCTGAACTCTGTGCCAGCATCACCGTTGTTTCTGTCCTACAGATGCCCAGCAATTGACTATTCAGGATAAACAAATACCAGGCTGTCACTCAGGCTGGCAGCCGTCCGATCACCTCAGTCACAGACAACGAGATGGGGAGATGCCAAAACTGCCAATGGATGCCGTAGATCTCCTGACTATAGCCTCATGCTGCTGTGGCAGACCTTGAGTACATATCAAAGTTTGGTAAACCCTACATTGCCAGGCGCTATTCTGTCCATGAGACGTCTTCTATTACAAAGTTTTGTTTTGAATTAGATCATGCCGCCAACAGTACTATGACAGCCAGATTTACTGTTCTCCTTTCGGGAATTCGGAGGGATGATCCATGCATATTTGCAGTTTGAACTCCCCTTAAACCCCTCCTTAAATCCAGTTCTTCCGCATGTGAGGAAGTGTATGTTTGTGTTTGCGTGTTCCTTCTGATACCTAAATCCTATTGTGTGAAGTGGAAGTAGCAGGGTAGAGTAACTAGGGCCCCTGACCAAGCCTGTGGGTGGGTGGCATGGATTCATAAATCAGGGAGCAGTGTTAATCTCTCTCAGGTATTGGAAAGCCAGCCCTCAGTAAATATGTTGCCCCAGGATACAATGGGGTTTAAAGGATTTCTGTCTCCAAAGAGAAATTAGGCAGGAGCTTCAGAAGTGAGCTAAATGGAAATGCTTGCTGGAGCATACAGAGAGAGCAGGGTGCTGCTGTCAACTAGTAAACATCGTCTCAGAGTAGCCTCAGTCATTATCGCAGCGTTCGGTGCCAGCAGCGAGGGTGAGCAGACGGGTGGGCTGATGAAGAGCATCTTCTATGCCGATGACTAGTCACAATAGGGAGGAGAAGAATCTGAGGACCACTGGATTATATGGGAATCATAGTTATTTGCACACGTAGTAAAGTGGCTAATTACAGTAACTCGCAGTTACCTCCCTCTGCCTTTGTGCTATGGCTTCATTGGAAATATCGAATAGCTCATTTTAACCTGAAGACTGGAACAACTTGAAATACACACATCATTTCAAATTTGTATCATGGACAGTCATTTGAGGAATCAATTGGCTTGGATTCCTTATGCTATTGTGTTATTGGTCGTACGTCTTTGTCCCTTTTTTTGATAACTTTACTGCTTCGATTGCAGTTAATGGGGGTGGGGGTAATTGTCGGTAATTGGGAGAATTTATTCAGTTTATTTATCCATTATCTATACCTGCTGATCCCTATTTAAGGTCTTAGGGAGGGGGTCTGGAGCTTATCTTATTATCACAGCATGCATTGGGCAAGAGGCGGGGTATACTAAACACAAAGCCAAGCTATCAAAGAGTAACAGGAGTAAATGATATCACAGTAATGGAAACCATTTCAAAGGTCCATATCATAGAAAGTGAGATATTGATTGCTTTGTGATTATAGATCTAAGTGTTATACAAATAATGTCCCATGTTGCAAAACAGAAATACACACAGCCCATGTTCAGAAACTGTGTGTTTAAAGGAGTTGTCAAGACTTCCTTGAAGTTGTGATGACAAAACTCATCTATTCACAGCCATTCAAATCATCCAATCAGAAGAGATGCTCATTTATATTAATGAGACTAACACAAAACGTGTTCATTCTAGAGATCCAAAGAGGAAATTTAAACTATATTGAGTTGATTTTTGTTACTCAAAACTACAAATATATCCAGCAAATATGTAAAATATATATATATAAAAAAAGAAGCGAATTATGATTTTAGATTTTTTTCATCATTCACAGATTATATGTTGAGTTGGTAATATTCAGGCTTTTCAGCAATAGTTGTGTAGGCTGAGGCCCATTTTATGGTAAATATATTGGAAAATGCTTGCAGATCTGCAAAGGGCATGTCATCATCAATCTGAGCAATTACAGTGTTTAAGTTTCTTTTTATTCCCTTTATATAATTTATGATACATTATCATTTTTTTTTTCACTGTGATAACCTTATCTCTAATCTAAAAACTGATATTATATGTCATGTGTATACATATTTAAGTTTGGGGAATAAAAAATAGATTATTGTGTGTTACCATAGGTCAAATCCCATATAGTGCTTATTGTGAATGATTTTTCATGACATCCCTAAAAAAGGGGGAAAAAAAGGAAAATGTAATACATTTTCTAGAGCTATAATAACATGGTAATAGAACAGTGTAAATTAAAATGAATGTGATTTCTAAAATAATAAGACACCGGTCTGTGTTCTTTGTCTCCAGATTCAGAAAGCATAATTAGTCTTAATATCTTAAAAAAAAATAAAATAAAAAATGAGACATGAGGGCGTTTAGCACTAATTAGAGGTTAAGGTTTAAACATAAGGCCCGAGACGAATCATACAGTTGAGTAGCACAGATTATATTTCACATTGTCACATTCAGTGAGAGTTGTCTGATTGAGTATGTGGCTGATGCTGTGTTGACATTAAATAAACATGATTCTATGTGTTAATTGGTGAGCAGTAGAGGTGTCGGTAGGTGTATTTTTGAGCCAGTGCCAGGCCAGCTGTTTCCCACTGCCTGCAGTCTCTCAGCTAAGTTTATCTAACATTGTCTCGGCTCCAGCTTCGCACTTAATGCACAAACTTAATTTATTTAAACCTTAGAGAGAAAGCTCTCGAGCATAAACACTGTTGAGCCATTTTTTTTAAACAAAATTATTAGAAAATGTTGTTGTTGTACATTTTGATCATCTTTTTCTTTGTTGTGTTTGTTCCTCTGTATTGTTTCTGAAACCAGGCTGAACACAAATCATTCCGAAATGCCTCCTGTTGTGATGTCACAACAGGAGTGAAAGTTAATAGGATTCGTCCACAAGATTTATTGCTGCCACAACTCTTCCTAGGTGCTTTTGAGCATAAAAGCATACTTTTTATTTATTTTTTTTAATATATATAAACAGACCACATACATTTCAATATTAAACTAATTAAATTGAGAGAATGGCTTTTGAAAACATGACTAATATTTTCATTCAATGACAAGCAGAAATACTTACAGGCTATGACACTTAAAGACAGAGAGAGTGAAAGAGAGAGATAGAGAGTGAAGGAGGTCGTATTTATATTGAGACAGCAACTTAAATGGGTTATCATAGCATTAAAGTTCCACTCTGACTTGGCTCTTTTAACACGACACTGTGAGAGTTCCCACAAAGAAAACGGTATCTTCAGAGCTGCACCTTAACCTCGGTGAACTGATCTGGGAGTAGCGAACGCTGTGATAGGGACTAATCCCCTGCTGTGTGCTTTGAGCGGGACTCACAGCAATCCAGGAAACCACGGAGAAGCGAGGAACAAGTGCTCGGAAAGAGACTTCTGACAAACTGAAAAATGTGTTGAAGCGCTGCCGTCACTGTGATGAATCCTTCCAGACCTCGTCTCTAAAATTGGGATGGAATCTTAATGCGGCATGTGTGCATAGGGGTGAGGGGAGATCATGTTCGAGCGTGTGCGAACATACAGTGAATTTCTGAGAGAAGCATATGGTGTTTGGTTGGTGCAAAAAATCACCAGGAAGCAAGCTGATGCCTCCTGGTTAATTGCAGAAATTTTCCAATTAAGAACTCAGACTATGACATTGAGAACTCCAGCAGATGTTTGGAGGATGTCAGTTAAATAACAAAAAAAAAGTGTGCTTCCTGGTTGCACATGAGACATGTTAATGTAGATAGAGAGTCATTGTTATTTTTCTATTTTTCAATAGTTTTTATATAAGGCTCCTTAAGATATTATTCCAGATTCCTTCTCAGAAATAATGGACATGTTTACTGTCACTGTTCTAGCCACATATATTTTAACAATCAATCTGCCATAGCAGTACATCAGCAAATGATAGGTTTGTTTTCCGCCTGACAAAATGGTCGTCAGGTAAGTGTGTGTGTGGGGGGGAAGCATGGGCGGATGTGTTTATAACACAAAGGATTGACATTGTGTATATCACTGTACCACGCCGTCTATCTGAGGGACTAAAATATTTGTTTGCTCATCCAAGTGTCATGCACAATATCTCAGGAGCTGCTGTTCTGATTTTGACACAGCTTGGTGGAATGATGCATCTCACTGCTGCGTCCATGCATTTAAAACGACACCGGATAGCTGAAGGGGGGATCAACAATTAAGGGTCAACAAAGGTGACACATTTGTTAGTGACAGGCTGACAGGGACTTCACTGCCATAGAGGACAACATGTTTACTGCTGTTGTTTAGTGGACGCTACGGCTTTGACATGGCTGTGCTGCTGGTTCAATAAACCAGTGTTAACTATAGTCATGTTTGTCAAAGCCTAAAAGCAACAGAAAATAACAGTTCCATTCTATTGCTCCAATGTTGTGTTTTATAACAAGCGGCGGCGGTTGTAAATCAATTTTCATTGTAGTGCACTTAGATTTTTATATGCATTGTACTGAAGTAATAATGAGTGTGATCCTTCATCGAGTCTGTGTGTGTGTGTGACAGAGAAGGAGACAGAAAGATGGGTACTCAGCGGAGACAATTTAGATGGGCACAACTAATACGAAAATATCACGTTGAGAATAGATGGAGAGATGACAGGAGAAGTCAAGGTGAGAAGTAATCACTCCGGGAGTACGATGCATACTGATCCTGCAGGCGATAAAAGGGAAAGGGGTCATAGAACAAACGAAGCAGGTTTGAGGAGAGGAAAAAAGTGGCAAACGCTCATAGCTTCGCTAGCACGGAGAAAACAGCGGCTGACAGCGGCTGACAGCATGACGGTCAGGTTGTCAGCGATGTGAGAGAGTGTTTTGTGGCGGCTGTGCGGCTTATGGATTAGCTGCTTGTCTTTACTCACCGTACGCTGAAGGTAAATCCATTGGCGAATTGAGAGCTTTGGCTTACACTAAGGGTCAATAACTCAGCTACACCGAAAATGTGATCACATTCCATCGTGTCAAATTTCTATCAATGGCCTTATTTCAAGATTTATCAGGAAAAATGCTATTTAGCCCATTTAAGCCCAGTTTTGTTTTTTTTTTCAAAGATTTCATGCATATATCAGTTGAGTCAATGGAAATCATGTTATGTATCTTTTTTTTTGCCATTTTCTTTGCAGAAGATAGCATTTTAATGGCTATTATAGTTGACGTTTGCAAAAATATACCCATAAACAAAAAAATATTTATCCTGTGCAAAATTCTTTTTGGGCGATTATTCCAGAGACTTGAACGATTAAATAGATATATACATATCAGGGTTGAAAATCATAATAATCTGAATAAAATGACTCTTTCTGGGAGAGTTTGTTCATGTTCTCGGACGGAAGGAGCAGGAAGATGATGACGTCATATGAGTTGATGAACAATTAAACTTTTTACCATTTTTTTTCCTTAAACCCTTTTGTCGAAGTTGTCTACTATCATGTCAGCAGGGGATTATGAGTAACATTTGAATTTTTTTATGTATAAAGTGTCAGTCGGAGACTTAAAGGCTCATAGGCTTAAAAGGGTTAAACAAAAGGGGAAATAATATCATTTTGTGGTAAACATTATAAACATAGTGACAGATGCAGGAACAGCAGAGTTCTCGTGGCAACACAGAAAAGCCATGTTTTTATTCCATGAAAGCTTTAAAAGGAAGCTAGCTCAAGTACTCTTCATGTACGTTTACAGGTGTTTATATGGCACTATAAACAATTGAAAGTTTGCCCTTTTGTGTTTTTCACCTTTGCAGCAACATTATATAAATACTCCTAGACCAGAAGGGGAATAACAGCATTTCATACATGTTGGATCCAATCAAGACAACCTTTACTAAAAGAAAAGAAGACAGATATGTTGAACTCCCACACACTGGAGGTGTAGAAAAAGAGTGTGTTGTTCACAAGCTGAACATGTAAATGTCATTCATCGTCACTGGATTCTAGCAGACTGCTAGCTGATTGACAATTTTCGGACTCAGCTGGCGTCATTACCATTACGCCAACGCTCTAAATGAAGCATTCTGTAGATGAGCTGCAACAACCTCCCTATAAGGCTTTCTCTGTGTTGCATCCACGCATCCATTCTTTTTTTTTTTTTTTCTCACTTACCTACCGCTTCCCCCTGCTTCATGTAATCTTTATGCATCGCCCCTCAGAGCAAATCTCTATCAGCAGCTGTTTTTTCTTCAGTTTTGTTTTACACTCATTTCCTTTGTATCATTGCTGTTCTTCCCGTCCTTCTCTCACATCAGACCGCTGCACTTAAGGCAAGATATCAACATCAGAAAGAGGCTGTGTTACAACTCCAATCAACTGCAAGTCAGATCTTGAGGGGAAGGAAGAAATGAGAACAAACAGAAAATCAAACAAATGCAAAGATAATGTAATGGCCTTGCTAAACGCACAGCAAAGAGGCAGTGTCCTGAGATGCATACGAATGCATATAAACATACCCAGCAATCAGTTGTAGACCTAAAAAAAATACAGTCAGTATATCCAGGCTATTTCTGACTAAGTTAGGTTGCCTGCTCATCTGAAACAGCAAGGTTTTGACATTCACATCTGTTCTTTTTCTGCATCAGGCAAGTTATGTATAGCATGTCCTGCTCACCTCACAATACATATGGAGCCACAAGGTTTCGTTAGCTCAGTAACTACTGAATGATTTCACCATAGCGAATAATTTTACTTATCTTAAAGATCCCATATTTAGACACTGAGATTTGAATTGCTTTTTGATTATAAGGAAGGTTTAAGTGTCATATACATGTCCAAGTTCCAAAAAACCTAATCCCCCAAGAAACGCAGCCAGCCTGTATTCAGATTATTTATTTTTAGTTATGATCCTCAGCTACTGTCCTTCCTACCGGGCCCTGCCTCAACCCCAAACATCACGAGTTAATCCCTGGAAATGTCACCCAGAGCTTGGCAAGCTATTTGTTGCTTACTGCTGTGGAATTTGCCACTAGGTGAGAGTGATTCCATTTAATCTATCCCCTATTACAAGCCACAATTTTGCATGGTAGACAGTATTACCCAGATAAAGTGTTTAATAGAGTTACACTATGATTTACAGAGAGCAATCCTCATGGGACTGAACTCAAACTTACTTCCTAAAAGTCAGCATTTCGCTTGGAAATATTGTACTAACAGTACTAGCAGTGGTCTAATGAGTTTTAGATTTTAATATTTTAAATCTTATATTATTGAACAATAATGTGCGCTGTTTGCTCATTTCTTTAGTATAAAAGTGATGACTGAACTAACTAACTTATATTTTCATATTTTGGACTGTTCGATTCTAAGTTATTCTTTTACATAATTCCTTGTCCATTATTCATAGACTGTGTAGTTATAAACACAGTGTACACTTGAAAGTGTTCATTTACATTTCCTTTCAAACATCAGGACATAGATTTCAATATCATGCCTAAATAAACAACAACACCTTGTTTGAACCATGAAGGCAGTAAGGAAACATTAAAGGTACATTATAACAGTTTGTTGCATATTTTAATATATTATCTGTGTATATTGGCATATCAAACAAGTACTTATATTCCATAACCTTGTGAAGCATGTTTAACTTGTTAAAGTCAGAGTCATAATTATGAATCAGTTGACATTTTTTGTACTTTTTCTGATTTAAAGCCACTTGCCAGTGATTTCACTTTTTACTCTCAATGACTTCTTCCTCCTATACGGAAGCTCAGAGCTGCCAACCCCTAAAATATATTTGGCTCAGTGTCTGTCATGTTATTTCATGATACACAAATATCACATTATTTCGAGATATGCAACTATCATGTTATTTCATGATAATCCTTTATCATGTTGTTTCATTTGTGGCAGCTCTGAGGTGAACTCCGCCGTAAACCAGTCGATTGGCGCGCTTCCCTTTCACTTCACGTCATGGTTCAATCTCTAGCGTTTATTTGAGAATCATGGCTGAAAATCCTTCGAGAGTATGCATGCTGACAACAACACCATCTACATTGCTCAACAACTATAGAATGTCACCACAGTTACAGTGTGATAATTTCACATCACTTTATAACGTGATAATTTCACGTTATAACGTGAAAATACCACATCATGAAATAAAGTGACAATTTCATATCATGAAATAACATAAGTATCAGGTTATAACATGATACTGATACTGAAATATATTTTAGGGGTTGGCAGCTCTGAGCTTCCGTACTCTTGCCTATAAAACAGTGGTTGTCCGTCTCTGAAATGTATCCTTTTCCATAATATTTTGACTCGGATGAAAACAATTTGTAATCATGGACCCATCATTCAGTCACTACTAGACAGTGGATTTACTTGAGTCAAGGTGCTGACCAGACGATTTATACCACAGGTGTCCTGTGCCAGCCTGTGGCCATAACTTTCATTATATAAGACATTCCTTAAAAAACATTGACCCTCTTCTCTGCCTGTGCCAACCTGCGATGGTAAAGAGCAATACAGTATAGGCGGCTGGCAGGAAAACTCATTCCGATCTGTCTTCCCCCTACCTGACACTTACACCTCTCCTTACCCAAGATCAGAGAGCTTCTTGTGTGTCTGACTTTTAAATGTTCATGTGGAGGAGCTAAGCCAAACGTGCAGGCTAGTACACCTGTTCAGCGCCGGTTCATCCTCTTGAGAAATTCCTGTAATGTATGTCTTAGCCTTTCCACAGATTGACAGCCTTTCTTGATGTTGGAATATGGGATCGACACTCGATCCTCCCGGGTAGTAAAGTTGGGGCTTACAGCGTGCGTGAGTGCGTGCATGCGTGTGAGGAAGGGAGAGAGACAGCAAGATGTTGTCGTTCTCTTAAATGTGAAGATCATGATTAATGTGCCATGTCAACTAGAGAGTGTCAAGTCAATAGCCCCTTTCAGACACACGCTGCAACCCTGGCTCTCTATGTGTGAACACAACCATCTGAATCAAGCCGATCAAAATCAAACAGGCTTTAACCAGCCACCTGCCTAGTATGTGGTCTGCAATGTTTCACACCGGATATTCACATGTGAACACAGCAGTGAATTCACCAGCAGCAGCAAGGGGGCATGTTGATGTTCTCTGATGTGATGAAAAGACATGGAAAAATATGTCTAACTGGAGAGACAATGGGATTCACTGACTTAGGGTTGCTCAATAATGGAAAAAAGAAAAAAAATCATGACTATTTTGAATCATGAGAGAGTCGTGGATATTACCTTGCAGCAAATCTCGCATCACAATCAAAATTTGTTTAATTGAACAGCTTTACATGAATTATTCTTGGTCAGGGCCAACAAAGAAATCACCAATCATGGAATACACTTCTCTGCAGCATATTTTCTACATGTCCTGCCTCCTGCATACACCACCCAGGTGCCCTCTCTCACTCCCCTCGCCTAAACCAAAGAGCATTTACATTAAGTGTGAACACGTCTGACACAGACAATGTCCCGTGGTGCGCTGCATGTGTAAAAAGGCAACTCTAGACTGTGAAAATGGCTAATATATAAAGATTATCTATCAATTTTGAGATTGAAAATTAATTACAAATAAAAAAACTAAGAAATCAAATGTACATAAGTATTCACAGCCTTTGCCATGAAGCTCAACATTGAGCTCAGGTGCATCCTGGTTCCACTGATCATCCTTGAGATGTTTCTACAGCTTAATTAGAGTCCACCTGTGGTGAATTCAGTTGATTGGACATGATATGGAAAGGTTTTTTAGTTTTATTTATTTATTTATTTATTTTTTTTTACTTTTAATAAATTTGCAAAAATCTCAAAAAAAATCACATTGTCATTATGGGGTGTTGTGTGTAGAATTTTGAAGAAAAAAAATAATTTAATCAATTTTGGAATAAGGTTGTAACATAACAAAATATGGAGAAAGTGAAGCACTGTGAATACTTTCCGGATGCACTTTATATACCCTACATACAGTAGTATTATAATACTACATACAATACAACTTGCAGTATTAATACAATCTCTGATACATTTGTAAGCAGTTACACTGAGGGAGTGACATTTGTTTAGTTGGCTGGCATAGGCTGCTGTCAAGGTAGAAGGAAATAGGCAATGTCAAGACTCAGCCCACGCCTTTCACCACTATTTGTCAGAGACTGTCCACTCTCTCACTTATACTATGAAGTCAGACAGTGTGGGAGTGCAGAGCTCCAAATGGTCCTCAAACCTGTCACAGAGGCACATTATTGATGCACTGAGAGTCTTTAGTAAGCAGAGCTGAGGATTGTGTGGCAGAGAAAAGAACAGCAGATCTGGTGGTTAGTTAAGGTGTTCTGACCGCATGATTCAGTTTAAGGAGATTTCATTAGATCTTGAAAAGTAACCCTATGAAATCAAATTACATGATTCTAGTAGGTATTTTCTTTTTTTATGAAGCCGCTGGTGAAATGAGAGAACCTTGACCTTCCTGTCCTGAAGGACCAGGAACTCAGACATCAGCACCGCAGCCTCCTGCTAGCGCCCAGTCCAGATCAATTCTAGTCAGATTCCTCAGTTTCAGAATAAAGGGAGACATGCATAAGTTGGCATGGTGAAAGAAAGGCTTCACATGGAAAAATCAGCATTGACCCAGCTATGCACCAGGAATCCTAGTCATATTGAGGCAATATGTTGAGACGTGGAAGGTCCTGAAGGAAAACAACATAAGGTTCCAGACGGAGGCATTGTTAAGAGGTAAAAATAATAACACAATCCAACGGGGATTTCTTGATATTTATCTAAAATAGTGATAATTTTACTTTTGTTAGAACATAATTCTAGTGAAAATAATTTCTTTTAACATCAATAGGGTTTGGGATACAATTAAGAGAAGCAAGACATTTCATGTGGGAATTGAACATCAGGCTAAACCTTCATCAAAGGTGGGCTTCATAGATGTGTAGAGGAAACTCCACAAACTAAAGACTACGCATTCTATTCTCTTATGCATGTCAAGTCAACTTTATTTGTATATAGCCCAAAATCACAGATTTGCCTCAGGGGCCTTTACAGTATGTACATCAATAAAATAGCCCCTGTCTTTGAACCAAATAAATGTATTGAATTCACCAGATAAAGTCAAGATAAGTTATTGTAATACTGTAATGATTGATCTGTCATTACTTAGACCATAGCCCAATTTATATGTCCCTAACAAGGAAAGTATTTCAAATACATTCAATGGGCTAAAGTAAAGGTAAGACAGAGGGATCTTCAGGAAAATTAAAATCGATACAATTTGTTGAAAGTAATCAAATAAATTCCAATTTGTAACTAGAAATAAAAACAATGCAGTGTGAAATTGATTATATATACACTGGAAACCCAGAATATAATGAGACCCAACACAAAACGGTTGTTTAGAACTATCCCTTCTCAAGCTTAGAAAATAGAAATCAAATAAAACTTTCTACCAAAGAATTAAATTAAAGTCCCCAGGCTTCAAAGTGGTAAAAGATGGTAAAAGTTTTTAGAGCCACGATTATCTCCATTATTACTTAACGCATTTAACTGGACCTCACATAAAAAAGAAACTCCACTTTCTTGGAGGGAGGGAATTGCCCTATTATCCTACAGAGGTTAAAATCAAACAAGAATGTGGGAACTATTGACCTATCAGTGTTCTCAATTACATCTTAGCTCACAGACTGGAAAACCTCTTACTGTATGTGACCTCATCCATTTAGATCAGACTAAATTTATCGAACAAAGACAAACTCTGGACAACATAAGAATGGCCTAACATATAATAGATCTGATAGCTAAGTCAATTAAAGTGGGAATTGATGTAGAGAAGGTCTTTGATTCATTTGTATTGTGTGTAATGTTTTAGAAGTAATTCAGACTCTTATATAATAAGCCCACAGCTCAGATAAAGATTAACAGATTAACCTTTCTGACTCATTTGGGGACAGAAACAAGACAGGGCTGCCCAATTTCCCCTCTCCTCTTTGCTTTATTTATTGAGCCCTTAGGCCACATAATTAGACAGACTGAAGCTGTCAAAGACATTAAAGTGGCAGGGATCGAACAGAAGGTACTATTCACTGATGATGTTGCAGTTTATCTGAGCTGGAAAAAACATATTTAACTTAATGACACCGTTGTCTGATTTAGGGAAACTATCAGGCTAAAAAGTATTACAAGCAAATTACAGACCATTATTTTAAAATTAAAAGAAAAAAAAGTCATATGCATAGATCTAGATAGTCTGAATCCAAGTGCAGCCAAATTGAACATTCTCCCTCAACAACAATAGATTTTTTAGATTACTAAGTGGAGGTAAAAGACAATCAATTAAGGTAATGAGATACATAGATTTCTCAGATCATTTTGCAAAGAAAGAATCTGATATTTTGGAGAGATTACTGCTGGGTACATATATCTTAAGACTCCACATCAGGAATACAAGTTTGATGATCCTCTCAATGGAGACAAATCATTTCTACATGTTCTGGGACTAGCCCAAACTGAGCCTATATTGGAATGGCATTCACAAAATATTAAACATGATGTCCAAGACTCAGAAACCTCTGAACCTGGAGACTTTTTATCTGGGCCACATTTTGTTTATTTAACAGAAGAGGGGATACAAAGCTGCTGCAGGCCCTTTTGCCAGCAAGTAAAAAAAATCAATCAGTGGAAAGTGGCTAAATCCAATACCACCCACATTGGAAGATTGGTATTGAATTAGGGCTGAGCCGATTAGTCGGGTGAAACGAGTATCCCGAATGGATAATGTACTTTTTATGGGTATAAGTATCAACAGGGTAAAGTTTTAAAGCTGGAGTACAAGCAGGTATCATTTGAAACTAAAAGACCTAGGATACCTATTAGTCTTGACCATGATAATATCACTTGTTGGGAAAGAGGGCTATGTAACACTTTAAAGTTAGGCATTTTAGAGAGGGAAATGCCAGCAGTTAGTAGAAAAGATCCAAATAGAGATAATATGGTAGTTTCTCATCCCTATATTGAACCATTTTGCTAATATTTTAAATGGAATCAAAGACTTATTTCTTGGGGAACCAACAATTTGGAACACATAGATCGAATTTACAACCCTAATGTGAGCAGACTTTTTACTACCCCACTAATGTTTCATGATCCTTTCCTCTTGATGGAAGGAGAAATGTAACCTCCCTTGGTTCCAAAGTATAATATAATATAGTTAGACTTTTAATAGAGTGTAGCATGGGCATATGTGAGAAGGTTAAACATAAAAAATGATGACAGAAGAAGAAGTACACATGGGTATGAAGGTTGTGTACATGTGGGTATGGGGGTGAATATAAATGTCTGTATGTGTGTAGATATGTCAAACCTGCATGTGGAAGGGTATACATGGATAAACTGTATAGTATAGATATACTGGATATACTGGATAGTACTCCCATTTTAACTGGAACTGAAGATGTAGGACTAGATGAGATGGAGTTTTCCTGAGGATTGAGTTACAGACTACAAGTACAGCTCTCTTTATGTGCATATACATGTATATAAAGAAACTGGAAAGGGGATTTATGTAAAAATATCGAAAACGGTTTTGTACACTCTGCGATTCCAAATAAAAATAAAATAATGTTTGAAGTTCTAATGCATATTCCAAAGCACATTAAAAATCTGACCAGAGTTTCCTTTAATATGGCAGCAGCCAATAGGCAGAGAAGTTTTCACACATTACTTGGGTCCCTAGTGTGTTAATTAATATTTATATTTGTCCACCGCCTCAAACTCTGCCTTCAGGCATTTATTAAATTATCATGAGTTTGGGCAGAAGCATTACTGTGTGTGTTAGTGAGAGCACTGCAGCGCTCTTTCAGCATGTGCCCTGATTCACCAATCAAAGAGTTTCACACAAATTAAAAAGAGGACCATTAATGACATCTCACGCAAACAATATCAACAGCAGCGGCAAATTGGGGGAGGGGTATTAAACACTTGTTTGTTTACCCATTTATTTACATAAGTCAGTGATGCAGAGATGCCTTTGGCAGCTTGAACTTAAACACCCATAGCTTTACAATCTCCACAATTAGAGCCAGTTCTGTGAGGTATCTGACAGCGTGACCAGGAGGTGCACTACCTAGTGCTGAACACAGTACTACTAAATTCACGGCATCCATGATAATTAGTGTTTCTAGCCAGGAGCTCCTCACTGGCGTCTCACCCCCGCACTGACCCAGGGAGATTGGAAAGAGGCCCAGTGGCTCCCAAGAGACTGAGCCTGTCAGGTCTGTCACTTCTCCCACGACATAGGAGTGAGCGGAGGTGTTTTAAATGCCAAACAGGACACAGTTGCCAGGCCTCTCAGCTCTGCCTGAATACAAGACCTGTCTGTCTGTCTGGCGCCCCTACTTTGTAGACCCTGAAGCAGAGCTGAAGCTCATTGTCTGGGGACAGTGAACCTGTTGGGAGGGAGGGAACAAATTCAAAATGATGAAATGACAGTGTTGCCGGTTGCTATGTTGCAGAGTCCTCACACACTCAATTGTACTGCTGAATCGCCCAGAAATATATTCGTCCATTGCTAGATTTTTAGCTGTGTATGTGTATTTTTCCCCCTTCTTTTGTAGTATAATATGAGTGGGATGTCAGATCTTTTTTGCAGTGAAATTCCCTTTGTTTGCACTTATTTGTATGGATTTTCAAAATCGAAGTATGTCAGGAAAAGGAACAGAAAGTGGATAACATTGGGCAGGCACAGGGCCTGACTTGAGATCACAATACCGACTGCAGTGAATGTGTGCTTTGCTGCATGATGGTATTTGTTTGCTCCGTGTTTTTCTCACTCTGACACAAAGCTCAAAGTGATGAGATGCAAATTTCATGGCTTTACAAATGAGGGGGCTCAGCCTTCAAATTTCTCATAAGTAAATAAGCAGCAAATGCATGAATGCGGGAAATATTTTAAGCACATAATTAACTAACCAGTTGCATACACCTCAGAGAAAAATATCCAGTGTTGCTCTGTCTGTAGGGCCTGGCAGCAACATGCTGTGGTTTTGTTGTGAAATGTGTGGTGGTTGACAGAGGCAGCTAGCCATCTCCGGTACCCACGAGGCACTAGGCATGTGCCTAGTTTTCTATGCTTCAATCCGGCATTGGCTGTAGCCAGAAACAGTGATAGCTGGCATGGTTCAACCTATTCTTATGAAATGGCTAGTGTAATGTCCAGCAACAAGAGCGTTCAAGTGTGCCGGTGCATCGTGGCTACGGTAGTTGTTATGGACTCTGCTACACAAGGCTGCATGACAAAATGCTGTGTTTAAAGTCTGGTTAGGTTTAGGTCCAAAAAGCACCTGGTTTGGGGTCAGGCACACAAAAAACGTGGCTAGGTTTAATGAAAGATTACAGATTTGGGGAAAATGTGACAAAAATGTCCTGACATTACACAAATAATTGTCCGGTTTATTGGGACTAAAATGTCCCTATGTGATGGCAAAAATGTGTGGTCTCTAACAACAGTCTTCTTTTACGTGGGCAAAATTGCACTTAGTTATCTAACGATCCACCCAACCCACCACCTCAATGCAACAGTTAATATTTTACACAGAGAATACATTGATTGATGTCATTGGCCCCATTTCGTGGATAATATACATATTAGGAGTGCATTAGTTTTTATACAAATATATATGAACAATGAATCAGAAAAGCCTGCATGGTTAGGCAACTAGCCACCAGTTAAATTGGTAGGTAAGAGAGCTGGAGAGCTAATATCTGCAGGGTTTTTTTTAGTCAGATAGCACTGTGGTGGTTATGCTACAATCTGTTCACTCATTGTCAATAAAACGTTAATACAAGTAAACCACGTCAGAATTGTTCGAGACAGATGAATAGCACACACATATGCAGACAGAGACTCTTTGCTTCAAAGAGATGCATGCTGGTTTGAGGCTTCAGCATTCTGAGTCAGACAGATCCAGTGGCCAAAGATTTGTCAAAAATGCTGTCTTTTTAGTGCACAATTTGTGTCCTAACTGTCTGACAGCAACTGGATTGGCATGAGTCAATCTTACTCCCTTTCTCTAATTGGTTAGACATTGGAGAGCCTTTCCCAAGTACAGTCAGATCATTTCAGATCAATTTGTGACTAGGGGCTAACAAGTCTTAGCCACACTCAGTGAGACTGTATTGATGCAGACTAGTATCCTGGTTGTGATCGGGTTTTTGAAGTAGTATTGCAGTGCCTGTTCATAATGGGCTGAATTCTTGGACCCAGGAGTGTTGCTCACAGTGTTGTCGAGCAAACTGCGGTATGGTTTATTGCAGTGTTGAGAGCTGCTTGTCCGATGGACTTGACACTTGACACTACACTCCTTTGGGTCCTCAGCAATACCAATGTCTAGTGTGAAGTTGATCGGGTGAATGGTTCCTGAGATATGTGAAAGAAAGTCATACAAGCAGAAAGAGATCACCACCTTTATACTTAGATGATGGTGCTACAGCAGCACTTATTGGCCAAATGACAGCACATTTGTCATGGTCACATGGTCATACTATTTGAGCAAACTTTGAGGGTCAGCTACAGCAAAACTATAAGGGAACATTAGAAATCTGAAATGTTATCTTATTCTTCGGCTTGCTCCAGAGATGTTTGGAACCAAAATTTGGGGACGACTCTGGAGGCTTAAAATGTAAAATTGAAACAATATTTACAATGAGTGGAAAATTGTATATGGAAATATTTTCCTGGATTTATAGAATGCATATAAAACATTTAGATTTAGACATTATGTTTCAAAAGGCCGAAACATACATAACACACTTTTTGTAACTTTTTGTAATTTGCCAATGGCAATGATGCCACCATCTGGCCAAATTGCATCAAATTCAACACTTCACTTCCTGGGGTCCCCAGCAATACATCCACCAAGTGTGAAGTGGATCTGATTAATGGTTGTCAGGATATGTGACAAAGATATAAAATGAAGGACATTCCTTGCATTATAGATAGATGTCAGCTATGAGTTGCTCATATGAGCATCATATTCTGTTTCAGAATCATTAATAATCCCTTGTTCTGGTTTTGAGAAACCATTCTAGCTAAAGAACTCCTGTAATACTACAACTTACCTAAATGTAACATCGATCTGAATAATCATTTTCTCTTTGTTCCATGTGAATGCCATGTCCTGAACAGAATCAAAACCAGCATAAGGAGAGACTAGAGAGTAAAAGTATTTCTGCATTGTTGTTATAGCACAGTACCTTTAATTAGACATGAAAGCAGGGCCACATCTGGCACCTTATGATCATTGTTTTTCAGACTTATAAAACATTATATAGCCTATAAATCTATTGAGACCATATACTTACTCCAGGTAAAATTCTTACTTCACAATCTGTCAAAAATAAGGCAAATGAAGGCCAGAGAGAATATACAACAGCAAAGCCACTGAACAACAACTGAGTTCTCTTTGTTTACTCGGAACAACTTCCCATGTCACTCACTCTCTGGCATACTCCCACACACCCATACAAAGCAAAGGGGATTATTTGAATAGTCCTTAATCACAGCTGAGGGCTACACAAACATGGGCTCAGAGGACTTCACAGCATCTCAATTAAAAAAACAACTAATAAAAATAAGATTAAAATTAATAACAAAATTGAAAACAAACAGAATGCAAGGGCTTAGGATGAATCACTGAATGACCAAGCACATACACATGCATGCGCAAGGGTTTCCAGATCAGCATTTTTCTTAAAGGATGACACTAATGTTAGACCTTAAACAAATGGAGGGTCATGCAGTCCAATAATTACTCAATCTCATCCATCATCTGGCATAACCATTTGAAGTGTATGCAATTAAGAGATGATACAACTGGTAAATGTTTCAATATTAACATTTCTCATCACTTGGTCATTCTATGCAGATAAATAAATGTGTAAATTAACAATACGTAATCTAATTGGACTGAGATGTTTGCCTCCAATTATCGAATTGGAGCATATGGGATATATGAATACTGATCTATTTTTCTCAACCCATTGTTTGCTCTGGGGTCCTGCAGCTGTCAAAAACCTTCGATTGAGCTCAGTTAAAACACTGGGACGTCTCCTAACAGACAGTGTTGTAATCGAGCGAACCGGCCATCCAGCAGCTTCGGTTAATGATATGTCTGCAAGCAATGTATGAGAAGAAAAATAGAAAGGTTCCGTTTCCTCTGTTTCATGCCTCGAAAGTGCTGCTTTTTGGTTGACAGTTATATTTGAACTTTAGTATTATACTCATACTGATGGTGGAGATATGATATCTACATCTGTATTAAATCTGATTCACACTAAAACAGTTTTCTGTGTATTATGCAATAGGTTCTATATGAGAGACTATAAAAACAATATAGTATACTGTAGAAAACAATCACAGATAAAGGCACATAGTGCTTTACTAATTTTAATAAATTGTTCCCTTTATGCTATCGTTCATTAAAAAAGAAGAAAGTCCGTATATGCAGAAACATACAAATACATTGCGGATCATACTATATTATAATATGCTGTTCATATATTCAATATTTCTCTTTTCCCACTTTTGCCTCTCGATTATTTAATGTCATATGATCAATATTACAGTTAACAAGAAAGAGCAGGTATTTTGGAGAGATCTGTGTGTGTGTGTGTGTGTGTGTGTGTGTGTGTGTGTGTGTGTGTGTGTGTGTGTGTGTGTGTGAGTGAGTGTGTATGTGTGTGTGTGTGTGGTGGGGTATCCAATCCGTAATGAATTCTCATATTTACTGGTTGCTCATGAGCTCCAAGTGATTTGCTATCCCTGAGAAGCCCCATTGTTTATTAAGATACACAATCCTGAATGGCAGAAAAAGGTCAGGCAAATCTGAGTTTACAGACTTAACTATGTTGTTGTTGATGATGTTCACATTACCTAAAAGTAAGCAAGTGTGACAATAAAATGCGCCAGAAGCTATCTACAGTTCTGCCACAAAGCTGATAAAGTCGGGAGCACTAATGACCAGCGCTGGTTTTGATGGCGTCAGACATGATGCGGGTACTAATTTGCATATTTTAATTTTTAAACTAATTTGGAAGTAATGTAGTGTCACACCGTATGCAAATACCATATAATGAATGGAAGCACATGAACTCTCTCGTTTGATGCCAGCTATTATTTGCTGCAGTGGATGATGTGTGTAATGCATGCTAAACGATACGTGAGTCAGATTTAAAAATAGCTTTGTAATTTGGCATCCAACAACAGTTAAAAGAGGGATCCTTCACCATGTACCTGTCTGTCTGCAAAAATAAAAAGCAGATTTGATGTTGTTATTTGGCCCTTGTTATATATTTGTAAATACACAAGCACTGCATTTCATTTAAATTCATTACAGAAATGCACATTTACATAATATTTCCTTTTCATCCATTGATTTTTAGGTGAAACATTCTTTATTGTGGCTATTTTATGTGATTAATAATTTGATTTGATAATCAAAATGTGTCAATTATTAATGAATACCTAAATATCCTGTGGATTTCAGTGATACTGTCCCGCTTGTGTCCCATTTTTTGCTTAAAAAAGAATAATAAGAAAAAAAGATTCCTGTCTTTATTATCTACAATAGTGATTCTTTGTATGGCTGCTTGGAGAGGACATGATGTAACAACAACAGCAGCAGATGGGTTTACAGAAGAGACAAAGAGTAAACCTACCCTATCAGGGGGGCCATATGTGCCTTGGATAGCATCCCAACTCATGGTGGCAGATGTTTGCTTTAAGATTGCTGCTCTTGAAAAAACAGCAACAGAAACTACAAAGTGGAAAGAGAAAGTAATACAGAATGGTGGGAAACAGATTACAAATCGTGAAATTCATTGTTACGATCAAAATCATGTCCTGAAAGCACAGTACAGAGGGTATGACTGGAGCAAATAGGGCGTCATCCTCACATTTTATCAGCAAATCATTACAAGTGTGGCTATAAATTATGAGAAGTTGTAGCAACATGTTGAATAACTACTTCAGATGTATGCTTCGTCACTTTTAATGCATTAATATGAGTGTGTTTTTTCCTCCTGTACTGTTAGAAATCACAGTGGTCAAAATTGAAGCGTATAAAGCGATAGAGTCCCAGACATCATACACACATTTTGTTGATCCAGGCAAAGAGGACGGAGATAGGACAGGGTTGAAATTGACAGGGTAAATGACAGCCACTCACTAATGTTGACAACTGCCAGTAACTGCCCCGGGTGTCACATGATCGATGATGATGGGCTCTGATATGACTCACTCGGAGTTGAGGCTCTTAAAAATGGGCCGCTGTGACCTTACCCTGGGGTACAAGAGCTGTCTGGGACGGAATAGCTGATGCAGCTGTTTGTACTGTAGCACTTTTGTCATTTGCACAACGTCTCCAACGTCCATAACCTTTTCTGCCAAACGCTGGCGTTATTCACTGTCTTCGTGATCGGGGCTGATAGGCGAAGCGTCGTCGGCATTTAGGTTCCAAGTAAGCTCTGGTGTCAACTCTTCCGCATTGTGTACATGAGGAAATTCGTGTTTTTTAGCCGCGCCTATGAAGTTCACAAATCATTTTATTAGTTTACACAAATGGGGTCTGGATAGTGTTAAATTGATGGCACATTTTACAGTGGCTTGTAAATTATTCAAGCTTTTCAAAGGCCCCCCACACACCCCATTTGTGCATGGACGTGCAGTGAATTCTGTCCACATCACTCAGTGTGCTCTATTATGGGGCCCATGCGATTGGGTCTTAGCATGTGGGAAAAACAGAATGAGAGAGAGAGAGAGAGAGAGAGAGCAAGAAAGGTAAAAAAGACGCAGCTATTTTAAAACTGATACTTGTGTCACTTCCACTTGCCCTGAAATGTAAATTATATTGATATTTCATACTGTGGATGTAGATATATGTAAGATTACCCTTTGGGGACTTTTGCTCTCCTTTGAATTAGGACTCGGAATAATCAAATACTATGAATTTTTATTCTTCTTAATCATGAAAAGGCTATGTGGAAACAGCAGAGGCAGAGTTGATTAAAGTGCAGCTGAGATTCATTGAGTCTGGCTCAGAGCTCGAAGGAGTGTTTTAAATAGGAGTCCATTTAACAAAATGCTATGTTCTTAATGGGAAGGTAATAAGATGGTCTTTATCTTTTATTAAAAAAAGTGGAATCATTTCACAGCTTGATCTATGCTTTTAAAGAGAAGTACTTTGAGCAAAGGAGTGTGAGAGGAGGGCTAGAAATATCATGAAAGGAAGTGACATTTGACCGTGCGTTTAGTCTATGATGTATGACAAATTCCAAGCTGTGGTTACCTCCAGGGTTGGAGCATTAGTGGAAGTAGGAGGAACCATATATTTTATTATCAGAGTCTATTATCTATATAAGTATCATTTCATGCAGATTCAGTCCAAAAGACAAAGAAAGAGGTAGTTATGCCAAGTGAAGTTCATTCTCTTTTATAGAAATGTTCTGAATGAATCTGATTCAAAATAGAGAAAAAATTACATAAAAGAAATATTTATTTCTGTGAAAGAGTTTTTTTTTCTTATTTATATGTAAGGGAATATGTATGGTTTTCAAAAAAATTATCTTTTCACAACCCTGGTGTCATTTTGGGTAGACAAACAAATAAACAAACCATGTCCAATAACTTGGAGCTGAGTTAAATGTTGGAATGGCAGCAATATATGGATGCACAGCCTGTTTTATGAAGAACAGTAAAAAAAAAAGAGCCTTGGGTCAAAATAAAATGAAAGAAAAAGATGAAGGAGGCGCACAAAAAGAAAGCTGTGAATTCAGCTCATGCATACATTCCATCTTATACTGTATCTTGTGTGTTCTTAAAACCCCTAGAGATCTCTGAACAAGGCAAGAAAAAATGCAGTGTTTATTTGAAAGATTAGAAGACCAGAATGATAAATTTAAAAAAAAAAGAACAGAGTAATTAGTTAAATCTTAGTGTGAAAATATCATTTGAAATAAAGCAACTGGGCTCAATCTGTAAGAACCATGAGGCCAACTTGGGCTGTGAGTCATGCGGTTAGGGACAATAACTACAGTATAGTGAGATTTTTTAAGGTTTTAATACCCACAAGTTAAAACTGAACAATAATTGCTGAAATGAATTTAACATTTAGGATTGGACTACATTATCCAGCTCTTATACATTCATACAGCTCTGGAAATCAATGGGACCACTGCAAAATTATATTTTTTTCCTGATTTAACTACTTATAGGTATGTGTCCAAATAAATTCCAAATAAAATTTCATCATTTAGAGCATTTATTTGTGGAAAATGACAAATGGTCAAAATAACAAAAAAGATACAATGTTTTCAGACCTCAAACAATGCAAAGAAACAAGATTAAATTCATCAACAACAACATAATACAAATGTTTACACTTAAGAAGAGCTCAGAAATCAATATTTGGTGCAATAACCTTTTTTTCTTTTAATCACATGCTCTCCATTTTTCCTGGATGAATTTATTCCACTCTTGGTACCTCTTTAAGCAGAATGAGGTGTG
Source organism: Lepturacanthus savala (assembly GCA_030544235.1). Taxonomy (NCBI): domain Eukaryota; kingdom Metazoa; phylum Chordata; class Actinopteri; order Scombriformes; family Trichiuridae; genus Lepturacanthus; species Lepturacanthus savala. Next base: position 20,510,836 of record CM060462.1, on the reverse strand, counting down.
CATGTGTTGGAATTCAACAGACGCTGGAATGGAATGGCTGGAATACATGCAGAGATGCTGATTTCAGAAAAAAATTGCAGTGGTCTCTTATTTTTGTCCAGAGCTGTATATATGTGTTCATGAAACAAGAAATCACTGCTCTTTTGTCTCAGGAAACCAATGGAAAGATGTCAAACGCTTGTCATTTCTATCTTCGATTGTTTCTATAGTCACGGCAGTTTCGCACACAAAGCATCCCCACTGTTGTCATCGGCTAATTGTCCTACTTTAAATGTGTATTCTCCTGCCTCGCTAGACTCCGTCCCGGCACTGTTGTGTATTGATGGCCCCATTGGTTAAGATGATGATACACACAGGTTAATCTAGCAGCCCTTGTTGTGGTGGCATGAGATGAAGCAGAGGATTTAGACAGGGCTCTCCCGATGCCCCCCTTATGTGTGCTAATTAACTGGCACAGATTGTTCCCCCTCACCCTACTGCCTCCCCACACACACACACACACACACACACACACACACACACACGCACACACACAAATGGTCCACGCCAGCTCTCTGCCTCATGAAAACACACAAAACCTTGTGTTCTTTACAAACTCTTGACATTCATTGTTAGATATTCCGGCTGCTTTACCTGCTAATGAATTTCCCTGGGACCAAGAGGTCAAGTCTTTAAATAAATGCAATTACAAGTGTCAAAGGCCCCGACAGAGCCTTATGTTATACTGTTTACTCTTAATTACCGCCGCTTTCAGCTGGTCAGGACATTTCGCCCGTGACACTTTTTATCCCAACTCAAATGGTTCGACCTCCGACCTGTCATCCAACGAGTTAAACGCATTTTAATACCTCACCGTGGAATGATTTTCTGCCTTCTGTTTCATTTTAGGCAGTAAGATGGCAGAGTCTTAATCACAAACATTTCAAGCTCTATTAGCAGCAAGAAGTGCATCGGGTCAGAGCTATGGCCCAGCGATGTTGAACAGAGATATTCAAAGGAGTCTGCTATAGAAGGCTTTTTCATGTCAATGTTTTAAGAGCACCTGTAGGCCCGTTGAGGAGGAGGATCTCACTCAGTCATGTGTCATTCAGGAGGGCAAAAGGATGGATGAGAAGAAGTGTTTCGACGGACTATTTCTCTTTTTTTGTTGTTGTTCTTGATGAGTAACCGTGTTGACTTGAGTGGGAAGTTTATTCCACTGAAGAGGCAGAAGGGAGAAGAATCAAGGCCAGGTGATGAAGTAACGACGACAAGGTTCTCCTCCAAGAACGAGGGAGAGTGTTTGGCAGAGGCGGAGCGCGGAGCTTAAGGACTTTTGTGTGTTATTCCTTTGATTATAATATTAATGTGTAGAATTCCGGACCACGCAAAACAGATATTTGGCAAGGCAAGCACACAAAAAAGAGCACTCCTGCATTTACAGTATAATTATTTTCCAGTGCTCTGTATCTCTCTCTCTCTCTCTCGCTCTCCTCTGGCTTTCTGCCCCCCCCACTCCTCCCTCTTCCATGTATATCTGCGAAAGATGAAGTCTTTAAGACCTACACTAATCCTGTCATTATGCTGTCGTCTTCACTGGCATATGTTATCTTCTCACTTTCTTGGTTATCCTGTAGACTAAAGCAATTATTGCGCCGCAATTGAAAACACCAAGTAATTAATTCATTTTCCGCGTTGAGCGCACTTGGTTTGATGCCACGCTCCGAGCGTGAGATGAGTGTGTTTATGGGTCAGCTGTAGTGAAGGGTAAGAATAGCAGTCAGGATTTTATGCATCTCTTGGCACACAGGACACCCACCCAAGGCCATGAAGTATATAACACGCGGAGTAATGTCATTTAGACCTTGGCAAGCTCCTTGTGGCCCACTCAGGGGACGATCTCGCCTCCACAGTGCTATCTCTCTCATCCTGTCTACTCCCTCCATGTCTCTCCCTCGCCTGCTCTTTTCATCTGCTCCGTCACTGAATGCCACATTGTTGTATCCTCTTTCTACGCTCCCTTCCCATCCTCCATGTCCTTCTCGCGCTCCCTCTCCCTCTTTCTTCCCCGTCACTCTCCTTCCTTTCATCCTAATCATCGGCGCGTCGTCGTCCCCCCCCCCCCACGCGTTCTTTGCCTCCTGGTGCACGCCCGTCGTCTGCGACCGGAGCGCCGCAAACACACCGCGGTGCCATGATCCAGAAACCTCACATTAACACTGGGATTTCACCCAGAGATTATTTAAGTGTGGCATGCCTGCCAGGCAGGGTTCTTCTCTGTAATCTCTGTAGCTCCATGAATAGAGTAGGACTGAGAAAGAAGGGATTTGGAGGAGTTTGAGGGCTGATTGGGTTGTAGAATGGGTACAGTATGGGCTTTTAGGCATTCTCAATATTTCAGTTCCATATGGAGTTGGATTTAGGAGGTGGGGGTGATAGCTCAGTGTGTCACAGAGAAACTGAGGTTAAATCCCTGGCAGAATGATCCTCTTCTTCTCAGTTAGCAATGTATCCTTCTGAGGTTTGCAAAGTAATTTAATTTGAGGTAATTGTAGTAAGGATCCATAATTAAAAGGATTAAAATGCATGCCATTTATAGATGGGTTAGAAGAAATTAAATGATGAGGCCGCTGGCACCGTTTCTGCTCATACCCTATACATGTCTTCCCTTTTATATCCACTCCTTTGTCAGTGTATTTTTCCGATTTGCATTACTTAATGTGTCACAGGATTTAAATGTCGGATAAAAATAACAACGGCAGACAAACACGGCAATGACACTTCATGTCTGGCTGCTAGCTACGTATTACTATCTCGTGTTCATTTCATTTATTTATTTTTTTTTTTTAATGTGCGAGACAGTGTCACATACTGTTTCATTTGTGTCCCAGGAAATGCATGTCGGTAGATCTACGGGTGATGACAGACTGTGTCCTCGACTCAACATGGTCACCCTCTCGCAGCAGTGGAGGTCTTTGACCCCATCAGAGAGTCAGAGTGCCTGCTGATTTTTTGACATTGAGAGGAGAACAGACAAAGCTACTCATCAAATGTCCAATGACTGAGAGGACTGTATGGGGAATGGGTTTTGACAGAGTGCCATTTACAATTTACTAGCTTTTTCTCGCTACTGCCGCTGAATGCCTCCTTGCTATCATTTATTCTGCCAATATAACAATATTGCCAATTTTTTCAGTTGTAATAAGGTGTACCTTAAGCCATGTGGTTTACTCACTCCAAGAGACTATTACAGAAATAGAAAAGATGAATGCAAAGAAGTAAACAGTCGATAAATATACTTTTTTCTATATAGAGAAAAATATTTTACTGTTTGTTAACAGGTAATAATTGCTCTGTAAAACACCTGTAAACATTATTTGATTGGCTATTATAAAATTGCAATTGATATTTAGCGAGTTATTGGTTAGTAAGTGCTTTGTAATGCAAAGATACGCTTTAAAGGCTTAATAGGTTTTATAATGGCCATCCAATTAATATTTATAAATGCACTCCACAATGTTAATTAACTATTTTAATTGTCATAATTGTCAGCTGCAACTTTAGAGAAAAAACAACCAGATCAATTGTTTAAAAACAAATTATTAACCATTAATAAATGATCAAATATATATCATAACTAAAGTTTAATAACTATCTGTTTACCATTTATGAATGGTAAATAGACATACCCATATTATGTTTGTAGGTGGTTTATGAACCAATTATTAATGATTAACAAACAATAAAATAGGTTTTAAGTAATATTTTTAAACTCTATTAACCGTTTGAATATGATGGTTATAATAAAATGTTATTAAATTTATATGACTTGTATTTCACAATTTATGTGCAATACTAAAATGTCAGGCAGGTCATAAACATATGACATATGTATATGAGATATTTGGTTTAATAAAAGAAAAATAAAAGTTTAATAAGAGCAAAGCTAATACTACTGCAAACACAGCCCCCATACAATTCTTACACATTTTTTTTTAATCAAGAGCAAAGGAAGTTGGAATTAAAAACATTCCTGAAATAAAATGTTATTTTGTCGATCAGCATATCTTTTTGATGATAGTGGGTAAAGAACAGCTTTCTGCAACCGAACAAAACAACATGAAACACTCATCATTTAGAGAAATTTTGCTATGAATAAAATGTGTGGTACAAAGTGCAGTATTCCTGTTGTTATTAACATGAACCAAGCTCATATGCCTAATGTTATGTTTCGGTGGCATGTGGTGGAGCTGAGGCATGTGCTCTGAATACACCTGAGTGCTGCACCTTTCATCCTCTGGTTCCATGTTCTGCAGTTCCATGCTGGAAAAAGCCATTACCAACAGGAGTGGCAGGGGAGAGTCATGATGGCAGGCACAGATGTAAGGATTTATGAGCACCTCCATGCTTAGCATTTACACAAGCCAGCATAATAAAAATATTCTTTCATCACCACTCCCTCAGAGAGCCAATGACAGAACATAATCCTTGAGATTAGTTTCATTGATTTGTTTCTTCCAAACGGGATTCAAAATAGCAAGGCTGTTAAGATCTTTCTTCTTTATCGAAACAAGTGAAATGGAAAAGGGAGCCATACACTGAACGCATAATGAATTCTACTTTTATTGCAGTGTCTTAATAACAAAAAATGATATGTGAAAAAGAGGCTTGCAACCGTCTTTTTTACATTTATGAAAGCAGGCATACATGTATAATGTCATGCATTTTTCAAATGTGACAATAGTGAAAGGTGAAAAAAATGTATATAAGCCACCCAGATATGCAGCCTGTATTAGGACATGTAAAAAAATGTTCCATTTGGATCAATTACATGTGTCTCATATTTTTTTTTTCCCCAAACACAAAAATAATCTTTTATATGGCATCCACTCTCCCTCATGGCAAATTTGAGACTATATGAATAGATTTAATTTCTGAAGTTTTAAGTACTGGTTACAAAATGTCTTCTCCTCTTTCAAAGATAATTATCACTGCTTGTGTGCTGGAGGCTTCAGGTTTCCTTATCACACTTGTATAAGTTGCTTATTGGACCACAATTGGCTTCTGATCAAGTTGTGATGTCAAAAAAAAAAAAAATCCTGCTCATAGGCCCACCTCAAAGTAATCGCATTAAACACATTCTGTAGGTCAGATTCAGACTCAGACAGTAAAATTATATCATCCGCATATAATAAAATACCCAGTTTAATTTCTAAGCATATGCCTAACTTAGTTTCCTTAATGTGTAGAGCTAAGGCATTCACACATAATGAAAACAAGTTGGAGGAAGTGTATCACCTTGTTCTACTCCAAAAGGTTCATCAAACCAGTCAGTAAACATTTAATTGATGTTAACACAGGCAACTGGGCAACAACACATGGTCTTTATTTGCTTTATAGAATTTATCACCCACACTTTTACAAATTTAAACCAACAGATCTCTGTTGATGTGATTCCAAATGCTTGTGATAGTCAATGAAAAATCAACAACATTATAATAACAGTGTTAGTTGTGATTGCTGAAAGCAAATCAGAATTTGTCCAAATATTGTATCAAATGTTGGTGTGGCCACTTCCAGTTCTATTTAAGAGATGATAACTTTTTCCCTCTGAAATCGATGTCCTTGAGATGTACTGCTTATTTCGCAGTTGATATTCATGTATTGTTAGATGTTTTCATTGTCCACTCATCCATATGCTCCGTTGCTCTGGAAGCTGAGTGATTTGGCAAGGAAAGAGAGGATGACTGCAGAGGAGCCTCCCAATGTAGGTAACAGTTTAAATGTCCTTGACAAGTGCACGGTTTGCAAAGGAGCAAATTTAATTTCCATGGTTTGAAATTTCAAAGGTATCACCTGCTGTAATTGCTTGACTAGGGAATCCATAAATCATTGTTCAGTAAGGTCATCTTGTAATTTCTTCCCTAATGCTGGCATTTATTTTCCTAGCATCTTCTCTCTCTTCTCATTTAATCTAGCCAGGTCATTTGAGAGATTAATTGCTGCCATCTTCAAAAAAAAACAAATTAGTTTCACACATGTTCTGACATCAGGAATGAGGGCAACCACAGATATCAACACCTACCCAGTCAAAATAATGTGCTACTACATTGCAGTTAGATGTCACACGGGTTTGTCACTTTCCCGTCCATTGCAAAGCAATCGTGTTAATAGTGTTTTAAGCCTAGAGTGAGATATGCTTTTCTTGCAACAGAAAGCACATTTTACAGTTTGGGTTGCAGCTAGTATTGAATGTATACAATTGTAATACATCACCTTCACATAGTAATGTGTTTTTCTTTTCCTTTTGACATTTTGCCTTCAGGAACCCCATCAAAGGTCAGAAACCATATCAATTAAATCCATGTTTATGATTACCACACTTAATTATTGCCTTTGATTTATTGCTCGGCGAGGTGAAAATGTGAAGGTTGTTTCGTGGCTAAACTGATAGAGGACTCCTAGCGCCTTACAAATCAGTCCCAGCTGGCTTCTTTCTCCATTACTCTTTCGGAACGATTTGAGATTCAGCAGCTGTGACATTAGGTACACCTTTAGTGTAGTGACAGCCACATTTTGACATTTCCAACCATATATTAGACTACCCTTTAGATGTTGTTCAAATTAAAGTGCACTTTAATAAATCACTCCATCATTAAGTGACATTTTCAAGACGTTTAACCTGAGTAACCTTAAACCCGAGTAACTTTGAGTTTCAAATTTCTGGCTAAAAACCTTAACCAGAGGCAAATATTATTCTTCTGTAAGAAGACAGTGTCAGAGTCACACAGTCTTGAGAGTAAAAGACATATAACTTTAACCCTCTAAAATAACCAAGAAAAGACTGCTGTGCCATTAATCAAGCACATGAGCCAGTGCAGATCTGCCATGTTGCTCACGGTAATTTCAACTAGAAACCTATAAGAAACTATCCCAGGGACAAGTCCCTGCTTGTCTTGATTTCATCTCAATGAAATGATCTATGATAAACCGGAATCCTGTAAACATTTTAAGTAATTAATATACTATACAGTATCATATTCCTCTTTTATTTTTTTTTCCCAAACCATTGGTATAGATACATTATACTGATCATATGTGGCGCCATATTGTAGCTCCAGCCCTTCTCACAGATGGAGATTGGAAGAGGCTTCTGGTTTGTGCAGCCCTCCTGCGAGGATGTGATGGACACTTAATTACTTGGCTGACAGAAGTTATTCGCCACCTGCACCCAACAGGAGTTGGGTGCAGCCAGGCGCTGACCTCCACTTCCTTCCAGGGCACCCGCCATCTCACAAAAGCAGATTTATGCATATGGAAATCACTCACATTGCATGTTAGCACTATCATGTTTTCATTTCCTTTATGTCCTTGCTTTGTGTCTTTTTTTTCAAAGCTGAAACATACTGTACACTGAAATCTGACATTCATCTGCAAAAGACATGATCACTCACTGATTTCCCTCATTAAAACTATATCCATCAAATCAGCCTGTAAAGTAAAAGGATTGAAGTAAAACTGACTACAATCCCAGCATGATGCTTTGTACATTTACTGCATTTTATAACTAAAATTATTCTGCACTACACACTCTTTTTTTCATCAATTCATATGATTCAGTGGCTTTAAATATTTAATTGCCATAGCCAACACCTTAACACCACTGCAGCGAGTACTGTTGGTTCTCAGCATTGAAGAGGAGGTGCAAATGTCTTCTATCACTGCCAATTTAATGCCTGAACAACTTGTACATTTTGACACATTCGCTTTCTTAATGGATAGACATGGCTGCAAACTACATGACACAATGTAGCTGAGCTGCAAAGCTTATGTCTTGCTGCGAGAGACAAAAAAAGCAGCTATCCATAAACTGTTGATGGCATTCATGCAAGTGTAGCTCCCATTCCATTTAAATCAGAGAGTGAATGAACTGAATATGCATTATGGAGAGAGTATGCTGTGTATTCCCCGAATGATATCGATGACCTTGACACAGAGGAAAAAAAAATAAATCATATAAAACCCTTTTCATTCCCATTTCACAAACTACATTTCTGTACCAAATCAATTCATTACTGCCCTTAATTGTTCAAGCACACCTTATATTCATTTAATTCAATGCACTTTTAATAGACAGTACGACACTATCCTTTCCCTCAGGTAATTATGAATAAATGTATATGTAGGTAGAGCATGCTCTGAAATTACAATTATTAACAGAGAGGAGGTGTACCTCAACATTGCAATTACAGAGCTGTCGGGGGGATTAACAAGGTTCTGTTTTATTATCAAATTCCTTCAGGCTAAAGGTAATGATCAACACAGAGAATTGCATGTCTCGTTGTCACTGCTTCACTGTATATAACCTGAATCTGTTTTGTCGTTTTCCCCCCTCTTTTTCCTCTATCACACCTCTCACTCTTCATTACTATTATTCCTTTTTTTTTTCTTTTTTTTACCCTTTTGCTATACCCCTGCGTGTAACCATCAGCTACTGTACCCGCTGTGTCCACATCCTCTTCGTGCTAATGTATTATGCTTATGACTCTGCTTTACTGGTAGAGCACATGCCTGGGAAGTATACTTCAAAAATAATTTCATGAATAACTATCACCTTGTCTGTTACACTGTTGTTGCTTTCAGCTATAGGCCATTTACTTGTCCATATTGCTAATTTAGAGTCTGTTGCCTTTGTTGAGCTGTGCTGAGTGACGCCAGAAGGAGGGTGTGTAAACAACAGGATGCATTTATTTAAAAAAATATATACAAAAGATAATAATACAAAAAAAAGACTATTACATCCTTTAAAAGGAATACATATTACTGCTTAACTACCTGGAAGGTATGGCAGAATAAACAGAAAAAAGGCATAGTATATGCCATAATAAAGCCTGTTTTTACTGCAATAGTCTTTGTGAATATGCTTTTCTGATAGACAATGAACTAGTCCTGACAATAGTAAACTGTTGCTGCAGCTGCAGTACAAACATCACGTTGCAGACTAGAATATCTCCCGTTGCTAGGCCATATCTAAGGTCTATCCTATTTACTGTTTCTATTACTAGAAACAATTTCCGATTAGTGAGGAAACTTGGAAGACAGTGCAAAATCTCATGGGATGGTATTGTTCCAGGTATTAGTCTGGCCCTCAGGCATTACCAGTCAACCTGAGTTAGGACTTGTAAAAAAAATGTTCTATTTTGATTGGAAAAAGCACAAGAATATAAATAAATTGTTGTGTTATTTCTTTGGTGAAGGTTAATCAATGCAGAGGTGTAGGTTAAATGGTTTTGATGGTCCAGCTTTGCATCAGTGGTTCTCCACGTGTAGCATCAAATGGTTTAACACACACCTACTCATTGATTAACCCTTATATGTATACACAAATGTGTATAAGGATTAATCTTTACAGCAAACAGCAGATTTACCAGGCATCGTGTATATCCTGTTATGGCTTAAGAGGGCATTAGTGTTAATATGGTTCAATATTGTTGCAGAGCCATGCAAAGAATCTATACTATGCCCAATAACATGTGATAAACCACAAGCCTTAACACTGTCACCTACAAATTCTGTTCATGCACAATTAATTTGTAATAGAAATGTTGTTATTTTTACTTGCCACACTTTATTGGCATCATTTAGTGCCAATACAGAAAGCAGCGTGATCCCACAGTATATGACAGGGTACAAGATTAATACCAGCATGTACTTTGCTAATACGGAAAAAAAGTTGGAATGAATGGAATGAGAAAAGTTGGCAAGAGTCATCATCACAAGCCTCACACAACAATCCTGTGCAGTTTTTACCATGTCAAAATCAGGTTTATATCACACATAAAAACATTTTTTTCCCATGCTCTCAATGTGCTAACAAAGAAAGGCAGGCAATAGTGCAAATAAGGCAATAGTACTACAGAAAAAACAACATACTTCATGTATGTATGACATATATGAAGTAGGTACTGAACAATATTATAAACTATATATATATTATATACTATAATATTATATACGATATATATGAGGTATTCATATATATATATATATATATATATATATATATATATACTGTATATATATACCTCATATATATATGAGGTATTGCACAGTGGTTAGTGGTTGTGTGACTGATTTAAGTGTTTAACAGAGTGATTGCCATCATATTATTATACGTCAATGCAGTAACTGTGTAGCTTTACCTTAGTACTTTTTAAAATTATGACAAATATAAATAAAAGGTTACAGTATTCATTAAAATATTTGACATTATGAAACAATATATTCAGTAAATATATACTTTAGCTTGACATTTAAAGGTGACATTTTTAATTGACAGCTATAAAAAAAACAGAAAAGAAATAAATACTGAGCAACGGTGATGCAGATTATTTTCTCTTATTTACATCGTTGCAGTTATGCAGCAGTGTTACTGTCATGTGAGGTCAACATTATCATCATCCATTACTATAAATTACCTGCACTATCTCAGCCACAGCAAGCTAACAATGATTAAAAGATTATCCTCTTGTATTGAATATAAAATCTATTCCTCATATCTTAAATGCCAGACAGCTACATCCTGTCATCTGGGTGTTGTTTAACTGTGTGGATGTGGGTTTCTCTAGGCAAGGACTTTTTTTCAGCCATAGCAGGCCTCACCATACAATTTGGCAGTGATATTCATGATCCCTAGAAGCATAATTAATGAAACTACACATTAAATTGTGTATTTTCTAAAATATGTCACTTGTCCAACAGTGCATGATAAATGATATACTTTTTTTTGTTTTTTCTGAGCAGAAAAATAAAAAAGGGGCAAGTATAAAAACTGAATCGGTTATCACAAATCCGTCTCATTGTTACAATCAGTTATACTAAGGGTCTTTGACCAGAAATGTATTCGATCCACTGTCGAGATGAGCAGGCATAGTCACTGACTTAGAACAGAAATTAGATTACAAGGTCAGTGGCTGAGTCTAATGCAGTGGAAGATTAGAGAGGGAGAAGAAATCATTTTACATGGCTATTGTTGTCATGGGGACTGAGCACTTGCACTGAGCTGTGCAAAACAGCAAATTAAAAATGTGTTTTCAACATCTGTATCGCCATCTTTACGTTGCCACACAGAAACACACAAGAAATGTGTGAATAAGTAAGTTACAGTGTCTTATTATTTGAGTTATTAGTATCTAAAGTGATCTATTTATATTTGTTTTAACATATTTTAATTAATAAAACAAACAAAAAACAAAACATATAAAGCACATGGACTAAAGAGCCCCTTTCAGACTGAACCCAGTAGGATGGGTTAAGAACACATTATAGTCAGAATGGATATGCTTAGAAAACAGGTGTAGTGTCTTGTAGTAGTAGTAGTACCGAGACATGGTGTTATGTGGTCTGTGTCAGCCTTTGGACAATTATTAAACCCAGGTCAGAGGTTAAAAGCCATATTCTGTAGTAATCTAGATAACCTCAAGGTAACTATTCAGCTGGACACAGCTGGAGAGAGAGAGAGAGAGAGAGAGAGAGAGGGGGAGAGAGAAACAACACAGCCCAACATGTAAAATCAAAATCAAACTATTTTTCTGTGAGTATACTGTGCATGAATTAACATATGAATTATATATAAAGTAGTATACACATATATAAATCCATACTGCAATGACTCATTTGTGTCAAACATGAGTAGGTGGACAATGCGAGGGTTGGACAGACAAGTTAAAGGATGGATAGAAGGATGGACAGAAAGATGGATGATGACAACATGATAATGGCAGCACAGATCACTATCAAACTGAAGATGTGGACATCAGATGTGTTACTTGTATCAGACGTGGCAGTGCTGTCAAAACAGTCTCTGAGGCAAGCCCACTGCAATCACTCCCCTCCACGTTTAAAATTTAAACAAAGAACATTGTTTTTTTTGTGTGTTTTCTTACATCAAGTAACAATTAGTTAATAATAGATTACACTTAAAGTGCATGATAATTAAACAGAAGGTCATCCACAGTATAGGCCTTGGAAAGAGAAAAGAGACGCTGCACAGAATGGTGCTGTGAACAACAATGCACCTACAGTAAATGTATACTCTGGTGATTTGTATTGCTCTGTGTCCCTTTTACAAAAGCTCCAGGGCAGAGTCACAATACATAGAAAAATGTTAGTATGCAAAAAAAAAAGAAAGATCGAAAAAAAGGCCATTGTTTTCTGTTCACTATATCATTTGTATTATCCAAATATGAACAAGGCAGCATATGAAATGACAATGTGTTGACTCATGCAGCGAATGTGCGGGAATATGCAGAAACATGTCCGGAAGAAACTACTACAGCAAAAAAAAAAAAAAAAAAAAAGGCTCAAAAAATGTTTTTGGATTCTGGAGGATACAAATGTAGTGAGAGGTCCATGGGGTCTTGTTTAGTTTCTGCAGTGCAATAGCAGATGCCCTGCTTCAGTTCCCTCCTAGTTGGCTTAGGTTTTGAGTTGCTTGGTCACAAAGCATTGTTCAATTTAATTGCTGGAGGCACAAGTGTGGATGCTGAGGCAATGGGTGAACGTGTTCTGTAGCCTGGTCTCACCTCGGAGGGGGTGGACGGAGGAGTTCAGTTTAGCCCTCATCATCAACTCTGCCGATGCCTCCGGGTCAGACAGCAGTTTTTTCACCATTGTGTTAATCGTACATTCTGCACCTTTTTTCTTCTCACACAAAACCACAAAGAGCTGTGTTCTTGCCTCTCGTAATTGATTGAAAACTGTATGCTGTGTGTTGCATGCACTAATGCGCCAGAGCCCCATGAAAACCCTTTCCTTTCTGCATTCCCATTCCTCCCATTTTAAGCTTGTCAGAAAAACCCAAACTCAGTTTCAAATACAGCTCTGGAAGAAAAATAAATAAATAAAAAAGAAACCATGGCAAATTATCATTTTTTTTCTGATGTTACTAGTTATGGGTATGTGTTTGGGCAAAAGGAACATTTTTGTTTGAGTCTATAAACTACTGACAACATTTTCCCCAAATTCCAAATAAAATGTTTATCGTTTAGAGCATTTATTTGCAGAAAAATGACAAATGGTCAAAATAACAAAAAAAGATAACATTTTCAGATTCAGTTTTCAGAGCTCAAACAATGCAAAGAAACAAGATCAATTTCATTTTAGAACAACATAATACTAATGTTAACACTTGAGAAGAGTTTGTAAATCCATATTTGGTGCAATAACCCTTATTTTTAAACACAGCTTTTATGCGTCTTCGCATGCTCTCCACAAGTCTTCTTGTCTATTCCACTCCTAGTTCCTCTTTAAGCAGAATGAGGTGTGCATGTATTGGAATTCAACAGATGTTGGAATGGAATGGCTGCAATATATGTAGACATGCTGATTTCAGAAAAAACAAAAATGCAGTGGTCTCCTATTTTTTTCCAGAGCTGTATTTTAGGGTACTTCACTGTGATATAGACCCTGCATTAGCTCCCTTTATGGTAAAGGACGTCTGACCAAAGCAGGGATTCTGGTATTCCAGCTTTTACATAGTGGAAGTAGCTAGTAGTAGCTAGTGGAAGTAGCTAGTAACTGCTGCTGGTGGTGATACTTTCTCACACTGCTGAATAATGAATAGTTTAAATATGTATGTAAAAAGTTCAGAGATAGAAACTTTCAGTACATAAATACCGCATAGACCTATATAGATATATGTAAAGTAGTCAGTGTGTATTTCCCAGCGCATGTTTGTTAAAGGAAAAAAAAAGTAACTTGCCTTTTTCACTGGTGAAAAGAATGATGAATGCTAATGAAATCTCTTGAGATTTATTTCCACCATGCACCTCTCTTTCACACACACACACACACACACACACACACACACACACACACACACACACACACACACACACACACACACACACACACACCAGTTTGCCCATGTGTCTCCTTACACATCTGCAAAAAGTACTTTTAAATATTTGGGTCAAGTCGAGAATACCTTTGGTTGAATATTTGAATTACAAATTGATCTGAGAATAGATTTAATCGAAGTCTAAGCCAATAATATTTATCAGTGATCATGTAAAAATATGTAAATGAAAGTCAGGTTTGACAGGCTTTGTTTTTTTTTTTCTCAACCCACCTTCACTTCTTTTTTTCCTCCTCCTTCTCGTCCAACCGACTCGCTTCTCTTTTCTATCTTTCTGACCACCCTTCACTTCCAGTCTCGAAGCTGTGTCTCCTTTTTTTTCTATTTCCACTCCTTCCTGCCCTTCATCTCCTCTCATGAGAAGCTGCTGCCTGGCCTCAAAGGGAGCACTAGAAAGGATCCATCAGCCAGACTAGTATTCTCCCGAGGATGCATCCAGCGTGTTGCTCTGTTCTGCTCTGTTCACTATCATATCTATCCAACCCCAGATAGCCTTTACTGTAAATCACAAGACCTGTTTTCAAATTTGCTGCAGAGCTGTACGAGGCTATATTTCTGTGCCTTGTTGGACACCAGCCCCCTATACCACTCACACATTTTCCCCAAGCTATTTGTAATATATTTGCTCTTGGTGCAAACCTTTATGAATAGAGGCTATGTTTATAGTCCTGTGTTTCATTATGTGCGTAGGTGTATACATTGATGGATTGGTGTGTGTAATGTATGTAGTAGAGGATAAAAGAAGTCAGAAAGAAGGAAAAAAAAAACTCAAGCAGATTTTGACCCGCCAGACGCATGTTGTGGGTTTTTTTTTGGAACGGCAGCTGGAGAGAGTGGTATGGCACTTTGAGCCTCCACGCTGGACAAAAACAAAGACTCATTCATCCCCAAATAACAACATCTGGGCATGCTTAACAGCATGGATAAATAAACAAGCCCTATGGACACTAAATCCCCCGCACTCAATCACTCCGACTCCCTCTCCAACTGTTCCCCCGTGTCGTTCTGAAGGCTGTAGGTTGTTGGTGTGGGACCGGCACATCAGCGCTGATAGTGTGCATCCAATTAATTAGCCAAACGCTATCTCATTAGTAATAGCCGGCAGACTAAGATGAGCGCACTCCCTTAGACAAAAAAAAAAAAAAAATGAGGATGATTCTCTCCTCCTCTGTAAACTCTGATCTGTTGGTGCTGAGTAGGAGTAGGTCCGTCGTTAAAACAGCGGATTGCTCATGGCTTCGCATTTATCCGACGGCTTCCCGCGGAATTAAAGAGACCGGCCCCCGGCCTGGTCCTAATGACTCCGTATCAGGAGGCGATATAATGGTTTCTTTGTCTTCGCGTTATCTATCTTTGTGGACATCTGCAACATTTGCACAGCGCTGTAAGCTAAAGTCAGCACCAGCTGACACAGTTCTGAATCCCTTGCATTCCTCAACACCTGCCTCAATGTTATTTAAAGCACTCAGGGGCTCTGCACCAAACACCAGCCACTGGCTATTTGCTTGTGTGAGTGTGTGTAGCAGTGTATCCATGAGCAACAAGCCACATGAAGTAGAACTAAACAATGCCGATCGTTTTGTGCGAATAAAGTGAACATGATGGCACATACGTCGCCTTTTCTGCGTGGTAAACTTGCGACTCTTGTAAAATCAGATGAATATGCAAGCTGACGCTGTTAAACCGAGGCATATCGATCCTTTCATAGTGGACATCAATACGCTATATTTTCACAACAATGACTTCACATTGACAACTGATTTAACAAACCTAAGCATGTCCTGGATTTCCTCTGGGATTGATAAAGTATTCATCTATCTATCTGCAGAAAGCTAACATGCAGAAGTCATGAAATACTACTTTGTATACTGCAGTGGGCCAGACCAGGATTTATTTCAGATTTACGAGTTTGTTTGTTGAGCAGCGGTACAATGGTTTACATGCCCAGCGGCCTCTTATCGACAGTTGTAGTGTCATGGTGTGCTGGTGCTTATCATCCGTCTGCAGCTCTTCGAAGGTTTCAGCGAGAGTAGCGGGATGTCACTCGACATCCTCTGGGCTTGTCCGAGTCACACAGGTTGTGTCTCAGCAGTGACAGGTCCTTGATTACGCTATTTGCATGTACGTCTATGTTGGCACGCATGAAACAGGGAATCAACACAGCATACGGTGCAATCAATATACAAAACTCAGTGTCACTGACAATATGCCTAATCACCGACCTATTCACTACAGTGACATGAGATGTCATTGTGGTTCCAGAGAGGGAAGGCAAAATAAAACACGGCAAACATGCTTATTCTAGATATGTGAGCACAAGATAAAGCTAGTTGCTAATAAGCCTTGATGGTCAATGTCTGTTAAGTCAGATGTAATAGAGATCTATTAACAAGCACCATATAAAAAAAAGAGCTATACAAGGGGAAGAAAAAAAGCAAGATACAAATAATGCATGTGTGTGTGTATCTACAATACTGTGTGGACAATATCAGGTCAAGTCACAAGAGAATTAAATCAATGACAAACTGCAAGAAAAGTAAACAAAGAGAGGACAATGCTAATAAGGTGGAGAGCAGGTTACAGACTGCTTAATAAGCCTGGGCTGAATCTGGACTCATTATCTTACAGTGTCTTGAAGGCTGTAGAGGGAGGACTGATGGGACACTGTTTCAGCTTT
The DNA here is from genome assembly GCA_030544235.1 of Lepturacanthus savala. Classification (NCBI taxonomy): domain Eukaryota; kingdom Metazoa; phylum Chordata; class Actinopteri; order Scombriformes; family Trichiuridae; genus Lepturacanthus; species Lepturacanthus savala. Next base: position 20,494,262 of record CM060462.1, on the reverse strand, counting down.
TACAATGTCTATTCATTTAAACAGATCAACTATTCCTGGGCATTGTTGATGTTACCTCTCACTCTACATGTGCATCACTAGTGAGCCACAAGTACTGTGCTGTGTAGTGCTTCAATTTGTTACATGAACTAGGGCAGTTGGTGCCTGTTTGAAGGTCCAAATATTCAAAGCGAGCCAGAAACTAGGATTTCTTGCTGATCATTACCAAAATTTAATCATCTATTCATGGTGTCTTTTCCAACATTTGCTGAAAATATGAAATTTGACCAGAATCCAGCTAATACTATTTGAAGTATTTTGCTAACAAACAGACAAAAAGACAAATGCCAACTAAAACATAGCTTCTTTGACAGAGGTAACAAATGTATTTGGTCTGCAGTGCCCTGTTATTTAAAAAGCAGGATGATTCATTAAATGTTGTTGGGCTTTATTAGTAGTAGTCTTGGCTATTCAAAAATATTAATTTTTTAAAGGTAAGTATTAAATATTTTTAATTAAACTTCGTAGCAGGGCACCACTGTGGATCAGGGATCAATGAGCAAACAGCTTAGATAGTCTCATAAAAGTGATTGTTCTCTTATTAAAAGTTATTTATACAATATATATTATTACAATTGTAGTTTTAGCCAAGCAAGATGAACAAATGTGTGTCTGTGTGTGTAGTTCACATGCGGATGTGTGTGTGGTTCAAATGTGGAGCAAGAACCAAGATGTGTAGTGAAATGTATCATGGTGAAAGGGGAGGAGCTAAATGAGTGGCATAATCAGCCGGGTGGCCAAAATCACGTGAGATTTCAAGGTTTCAGCGGTGTATCGTGGCGTCAATAATGACTGAGGAATATGTTGTCGGCTACAAAATTAAAATGGCTGCAAGCACATGGGAGAGGTAAACAAAAAACACGTGTAAGGGCGTCTGCATGTAAACAAGAGACACGTGTGTTAGATGGCGTCTGCATGTTAACACATGATTTTACAGTGAAACTATTGCAGTAGAGTTAAGCATATGTATGTGAAGTGTATGTGTGGGTTAGTAACAGAGGAGAGAACTGCAGCAGCAGGAGAAGAGGGAGAGAGCTCTATAGATGTATTTTCTGAAAACAGAAATCTCTTCCAAGTTATTCTGATGCAAGGTGTTTCTCTGGACTTTAACGTCGAGGAAATGCAATTAACCGGCTTCACAAATACATCAGATGCAAGATCAACAGACAGTCGGCGTGAGCGGGACAAAAGAAGAACAAAACTCAGACAGCTGGTTCCAGGAAAATGTGTTTGTTTCGGAGCACAAAGGCGATATCTCAGGTCTCATCCAGTTAGGTGACTAGACTTTTCTTTGCTTCTTTCTGGCTCTCAGCTGATTTTGAAAGAGGAAGGTTTCGAGCTCCGTGGCCGTGTTTGTATCCGGGTTAATTCCTCTGACGCGCGATCTGCCGTGTCTCCCGTCCAATGAGAGCCAACAGATGGTCGCGTGTCACTATTTCCCGGTGCTCATATCCTGTCAGCAGGCTGCCGGGTCTGTGTCAGGCTCCTTTGTATGAATGTTAATTAGCAGCAGGGGCCATTTAGTTAATTCTGTGCCAGCATGTCACAGTTTAATCTTTTTTTTTTTTTTCTTGGTTGGTAAAGAAGAAAGTTAACCTAGTTACAGAGCTGGGTTAAATGGATTATACTAGGACAGACTACTTTTTTGCCCCCTTCCCCCCATCAAAGTTTTGGCCTCTATTTCCTAAGCTTCAAAATTGTTTCAGGCCTTGCTTATTAATTGTACCAGTGAATTGCACAGAAGAGGAATGGTGCATACATTTACATACAATTGCCAGGGAGCAGGGGAGAAACGCCGGTGGGCCGGTTACTATGTGGGCCGTGTGAGCACTATGTGGGCAGCCCATTATACAAAAACAAGAGCCTCTGATGTCTTCTCCCCCCCTCGATGTCACCCAAGTATAAAAACCTCTTATTTAGACAGGCTTTATTAAAAAAAATAAGCCTTGCAAGGTAAAAATGACAAATGATTTTCCCCCTTTAGCCACATTATCATAATTAACTGGATCAAAATATTTCTGAAAGATATGCATAGTAGGTGGAATGTTAAATACATTTTTTTAAGTAGGCATTCAACAAAACAACAACAATTAAGTCTTATTGTTTAAGCCCAGATTTTTTCAAAGATTTCATGCATAGCCAATAACAATCATGTGCATTTATTTGTTCCATTTGTAGTTTTTGTTTTCTGAGCATTTTAATGGCTGTTAATGTTGCCGTTTGCATAGATTTTCCCATAAACAAAAAATATTTATCCCGTGTACACACAGGGATTATTCTAGAAACCCGATTATATATATATATATATATGTGTGTATATACATAATGTAAATAAAATGCCCTCTTACTGGGAGGGTTTCATGTTCTCAGGAAGAAAGAAGCAGAAAGTCGATGGCGTCATGTGACAGAAATTACTTGGAAACCTTTTTTTTTTTCTCAAAATCTTTTGTTTGAGTTGTCTACTATCATGTCATTAGAAAAGACAAAAGCTGTAAGAGTAACATTCCAATCTTTTTCAATTTTAGAAATAAAATGACAATCATAGATTTAAAGGCTCATAGGGTTCAATGGGTTAATGTGCCCTAAATGCTTCAGATCCATTCATACATCATTTATGTTCTTAATAATTTTCCAAGATGCTTCATCTATGTGACTCTCTGAAATTCATAATTCAGTTATATATAAAACAAAAACAAGAAACAGCTATCATCCCTATACCTCAAGTGGTCTTTCAATCTTGGTTTTGTATTGTCTAAAACAGAGGGTATGCAGAGATTAGACTGGAAATGCTTGTTTCAAATTATCATCTGCTGCCCACTGGGACCACTGATTGCTCCAATCTACATACAAATGGTCATGTTTATTACACCAATGGAAAAGCAAAGCACAAAGTGTCCTTGATTAATGACTGGCTCGGCTGTTGTTACAGAAAAAAAAAAATGAAATAGAGACATTACAATTTGCAGCAATCAATACACACAGAGCTAATACAACATACAGATATAAAGTACCTATTCCATGACTAATAGATAAATCATGGCTCTCTTTGCTTTGCTAAAATTCGTCATCAGGCATCCTATGATTAAAATTTTAAATAAATAATAAGAGAGAAATGACAACAATGACATCATCATTATCGTGCCTTCATTATAATCATTTTAACCACCCAAGTAAAAAAAAAAAAAAAGAGAGGTCATTACAATAGTAGGTCTGTAAATAGCTCCTCTACCCTACACTGCACAACATGGTGATGTGCTCAGTCCTTTCTCTCCCCCCCCATCTCTCTTCCTTAACAGCTCCCCAGATGTGTGCTCACTTGTCTACAATCTCATTTGAAGAATTCATCTTGCTGTCTCTTGAGTACCATGCATTATTGCTCGCCTTGGTTCTTCATGCAACTATGATAATGTGTGTCTTGGTTAGACTCCTCACATGCCAATTATGGGCGCCTGTTATTGTGATGGAGTCCACATTCATGCAAGAAGGGTGACTGAATCCCTCTTCGGGCCCTGGCTCCCTTCACATCATATATCACGATGTGGTTTCAGAGTCACCGCATCCCAGTGTTCATAATTTCAAGGTTTTATTTTCCATGCATTGATGTGTATAAAGTCTGTAGCCTGTGAACACAAATAAATGTCATAAACAAGGGTGGAGACAATAATACAAATGATTATAACCTTTTTTTAGGGCATTGTATTAGGCCGTTTTGACGTAGTTCCTTAGCAACAAAGGTGTTAAAACAGATGTTTGGATGATGCATGAAATATTCAAAGGCACTATCTGACTGTCAAAAATAGAGCTTTCATCAAGTATACGCACATGTTATTTTTAGTTTCTCCAAACTGTGTGAGAAAAAGCATCAAGACAGAATAATTGAATAGAATTATTGATATTAAAGACATTTTTAAAAAGAGAAATGTCATTATATCTATCTTCTGTACAGTATGATGAATCACATATCCCCTGCGGTTATAAAAATGGTTGACTGGGTTCAATGTTTGGTTCGATTTACCTTTCCACTGACACTAAGCAGTGATTGCTGTCAATGCAAATCCAGAATATTATTGATGTAATTCTTTAAACCTTCTAAAATATGCTGAAATTGTTTTAAAAAGATTGTTTTAATGAGGAGAAAAACAGGTCCAGGCAGGAGCTTGAAAAATGCCTTTTGAAATGTTACAGAACCTACGCTCTAGCCAGTTAACGGTTTGTGAAGTAAAGGTACAAATTAGTTATCATTTTGTCTTTTAGGGGAAAAAAAACAAATGAATTCATTACCGTTTTGAAGCTTTACATATAAAACAAACCCAGAATCGGCTGCTTTTTTAAAAAAAGAAACAGACTCAAAGGAAGAAGAAACATCCTCAAATGGCAGAGCTGCTTTATTTTCCTATGCATTATGCATTTTTCTTCTCAATCAAACGAGATTCAAACAAATGCCACTGACTTGTTTGATTTTTATGTCCGCACATTCATCAGAGGAGTTTGCAGATGGTTGCAATGAGTTAAAGAAGATAGTCCTGTTGATGATTCAGTCTGTTGCATATTGACCTTCAACATTCTTTTTTTTCTGCTACAGCTTTTGAGAAAGGAGGTTTGGATCATTTTGACTTTGAAATGGGTTCTACTGAGGAGCATCCATCATTTATACTTCAGCAATCATGAGACCCTCGGGCTCTGAAACAACTTTACAAATACACTAGTTTGGACAGAAAGATAGGTGTCCAAATAATTTCTGAAAGAATACAGAATTGTTGCTGAGATGGCTTACACCAACACTAGCTAGTGTTTAAAAAAAAAAAAAAAAAAAAGTGTAATCCAATGGCACAATACAAAACACAACTAAGTATGACTGTTTGGCTAATCCAATTACTGGGTGAATGTTCCATGCCAACACCACTGCAATGTATTGCAACCTCTTATTAGAGGTACACTGCTTATCAGGCTTAATGTAGGAACTGTAAATTTCTCTCTGGATCCATATAACAGTGCTCAAAGAGAACTCATTTATCCCTTTCATCCTCCTCAAGATCTATAAGTCCCAATGCTCACCAGCTCCCAAAAGCATGGCTCATTCATGTTTCACACATACTACTACTCTAAACTACTCTCCTCATGCATAATGTTAACTTCATGTGAGCTGGAGACCATCAAGTCAAGGCAACTGAAGGCTGTTAAAAAAAAAAAAAAAAAGTCTATTGATTTTTTTTTTGCACTGGTTGTTACTGAAATAAACAAGTGTTTATTACACTGTCCTGTTCTTCAAGTCAACTTCTTTCACTGTTTATTCAAGGTCATGGTCTTCCCATAACCATAAGCGTCTCAACATGAACAAAAAACACAAAAACAAAACGAAATGACAGTTACATGACAATGTGACAACAATCAGCAGCAACAAGACCGGGATTTGGTAATGGAATTCAGTTCAGCCGTCGTTTTACATGTGATTTTCCACTTGTGACATATTAATTAATTCTTCTGTGGGGGAAACAAGGTGTATTGTATGAGTGGATATAACAGGGAAAACAAATGAATGAATGTGTCAATCAGTGTTTTTGTTGCTTTGTTAAGTTTGAATTTGAATTCAAGATATTTCCTCTTGATAAAACCATGAGAAACCTAATATAAAACTTGCTTTTTCCAAACTAAATATTTAAATGTTATTTCAAGAAGACACGGTTGGGTTTTTCATTTCAAACTTTTGGACAAAATTTGTGTATTTAAAACTCAGATGACTCAAATATTCATATTCAACATGTAAAGTGGTGTGAAGTTAAGTGTTTGCCCCATTTTTTTTCATTTGTCATACCTCATTTGTATACGTACCATACCAAATTTAAATCTTAATCAAAGATAACACAAGTAAACACAAAACAGTTTGAAGATTGAAGGATTTTATTATTCAGGGAGAAGAAATCCAAATCTCCATGTCTCTGTGTGAAAAAGTAATTGCCCCCTTGTTAAAATACCTATAATTTATCATACCCGAGTTCAATTTCTCTAGCCACACCCAGGCCTGATTACTGCCACACATGTTTTCAATCAAGAAATCACTTAAATAGGAGCTGCCTGAAAAAGTGAAGTAGACCAAAAGATCCCCAAAAGCTAGACATCAGATATATAAAGAAATTCAGGAACAAATGTAAGAGAAAGTAATTGAGTCAGTCTCAAAAAGGTTATAAAACCATTTTTATAAAGCTTGGCAGTCCAGGAAGAACAGTGAGAGCCATAATCCGGAAAAAGCAAAAACATGGAACAGTGGTGAACCTTCCCATGAATGGTTGACCAACCAAAATTTACCCCAAGAGCACAGTGTCGACTCACAAAAGACCCCACAACAAAAATCCAAAGAACTGCAGGCCTCAATGGCCTCAGTTAATGTTAGTGTTCATGACTCTACCATAAGAAAGAAAAAAAAAACACTTCTGAGCAAAAAGAACATTAAGGCCCATCTCAATTTTGCCAGAAAATATCCCCAAGACCTTTGGGAAAATACTCTGTGGTCTGATGTGACAAAAGATTAACTACTTGGAAGGTGTGTGTCCCATCACATCTGGCGAAAAAGTAATGCCGCATTTCAGAAAAAAGAACCTCACACCAACAGAAAAATATGGTGGTGGTGGTGGTAGTGTGATGATATGGGGCTCTTTTGCTGCTTCAGGACCTGGAAGACTTGCGGTGATAAATGGAACCATCCATTCTGCTGTCTACCAAAAAATCCTGAAGGAGAATGTCCAGCCATCTGTTCGTGACCTCAAGCTGAAACCAGCTTGGCTTCTTCAGCAGGACAATGATCCAAAACACACCAGCAAGTCCACCTCTGAATGGCTGAAGAAAAACCAAACCAAGACTTTGGCGTGGTCTAGTCAAAGTCATGCTGTGGCATGACCTTAAAAGGGCGGTTCATGCTCGAAAATCCTTCAATGTGGCTGAATTACAACAATTCAATACAAAACGCTTGATTGCAGTTGTTGCTGCTAAGAACGGCCCAACCAGTTATTAGGTCTAGGGGGGAATCATTTTTGCACACCAGGCCATGTAGATTTCAATTTTTTCCCCCTTACTAATAACAATCTTTATTTAAAACTTGCATTTTATGTTCACTTGTTTCGTCTTTGACTAATATTTAAATGTGTTTGATGATCTAAAAGATTTAAGTGTGACAAACATGCAAAAAAAAAGAGAAATCCAGAAGGGGAAAAGGCTTTTTCACACCAATGTACATGCTGTTAATATTGCATGACAGATGGCGATATAATTCATCTGCTATAAAATGAATGTGGAGGATAAAACAAGTACATTACTACCTGAGTGTGACTCTTCTTTTGAGTGTATCTGTCTTGCATTTTCTGATCTAAATTGAAATATATTGACCTGTTTTGATTGATTTTTTTTTTTTTTGTCATCTCCCCAGATGGCCCCCTGGGACCCCGTGGTCTAGTGGAAGCTACAGAAATGTGCACGCAGGAATGCCTCGTCCTCGGACATTCAGATAACTGCTGGATGCCCCCAACTTTGGGATCATACCAGCAGCCCAAATCACCCATGTCCAGCTTTGGATCTCAGAGGGAGTGGGGTCCCAAGGACAAACTTCTCAATGGACACACTCTGACCCGAACCTGGAAAAATGAGAGTGGGCGGTCAGACCATTTTGGCGACAGGAAGCAGTTCGGGAGTGGAGAGGGACACTTCACCAGCAGTGGAATGGCTGATATTCCACTGGTTAGTCTGAAGTCCTGCCAGCCAGCCTCCTGTCCAGACAGCCCAAAGGACCAGCAGCTATAAGATGGGACTCTGCTTCTGTGCTGTGAGACGTCCTCACATCTGGACACAGTAAACAGACCAAGCAACTCACCTGAGCTCCTCTCCTGTTTTATCGCTTTGTTTTTCTTGAGTCATCGCTCCCCACTTAAGTTGATGCTTCTGCTGTGTGCCACATGTACTATGTAGGCTACAAGACTATTTAGTGCTTGTGCTGTGTTCTCTACAATTCAGCTTTACTAAGGCTCTAGAGGAAACCTCTTTTTGTTTTTTGTTTTTTTATGAAACTCCATGGATTTCTTCAACGTAACATTTTCTGTCCACTTCATGTTTGATTTGGACAAGTGGACGAAGGACATAATGTAATGTGGAGAAAATGAAAATGAATTACAAGAAGAAAAAAAAAGAAAAAAAAAAAACTGCCATGGCTGACCAATATATACAAATATTTGTGGTGTGGTTGTTATTGAGTTGTTCAGGACTATATTAATCAACACAATCAAAGAAAATGGAATTTCAGAAAGTGTTCTTAAAACACGGTTAGTGGACACTTGTTTATTCTGTCATTGTCAGTGTGTTTGTAAATAAGACTTATTAACCACTATCATGTACCTGTAATAACCACAGTGAATAGGACAGTTCTTGGCTGTTGTCATCATTATGGCTTGTCATCAGGAGAAAGATCTACGTGTGCAATGAGAAACCATCACCAATTTCTTTCAAGTCCCTAAGGTTAATTTTGGGAAAAAAAAAAAAAAGTTTCATTCGTAATATATATTTAATGTTGCCCATATCCCCTAATGATTTTCTTCAAGTACAGCGAAACCACAGGCAAACCTTTTCTTTTTTTATTTTTAAAACACATTTTGTATGAAGGATGTCAGTGCTCAACATGTGCATTATAAAAACGAAAAGCTCTGAAAGCTCTCCTCTATAAACTGATTTTCAAAGTGTTCAGTACAATTAAATAGCAATATATTTGTAAATGGCTAAATGTTTTATCTAACGTTGATCTTATTACTGTATAGATTTTATTCAAAATGTGATTTAACTGAGTGCAATCCCTCAGTAGTACTTTCAATTTATTGACATATTTGTATATATATTATTTCCATACAGACTATTATTTTCCATATGTAAGAAAACACAGATTCAGATAACACTTAAATCACTGTGCCTTCATGCTATTTCTTCAAACACTGAATTGTCCTTATTTAAAATCAATGAAAACATGTTGGCTACAAATAATATCCTGTCTGATAATCAAATGCCTTATGCATTGAATGTTTGCCAAATTTAAAGACATAATCACACAGATATTAAAATACAAAACTAGTATGATTGGTACTGTAGAAAAATGATAAAGGCATGTGCAGATAATGGGTCAACCATGAAAGATCATCTGTCATTCCACTGTCTGAAAAGGTTTGTTTTTCTCCACAGCATGGAAGGCAAATTACACAATGGAATAGCATGCTAAAAGATATATCTTTTTAAAATTAACTTGGTCATTTTTGTGTCATTTTATTATGTTTGGAGTAGAGTTGATTTGTGCATTTAGGAGACATTTGGTTTGTAAAGCACTTTCATATTTATGTCACAATATAAAGACGTTAAGTGGGATGGAGTGATTTGCTTATCGCAGTATGTTGTCAGTTGTGAGGGTGTGTGACATGACAGATACTGCAACAGTTAATCCTTGTTACTACTCTACAGGTATACAGCTACTGCAATAAATGTTTTAATTATGTGTATGCTTAATTTGTGTGCAGGATGATCCCCCCCTGAATTTCTGTGTCTGTTTTGTGTAGATGGTTTCCCCACATAAACATTTTTTTTTTTAACACGTCAAGAGTTTGGGGCAGAAACCTATCATGAAATAAGCCAGCAATTTATTCCTTATTACTGAGCTTTTACTTTTCAGTTATTTCCTTGAAAGACTGCCAGACATATTCTGTCTCGAATCGAAGACTATTTTATGAGGGAAATTAGCTCAGGTTGGGCAAGTATAGAATTAATCAAAATAATTGGAAAGCATCATGCAATAAGCTGCCCGATGTTCTGCTCAGAAATATCCTACATATGTGAACCAAAGAAGAAACAGATGGGTTAAAACCTAGCTTTTTTCCCCTTTTAAAAAGAAAAAAAAAATGTGTGAACACTTGATTAAAATGGAGGAAAGTCAATTGCATGGTATAGGAAATACAGGGTGATTTTAGACCAATGCCTTGAAACTGTTTTTTTGCTTCATTAGGACTGTATGTGTGGTTTGGTCAGACCTGATCTGATTAGAATCACATTCAATTCTGATTGGTGCATGGGAGAACAGGACCTCAGCCTTTTCTGAGCTCCAATGCACTTCAGTCCAGTGAGAAAAGATCAAAGAGAAGAAATACAGAACTCTCTCATGTCAAGAAACTAAAACGGCAGAAAAAATAAAATAGTATGTCCCTGTTGGATCATCACTCAAACTTTTTTTTTTTTTTAATCCTACATATTTTATTACCTGTCCTGATACATCAAATGCCAGTAAGGCCAACCCCACAAAAATACACTCCACATAGTAAAGCTCCAGTCCTGATGACAAATTCACAATCATTACTTGGTTTGTATCTGCAAGGTTTTCTACTTAATTTTCCACAGATAACAGCGCTATGTTGTGCTCATCAATTCACATACAATCAGCATGAATTTGCATGGTATGACTGGCCAGTAATGAAGGTCCCAGGCATCCAGCATAACTGGCGAAGTAATTATAATTTCTTTATTCTTCTAGGTTTCTCTTTCTCACTGTAACCTCATTTGATATATTTATCAGCTGTCGCCCAATGGACCTGCTTAAATTCTTATTTGCCATGCTAGCTATCGACTTGGGCAAGAATAGTTTCGGAGAAGCTTCAAAGCTAATTGCCTTGGAAGTATGAGGGGAAGTAAATTAGTGTCACGCCACAACCAAGAAAAAAAAAAAAAGGTTCCCAATCGCATTTCCTTTTTATATGGCTTTGAGAATATTTTTCAGACAGGGAAGCCTCCATGCACAAAGTGGAACAGAGTGAATGTTCAGCAGGGAATCAGTCACAGAGAAGGCGTGCACTTCAGACAGAAGAAGAGACATCTCGACACAAAGATACAGTAGACAGAAACAGCATCATCTACATAATTTCAAGACCATATTTGAAGATAATAAGAGCGCAAATTAATGTTCAGTCTGCTCCAACACTCCAGTCAGTTTCACTTCATCTAATGAATGTGGGAGAATTCAATCCGGATCACAACCATTCTAAGAGACCCCATGGCCTTGTGACTAGCCTGGAGGGATTCCTGCTTGGCTGAGAGGAAGAAGGAGCTCTGTGGGAAGCCAAGATCTAAAACCGGTTACGGTGGAGCTTTAAAAAGGACAGAGTTTCAGTCAAACGAAGGTAAGTGTTGTGCGGCCTGAAGCTATGTCACCCCAGCAGTCTTCCTTGACCAAACAGATCCATCACTCATGTGAACGCCTTTACAGTATGGCACATGTGCTAAAGTGTGATTCACAACACAGCTTACCAGGCAAAGTGAGCTATGGAAACCGTGGCAATTACTTCACAAAAATGGCTATTTCTTGTATGTTACGTCTTTGAATCCTATAGGTTATAGACAAAAACCATTGGGGGAGGTTATCTGCATCGTTATCTAGACCCTGAACATACATGGATAATAGATGTTATAATATACCTATTCTGGACGAACCTAATTAGCTTTGTCTTTTGTCTCACAGTTAGAACAAACGCAAACAATAATGGTTTTAGGTGGCCTTTAAGAGATAATGAACGTACAGCACCATTGAAATCGGTTTAAAAATGGAAAATGAGAGTTGCTGTAATGTCTCGCAGATAGAAATGAGCTTTTCTTGTACAAAGCTAAACATTTACAGATGTCTTGAGCACACACAACGAAATCTCCCAGACACGGTCAGAGAAGAAGCCAGCGCCTTGCATCTTGTCCAAGACTCTGAACTTAATGGTCTCCATTTAAATAAATAGCAGACAAAATATATTAATATTATACGCCCTGAGGAAGAGGAGGCTTATGGAATGATACATGAAGGTCGGCATAAACGATGATGAGAAAACATGAACTGTCATGCAATACCCACAGCAATAACTATGACAGATTAACAGTCTGTCATGAGGAATTGTACCTTAGCCAGCTCCTCTTACTATGACCTTACACCACGAATGTGAATTATTTGAGTTATTGCATTCCCAGAGGTAACTATATAGTGTAGGTCAAAACAGGTGAATGAATATTGAGGGCTTCTTTAGACAAGCTTCAACAAGCACACATTTCTAATAAGAAGAACGCAAACAAGGGTATGAATCTATAGCCGTGGTTTGAAGGTTCAAAGTGACGATGCTGGAATGATGATGTGAAACATATTTCACACGTTTACATCAGTTCAGCTGGGCTGGGGTGGATGCGAATGTCTAGGTTTTGCAGGTGTTTACTCATAAATAAATGTATTGGAAGAATTAAAAAAAAAAAAAAAAAAACATTGCCTTGACGTTGAAAAGTTAATGGATCATAATTCAGTCTGCTGAAATTTCATGGCAATTCATCCAGTACAAATTTAATGTAAAATGTCAAACACAGAAAAGGCTTGCATCAAGTTACAAAGCAACATGTCTAATACTCTTCAGTATTAAGCAGCCTATTATTATTACCTTTACACCTTTGTCTTGCATCAAATGGATCCCTTTTTTGACTAAAAATAATTTGAATACATTCAAAAATGTTGAGATCATCTGTGACATAACACCACTATTTTGCTTTAAGTACTAGAATCTAGAATAAACTATCATTTTTAGATGGGTGTAACAATTAGACTTTTCCCCACGTGGGCCATTTTATTTATTCATTTTTTTTTTTTAGACAAACACAATTGCTGCCACATGGGTTCCGCAGTCATAAATTCAGCACCAGTGACAAAAAGTTGTGATTGTGGATGAGGAGATCCTCTATTTATCGCCGTGCTTGTCCAGGAAATGGCTTTGTAATCAGGCAGTTCATACATAGAGAATAGCTTTTGCAGCGGTTACTGCTGCAAAAGATCATTTATGTCCCAGAAAGGGCTGATAATTGTCATAATTCCTGGATAAGGGGTTGATAAACAGTTAGAAAAGAGTGTGGATCACAGTGTTCATTAAATATTACTGGGGAAAAAAAAAATCTTCAACGTGCTCTTTACCATCTTTTACAGAAATGTATTCATTATTAGCAGGACCATAACTATTACAATGCACATGTGCAATTAACCCGCGCTCGACTGCATTTGAATAATTCATGAATGTGCCTATTGGGTGAACTACTTTTACAGTTACTACATTCATATACTGAAATTAGTCTACCGTTGGTACAAGCACAGCAGATTTTTAGGGGTTATATTTGATGCACTATTTAGATTTATACAAAAAATACTATCAAGATATAATGCTCAAATGAGGTACAATAAAATAATTCCTAACAAGGAAATCATAACGTAGATATACAATCTGCCCCTGCTTGTCCCTTACATGTAGGTCACAGCTACATTCTGTTGCACATTGTAAAATCTTCACTGATGAAATCTCGCTGCCTTGATGGGTTTACTCATCCTGTAATCTGAAAAAATACTTAATTACAATTGACCGTAGCCTGTTCGTTTGCGTTTAAAATGAGCCATAGTCTGAGCAAATTCTTGATGTTAGCCGATGTATTGATAACACAAACATTGGTATTAAGATAGCGAGAAATGGACACATTCACTGTGTGTATAGGAGAGTATCTTGTGCTTTTGTGTGTTTAATATCTGTAAATAGCAGAAACTCTGCTGAAGTCTACACTGAAAAAAGCAAACCCATTGGGCTCTCTAATGTGCAAAATATCACTTCCTCAAACTTGATTTTGGGGAGTCTTAGAGAAAGAGAAAGGAAAAGGGAAAATAGGAAAAAGGCAGAAATGAAAGCACAAGAAAAGATTTGCTCACTCGCCACTGAAGGAAGGAACTAAAGTGGAGAATCTACGCCAAACATGGCAAAAGGTAACTCAGAGAACCTGGAGGACTTGGAAGATAGTGCTGTTCTTAGAGGGGGCTTGTTTTTCCATTTTTCTGTTTTTTTCATGGTCTATTTATAATAATAATAATTAGCATGCTATAATGGCCAAAAAAGCAGCCTGTAGCAGCATGTGGGGCCTCGCTACCTCGATGTTATTATTAACTTCCTCTCCTGTTGTGACATCACAACCTGAGCCATTTCTAAATAACTTGTGTTCAGCCAAGTTTCCACAACATAATGAGTGAATCGTCTTATTTCACAGTTTGTGTTGGCGGGAACACCAGAAACCTAAATATTAACACACAAGAAATGAAAAGAAAAAAAAATCTTTTTTCATAACAGTGTTCCTTTAACAAAGAATTTGGGACAAAAAGAAACAATGAGATTAAAAGAAACAAATTATCCACTACAGGAGATCAGGGCCAACGAGTTCTAACCAAATCATATTATATGCTATATTAAACACTGAAAACCCTCTGTTTTTCACCTCCCTGCTGTGAACAATGCAGTTATGATGTTGCTTCGTGACACGCATTAACACCGTGCTATTTATAAATGCAAATCTTCTCCCATGGTGTCCTCTTTTGCTGCTACACCAACCTCCCATTTTATTCGACCGATGACCCGAGCTGAAGGGGAGCAGCAAAAGAACTGAGAGGTTGGTCTTCCATGACAACCGAAGGCGGAGGTTGAAGATACTCGTGGATACTTAATCGGGACGAGAGGCGGAAGAAGAAAGAGGCGCTGAAAAACCACCGTGAGAAATGGTGCAGTTGAACCAATACTCCACATCCGGCGGCTGAACGCGGCCTGAGCATTAGCGACTCTCGGCCAGACCGGCCCGAAAAAAGGACGAGCATATGGGGGGAGAGATATTCACGGCGAGTCACACCATGTCCACACAGGAGCGTTAGCGGCGCATCAGCAGAGCGGCGGCGGCAGCCTGATAGCTCCGTATGCGTCTATACAGTATGCGTTCAGACACAGCTGGGGGTGTCACCTGTGTTTTTGGCGACAACACACAACCACCCTAGTTATGTGTGGAAAATGGAAGAAAATGGGCCGAGCTGTTACACAGCCTGTGTAGACAGCTGTATTCATTTTAAAAAAAGGGGGGGGGGGGGGGTAAAAAATCGAAATCCAGCTGAAAAAAATGGGGAAAAAAAATCCCCCAAAATGTTTGACCATTTTGCGTTGAATACTAAATCTACCGACCAAGATATACGGATGAACAGTGGTTCAATCGTGTTTTTTCAGACTTCAAATAGCTTGCCAAAATAAAGTCGGCCTGTCATTTCAAGGCACAGGAAATTATTCATGCTGTTGTATCGTCACGCCAGGACTACTGCAATGCTTTGTTTACTTGCCTCAGCCAAGTTTCCATGGCTCTTTTCCAGCTCATCCACATGGCTGCTCAGCTTTTTAACACTGAATATAACGTATGTGTGTATCGACTATTACCGTGACACGAGCCTCTTTACACTGACTACCGCTGAAATCACCTTTGAAGTCACAATTGCCTGATTGAGTCAGTCGTGATGCCCGATAACCAAACGCTGTGAGACGCCTTGGCTGCCAAAACAGTAAATTGTCTTGGTGATTCCACACGTTAGACTGTTTAACTAGCATGTTCTTTACTGTAATATTTTACTATTATTATAGTATATTTGGCTGCTCACCATGTCTACATATTGTCTGGTAATACATGAGCATCTTTATCTTACATCATACTGCCTCTATATATACTATCCTTCAAAAGTTTGGAGTCAACCAGATAATTCTTTGTTTTCCATGAAACGTCACACTTTTATTTACCACCATGAGTTGAAAAATAATTAGAAAATTATATTAAATAAGCCTTCTGATGCAATGAGCAAACACGTTGTACCATTAGAACACTTGAGTGATAGTTGCTGGAAATGGGCTTTACTGGTTAGTTTAAAGTTATCTTCATTGAAAAAAAAAAATAATGCTTTTCTAAGTGACTCCAAACTTTGGAATGATTGTGTACTATAGGATCATTTTCTCATCAAATTGTACAATTTATATTTTAGGGTTAACTAAAATATAACTGGGATTTTTTCTTTTAAATGGACACAGCTTAAGGTATATTATATCGTTTATTTGTGTCATTTCCAGCAGGGACACTTCTTTAAATTGTTGATGGAATGCCTTGATGCCTTGGCTCATGACTTAATGCCTTGGTGAGGATCAATGCCCGACCTGCTTTGTGGTAGAGCCATTCCCCTGACCCAAAGGCCATTTAGAGAGTGATCTGATGGCTTCAGTCTGTCTTGGTCCTTCTAGAAATCTGATCCACACCGGCACAGCAGACACATCTGTATGGATTGCTCCCCCACAGCCAATCAAGGAACAAACACTCTGCCAATATTCCCTTCAGATGAGGCCTGAGGTCTGAGCAGAGGGTAGAGATGAAAGAGAGAGCAGAGAGGGATTGTTGATTAACCTCTGTAGTCAGTAGTGAATCTGTACAAAAGGACGGAGGAACATGGGCGCCAGCACAGGACTCATACCTGTCCACAGAAGCAATCTCCAAAGGATTCTTGTCAACACCTGCTGTCTTTAAATAGCGAGTGTTGGAACAGGACGTGGACCAGTTTATTTCTGGTCTGTTATTGCCTTCTCTCTGGTACCTTGTAACCTTGTAATGGCCACAACCCTGGACAAGGTACTTTACAGCAGCAAAGAACGATGTGTTTTGTTGCCAGATTGATCAGATCATATGTGTTAACCAAGTAGCGTTATTTAGTAGGAACAGAGTTAAAAAACAAAACAAACATATGTAATCGTCTTAATATCTAAATATAAAATAATCAGGTAGCACAGTGCCTTGTTTGTTCTTTTTTAAGAAACCATTTTTTTAACCATTTCAATTCTATGATAGGATTAGTTATTTTGCTTGATTATAGGAGATTGGACTCACAAGAACGCCAATCAGATTGAAGATAAACCTGCAAATTGTGATCCCAAACTGTGTTTATTAAAGAATAGGCTGCAACTATGGATAATATGTCTTTATTTTGCATGTGAGGAGTAACAAAGAGCGGGTACATCAGCAGTTGAGTCATTTTGCCAAACATATTTCTACCTAGAACTAAAATGATAGAGTGAAGGATAAATTCGGCTTCATGCTGTGATAGTTTGACCTTTGCGAACGCAGTAAAACTTTTGTCTACTGAAATGAAGAATGTGTGCATCCTTGTGGGGCATATGTTCACATACAGCATATTATTTATGTTTCATTATTCATCTGTTCTTTTTTTTTCTTGGCCAATAAAAGTGTCTTGAAATGCTACTCTATATATTGATGTTGTGGAGGTATGCGACATCTGGAAAAGTGTTACTGAAATGTGCAGCTGTGAGACACCTCTACCTTCCAAACAGAAGGATTTACACTAATAATTTAGATACATATCCAGTGCAGGCCAAACATTTGGACACATCTCATTCTTTATTTATTTATTTTCATGACTATTTACATTGTAGATTCTCACTGAAGGAATCAAAACTATGAAGGAACACATGTTTATGGTGCTATTTACTTAACAAAAATGTGAATTAACTGAAAACATGTTTTATATTCTAGTTTCTTCAAAATAGCCACCCTTTAATTGAACGAGAAAGTGTGTCCAATCTTGTGGCCTGTATTGTATGTATATTTAAATTAAAACAATATAGTTTTAATTTAGTAGTTTATTTTTATGGTGGCTATAATGGTTCACTAAATTTCTTAATTTTCACAAATTTCCATTTGTGTACAACTGTTTTATTCTAATCACACGGGTGCAACATACCGTATAACTGGTTCATTTACATTCATTTACATCTTTAGATAAAATTGAACAGTAAAACTGCAGTGGCAGAAAGTTCAACACGCTGCACAGTAAAAAAGTAAAAAGGCCCAAGTGTGGGGAATGTTGCATCAAACTTTCGGTTTTAAAATATGTATAGTTTTCCTGCTTTTATACAGCAGCTCCAACTTAATACTGTCAAACTTGATTTTTTTGAAATCTAGGCCCAGGGTCACAGAAGAGTGAAGGAAATGCAATAAAAATTCATTGCTTAAAAAGCGGATGCCCATGAGTTATAAGAGATCAATGATGCAGGGTGAACGGAATCATAACACAGAAACTGAGGATAAAAGTTGCATGATTTCCCCTGGAATACAGCTCGCTCATATGAGAGAAAACTAAATAAATTGATGTCTGTTAAACTCGAAGTGGTATTATGTTTAATTCCATATATATATATATATATATATATAATATTTTACTTACATTCCCATAAAATATATAGAGCAAACAGCTGTAATTATATGTGCAAATACTTACTACTTACAGTGATGGCATACATATAGTCTTCTATAAACTACAGAACTCAAATCAAGATTTACCCTTCACACATAGTCCCCATAATTGAAACCCAAATTAATTTTTTTTTCCCCCACCAAGTGACATTTGACTGAATTAAAACAGAATTATCTGTAATTGTGCTGGCTTTGGGGATTATTTTTACTTAACATAAGGTCTTCTGAACACCTGAAAGACAGGACGGAGATAAGCGATTTCCATTAAAATTCGAATGAAAAGGCTGCCGTTGAGCATTACCAGAAATAAGAGCTTTTATTCATTCACAAGTTCATAATTGGACAAGGTATTTCCATGACCTCCTTGGTGACATTGATTTAGAGAAGATTGATAATTTAAAATGCAATACATGTGAAGTGTATCATTATGTGCACATGCCATTGCACGCATGTTGTGTTTGAGTGTTAAATACAAAACTCTTAGTTCCGTACATGTTGTTTGTACTGTCACACTATTGGTAATGGAACTCAAGGGCATTAAAAAGTTAATATTAATTAATGAATATTAATGATGGAGGGCAAAGGGAATCATAACACAGAAATTGAGAATAAAAATTGCATGATTCCCTCTTATTACTTATAAAGCAGAACCATAGATGAGCAACCCAACTTTTGTTAATCAAGTTTATTTAAGATACTAAACTTTATAGTTTTCACTTAATATTACTACTAAGTACATGAACCATCTCCAACTTGAAGAGGCAGTTCTTTCAACTGTTCCAGCAGAAGAAGTTAAATGGCCTATATTGTTTGGCTCATTCATTATATATTATATTACATATAAATCATTCACATGGATATGAAACTGACAAAGTCAACAAAGGGCATCATTAGGGCGAAGGGAATTTAATTAAAAACATACATCTCATTTCTTATTTCTACATCCCACCAACTGTGCCACCAAGCTATTGATTTTTCTCTGAACAAGTGTGTGAACCATGCCTTTATTATACTCTACCACTATGAACCAAGGTTAAAATATATATATTGTGCCCATATAATTTTACCGTTAAAAATACATCAAGAAGTGCTGCCCACACATATATTTATGACCATTTCTGTGCTGCCGCAGTGCAGCAACCTTCACAGACGCCTTGGCATTGCAAATTTATTTTAGTATGGATTACTACAGCCGGAAAAAAAATATGAGGAATCGTCCTTTACAAACAACCCCTAAATTTAAGGGCAACTGGGGGGATTGCAGGGAAGTTATTTTACTGACAGATGGTTTACAGTTGACAGTGATTTTATTGGTGTCCGCTTGGTGACCCGTTCAAAGTCTCCCAAAACCCATAGGTGGGTCACAACCCCCACTCTAAAGACCAGCGCCTCATGACTGTAAATCTCCTGTATTCAGCCTCTCATGTACTCACAGACGGAAAGATTGAACCTGCAGAAACTTGCTCGGGAGCATTAGCAGTCATGTGAGAACATCTACAGCAACTGCTTTATTTAAGGAGGAAGGACATTCCATGTCATTTGTTTCACACAGAGTGAGTGGCAGAAGGTGCCAGGCAAAATTCAGAGAGGGGGAAGGTGAAAAGAAAAAACACCCAGGTGGCACAGAGAAGTTGCGGGTGAAAGAGTAAATCTCTTGAGGAGCCAAGACCTTGGCGAACTCCGGGAGGACACGGAAAGCAGAAACAGCTGATCAGTGATGGAAGCTAAATATTCGTTATGTCAGCAATTATTCAACAAAGAGGTATCCATCTCTAATTAGGCACATACACCCCTCTTATTCCAAAAAGTCAAAAGCAACCAGTTGCCAAGTCTTGAGAAACTATTAATTATAGGAAGTTTCTTTTTTCCCTAACTTTTCCATTTACATAAACCTTTTTCTAATGTGATAACTTCAAATTGTGCATAACAATACGTGGATGTTAACCTGGCTAGAGAGTTCTGATCGGTGAGACACACTGGGCCAAGCGCAGTCCTGAAAAAAGTTAATCTTTTAGAAAAGCTGAAGATGGTCTGCACATTGACATACTGTTCAGTGTCAGCCAGGAACGGGCAACAGAAACGAAACAAAAAAAAACAACTAAATCAAAGCCAGTGAATACACAGAGGCCACCGATATGAAATGATCCTGACAGATTTTCTCCCAATATTTGAGCATATACTGTTCCAATACCTGCAGTTAGGAGGGATGGACATCCTGTCTTCCCATAGAACAGTTGAGACAACACAAAGAAACCTCAAAAGCTTTGGAAGAGAGAGTTTCAGACAGTCCAGAAAGCAGCAGACAAATTTGTCCAGTGGACACATGAAAAGATCCAAGCACAGGACCAGGATACAGGGTTCACGGTGGAGGCTTCACTGACACTGAAAAAGAAAGGCTTGCTTGGAGAGATGACTGGGGCTGAGACTCTGAACACTGCAGAGACAGCCTATGAGGTGGATGTTCACAGTCAAACCCTGGACATAGCTACTGATGTCATCCATTGACGCTTTGACAGCAGGGCAATGGTGCAAAACTTACAGTCTGAGCTGAAAAGTTCAGTGCAGCAGGCTGACTGGCTGGAGACAAGGCAAGAACAGTAGAGGAAGGAGGAAGACATTAAGGCACTGTTTAAACAAGACAACTTTGGGTGATTTCTACAGCATATTTTATTGGAAGCGTGTTTCGTTTTGACAGTGACAGCGTTTTTGGGGCTTAAAAAGACAAAGAACTGGAACCACAGTTTAAAATGAAAAACTTGAATACGCTGCACTGTAGCGTTTCCGTCAACACTGCCCAAGACGCAAAACTCTGCTCAGATCACATATGTGTTTACATCACATACATGTGCCAGACGGTCAGTCATTTTCTATACCAGCTTATCCCAGCACATTTCAGGGGAGAGGATACACCCCAGATGGTCGCCAGTCTATCGTGGGGCACACACACCATTCAATCACACACTCACATCTATGTGCAATATAGAGTCTGGACTGTGGGAGGAAGCTGGAGAACCCGGAGAAAACCCACGCAGACACAGGGAGAACATGCAAACTCCACACAGAAAGGTCCCAGACCAAGGTCTTGAACCTGTGACCTTCTACCCACTGGTCCATCGTGTCACCCGCACCAGACAGTACCAGGAAAATAAACAAATGTCTGATTCAAGCTGCTCTGGCAGCCCTAATAGAGGAATCATTCCAAGAAATGTATTGAATCTATACAACTAGAATTACTGAACAGAGCAGGGAAATTTTTACCAGTTCATTGGAGGTGAGCTAGTCGGCCGCTGGATAAGACCTGGGAGTACCAGTCGACGGTGGGACAACTTTGTGGAATTTATGAATGTCCTGAGATGCTCTTGTCACTTTAAGTGAAGAACTCTTACCTTACATCGAGGGAGGAAAATCAAATTCCACACACTTTTGCGGCATCATATGCATGCAGATTTCCTCCCAAAAAAGCATTTTCTAAATGTACAAAAAGCGAAGATGCGACGCTACTTATGCGTCTTCTGTTCAGACCTTCATCAGATAAACGTAGCCTAAGAGGAGGTTAATACAGTTAACAACAACTGTGCCTCCTGCAAATATTGTCCTTTAGCTGCTATCAAATACTAAAGCAGTTCAACATGCTCACAGATGCATACCATACCCTTGGTCTTACGATCAAGTTCCGTCTGACACTACCCCTCCTCCAGGTGTTAATGAGAGCACATTTCCCACCTTGACGTTTATCAAAAGCAGATTGAGGAGCAGCCTCTCACCCGGCAAACTGGAGGCTTTCCTGTTATTACACTATATAATTATCTACCAACTTTCGGATTATCTTGGTTTAAGGAAGTGTGATCATGTGGGACTCAATCGTTTATAAATCTCTCTCTCCCTCCCCCACCCTCCCCCTCTCTATTACCGGTTGCCCTCACTTGTTTGAGGAGTTTTTCCTTCCTCTGCTGAGTTCCAGTGAGCCTCATCCACCTACCTCTCGGGCCAAGAGGGCCACTTCTTAACGGACTGGGGAAATTAAAATGACCCTTCCACTGTTTATAATTATAATTCAGACAAATCAGGGTTGGTCATTAGTCGCTGCTAAAACTGCGAAGGATTTATAAAGTTCAAATGAACTGTGTCCCTTCTTTGCACACAGTTAGCGCCATTAATTTAGGTATATTCATCAATACTTACTCCTCTTCCTTTTATCCTGTCTTTATACTTAGTCTGAAAAAAACATAATCTCTGAGGAGAACCAATGAGCATGAGTCATTTTCTGTGCAGCATCAGCATCATCATCCTAATGGTATGCAGGGAACAGAAAGGGCTTTTTCTGACCTTGTGCTTCGTTTGTAATCTCCTTTGTGGAAATTACACTCTCACTTTATGAATATATTGTAATTAGGCATATGTATTCTAACGGGCAGTAAGATATAGTTTCTGCCTAATCTCTCATTTATATGCAAAGGAGCACCAGTTAAAGAGCTTAGACTTTCTTCCGTCTTACCGATTCCTTTTTCCCCTAATCAAGTTACTTTTTTATTTCTCTTTTCTCAGGCTGATGTTTCATTTGCCTTTTTTTTTTCCTGGTCAAAGAACAGCAGTCATTATCAGTTCCTTTGAGGCTGTGTCAGAAGAGTGGTGTCGATGGTATAATGTAGAACGAAGTCCGGAGACATGGAAGTAATTATGGTCTAATACATTTTTTTTTCTCCATTATCGTTGGGAAATTTGAAGTGTATTGTCGAACGCAGAGGTATACAAGGTGATACACCTCTGTTATACAAGTGCCTATAATGTTAAGACTATCTCTAAAGTGCAATCAGATGCTCAACCTGTGAGGTAGCTGATTCAGAATTCCTAAAAATCTGTCTCTGTTGAGATAATGAACATTACATGTTGGATTTTTCCTCAGAATTACTGATTTTAACTGCTACTTTTTACTTTACATTTTACTTTTAAGAGAAATACAGTATGCAGTATACAATGCATGAATGCTTATATCCATATATGTGTGTGTTTAGTCGATGGTAATATGGCTTGAATTTCCTTTTTCACATAGAAGAACACTTGCTACCTAAAATTAAACATGTTAAAATTACAGTTTAAAATCACAGTTTACTGAGTGTCTCAAGGGCAACAGTCAAGTTTGAAAACACTATCAAGCACAGATGGCGCGCAGTAACACGTATAGCTTGTTGAAAACTAAGACCCTCACAGCAATTTTTATTGCCAAGACCAAGAGAAGTATCCACTTTCAATTTTAAATGATTTTAGAATGAGAAGCAAAAGCAGTTTTCTTAATTAACTCGCAACATTTAAAAAAAACACAAGCACTTGTCTTGAAACAGTATATAGACATTTCTCATCCCCTCACACCAAAATAAACACCTGGGATGGTGGTATATGTACAAGTGCTGCAAGATCTTTTAAGTAGTCCCATCATGCCCTTTTCTCAGTTTAATATTTCAATTTTCAATTTCAATGTTGGAATAAAATAACTTTTATGGTCCAAACCTATTTCACTTAGCTCTGTGGAGTAATACAGACATTTTTTGCTCACTCAAGCTGAAAAGCCCCCTCACCCAAAACAGAGAGTTATGTCGTGGCCCTCAGGAGGCTGGGGTGCACTTAAGCAATAAATAAAGTTTATTAAAAAAAAAAAAAGCTACATGATAGATACATTAGCTGCAACAACATTACACAACAAATAACATTTCCCAATGGGGTAAAAAATAATTGTGGTCACAGTGAGGAGAAATGCTGCGTCTGTGGCGTGCTGGCACTCGTTATCGCCGTCACGATCACCATCTGCGACTCTTACCGTTGAATCAACAACACGCCAGGTTCCATCTGACCAGCTGTGCCATAGGCTAACGTTAGCACCACCTGGCTAAAACAGTTCAAGAGAGCAAACAGTTGATTAACACATCACGTTTGTCACTCATGACAAGTGGAAAAGTGGACTTTTAAACTGGAATGAGGAGTGGATTAATCATACTGAAAGGACATCAGACATCATCGATCATTGACCTTTTTTTTTTTCCTTGGCGAGAGGATGGATCACATATGCGTCGTGGTCGGGTACAGAGGAGAAACTACTAACATTACATCAGGTAAGACAGTGCTATGAAGGTGGCTTGTAAATGTCAGTTACTTCAGAAGTTAGGAAACATTACAGAGAGTTAAGGAACAGTCGAGGAGCTCTCGTTGACTCTGTGCCTACCGCCGGTCCGCCTCCTGGCACAAGACAAATACATCACACAATTTATATTCAGGGAAACTTACAGCATCGGCAGTTTCTCCTGGGACAGTTGGCGTGGTTCCGGCTTTCAAAAACAGTATTTCAGCAAATCCTGACTTGTGTTGTCCCAGGTTGGTGGAGCAGTCAGGAGTAAAATACTTACCCCAAACAGAGAGCTGTTTGGTTACTTTTTGTGGTACGATGCCACCAACCATAAAATAAATCCACTCAGGCTTTATTGTCTTAAGACTGGTTGCCGAGGTGAAGTGTATGGAATTACAAACAGTTCAAAAATAATAGTTAACGCATTGTGCCTGGATCAGCTTCTAGGTGAGGGGGAAAAATGGCTGCCAACCTAAAATATGTTTAGAAATTCCTCAGGGGAGGAGGCAGCACCTGAATCAAAGGGACAGTGGCTAAGTACTTAAAATCTGTGTGTGATGTGGGATGGAACAATAAATACCTAAATATTTACACACAGGCATTGATTTTTTCCATAAGAGGGCGCCTTTAAAATTATTAATGAAAGCTTACATTAGACTCATTAAAATTATTAAGTATAGCCTCTAATACAATGATCTATCTATCTATCTATCTATCTATCTATCTTCAATTTCAGCTCTGAGTTCCTGGTGAAATGCCAACATAAGTTGAAAGATTTCATGATATTGGTGAGGGCAATGGATTCGATCAGTGCCCGGCTATGAAACGCATCCGTAAAATAAGAAAAGAGAACGGCCACCTGTTCTCATATGTAACTGGTTGAAAGCCTTTAGCCATTGGGTTGGAAATTAAGCTCCAAACAAGTTCATTTACTCCCCGACGTGTTCAATTGATTCTGTTCCTCAACTTCAAAGGGTCAGTCAGCCTCTGTGAGCTTGGCAGGAAAGGCAGAGGCTTCGGCTGGCTGGTTTTGCAGAACTGATCAAATTCCCACCTACTGGCTACACCAACTATCCCTGCAACCACAATTAGTATTCATGGAAATGCTATTGATTTGTTATACTATCGGATGGCTTCTTGAGGCATAGAAAATGAAATAATTAAATTCTGCCTTCTATATCCATCTACCACAAGTATTGACGAAAAATTGTGCTAACTGTCTAGCCTCAGATGCTATTGACAGTGGTAAAACATTAAGCAAGAATCAGCTCATTGCGAGATAAATCCTTGAAATTTGCATTTTAAAATCCCATTTAAATTGCTGTTTACACTACTCCTGAGAATCCTAACGAGTAGTGGGTTCAGACACTTCTATTAGCCTCGCTACCCAGGGGTAATCCCCTGTCAGAACACAGCTTTTGCATGCATTTCTGAGACATTAATTTTGAGATGTATAAGTGATGGGTGATATTGTATCTGCTCTGCCAGAATCCCCTTGATGGCTGGAAATATTGTGACGCTGGGGATCCAAATGCAAACTCTTAATTACGTGATGGATGTGAATGCACATTCTGTGTGTTTATACAAAGAACCTTTTCTCTTTTTATAAAATGGAAATGTCAGAGACTCAGCCATGTTCCCTCATGTGAGCTGATTACCCCATATGTCAAGTGCAAGTTAATATCAGACAATAGATGCAATTGCAGTTGACACTGAGTCATGTTGGGTCTTTTTCGAGCAACATGACATTAATAATAAGAATAACAGGTAGGACAAGGGAGATTTATACGTACGTTTATGTAGTACATTTCATTAAAGGTACAACTAGGTTGTATGCACACAGAATCAGACAACACGGAAAAAACACAGATCCTCAGCATTCATTCGAATGGGGATAGTGAATTTGAGCTGTATGAGGGAGGATCCCACGGCTGCTGAAAAAAAAAACGGAGCGTTGGTTTTCGGCAAGAAGTTGAAACAGAATCAACTTTTGGAGATCCGCAACCCGGCGTCACGCTCCGGTGGCCAATCACATAAACCCAATCCGACTGATCAGAGCTGTGTAACCCTGTCATGAGTGAGAACAAAGAGGGGAGGAGATTTCTCTCCGTTTGATAAGGTTAAAAGTAAAGTTTGCTGTCGGCGTCTTGACTCATTTGAAAAGAGATGAGAGAGGAACGGAGAACCAGCGGCAGTGGTCGAGTGATCTACAGAGCGAACGAAGATTGCAGGCAGGAAGTCAATTTGAATGTGAAAATTATTTTCACAGGTTTTAACACCAATAAACACACCCACACCTCTGCTACATGCCTGAAGAAACAAGCAATATAATTCAAAAATCATAAAATAATAAAATCATAATTACTGAAATTTAAGAACATACACGTGCAATACTGACAGCCACACTCCAAAAGACACAATGGTCAAACAATTAGTTCAACAGCATCAGTTTCCATCAAGGATTTTCCACCTATTTACCAACTGGGTGCTGGTAAAAATGTGGAGTTGAGGGACATTGTAGGAAGTGATTTGACAACATGGAAGCACACATTTTTCATTCATTATTTTTTATATATTATTTTAAACTGGGGGAGCTATGTCTTTTTAAAGGTTTATCACTATTCATAAAGGATTCATTATTTGACCCCTGAGTCAGTCTTATAACACAGTCAAAGTCACATCTGATATAAATAAAAAATTTATGATTACATAAATGGTAAAAAAAAAAAAAAAAACAACAACATCCTATGCAGTGACAGTTTAAAAGGATTTAAACATAGATGCCGATGCAACTTTTTTTTTCTTTTTCCTGTTCTGACATTTATCTGTAGCATAACGTGTCCTTACACAAAATAACATAAATAAAAGTGACTGAAACACAGACAAAGTAATAAATGTTCAACGCATAAATATTAGATGATTTAATTCTTGTGGGTTTTACTCAAACTGACAGCTTTTATAAAACCCTTATATAAACTCTGTATGTTGGTATGAACTAAAATGTCGTAACTAGAATCATTTAACAATCTGCTAATGGAACAGAGACCTGTCAACACCATGAAGAGAATCTAGACATTTACCAGGACCTGCTTTAAAAAGAAAAAAAAAAGAAAACAGAAGTGGCAGACAGATATTATCAGCAACTAGGAAGAAAACCTCAGCCTGAAGAGAGGAAGAAATTCTCCAAAGACGCCGGAGATGGATCGGTCATGCTCTTCTCCAGCCTACATCCAACACCACAAGACGTGCCCTCTTTTGGAAATCCACGAGGGGATAAGGAAAAAGAGTCAGGCCAAGAAACACCTGGTCGCCATGACCTGGAGGCAGATGTGAAGAGAACTGGCCTTACACGGGGACAGCTGGAGAAACTGGCCCAGGACCGGGATGCCCGGAGAGCCTTTTGTTGGCGGTCTACGCCGAAAGAGGTGCCACAGGCAAAAATAGATCGATCAAGGAAGCACTCGCGCAGCCTGGTTACACGGCTCCAATAAATACAGCAAAGAGAGATAATTGGGTAAAGGGGTTAGACGTTTAAACATATTGATTCAAAACTCTAATTTCTGTTTCTCTTATGAAGACAGTTTTTAGTTCAAGGTCAGAAGTATTGCACTGTGGAGGTGAGATACTTGGGTGTTGGAAGATCATCCAAATGATAAAACATGATCTAATTATTGTAGTCTAGAATCCTCTCAAGGACTTTAGTTTTTTTTTTTTTTTTTGGTGTGTCCCACTCTTTTGACATAGATTCAGGGAAGAGTACAAAACTCTTATAAACGTAAGAAATGACACATTCAGAAAGTTGTGATGCAGCTTTATTTTAATGATTGCAAAGACTGAAATCCACAATCTATAACTAGAAGATTCCCTGGGTGTGCCTTATTCAAATTAAATATATTTCAGATAATATTCCCCCCTGTGTTTTTGTTTGTTTGTTGTTTACTCTTAATATCTGGGGATGGTTGTCTAAATAATTGCAGGAATAAAACTTCAATTTGTCCTCATAACGGGCTGCAGGCTCATCTTGTTGCGTACTAAACCCTTTGGGAGGTAGAAGCGAATTTTCAGTCAAGGTTTTATGAAAGACAGGCCCACGATATCTTGAAATTAGTAAGTTAATAATAATATGAATAATTCATTTACTTAAGCTGTGGCTCTCATGCCACTCTGGATTAATCACAGAATCAGCTTAGTGAAATACACAAAGAAAAACAAACAAACAAACAATTTGCCCAGGGAGAAAATAGAGGAAAGGACCGGGACAACGGGAGTATTGGGAGCTGGCCTCACTAAGATCCTCTTTGATCAGAAGTAGTCACTTCCCTGCATTCAGCCTCTTCACACAGCATAATGGAGGTTGTGGTCTAATAATTTGCTATTGGGGAAAGCATCCCGTCCCCTGTGGTGGGGACTGAAATCTCTTGGCACTGGAAGGAGTCCCTGGAAGGCGTTGAAAAAGGGGCTGTTAAAAGGCAGCGTGGAATACGGCGAAATTACTTTCAGGCAGGTCTTATGTCGATATGCATGTTTGAAGTGTTACAATTCACACTTCTACTCGCTGTGCACACTTAGGATTGCAGGTTTTCTTTTACCTATTTTTTTTTTTTTTAGAATCTTCACTTCTTACTTCTGACAGCCCTGCTTCATGTGTTTCAGTTTAAATATTTTAAAACCTCTGTGATTTCATAGTCCATTAATGTTTGTATGGTACCGAACGATCATGTTTAGACTGAAAGAGAATATATATGTGTTTTTATGTAATTTATGCGATTACAACCTTGGATTTCTGTAAAAAGCCAAACTTCTGAAACAAGAGGTGAAAAAGGGTTTCAGTCTGCTCTGAATGCTCCGTTTGCAAAACTTCCTCTTTTTTTTTTTTGCCAACAGACTGACATCAGATCGTTCGCACGCGTCTGTTCTATAGACTTTGTTACTTCTATTGTTCAGCTGCTCATATATTTTGGTTCGATTTTTGCTCAGACGGGTACATGTTTTAGATGTTGACATTTTGAGTAAAAGAGAAAAAAAAAAAAACTTAAAAACTTACTGTTGCTATTGCCCTGCTCATTGACATGCATCTGAATGGAAGACACACATAACTATTCTAGCTTTACTGCACACAGTGGCAAACATTGGTAAAAAGTAGAATAAATCATCATCATGCACAGCATGCGGTCTCAGCTATGATTTTGCTGTTTTCCTAACTAGACACAATACAAACGAGCAAGTTTATTTTTTAAGTATTTCCAAATAAGAATGTCTTAACCCGCTCCATGCAGAGCAACATGTTGATTTACAGTTTATTTAACTCTAAACCAGGCAATGGTATAATGGTAAAACAGAATAATCATATATACACTGAATGGGAACGTGGTCTCAGGCTTTGGACTGGTTTAAAAGCTTCAATCGAAAAGGCTTTTTTTCTGTTATGTTTCAATATTCATATGAATTCTATCTCTCCATCTCTCTATCTCCAGTGGCAGTGGTAAGGAGAGCGAGGAGAGAGGGAGAGACAACGGAGGTAGCGGGAGATAGAGTCACAGTGCAGATGTGAGCTGATGGAGAGAGATCAGCGGCCGCTCAGAATGAATCCCAAAGTCTTTGTAGGCCTAAAAGGAGTCCAGAACTCAAACAACAGTTATATACTGGGGTCAGAAGCGACTATAAAATAATATCGTCCGTGTACATTGTTATAGTTGGCTAGTTTATGTGCTTCTAATTGTTAAATAGAACCTGTTAAGATTGATAGACTTATTTGACAGAGTGGTCAAAATAAGATAACCTATTGTGTTTCTCTAGGGCAGAATGGATAAAAATGAACAACCAATTCTTGAGAACTGATTTAAAACTCATTAGTTCAGCTAAAGCAAGATAGACAGCTTATTCAAACAGTTACAACATGTTCTTTTGTGATTAAATCTAATGCGTTTTGCTGATGGCACCAAAGAAGTGAACATTTAACGCCACAATAAAGGCATCTGTTGCATATTATTTTGTATTGCTGGATCTTCTGAATATTTTCATTAGAACTAACTCACAGTGGTAGACAGTGTAGTGTAAAATTATCCACTGGAAGGCCTGGCCCTTACACCATGACAGCCAGGCTGTTCAATAGCTGCTATAGTTTACTGTTTAAGTGTTTGGGAACATGGAAGGCAAGCAAAGGCCGTTCATGTAGGTGGCTTTTCCTGGCGGACTTGGCAGTTTGTAATAGTGTTTCCATCGTCAAGCGTTTGTGAATAATTAGGTTCCTGCTAAAGGTTAAAATACACTTTTATAAGATAATGAATTCCTTCTGAGGTGGACATGCTCTGGATGTTTCATGGCTTTAACCACCCTCCATTTTTTGTATTCATTGCTACCTGAAAAAGAGTTATTAATTGACATATGGTCATGTTTCCTTTATTATTTTCATATATTTCAATTCAGTTTATTTGATAAAAGTAAATACATATTGTCGTGTCTTCGGTTATGTGTTGAATTTTGATTAGACAAACTGTGGTTGCCTTTTTTGTATGACCTTAAAGCAGCTCCATTGAGCACTCGAAGCTGCACCAAATCATTAGCATTTATGTGGGCAGTGAGTTGCAGCCAGATTGCCATGTGGCTAAATGCAATGCTCCAAAACTCCATTTGGTAGAGAGGTTTGTGTCACTGCCTCTACAGATACATTTTCCTAACATGTTCACATATTTCAGTTGATTTCGTTGTTGAAACTGGCAAAATACTGTTGCAGCTGTACAAGAAATGTGTTGGTTCCCCTTTGGACAAATAGAAATGCAAGTAAAAAATAGGACCTATAATTTCAAGGTATAGTTTAAGCTTCATATTATTTGTATTATTTTAGAATTGTTTTCCTTCCTGCTTTTTTTCCCCACTTGTCAAATATCAAATTTGCCTCTGCAGCTACCCTTACTAGAAATGAATGGCCGTGCAGGGAAAAGCCCAAGAACCCATGTCAGGCTTCATTGCCAGTCGTTCCTTGGAATGTAAGACCAAGCCGATACTAAAACTAAGGTACTAAATAAAACCTGCTTTACCCCCACCCCATCCATAGTTGGGTGCATGGTATTTTATCTAGAGTAACAGTAAAAAGTGAAGTACTCGTTACATTCAAGTGAATGTAACGAGTACTGTGCCAATATTGTAGACAATTCATTATTATCCATTACGTAATGCAATCAGGAAGGTATCCAATTGGTCCCGAATTCATTTTGCAGCATGACAATGACCCCAAACATAGATCAAGAGTCAAAGAACTTGCTAAGAATGAAGAGTCCATCAGCAGATGGTGTGGCCCCCACAAAACCCTGATCTCAGCACCATGGAGTCAGTCTGGGTTTCCTTCAACAACTGCCAGCTTGCCAAGTACCTTGAAAAATCTGCACGTAAGTGTATTGGACGCCCTTTAAAAGGCAAAGTGTGGTCACATCAAATTATTTATTTGATTTAATTTTCTTTCTGTACACTGCATGTTACACAACTGTCGGTGTCTAGGGGGTCAGGGAAGAAAAAGGACACAACAAATAGCTGATGTAGTCAGGAAGGTCTTGTAACTATTATTGCTTACTGACACATATATGGAATGCAACCGTTCAGTGTGTTAATCAAACATAAAATATTTAGCAAGAAGTGAACTGATTAATCAAAATTATTCATGGTATAACCTTTGAAGGTATCATCTCATTATCAATAAAAATCATTCATTTCTTTTTAACCCTTTAATCTTAATTTCAAAAGGTTATAATTCAAAGTGTTTACTCAAACACGTTGATTTACAAATATATATAATTCACATGTTTCGTAGTATGTTGATATGTAATGACAGCATAGAGAAAATGCTGATAAACAAACATTAGATGACTCACATGCAAGAAATAGTAATGCACACTCATGTCCCTTGTCTTAGGCCGAGTTGTCACAATCTGGAAATGGCTTCCATTAAGTTGCTGATTGATTCAGGAATTTATTAAAGTGTCCGACAGTCCCACAAACTGTGACCAATAAGGCTGAAGGCTTTTCAGATTGAATACTCAAGCTTTTTTTTTTTCTTCCATAGTGAAAGCTCAGAGTTGCTCTTCACTGTGGTTAAACGCCCGTCAGTGCATTCCTCAGTGATGCCTTGCATGAGACGCATGAAACAATTTCCTGGAAACATTCGAGATCATTTGACTTGAAGACAGCCGTCGTGTTAGGCCTGTCTGCTCGGCATTATTGAGCTTTTTTGCAGCGACGTTCAACAGGAAATGAGGTTGATTGTTCAAGGTTTCACACTATTGCAACACTGTGACATGCAAGCTGAGACAATACACCACTCGGAGCGGTTGTGCATACAATTATCTATCATAACTGTCGGTTTTTGTTTTGTTTTACTTGATATTGCATTTACCATCTTCTTTTTTTATAATCTCACCTGTAATTGTATTATAACTAAATGGTTATTCATTTATTTATATGTAAGCTTCTATTTACCTTATATGAATATAGACTTGTTTTTACAGTAAATTTAACACAGGAATCTAAAAAGCTAATATACAATTCTGCAAAGTCCATGATGCTTATTGTAAGCTCAGAGCAGCACAGTCACATATACACATTTGCAGATTCAACATGGTTCATTCCAACAACCTTTTTAAAACTGAAAGAAGTGAAGTATTCTTAAAGTTTCAATACGGGCAGCGATGCTGTTGAGAAAATGTTCAGAAAGTCATGCCACCTCCATTAATAATGTTGGTATTAAATGAAATCCTCTGAGCTGATACAAATGTTCAAAAGCAGATGGTCTGACGCTAATCTGGATTTCATGCTAATGCCTCAAGTCACTAAGCAACATATACAACAGAGAGTTTCCATGACAAGTTAAAGGAAATCTGTGGGTGTCAGTAAGGATACTAATGCCTTCTCCCCTCTCGCTATTCCTGCTCCCTCCCTCTCTCCATCCATTCGCTCGTTTTTCTTTCCAAATCACGGTCCTGAAATATGTTACCCTGAGGAGAAGGATAATTATTAACAATTAATATTCATAATGATGTCTCTGTCCCTCGACAGCCTTCACAGAGTCTCAGTCAAATGGGTTTAGAATTCAATTTTTATTTTACATAATCCAATCAAAAAATGTGGATGCACCCTCAGACACGTCAGTCCCCTGGTGCTTGGAAATTTGTATCTGGTATTCCTTCACTTTGACATCTATAGGTTTATTATCCTACACCCAGCACTATATATTAAAAGAGATGCCGGGAGTGTTCACTCTGAGGGTTTCATCATGATTTTCATTTACCTCCTTGGAAAGGTGAGGGGATCTATCCTTCTGAAGATTTATTGTTTCCTGTGAGGTTCAAGAGGTGGAAGGTCAAGGTGCAGGAAGCTAAACCACATTTGTCATTAAGTAGGCTTCGCCCTCGAAAACTCAAGGCCACATTTACCTATGTGTACATGAATGGCATTGTTTGCTTGAACTGCATGTTTCATGCAGTTTATGTTACTGCATTCAAATGAATATCTTGCATTGCTGGGCTAAAGATACCACCAATGTCTACTAATCTCATTATAATGTGTAGTTTTCTGCCAGGATTTGTGCAACTTGGAGCCATAAACAGGCTCTGGAATTAAAGCAAAAGAAAAGCAAATATTGTGATTCTGAAATTGAGCTACTGAAGGATGAGGCACCAGAGCACCTAGGCACTTTAGAGGAGGGCAATGCAACTACAGCTATGCAAAGCAGAATATGAGCAGACATTTCTCATGAAATTAATGTTTGTAGTCCAAAAAAAAACAAATTCCTCACGAATGTGTTCAGACACTACCTGTCTGAGCATGCAGCTCAACTCCTGGTACGGGCTCTTGTCATATTACATATTGACTAATGCAATTTCTTACTGGCAGGCCTCCCTGGCTGCCTCTCTGGTTTTCAACCAACCCAAAATTGGACTGATATTTAAAAAAAAAAAAAAAAAAAAAAAAAAAACAGAAAGAAGCTTCTGCATCTCTGCATGTTCCCTTTGTG
The DNA here is from genome assembly GCA_030544235.1 of Lepturacanthus savala. Lineage (NCBI taxonomy): Eukaryota > Metazoa > Chordata > Actinopteri > Scombriformes > Trichiuridae > Lepturacanthus > Lepturacanthus savala. The sequence goes on along the minus strand of CM060462.1, from coordinate 20,459,940 downwards.
CACATCCTGATGGCACCTACTGTAGGTCCTATAAGACTCAAACTCAGCTTTAAGACTGCACCTTTGCTTGTGTTGTATTAACTGTCAGACATAGGTCACTTTAAGTCAAATGTCTGCTAAAAGAAACTGTAAGTGAATGTCGTGGCATGGTTATATATTAAAATATAAGCCTCTGAATTGCTGTAGGAGACCTAGAGAGGGCAACTGATCCAACAAATGCTGATACAAGAAGAAGTAGTGCACAGAATGTATGTTTCCATTAAAAGAGCTGACAGTCTCTCTAAAATCCTCAGATAATTACAGCCTAATGCACAGGTGTAAATGTTTCATCAAAATAATGCAATCAACCCGGTGCATTAGCAGTTCATTGAGTATCTCGTTTCATCCATTTATTGTTGGCAACAACACCCCCTTTCCTTCATTAGATGCTGTACTGTTTGGGAGTAATTCAATGTGGTTCCCTTGAATAGTTTCAGTGGTGTGCATATCTTTTGTCTACTGTCAGACAGCACTCCTAACAGGAAGGCCATTTTAGCCAATCACAAGGCTAGAGCGCTCCACAAGTCTCCATGGATACAACTTCCTATTTACTGTTGCACAGTGTGATGTCAAACAATGTCGACAAGAAATTGAGATATATCTTTTACTTTTTTTGTGGAAATTATGTCTACCAAAGACAAGAGATGATCAAAGAGTTTCAAGTGGTTGGCTTGGGGAGGTATCTCTGAAAAGCATTTTAGAAATAGGGTCAAGTGGGAGAGGAAGAGGACATTTCTTCTGGATTATATAGTAGGACATAGTACAATGAAGCACTACTAGCAGATGGCAGCAACTTTTTGGATGGCGGTTGCCTTAAAACCCCAAACAGGGAGAAGAAACTGTGGTTTTCCTGTCCACACATGACTGCTGAAGCTGGAGCTTTGAAAAAAAATTACCATGGACTCCAGTTACAATAATCTTTGGTTTCAGGAGCCCACAACTCTGGTTACGTGTGGATAAAAGGCCAAAATTGTCTAGAGAAATACACACTTTCAAAAATACCTGCATTGGTGTCGACGGCGCCTAAGACTCTTGTACAATTTAGATAAAATGCATATCCCTCTCTCTTTCTCTCTTTTACTCTAAAACACTAATGCTACCTTGCACCTGCTTTTTAATGAAGAGGAATTTGCACATGAATCTTAAAGGGGCTTTATTGATTATACACACTGTGTCCTACACAGGACATCTTACTCTTTATTTGAGAAATAATATGCACATCCTTTTCTGGAATGAGGTCTAAAAGGCTTAGTAAGCCTGACCCTTTGTGCCAACCTTTTATGTATTAATTCACCTAAGTTGTCACTTGTGTGTCAAGATTTTTAATTTGTTGTCAGTCTAAAACCTACTCCTGAGACTCCTGGTGAACCAACGGTGTCAGGCGCATACCATTAAAATTCCAATGTTTCCTGTTTGACTGCAACCAGAGACCTTTCTCACACATGATCCCGCATTTCCTTCTCTGTCAAATTGTCCAAAAAAGTCAAAATACAACACATACAGTACAGGAAACTGTCTTACTGTTTGTAGTTTCTATTGAATGGAAAATAAGCCCTTAATAACCCCTTAAGCTGAAAAGCATTGCCATTACCCAACAAGAGTAAACAATAATAATCTAATTGTAGGAGATGCTTCCTGTCAGATGTTCATTGAGATAATCTTCTTTGAATCTTTGTTTTTTTAACCTCATGACTTTTTTTTTTCCATTTTCAGTGTGTATTTGTAAAAAATGGATTTTATGGTTAAAAATGTACCTTTCCGTCTTTGTCTTCCCGCTTCCTTGCTTCTGTTTGGGGTTGATTAGACAGGAGAGGGCAGAATTTGAATATTCAGCATGCCTCTGCTGTGTTTTGCATCAAACTTTTATCAAGACATAATTGTGATAAATGATGCATGTAATCAAGCATTAAATAATGCTAGAATATGCAACCTCCAAAGTTAAACTGTGACCAGCATGTCTGTGTCCTTCGTCCCCAGTGGATAGGTACCATCTGGCTGTGGCCATTACCACTGACCTGAGTGCCAGACTCCTTAGTGTGCAAGGAAGCTCAACATCGACCGGTCAAGCCCCTGCACACCTGACCACATGGACGCAACCTTGCCAGAAGTGTTAGGGGACAAATTACACATTCGAGATGTCCATATCCTAAAGGTTACACTCAAGTGTATCTATGGCCTCAACCATTTGTACAATACGGTGCCCTGATTGTTTTTCTTTATTCTAAACAATGTGGCCTACTGTTTTTTTTATATCATTATATGTTCTTATACAATCACTAACAGAGTATAAGAAAACAATGTGTGAAATAAAGATCATACAATATAGTAAAATGTGTATTAACAATGAAAGAAAGAGATTGGCATATGGCATCGAACCAAGCAGGAAGCTCATGTGCAGCCAGTTTGAAATTTTCTTCTGCACAGCATGATGTTAATTTTCAAATGATGGCCCCATACAGAGTAAAATCGAGACAGTAAAGCAAGATATGTGTTAGGGCGTGGCTAACTTGTGACTGGCAAGCCACTTCCATAGTGACAGCATTGGCTTCACACTAGGTATGCAAAGCTGTCGCTATTTCACAGTTCATTAAAGTTAATTGTAGCATTTTGGTGGCCTAAGAAGGTCTTGTTCAGCTTTGTACTAAAATGGCCCTTGAAGGAGTCAGCTGTTCATTTTTTCAAGGTCTAGTTCTAATGGTTTTAAGCCAAAATAAACATTGGCGTTATACACAGTTAGTTAGCGTCAGCCTGACCCTCCCTTATAAATATGGTTAATTTTGGCCCTAAAAATCCAAGACGGTGACATTCAGAACCAAGAGGGCAACAGTCAAAATGACAAAGTCAAGGCCTTAAAATGTCAGTCCACAAACCAATGGGTGATGGCACCGTGACTGAGTCCATTAATATTTACAGATTATACAATAAAGTTCCCCCGCTGGAATCAAACGGTACCAGTCTTTTATGTCCCTTTTTTCCCCTCTTCCTTTTCTTTTGATGTTGTAGTTAAAATTTTATAGACACTGAATTATTAGATCTGGGAATGTATGAAAAAAAAAAAAAACTCTGACTCTGCAACAAACAAAACTGGTCAGGAAATCATTCAAGTTTAAATCAAACCTTAATGTTAGCAAAGTGCATTTAGAAGTCAAAACAAAAGCATTTGGTTTTAAGGAGTAAGTACAACCTTATTTGTATGGCACTTTATTACAGCACAGTGCTTCAAATAGTGTCATGCATAGATACACTATACAAGGCCGTTTTAAATGATTCACAGAGCAGATCGAGACATGATGACTGAGCATTTATCTTCAATCTCTTTTTTATTCCTAACCTTACTTCAATATAACTGATTTTGGCACTGTAAATAGAATGTTGCTGTCTTTTTTCTTTCAGAATGGCATTAGTATTTTTCTTTTCTTTTTTTTTTGTTGCTTAAAGATGAAGTTGTCTTTTTGCCTCACTTTGATGGTCAATAAACAATTTCCTCCTCCTGGTGTTTTCAGTATGACTTGTCATGTTCATCTCACATTCCTTTTTCTTATCTTTCCATCTGATTCTCCTCAAAGTGTGATTTTGATTACTGTACAGTATAGTCTCGGAACCATGGCAGTTTTAACAGATAGGACATGTGTAAACCTGAACTGATTGCAGACCTGAATGCCTTTCTTGTATTGTATTTGTTCTCCTCTGTTCTCTCTTTCCTCCCTCACTGTCTACATGTGCTTTGGTCATAAAACGAGCAGCAGTTGGATTGTGCACTTTCTTGCCTTCTCCTCTGTTCTAGATGATAGTGTGATTTGTCAAATATAAAGGCTGTTCTTGTGCTTTTTCATGGCTACCACCTATCGGGGCAACCTGAAAAGAAAAAAAGAAAAGATCAGTGTTGTTTTTATGTGCTTGTTTTTTTTGTCGTCTTTTGCCACCGAGAAAAAAACAAAGATTAATCTAGTAAAGTCACCAAACACAGATTTGTAGTTCCAAAGTGATGAATTGCTATCTATGTGCGTTGGTGTGTGAAGAAACATACAGAGTGTGCACTGTGACTTTTCTAATTTATCTGCTCAGTGGCCAACAGTAATGAAGCTATATACCGGAGAAGTTCAGCCAATAAGGCCACAGCACCCTGGTCCTCTTCACATAGGTCTATAACAAATCTGTTCAATCTTTTCCTGAGGCTACTCCCAAACAAAAACATAACCTCTGTCAAAGATTTATATGCCATAAATGCTCATCATTCTTCGGTGTGCAAAAACGCTTCTCCTCCCGCCTTGCCACTGGCTCAAAAGATAGATTTTTGAAATGTGTTAATAATACACGATGCTTCCATTTTAACATAGGGTTGGGTTACAGGTTGAGGGGAGTTTATGTAGGAAAGACAATGGACTTGTTGGGTGTAGAGATGGAGGAGTGCCACAGCACATTCTAAGGTAGTGAAATAACATTGTCTGCTCATAAAATAGGTCCAAGCACATTTCTGGGTATAATATGATGTCATTTGTCAGCAGGCAAGGTTTCCTGACACACAAAAAGGAACAAAAGTAGTAGTAATGAAAGTAGTGATTAATGAGACCTATAGTTCAAATAATTAACCCATCTTGGAAAAAAACTAATCTCCTTAGTTAATGTAACAGCCGTATCAGCTCACAACCACAGAATCTTACATTAGTTCTATAATCACAAGCTTTAAATCACATATTCTTCACATTCTTCTTTAAAAAGTTGTCTTCTTTAACTTTGTAAAACACGGAGCTATGGGATAAAAGAGTTTCTCCTCCCCCGTTGTGTCAGGGTCACTTTTTCATCATTGTGAAAGTCTGTCCACATGGTTTTTCTTCTTCGTCTTCAAAAAAAAAAAAAAAATTAAATAAAAAAAAATAATTCATCTACACATAAACTTGTTTGAGAAATATATTTTAAAATCTTGATAGTTTATTATTATTTTTTTGTGAACCCTCAGCTTAGTATGTGTGACATACATACAATACAAATAATGTAGAGTTCATGTAACGATTAAATCCATTAATGTGTATAGTCTTATAAAAAAAAGTTCAAGGTATTTAAGGTTAAAATGTATGAATTTGACAGTGTCGAGAGAGAGAGAGAGAGATCTGTATTGTAAGCTGCATTATCCAGGTCATTTCGAGAGAAAATATCCCTCCCCTTATCTCAGGCATCAAGTTAACACTGGATATTTTGTCACTGTGACATGAGTCTGGCAACCCTGTTGTCTTCCATAACCAATGTGTGTTAATTTTATCCTAAACGATTTGGTGTAAAAGTCGGCTTTTGACAGAAAGGAGATCTCCGTTCTGTTCAACATGTGAACGCTCAGATAATTTTCAAAACACTGAAAAGAGCAACACAGTATAATAAGATGAAGCTTCAAAATGAAGTGCAGAGAAAATGAGATTAAAATGAGACACGACCCAAGCGCTGTTTTTCAAATATCTTTTGAGGGGAAAAACTTGAATATGTCTGTAGATCATATTACTAATGATCACTTCCAAATGATATTTGTTCCATTTTTTTTTTTAAGGTTCTCTCATGTCAGTGTGTCCATCTATTACACAGCACTGGCCTACAGCAGCTCTGAAACTGAAAGGAAATGCAGAAACCATATAAAAAGCTTCCTATGTGGGCATTTACTTGCTAGTTGTTTTAAAAAAAAAAGGTAAAATTTTTCGCAATCATTCATACCAGCCAATTGCAACATCGTAAATTTCTATCCTGTATGTAACAGCTAAAATGTTGTGAGCTTTTTGAGTCTTTGATGGAAATATGTAATAAAATGTAAACTATCTGCATCATAAGAACAGCATGAGCATGGTGCATGCAAGTATCAGGCTTAGCTCCTAAAACTGCCAATACTACCAAGTCGAAACAGTAATAACATGATTGTATTGCTTTACATACATTGACAGCTGTAACACAAATCACCGTAATTTGAAATATTTACTATGTAAATCTTTAACTGAGATGTGGACCCTCAAACAATGGATCCTTAGAGAATCTTTGCCAGTCTAGTATTGAGATTCAAGGGTCAGCTAGCCTATATCCACCACATCTTTCATTGATTCTTGGGACTCAACATGATGTTATATTGCCCATAATATAAATAATATTATCAATATTTAAAGATCTTGTTCAATATCTGTGCAGTACCTGAGGCTAAAGTTGACTTTTTTCTTTATTAATAAATGGCAACTCATTTCTGATGCAACAAGGATCCTCAGTGCAGCCCTGACATCACAGTCATTTGGTCTTGGCATGGCGTGTTAAAGACTAATTAGTGAGGAAAACACTGTCAAGATACCATATGGTGGAAAGACAAAGCAGCTTGCCGAGGTCTGGTGCCTCCCAATACACTTAAGACATTTAAATGCTGGGAAGATGGTCTGTGTCTAGAATCAAGGTACACCATATGTAAATGAGGTCAACTATTATCAAGATTTGGACACATTCGTTCCACAGTCACAAAGAGGTTGAGAGCGACAGTTGGAACTGAACTGTGGATCAGGTTTGGTGTGAATGTCTCCATTACTGTCAGATTTAGAACAAATTCATTTTAAGCACAGTTTACCATACAGTACATCGGAGCGAGGAAAATACCAATTGACATGCTCAATAATCAGAACCCTCAAAGCACAGAATGATTTCTCAGAACTGTTTTATAGATGAGGGCATTGCATTGGGTCAGATGGATCTCAAGAGATTATGCTAATATTGAAAGAAGGAACAGTGAGTCTTGTCATCTGAGACAAATCCTTGTGCGATGCCATATTATGTAACCATTCGCACCTCTTTGACTTTCTCATGATTGTCTTGTAAGGAAACTGACAGAAGTAAGATCAAGACGGGGTTGATGTCTTGGTCAAAAAGAGAGATGGAAACAATGCTTACACCAATTTTATTAAAGAGGCAATATGCAAAGCCGACATGACAAGATATTCGTTTGTAACCATGACACCTATAACTGCCTTTACCCAGATTCTTTAATCAAGTGCATTTTGGATGTTCACTTGTAATTATTTAAACCATGAAAATGACAATGACATTATTGTAGCATATATTTTATATATGTTTGCATATATTTACATCCAGGTTCAGGAGAACATGCACTTACATCAAATTTTTTCTCCTCTCACGTTTTATTTTAATGTTAATTATTCAGAATTGGTTAAATATTTTAGTCATTGCAATTATGCCGAATGTGGACTGCACTCTATTTTGAGTGCAGGTTTAATTAAATGTGTAATTTTAGCAGAAGTCATTAATGTTCGGAAATTATTTCCTTCAATAGTAACCCTTATCTAATGATTCATACAATTATAGCTAAGTGATTACTGATGACGGAGGTAGGGACTTTATTTCTTGCAAAACTAGGTTGTTTCTCTAGTTTGGTATGGCCAGACCACACTAGTGGACCAGTTATCATTTCTACTATAGGGGAAAAAACAAACAAACAAAAAAAGCTCTGGCTTGACTGCATGTCTTTCATTCGATCACAATCATCTTGAATGGTGCTAAGACCAGGAAGCAGCAATGTTTCTCTTGCAAAATAGTGTCAGGGAGGAACTTCTTTGAGCTGTGGCAATAAAATGGGTAAATTCCCATAAAAGAAAACTTGCTTGTCAACTATGTTATACAACTTTTACTGATGAAGACAAACATCAGCCTAGAATGACTTGGAAGGTGGTAGGAGGCAGACGCAGACTCCAACTAAATGAGTAAAAAATATTTCTTTTCTACAATAACGGATACTGAGGCCTAAACACATGGCTACCCATGGTCATTCTGTTATTCCCAAACAAACATTTCACTTCCCTTAAATAGGCCCTCCAATCTATAAGATAGAACCACATTTCCTGTAGGGATGTCCTTACCCTTATACCAAACATGTAATTTAGTAAAATAGTTCCATCCAAACTTGGTCTAACACAAGACATTACTGGTAATGTTAGCAAGACTATACAAGCAGGAAGTTATTCAGTGTCTCAGCTTTTTTCTGCAGGAACATATGGTGGGTAAATAACAATAAAAATGATTAACAAGTAACACAGAACTGAGCTAATGAACAATATCTTAACAATACAATTGTTATGCTACTTGTTGCAGGTTATTGGTCTTGTTTTTTTTTTTTTTTTACATAGGGATCGGGGGGTTTGAAAATGGTAACAGACAGTGGAAATGGGAGAATGACAGCTGAACTAGTCGGCCAATGGCAGGTTTATACCCACAGTCAACATCTACTGAGTCAGATTCCTGTTCCTCCAACCTAATACTAAAATATTAAATCCTTTATGTACATATACTGACAAAGCCGGTAATTTAGTCTGTATTTATAGAAATTCAAGAAATAAGACATTTATCAGTGTGCCTTTTTTATTGAACCCATTTTAAATACAAATTCATAAGGATTAAGTTCACCTCATTTGTAGTTGACATTAGTGTTTGTTTTAGATTATTTATGTTTTTGGCAGCTGCCAGTTTCAATTGAAACTCATGTTTGTGTTTCCAGGTTCTCTAGATTAGTTCAAGAAAAGTATTTTACATTAAGAAGTAGGGTTGGCTTTTTTCCCATAATTGGCAGTTGACAGTATTTACAGTAAATCATTGTGATGGACGATGACATCAGAAGGAGGTGTGTGCTGAGAATTATGATTTTGGTGTTAGCACCGACTATTTTATCGCAGCTTGTTAAATATGCTTTAGCCTAAAAGCTAACAGTTGTGCCATTCCAATGCTCTTCTTTTTACCAACCCACAATTACTTAGCAGTAATTTAAGAGAGCACCCTTCAATAGAAGATCAGTGTGCATTTCTAACAGGAGGGGGCGTGTCATCACAATGGTGGTTCTCCATCCTGAAGTCCGGTCATCCATCATGATGGATGATGATATGTCCATCGGCACAACCCTATTAAGAAGTAAATAAAAGTAATATTTCTTGCTCATATATTTTCATATTTAAATATTTATGCCCCAACACAATCTATTTAGCAGCTATGAAGTGACAAAGCTATTAAACCTCAGTCTGTGACATCACTTCAATTAAGCCTAATAATAGCGCAATGGACGTTGCCATTTCTCTCAATTAATAACCTCCTCTTTTAGTGCAACATAGCTTTGACTGTTTTTGACCTTCCAAGTTAATAGATTGGGGAGTAGCCATTATTTTTCAGCTCACCCTCATCTCTGTATGTGCTGCCGGTCAGAGAGAAAGGAAAGGAGAAAGTTGATAGTGAAAAAAGGATCCTGCTGAGGGTTGAGCTGATGACATGGACATAGAGGGGACCCCTCGCCAGTTAGGTATACGGTGAAGACCGGAGATATGAGACAGGGCCAGCAGCAACACATGATCATACATATGTGGATAGCCACTGTGCATTGTGTACAGCAGTCTCAAAGGAATCCACAAAAATAAGTAGAGATCCACGAATATTTTCATTTGCATTTAAAAATGCGAAAATGGACATGATAATGAAGTATGAGTTACAAAAAAGAGGCACAATACAGATTTACAAATACAAATCACTCATTTGTGAATACTTATGAGACTGTTTTAATCCCATATTAGAGGCCCCTTTGATATAAGTGTGCAGTCCCTTGATAAACAACTACAAGCATGTTTGTACAATGTAGGTTATTTTAGCATTGGAAAAAGCAGGCATACATTTACATACATTACTTTACATTACATCACTTTTATAACTGGTAACATTTGAAAATATTAAATTTCAATTGAGAGTTTCGAAACATGTTACAATATTTATAAAACACCTAGACTTTCTTGTAATCAAAAAGCAATTAAAATCTCACTCCTCTGATATGGGACCTTTGACAGAGAGAGATGAACACCACTCGTATTTGGTCTTCCCACTTGAAAATAATTTGAGTCCCGTTTTGATTCCTAATGCCTCCTGAAGTAGGGGCATTTTGAAATAGGAATATGTTTAGACCACTTGATGAAATCATTAAAATGACAATTTCACACATGTTCTGCTTCCGTCTCCATTCCCCTTGGTGCACCGTTTTTCCTGTGCGTTACTTTTTCATGGACAGATCTACAAATGACCCCCTTTCATTTCAACAGCTGTCAACAGGGTAGCGAGCCACAGTCTTGATAATTCTATTAACTCTGAAAAGAAAATACTGCACATCTCACTATACAAAAGCTCCTCCAGTTATGATCCGATTGTTCACACCAATCGTGCATCACAGAGAATTGCAAAATCAAGTCACAACATTCTCTGCTACAAGGAAAAAAGTAGGACATGTGTACATTTAATTATTAAACAGCTGCCTGCTGAATGAGGATGGAAGAATATTCATTTAATAATTGATTTCATTCAAAAGAGAATTAAACTTAATCATCAGACTACGATAACAATAGCTTCCGAAATGAATAGAACAGTCATTGTATGGCGAGCTTTGTGGTTTTACTGGTTGATTTGTGTTTTCAAATGAAACATACATGTGTGGACTTGTAAATCTTGTCAATCCAAAACAATTATTTCAACAGCCATTAAAATCGGATCTCATTTATATGTGCATTGTTTTGTGAGCAGCAACAATAGAGGATATTTACTGTTCACAGTGGTCCTAAATCTGAACATGGGGACTGCTTTATTTAATATCAACCAAATTTGTATTTTTATGAGTGAAAGAATAAGCTTGTATTCACTCGCCATGAATATGCCGAACAGGTACATACTGTCTTTTTTACAGGAATTAATGCCAAAACAATGATCCATTGTGCAATTTTTATTACATGCTGTGTCCTTCCATTTCTGTTTCTTTGATAAATTATTCTTTTTTTTTTTTTTTTTTTAATTTTTAACGTTGTCTAGTCTAATATGTTATGCCTCTAGACAATTTTCAAGTTTTGGATTTTTTTTCTTCAGCCTCTCCATTTTTTTTTTTTTTTTTTCTAGATGGAGCTGCCTTACTGTGAGATATGAGAAACAGGGTCCAGTGCTGGGCAGAGTTGAACCTCTGCTAAGTGAAAATTTCCCCCATACACACTTTACTGAGAACAGCGTTTCCTTTAGTAAAGCTAACAGAATTTAACATGTGATATTCATCACTGTGTATAGAGCAATGGTACAAAATAGGAGTTAAACTGATCTGCATGAAAGCTGTGTTAGATATGTATTCCAGTAAAGGGTTCAGACATGTGCATGTGTATGTCTTGCAAATACATTTTAAATTGTGTATTTTTAATAATAATAATAATGATAATAATAATAATCTTTGCACCCCAAGCTTTAATAAAATGACTAAAAAGTTAACTTCACATGATAAATTCTTGCTGAATACTTGCAGCATGTTAGATAATCCACTGTTGTAAATACTGAGCCTGATCATTACTGTCAGATGGCAATGGCATCCAGTGGTAACTTAAAGAAGTCGCTATGCCTGGCTTAGCACTTTGAGATTTGTGTCTAATATAAAGTGCATTACTAATAAAAGGTTGCTGGGAAATAGTTGCAGTATTCAGCTCCCAGTAAAACTGCAAACTGTCATTTTAATATTTGTGTTTGTTTAGGGATTAAACAAAAGATAGTGTATTGCAGAATTTTATTTTATTTTTTACTTTCGCTGCTTTACCCTGTTATTCTTTTTACTAAGCTAAGTTAATAACTTAGATGTAGTGCCAAACTTACTGTCATATCTACTAAATACAAACTGATCTACTAAAAGTGCACACTGAAGGCTGCATCTTTCAAGTGTGCAGAAAAACACACCTTAGGTAGTACTATTGCTTCAATGAATAAGCAAGATTGTGCATTTCCATTCTATTGTGCAAAAATACTGGGAGAAGTAAATGTAAATAGATTAATGTAGCACACGCACCTTAATCTACCAAGCCAGAACACTATTTGTGTGATGGACACTAATTGTGAATTTAATACATTTTAAGGAAAGGTGCAAAGGGCTCTAGACATACTGTATATAGGTACAATGAGGTAATATTTTGTATTCTTTATTCAATTCTGTCAATATGCTTATTAACATATTTTTACTCAAGCTTACAGGCAGGAGGAGAAATTCTGTCCAACCAAAACCGGCATAGCCTTGTCTTTATTTACTTCATATCACATTGAAAGCTCTGTCGGTCAGACAAGGTAACATGGACGACCAACAGTTGAAATGGTGAGTTATCTCATGTAATGCCAATTTTAAGCTCTTTGTATATTCAACTATTTGTGAGATGCAGACCCTGTGTCTTCCCAGACACAAAATAATGCAGTAAAGCCCCAGGTGTGAAGCTTCACTCTAGGAGGGAATGCTGTTTTCCTGCAGCAGACCTCTCAGGTGTGAAGCTTCACCCCAGGGGGTGGAAACCGGTTTCATGCAGCAGACAGGGGGTGACGGGGGACAATAAGATCAAAAGACCTTCGTGTGACTCCTGTGCAGGACGTTCCTCAGGTATAAATGTTTCGGTCTCCAAATGTTCAAGGTCTTTCTTCATTCGGACCACCCGGGTACTTATTGACCTCTTTGCAAAGAAAATAAAACCTCGTCAGCTGGCAGAAGTCTCAGTTTCATTTTTCACCAGCAGCAGAGAACATCTTGCAACACTATATACAGTCTGATCTCCAGCACACAGCTGATAGGTGCAGTGGGTTTATATGATGCAAAAGAAGTGTGTATGTAATGGACTGAGTGTGGACAGAGAGCGTCTGATGTGACACGATAGTTGGACGCCCACTTACTGTCAGGACAGGCTGTGAGACCATTCTCCAAGGCATTTCATTTTATTGTCACTTACCTTTCATCAACACTATTAGCATTGATATGTGAGCTCCAAATTCAAAAGTCTGTTACATTCATTTGTTTGCAATGTGCAAAACTTTTTTGTCGATGTTGCCATGGCTACTGTAGATGTTATCCAACTATCTTTTAAATTAACCTTGACCTAGACTCAAGGGCCATTACTTTAAAGACAAAAAAATGCAATAAGCAGCAATAAGTATCTCATCAGTTACTGGTAAAGTTCTAAAGCTGCTGAAGGTGATTAACCTTGGATCATAGAGTCCGTATGCTCCAAAATAAATTATAACTAAGTGTGGATCGTTTTAATTAACGACCCTTATATTAAAGAAATAAAACGGAGATGACAGCGAATAAGAAAGCAGGTGTCCATTTGTGAACACTTTTTTGTGTGTTTACACATAATTTCCTTGTATACAGCACATTGCTTTAGATATTGTGTGGGAGATGTCAAATACCAACTAGCATAAATACACTGAAATAGCATATTATCACGTATACAGTAATTGGGTCTACATTAAACACATTTTTTTTAATTTGTATTTTCTTCTCATTTATTTTTCCTGCTACTTTTTTTTTATTCTGTAACACTTTGAGTTTTGCCTGTAATATGAAGTGCATTACAAAAAAATGTATTATTATTATTACATGGAGACATGCATGTGAGAAAGTAGTGTGTGCACTATGTGATAAAAAGCTATGGCAATGTTGCCAACTTCAAGGGAAAAGGATAGCCTAACACACTAGAAAAGATAGAAGCTGCTAAATGTTGTATTAATTTCCATATTAATTACCTCATTACAATCATATGGGTCTCGGAGTATATTGTATGACGCTGGGTGGGTACAATACCACCATTCCTGTGCCAGTCAGACCATTGGACCTGAATTTCTAACTTGCATAATGAGCAGCTGTTATTTGAGCTGCAAAAGCTGGAAAGTAGCTTGTTACCTGCTGAAAAAGTCACTAGATGTGTCACTGGGCTCTTTTCTTCAGTGAAATTACACAAGCTAACAGAAAAGTTACCAAATCTGACCACTCAATTCAACCACAATCAAAACCTTAATATTAAGGTGTTGTAAAAGGTAAGATTTTAATTTTCCTTTTGGTTATGAGGAAGGTTTTGGTGTTATATAAATAAAATCTCAAGTGTTATGTAATAACACTTTTTAAACCCTTATGCATGAATGCACACAGCCCATGTTCAGAAACCTGCCATAAAACGACTTCTTCTCTCAAGAAGTTGTGATGAAGTTGTGGGGTAGGTGGTGTGATGTCACACACCACCTACCCTACAGCAGCCACTGCATGACATCACAAAGTCAAGGAAGTACAAACGAGCCATAAAACAGCAGAGTTTTCAAATCCAGGCTGTGTGCTCTTCTCCGTTTTGATGCTTGGGACAGCTTTCAACTCCTAGACTTTATCTAGAGTAAAAAAATAACATGAAAGTGGCTATTTGCATGAAATGGGACCTTTAATGGGACCTTTAAATTCTTCTTTCTAAAGCTCAAGAGAGAAGTTTGAGAGGGAAGATGTAAAACTAAGAGAATGTTTTTTTGTACTTAAAATCAACACATATATCTTATTAGGGAATCAAAACTTCAAATACAACCCAGGGAAATTGTAAAATATCCGACCTTATGAGAATTGATGTCTCTGCCATTGTCTTGGCAATATCATGTCGGGTTTTATGAGATTACATTTCTACATGATTGTTTTCAGAAATGAAGGAATTGCTATGGCAACAAGACATCATCAAATGCCAATACTAGCCCAAGATAAAAAAAAATAATAACAATAATAATAGTAAAAAAAAGAACATTGTAATAAGTAAAAAAAAACAAAAAAAATATAAAGGTGGTAGTTACATAACAAAAATGTAATTTTAATGGATGTTATTAGCAACTCTCTTTTCAAACTAAATTCAAGGATATTTTCTCAGCAGAAGTTTCAACAGCCAATTTGATTTCTATGTATGTCAGGTTGGCAATTTTGAAAATTACTATTCCATTAAGACAATATTAAGGGTGGTAGAAGGGTGTGTTTGGGGGCTGTTGGCTATGATTGATAGCTCTCTACAGCCTTAACACTCAGCAGTTGAGGTCGCTGCCCACTCACCTCTCCTCAGCTCTGTCTAGGCTCTACGACTGCCCAGTATTTTTGTATTTAATACCTCAAACAAGTAAAATAAAAGGCAGTGAATGGAAGACCCAAACACCCAGCTTTCAATAGTCTCATCATAAATCATTGACAGAACAGGCCTGGTAAAATGCTAAAAGGACTGGATTTATATAGCACTGTTCTAGTCTACCAACCACTCAAAGCACTTTACAACACATACCAGCATTCAGCAATTGCATTGGCTGCAATGCATTGTGCCAGCCTACTCATCAGGCTCATATAGCACATTTTATACAAAGCACTTTACAAATGTTCCTAATACTTACACCTATTCACACATTCACACACAATTGACATAAGCAACTATGCTTAAAAATGCAGGCTGAGCCCCTAGTTACACTACTACTTTTATACTTTTATATTATATTTTTGTATTTTCAAAAAAAAAAAAATATATTATGCCTAAAAATCTGCCATACCAGTAGGGAATGATTAAAAAAAAAAGCATAAAATAATGTTTTGAACATACACAACACCAGTATTGTTTGTGGTTGTCATAGTAACACGTGCACAGCCAGTTGGTGTGTTGATGTTGTTCCTGCTTGGTTTAAAAAAAAAAGGTGTTCCACCTTAGCATTCACTAAACCACTGCTACCACACTGCTCCTGCTGTGTTGCGTTTATGTATCATATCATCCACCTGTCATCCACCAATGTTGTTAACCAATTTTAACAACATTTGTTTAGGACTATTACACACTGCTGATCTCCCCAATGTAGTTACAAATAAGATATTACTTTTGGTCATGTCATAACCGCCAACCATGCATATCTAATCTATGCAGATGTTAAACAGTGGACAGTGTGGACGATAGAGTCGGCCAAATCCAGGGTGCAGGCTAAATTCATTTCTCCCAGAGGAGATCTTGACTTGCATTTCATGCAGTAATCTTAAATTCAGCTTTAAAGCTGCAAATTATACCAAAAGCATCAAGACCACAGACATAATCTGAGACATGTCCGCCATCTGTGAGCATGGACGAGCCATGTTTTGATGTCATGAATCGATAAAAAAAAACAAAAAAAAAAAACGGATCCATTTGTTTAGCCAGTTTGACAAATCTCTGAATAAGTGCATTGTTGGTATGGTTCAGAGGCCAAAGTGGATAGAAAAGTGTGTGGATAATAAAAACAAAAAATAGATATAGATTTGTGTATCAGACTGAGGTCTGATTCTGATTCTTATTATTTCCACATTTGTACCAGAAGTCTCCATGTTGTTTGTATCTTCAACAGAGGGTAGATGTGACTTAAATTTAATATTCCTAATATCAAGTTCATATTACATGAAGTGGCACAATGTTAACAGTTTAAAAAAAAAATAGTTCTACTAAATGTGCTAACTGCTAATTAAATCACACATATCTGTTAACAGTAATTACATTTACAGTGAATACATGACTAAAATGACAAAAAGGTTACAAAATACTTACAGATAAGTAGAAACCATTATTCATTGTTTCCTGACATTATATTACAGCCTAATATGGGCCTTCCATATATATATATATATATATATATATATATATATATACATATATATCCACTTGAACTATGTGTTAGCCATTTCTGATGAACTTTGATTAACCTTCTTCAAATATATACTTACACATAGTTGTATGGAAATGAACTTGAGAATATATATATATATATATATATATATATATATATATATATATATATATATATATATATATAATATTAGAATACTTAATATATAGTGCATGGGTACACACATGTGATTTTACAGGTGTTATTTAGAATTCTCAAGTTTATTTCCATACAACTATGTGCTTTACCTACCCAAGTATCATATTGTACATCTAAAGGATAGTATTCATTAAAAGTCCAGTTATGAAATACATCTATTTATTTATGTGATTAGACACATCAAATATATGCAGGTTTATGTTAGGGTTAGGGTTAGAGTGTTAGTTACTACCTCACCTGCTCATGAGATTTATATTTTTTCCCAAACATGTCGAAGTGTCCTTGGGCAAGATGTTGAAGCCTGAATTGCTCCTGCTGGCTGTGCCATTGGTGTGTGCGAGTGTGTGAATGATTAAATATGATTAGACCCTGGTGAGCAGGTTGGAACCATCCATGAAAGCCAACACCATCAGCTCATGAATGTGTGTGAATGGGTGAACGTTGACATGCAGTGAGAAGTGCTTTAAAGGGGTCAGACGACTAGAAAGGTGCTATACTAATGTGGACCATTCATCAGAACACGTGGAGGGACCAGACATTATCTGTGTGATCCTTTGATACAGCAAAAAACAGTAAAAGTGAAAGCAAAGAAAAGGAGGATTATGGAAAATGGAGTTTCAAAGAAGAATGCTTTGAGAATTTTAATACCCTTATTTCACATTTGAAAGTAACATAATCTCATCACCATTAAGTTAGACACATGATTTCTGTTTGAAGAAATATGGTGCTGTATAATTAAAATCACGTAGTTATATTTTCAATCTGCTTTTCATGTGGAAATTCTATTAGGCTCATATATACGATTCCAAGCAACAGGCACACGCACACAGTTTATATATATATATATATATATATATATATATATATATATATATATATATATATATATATATATATATATATATATATATATATATATATATATATATAAAGACATACTGTGTATATAGTTTGGGGTCACCAACATAATTGTGTGTTTTCTAAGAAAAGACATTGACAAGATTAAAAATAATGATTTATATTTGAAATATGTTTTGTTCCTTTAAACTTTGCTATAATTAAAAGGAAGTTTTCGAGCTTCTCTAACCAGCTAAACTCCTTTCAGCTATGCTAACATGATTGTGCTAAAAAGGGTATATATAAATATATATAAAGGGTATATATATATATAGCTCTATACCTGAATTACAAAAAAACAATAATAATAATAATAATAATAAACAATAATAATAAACCAACACAATTTCAGGTGTTCTATATTGGAATATATATCGAGTACATATATCGATATATATCGAGCATAACAAGGAACTAGCTTGTTCTCCACAAGGTGGTTCTGTGTATTTCTATGTGATCATTTTTACAGTTTACAGTGACAGTTTTATGAAACATGCCTTCATCTTTTGGATGTTGCCCAATATTGCTACCATTTGTTGACCATTAAATTATATATATGTGGATTGTACTTGGCCTACAATCTTAACAAGAAGTCTAATGCACATTATTTATACATTAGCTTATAATATCCATAATATGTGGTTTAATATTGATTCATAGTGTGAAACAGGGAAAATCCATTAGGGATAATATCATTGTAAATAAATGGACCTGAGAAATGCAGAGCACTCAAACTCAAGTTCTCTGACAGCACAGTGTCTGATCTACTTTGATCTGAATGATTTTGGCCTGTTACGATTCATTTGAGTTGTAATGCCTCCTATTAACACATGAATATTAAAATGTTCATATTCTAAGATGAAGCTGAAATGGGGCTGAAAATAGCAGAGGCAAGAACATTTACATGTAGAAAGCTACACATTATAAAGACAAATTCAGTGGAAGACTAATTGAGGCAATGTAATTCGTCAATTACGGATAATTTATTTTCCAAGTCAGTGCTGTCTCCCTCTGATTCAAATATAGTTCTTTATGATAAATTCAATCAAATGGTACTTTGCGGTTAAACACTAGATATAATACTCTAATAAAAAATTAAAAAGAGAAAAAAAATTGTCATTTAAACATTCATCTCTGTGACCAAATATGGTTACACAATTAAATTAAGCTGTAAGAGATTAATAAGACTCAGGAGAGCAGCCGTTCTCTCACACAGTAGATTATGCAGGTTCTACAGTGGTGTCTGAAACAATAAATAATAGCATGACAGTCCTAAATATCATATCTTGTAGTCCAAATTATTGTTTGACTTACTATTTGCTTTCAACAGTCCAACTTGGCATTTTTCAAGGAACCAGGCAAGCCAGTGTGCATGGGTGGAGAAAAAAATGTTGGTGTTCAGCCTGGCATTAGAACAAAGAACCTCAGGTTTGGTGAAGCTTAGCTAAATGTCACTGAGGATTATGATGTTTTTATAGCTGCGTCTCACATTGACACATACAGAGTCAAATATTAAAACTTTTCATGGCCGACTGTCACATCTCCGTTATCACATCTCCGATGGAGCACCAGCAGAGATTCACACTTGCTGGTGTCATGGCTTAAAACATGTTTACTCCACAGAATTAATTAATTAAACAATTTTAGGGGAAAAAAATGATCAAGATATATGCATATCTCAATGAAAACTGAACAATGGGGACATAATTAACGTGCTGAATTTAGTCTTCAGAGCCCACAAAATAAGCCTCTTATGAACTTATGTAAATGAACATGTCTCTTCTGCAGAGGATGGAGACTGACATTCTTCATTTGTGTTAGTCGATTTCGGTTTATGGATGTATTATAGGCTAAAGGATTTCGCCTTCCTAACTCATATTACAATGTTTTTAGTTTTCAAATATGCTCTGAAGCTTTAAGCTTATCTCCAATGCTGAATAACTGAAAATAAAGTGCTGAAATTGTGTTCATATATTTGCCAGGTTTATGTTTATTAGATCCAGGTGTCCAGGTGTGTGTGTGTGTATATATATATATATATATATATATATATATATATATATGTGTGTGTGTGTGTGTGTGTGTGTGTGTGTGTGTGTGTGTGTGTGTGTGTGTGTGTGTGTGTGTGTGTGTTTGGTGTTAATTCTAAATGTATTCTAATTGTATTTATACATATGTAATCCATTTGGTGAAGGATAAAGAAAATCCTTTTGGTGGGTAATAAAGTGAAGTAAGAAAGTCCTTGTTCAAGAAGAAAGGAAAACCAAAGTGTTTACGTGTGTGAAGACAAAAGGAGACTCAGGGACATGGCATCGAGCCAGGGAGCCTGAATAATCCCAATTGCATATCAACTTCCAAACCAGATCCCATTGGACAACAGTGATCCGACCGCAGAATGGTAACAAATATGCTCATCGGGGACTCTGTCATAGTGACCCGTGGACTATGTGACCTGTGGAGACAATAGATCAAGGTCAAGAGAGAAGACGAGGAGGAGCTGGGGGGTGTGAGGAAAGGATATCGGAGGTATATTGGTCTTGAGTGTTTATGTGTGAGAGAGATAAATATAGCCTCGGCTTTGAATGTTATCAGCTGATTAAATGGCCATTATCTGTTGTCATAGCATAGATATAAGGTAGCATGACCCTACTCTACCTGCTTGTTGTCTTGGTGGGCATTTAGCATCTATTGGTAAGCTGGATCACTGTAAAGATAACACAGTGTCACATCACAATTTGTAATAGCTCCAAAAGAAAAAAAAAATCCTTATATTCTGACTGGAAAACACAATATTTCGAAATAGTTTTGTCATTAAATGTTTTGTGATTACATTTATATCAAGAAATGTGCATTTTATTAGCATAAGTGTGCATAAGTTTAGTTGAGTAGGTTCAACAAGGTAATCCAATAAGCGCTTTACACAAAACATTTAAAACATCTAAACATAATATATATATATATATATATATATATATATATATATATAGGTAGGTAAAAGATTGTGAGTGAATGGTTTTTTTTTTAACAGCCTAATATTATTATTATTATTATTTTCATTTTATGTGAAATAATTTTAAAAAATTGCACATTTTTCTCTATCTTTTGATTTGATTTAGGATATACAATGCAGTGTTTTGCAGTGTTAAATATTGGTCAAAGACAACACAAGTGAACACAAAATGTATTTTTTTAGAATAAAATGGTTTTTATTATATTTATATTATTTATTTTATTTATTATTTTTTTTTTACTACTGAGGGAGAGAAAACATCCAAACCTACACGGCCCTGTGAAAAAGTGATTGTCCAAAACCTAATAACTGTTTGTTGCCACCCTTAGCAGCAACAACTCCAATCCAATCTGTTTGTGATAACTTGATAACTCTTACAGCACTGTGGAAGAATTTGGGGTTTTCAAGCATGAACTGCCTTTTTAAGGTCATGCCACAGCATCTCAATAGGTTTCAGAACTGGACTTTAACTTGGCCACTTCAAAGTTGTATTTGTCTTCAGCCATTCAGAGGTGGACTTGCTGGTGTGTTTTGGATCATTGTCCTGCTGCAGAAGCCAAGCTGGTTTCAGCTTGAGGTCACGGACAGATGGCTGGACATTCTCCTTCAGGATTTTTTGGTAGACAGCAGAATTCATGGTTCCATTTATCACAGAAAGTCATCTATTTGATGAAGCAGGAAAACAGCCCCAGACCACACTACCGCCATCATTTTTTAAAACTTTTTGTATGATGTTCTTTTTCTGAGATGTTGCATTACTTTTTCACCAGATGTAATGGAACACACACCATCCAAAAAAGTTCAACTTTTGTCATGGCAGACCACAAAGTATTTTTCCAAATGTCTTGGGGATCATCAAGATGTTTTCTGGCAAACTGAGATGAGTCTTAATGTTCTTTTTGCTCAGCAGTGGTTTTTATTTTTTTTTCCTCTCACCATTTTGCCCAGTCTCTTTCTTATTGTGGAGTCATGAACACTGACCTTTTTAATTTTGGTTAGCCGAATGTTTTCACCATTTCTGGATAATGACTCTCACCATGCTTTGCTGCTTGGTTGGTTTTATAACCGTTTTTCCAAACTGAAAGATCTCAATTAGGCAGTAATTTTTTCACACAGGATCTTTGCCATGTAGGTTTGGATTTGTCTTCCTCCCCTTAATAAAAAAAAAAAAAAAAAAAAAAAAAAACTTTATTTAAAAACTGCATTTTGTGCAACTTTCACTTGTGTGATCACAAAATACAGTTGACTAATAAAAACTAATGAAAAAAATAATTATAAAGACATTTTTGTTTTTTTCAAGAAACATAATTTTAAACTAATCAGAAATACACTTGTATATATTGCTAATTTGGTAAATGACTATTTTCCCTGCAAATGAAATGAAAACAGTTTAGCTATTAATACATGTATATATAATTATCTTTTGAGAAGCTAGAAAACTGAGCAGGATGAGCATCACATTTTGGGGTCGTAAATCATTACTCACTATATTTTCTATTCATTTTACAACCCATGGTGGTAAATAAAAGTGTGACACAAAATCATCTGGGTGACCCCAACTTTTAAACACTGGTGTATATATATATATATATATATATATATATATATATATATATATATATATATATATATATATATATATATATATATATATATATATATATATATATATATGATTTGCAGTATTTTCAGTACTAACAAGTGATAGTGTATCTAGGATGAGCGTTCTGGTTCTATGCTTTGTTGTTTAACACCAGCGGCAGTGTTATAGTGTTATATTATACAATCTCAAAACAGAGTTCATGCATTCATTGTTTACAATAATTGACTGGCTTGTGAGTCACAATACAACGGGCTTATGCATGTCACCTTGTAGTGAGCGAGCAGTTGTAACTGGATTTGCTGCTTGCATATTTATGTAGAGTGCAAATAGTATGCATTTATATTAGATTCACAGTTCCACAACTTAAAACAATAAACAATCTGTGGCTGTGGATATTTTATCACAGTGTTCAGCTTGCTTTTATAACTTAGGTACAACAGGTTTTCATTATCATAATGATGTCTCTGTTTTCCCAATAGTGCCTCTAACAGTAGAGAAAACAAAGGTCTCATTCATTTAAGGTATTTAAATAATCTTTATTGTAAATTTTTAAGAAAAAAACAACATACACAATCTGTGCAATATCCAGACCATATACAGTAGTCTTGTGTGTCATATCATGGCATAAAAAAAGGAAAAACGTATTAGTCCAGCTTCAATAACCTTGGTATTTGAGAAGCTCAGTACACAGGGTGTTATTGTAACGTCGCTCTCTTCAAACCACAATTTGCACATTCTGACAATGCGAACACACACTGTCAAAGAGTGTTATTGTGCAATTGAACCGAGTTGAACTTATGTGCACATCATTCCATGAAGTGCAGTGTATATGGTGTCTGTTGGCCAATTGTTTATCATATCCTTTCTACTGAAAATCTTATAGTTAATATTTATTCTACTTTTACTTACTTTACTTACTATTATACTCTTAATACATTTATATTTTTATATTTAATATAATTAAATATAATATATATATATTATATAATAATTAAATTAAATTATTATATTATTCATAATAATGTATAAAATAATGAACACAGAATAGCTAACCATGTGTAATTTATTTATTTCTATTTTTTCAATAATTACATGTGCAATAATCTACTCACCTACCTTATAACAAAGGTGTGTATAGGCTTTTGCTTTCATTTTTATTATTTAGGGTGTTTTGTTACATATTACTTTTCTGTTTGTGTAACAGTGCTGTATGTGACTGTATGTTGGAGCTTCAATTTCCCTGAGGGAAACTCTCAAAGGGATCAATAAAGCCCTATCTAATCTAATCTGATATACAGTGTAATATGACAAATATAAATAATAAATATACAAAAAAAGATGTTTGGACAATATGTAAAAGCACATAAATGGACATGTGACTGAGGTGGTGTCTTCCTCACCGGATGAATAGAATCTAGGGTCTTGAATGACTAAATAACAAGAAAAATAAAAACAGGAAGGGAAATCACTGCCATCGCAACAATACCTTCCTCATTAATAGTGATAGTATCACTGAAGGCTGTATCGAAGCAGCCAGAATGTTTTGGACGAGTGTTGGTCTTTGAGTGTTGGTCTTTGTCTTTGAGAGTCTTGTCAAGAACTGGGAAGCTATAATTTGGCATTAGGCTGACATTAAGAAGTACATGAGATTATGTTCTCGAATTGTTCCTTATTTGGTTAGCGAACCCAGCACTTCTACATTTCTATGTCACAAAAGTGTAGGCACAAAGCCTTTCAATTCATTTACTTCTGTACAGATCCTCAAGTACAACTGACATGTGTATAAGACTTCACCATTTTATCAGAGCCTGACATTTCCTATTGAACTGGTACAAATGGCATTTCCCCAGACAACTTGTTAACTTTTAAAGGTTGATAGATTCAATACACACCCGCCTCAAATAAGCAGTGGATCACCCTGAAAAACAAAGCTTTGAGATTAGCTGCTGTCAACTTGAGGATGAGATGTGCATGTCTGATTTGCAAACCTGGACACTCATTATAAGGTGACATAGAGCATATTGATCTAGAAGCATTTATTGTAAAGGAGATCCTAATTTGAGGCTCTACACCGCTGCTGCTCTTTGTTCAGCAATTGCAGATATATGAGCCCTTTGATAGTAATGTTTTCCCAAATGGCTCCGATTGGGAGGTAGTCTGCGTTAGAGATTATTTAAGGAGCCGTGTCAGGTTGGAAAATGAATGCAAACATAAAGTTGCGTGCAGCATGGACACATTCGCTTCCCTATATTGTTTAAATTATCGGCAATGAAATAATTTACCCTTCAAGAATACATTAACGATGATTACAATTTTATGGTTATACCGAGTGCAATATCATTAGAGAGCCATATTGAAAGTCATTCTCCCTGACGTTCCAAGGTCATCTCGTGTGCATTACCAGGTGTGAGCATGGCCATTATGAGCAAAAAATAATTGCAACTTCAAAAGGTCAAAATGGGGTCAAGTGAAGTTTCCTAAAGAAAATTAAGACGGAGCAGAATCACAAGGTACACCATCCCTCTCTTTCAACTTTAGATTATTAATCATTTACTGACTCGCAGGTCTTATCTGGAAGTGACCCACTCGTTTATCTGCCACTGTTATTCTCTTGTATTGTTTTTATACACTGTGATAAAGTAAGTGAAAATTGCAGGTCAAACTCTATATAGATAAAGTATTGTAGATAAGATCTTTACTATGAATCATTAATCACAATGAAACACATTACATTTAAGCTATTTTTCCAGCTAATTAATGTACTCAATTAACAGAAAAGTGGCATACTGTAAAAAAAAAAAAAAAAAAAAAGAGAGAGAGAGAGAGAGAGAACTACATTGTGTACATTCTAAACACTAAATGGAGATGATGGAGATGTTTTTTTTTCCTAATTATAAGAAGATAAATATATAACAGAGATTATATTGAATAAACACATTGCATTTTAAATCACATTTAAAATGCAAAATGTCATCTGATAATTCTAAAGCCACCCTCACAAAGAAATTTATTAGATTAATTAAACCTGGTAAAGGCCCTTTGCTTGTAATAAGACAGGCAAGCAGGGATACATGATTCCTGATCCAACATTACTGAGGAGTGCAATCAAAGTGTATATGCACATAGTATATGTTCACATCAAGCATGTGTTTGACTAGACCAGTAATATGGACTATGTGGTGACCATGGTCCCCATCAGGGGTGGGCAACCCTGGTCCTAGACCTAGAGCCATTGTGGGTGTAGGTTTTTGTTCCAACCAAGCAGGAACACACCTGATTCTACTAATCAACCATTAGGGCCCTTGCTCTGGACCTTCATGAGTAGAATCATGTGTGTTACTGCCTGGTTGGAACAAAAGCCTGCATCCGTGGTCGCTCTCCAGGACCAAGGTTGCCCACTCCTGGTCTACATACAAAGAGGAAAAAAAAGCTTCTTCCAATTCTATTCAACTGTTTGAATCCTCCATTTAGTCAGAAGTGCACATGTGCAAGCTCAACTTGGTAGCTCAACATGATGAGTCTCTCCCAGCCCCAACAACCCCCCCAGACCCCATCTAGCCCCTTACTCTGGATTCCCCATTCCAGATAGGATGAATGACCTTGTCAACGTTGGAATCGCACTCACACCACGCCATATTTTCTCCCTCCCCTTCATGCCCCGTGTTGTCGAGCTCCTCCCACTCCACCATGCTGGAAAGAACCATCACCCAAAAGTCACAGAACCACCCCCGCCACCTCCTCTGAATCATGTTGTCTGTGAGTGTATCTGATATGTACCATATCCAGGCTGCGATACTCATATCAATAATATTCTTCTCCTTCTTCTCGAAAAAGTCAGGGCCCTATAGAGTTGAGGTAGGCTTCTCTCCCTGTGATGAGAGGTGACAGAAAAATGGTTAAACCGGTGAGAAATAAAAAGGGTTCAAATAAGTCTGCCAATTTATTGAGTTTAAGCATATTAGCCTTGAAACACAGTGGCTCCTGTTATCTCCACAAGGTTACCTCTACTCAATATCAGATCACTAGTTAACAAATCACTGTTAGATAATGATATCATTATGACATCTGATCTAGAGTTTTTACTCCTTAGTGAAAGATGGCTGACTGAATGTAGCTGTGGTAATATTCTCAGTGAGACAGCATCAACAAATCAAAGTGTTGAGTTGGCAAGAAAGACAGGGGGAGTTGCTGGCATCTTTAAATCTGTATTTCAGTGCAAGGAAATTACTTTTGATGTTTTTAGCCCTCTTGAATATCTCTATTTTTTTATTAAAAGGTTATCCGAAAGTCAATTGTTTAAAATCATTTATAGACCTCCAAGATACTCGGGAAAAAATTTATTGATGAGTTTGCTGAATTGCTGGCAGTTATCTGCACTGACCACAACTTTTTCTTTTTTTCTTTTTTTAATCATAGCAAGGGATTTTAACATTCCCATAGACAATAACACGGACAGTAAGGCCAAAGAACCCTTTGCTCTACTTGACACTTTTGGCCTCTTGCAACATGTGTAAGGACCCATGCACACTTGAGGCCACACTCCAGATCCGGTTATCTCTAAAGGTGTTGACATTCTGTTGCTGTTAAGGATTTGGCTCTTTCTGAGTCTTTCTCTGACTTTCAGTTCATTGCAAATGTTCAGTTAACCTCTGTGTCTCTCAGAAAAGGTACAATAATGTGAATAACATTGCCAAGTTTATGGAGGCGAAAGGCTTATTGGCTCCTTAGGCTTCTTCTATAGCTATGTCACCGCCTGCAAGTGCAATCGGTTGATGAACTCCTCAATACATTTAACTGAAAAATCTCAAAAGTCATGGATGCTGTAACACCTATTAAATCTAACATGACCTCGAATAGACAGAAAGCACCATGAAGGAACATTATGATGGTAAAAGCCTTGAAAACAGAATGCAAGATAGCAGAGTATAAGTGGAGAAAAACTAAAGTTTAAATTCACCATGACCTCTACAAACTCTTTCGAATTTTAACTGAGTTACTCAAGGCTAGATAGAGACACTTCTCTGAAATTGCTAATAAGAACATTAGCAACATTCAACCTCTGTATGCTATGGTTGATAACCTTACACAACTGCCTAAACATAACTCTAGATCTGGAAAATGTTATGAATTTGCTTGTTTTTTCAGTGAAAAAACACCTAATTCATAAGGTTGACTATCAATACATATCAACACAAATCAACTAAACAAAATATGATCATAATTCAATACAGTTGACCAAAACCATTCATGACTGATTGTTTGAGTTCATGTTACAACCAAAATACACCTAGGAACCTGCTGCACTCTCCCTTAGCATGCAGCACTTTGCTTTGCAAGTAACTAAGATTTTCCACTTCGAGTGGTACCGACAAATTAAATTTCTGGCCCATGCATTAATACTGTTGTTGACTAGATTCAAGGGCACATTGACAAATATGGATTCAATGAAAGTACAGGATGACGCTGAAAGACGTCCGGCAAAAGCCTACACTTCACTCCATCAAAGTGCTTTGCATTCATCACTATGATGACTATACTTGGAGGAGGAGGAGAAGGATGGCGACAGACCGGCGGATGTAAATCAGCCAGGAGAATTATAACGTAAGGATCCTCCGAAGAAAATGCTGTCTTGTGCTTTCCTTTCTTCCGATTTCCCCAAATGAAGCTGAAAAACTGCGACAGTACAGATATGACCATAGCCTTGGTCAAATCAAATACCACTTTGGCATGTGTGTTAGCTATAAAACTTTTAGCCAAAAAAGAAAGAGACACACGCGCACACACGCACACACACACACACACACACACACACACACACACACACACACACACACACACACACACACAGTTTGTAGCCAGTTTGTCTCAAAATTTTGTCTTTTCTTTTCTTTATTCTAAGTGTTTCCACTCAGTTTGAGCAACAAAATCTGAAGGAAGGTTTCCAGTCTCTAGCTGAGTGAAGCATTCAGAAACTAAATCTGAGTCTAGTGGTTAGCAGGTGGCTTTCAGATGCTAGAGTGCACAGCACGAATAAGAGTACCCAGCTTACACTTTGCAAAAGCGTGGCATTTGCACATTCTCAAATTGTATTCTGTTTTATCCTTCAGACGTAAGAAGACCTCAAAGGGACAATACAAGGAAGGGGCAAATTCGTGGTTGGACCTGGCCCCTGCCTATGGGGCCAAACAAGCTGGTTGAAGAGGCTCTTTGAAGACACCACGTAAATCAATGACCTCCTACTGGATTATACAACAACTTCCAGATGAGTGACGCCAGAGTCTACATTATCAGAGTGGCACAGGTTTGTGAAGAGAATCAGAAGTGGCTGCACATGTCAGGCACCCTTTTTACCCTCGCCATGAATATGGCGCTCAATTCACCACCGGTGGGGGACAAGGACCCCTATCAAAGGCCGCTGTGTTCCCATAAGATGTTATTTTGGACATTTTAGCTTGCAGATAATTTGGTCAACAGGGTCTATGTCTCACCTACTTTTTTTTTCTTTTTTCGCTACAGTTCTAAAGACTTACACTCAACATGATGGAAAAACAGGACTTTTTTTTTCTTTTACTAACAAATGCTTGCCAAAAACACTGTTTCCTTCACAACAGTACTGAAAGGGCAATCACAAGGTACACATTTCCTGGGGTTCGATAAGAAGGCTCTATTAACTTCTCAGTATGCACCACCACCCACACAAAGATAAAAGCGGTGGAAAACATGCTGGGATTTGCAATAATCCAACAGCAGGTAAACATACAGTAGCAAGGACAACTCCCATGCATCTTTTTTGAAGACAAGGTAATTTCACCATAAATCATTAACCGGCGGCGCAATACTTCTTAAAAGCTCAACACGTGGTGTTTAGACCCGCTTCAACACAGGAAAAAAAAATCTCGTTTCCATTCGAAGGCTCCCAACAACTCTTTTATTTGAGCCACTTAAGAATGATTAAAATTTGATTGTTTGAAGTGGGTAAATGCATTCCTGATTTCTTTAATAAACAAGGAAAACAAGAAAACACTTGCAGTAAATTAAGCCTTGCATTAGTGGTATAATGTTTGCTCTGTATACTTCAGCAGGCAGCTAAACACCTGTGTGCTGTCAGGAGTGTGAAGACAGTCTTTGTTTTGTTCACAGGTTTATTAATTTCAAAAGGTTGAAACTGAAAAGACAAAAAAAAAATAGTAAATACATTTAGTCCCTCTAATATTAGCTAAAGTAACAACAAATGCAATTCTATCTATTGATATCAAATAACGAAATGAGCAAACATAAGCTCAGCTGATAAATGAATGTTAAAATTAGCTAGGTAACAGAACCCCATGGCACATAAAGAGTCACGAATTGCACAACATAAATCAGCATTCTATAATTAATGTAACAGAGTTAAACGTAATAACAGGAAACATCATTAAATACCAAAATTGCAATAAAATACCAAAATTGCAATAAAGTGAAGCGTACACTCTTCATGAACTAGGATGAGAAATCACACGTTAAAGCAAATGCAAATTTGAAATGGCCACTAGGAGGAGGCAAAACTAAACAAGAAGTAATTACAAAAAGCATATTTGCTGTGATATAAAATCTAGAATTGCTGGTCCTGGTATTTAACTGTTCTCTCTGCATTTTTGACATGCTTTTGTCTATAGGTGTTTAAGATTCAATTTAGTTAAAGCAGGGGTTGGCAAGAGCCATAAAAAATAAATAAATCTGTCTGGAGCTACAAAATAATAAAAGCATTATATGAGCCTTATATGAAGGCAACACAGGCTGTAAGTGTATATTAGCTATATTAGCCTATTATCAAAATGACTAAGTAGGCTACAAATACATAATGAGCATTCATGATTAAATGTATATTTTCCCTGCAGAGCCTGGTGAGAATGACACACCATGTGTCTACTCTGCTGTACGATATTTGCTGCTTTAAGTTTAACTTCGATAATGTATTTTGTTTTTTTCACATTAATGAAATTATACAAATTCAATAAAGATTTTTGGTTGATTTTTATTTTGAGGATTTAAAAAAAAATACAATCCTCTTCTCTTTCTCTCCTTATCTGGGCAATAAAACACAGCCTGCTATTATACAAATTAAAACAGCAGCCTATTGAAAAGGTAAGTAGGCTATATGAACAAAAAAAAGCCTGTTTAATTCAGATTCCGGTGCATTTCTGTGCATTATACTTATTACACATCCACCGGTACATTTTTGAAAAAGCTCCAGGGAGCCACTATGGGGGCGCTAAAGAGCCGCGGGTTGCCGACCCCTGAGTTAAAGTAATGATTTGTTGTTTATTGGTTTCCTGCATGTATCTCAGTGATTTATACTGGTTGGCAATTTCGCTCTGTATACATCTCCATTTCTTTGACAATGGATGGGTGTACATGACTTGGAAATAGGGGCAAATCAAAAGATATTAAAGCAATGGACTCATCGTAATCTTTATGGCCACGCAAACGTCATCTTAATGCAAGAGAGAGCAAAATAAATGGCCGCCTTTAAGAGAATTAACTAGATTACAGTTTGATGGAGATACGTGAGATTAATAGTAATGAGTGTAATAAGGAAGGAACACATGGTAAAATCATTGAGTATGAACATTCACTCTCACAAGGGATGATTTCAAAAAAAAAAAAAAAAGATGCATCTGACATCTGGCTTGAATTCAGAATCAGCTGTGTTCTGTAAAAATGAAAGTAAAAACTTAACATCAGGCCTTGCAAAGTACAGGAAATATGCAGCTTTACTGATGTCAAAAAGCCAACCTGATGAATTGTGGCC
Source organism: Lepturacanthus savala (assembly GCA_030544235.1). Taxonomy (NCBI): domain Eukaryota; kingdom Metazoa; phylum Chordata; class Actinopteri; order Scombriformes; family Trichiuridae; genus Lepturacanthus; species Lepturacanthus savala. The sequence continues at coordinate 20,428,932 of CM060462.1, read as the reverse complement.
AAGTAAATATAAAAATAATCCACCTTTGGTAAATTTCCTTATCTAAATAAAAGATTTAAAGGCTGCTTTCACCACAGTTATGAAAAGTCCCCGACCTCTGGCATCTAGAGTGTTGGAATCTTGGAATCTTGTTTCCATTCACCACATGAATATAATACAAGATAAAAAGCAAAATGACATGCCCGGATGTCAGAGGGATTTAACTTTGTCACCAGATCAACCACAAACAAGAAGGTACTATTTATTTCAATTTGAATGCAAACAATTGCAGAAGGAATAAAAGCATAGAACTAATTATACTTTTCTGGTGCTATGAAAATACTGAATTCGAAATAACGGAGACCTCTGTCATGTGTTTAAATTATTTGTCCATAATTCATTTTCTTTTCAGTATTCTACATGTTTTGATGTGTTCAGTCATATAAAATCACATTCAACTGAAAACTCAGTCTGCCCACTAGTGTTGTTACTTTTTGTCACAATACACTGAGAGAGAAAAGCTGTTCAATCGCTAAGGGAGTAGGCTAATTATTTTGATCACTAATTTAGCATTACTGGAGCCAATTTCTCACTTTTTTTAAATCCCAGTATCCAAGTAGTTCTGCTCCTCTGCTTGGCTGAAACACAGCTGGGACTGAATTAAGCATCTATGTCCTCCGAGTAGCTGTTTAGTGCAGCAGATAATGTTTGTACCCCCTACAGTAGGTCTAAAGTACTAGCATGCTGTGCAGGAACTAGTCTGCACAAACATCCAGTATTAAATGATGTTAAAAGATGCATTGCACCCAGAAACTGTAAGACACATTTCAGTTACTACTGAATGTTTATGGTCACAATCTAAAGGCAAAAATTAATAGTTTTTAAACACATATTTAGACTTAATAGTAAATGTATGAGTTTTGCATGTAGACTTTAACAGTCACTGCTAGAGTGGAGAGGAATACCTCAAAAATGCATTTAATGATACATTTCCCACTTTGGTTTAAGAGTGAGTCAAGTGTCATGCCCAGCATTGCCATGCTGGGGGTGCGCACTTCTCCTTTTGAACAGTAAACTTGAGCTTGGCCGTTTCTCTCCCTCCAGACCAAAGGGGGAGCTGTCTAGTACTACAACACCTGTGCTAGACAGGGCCGGAAAGTTCAAATACGGGCCCAAAGCTGGCATTCACTCTCTGGCTGCTGGCTTTGGAGGGTTGGTGGTGTTGGTTGTCTTGCTACATGGAGGCCCTGAACGGGCCGACACAAGCTCTTTTCTTTCTTTTATTCTCCTTTATGTTCCCCTGGAATTTATATATTAAATAAAACTGGTTAACCTGAACAAAACGGTGTGGTCTCTCTTTATGTTGTGCCTACTTTGAGCCAAGTGGTCATAACATATGGGGGCTCGTGCCAAAACTTATTTGATTAGATTTGGCTTATCACCTTTGGTGATAATATTGTGTGTAATTGTTGGGGAGTTGCATCGTTTTAACAATTCAGGTTAGAATTGTTTTAGGATAATTAGAATTAGGTATTGTTTTTCTTGTGAGTATATTTTTTGATAGTAAATTGTTTTGGAATTTGGGAGCATTTTTTTTTCTTTGATTGTTGGTTTGGAGTGGCGAAAGTGCGTTGTGCTTGCGCTGCTGGATGACGTATTGTGGAGCTGTCCATTTCCCCAATTAGAACGCATTGGCGTTTGGGTTAGCTGCCGCGTCACTGAAGCCTGGGTGAGGGCACCGCCTTTGAAATCCGGCTGGAGTGGCGTTTTGTCAGGACAGTACGGCTCCAACAGGTATCGGTGAGTAAATGATCCTTGCTCTTGGGCTCAGTGTGAAGACAGATTAGTTAGGGGGGGGGGGGGGTAAATTTTTGGGGAAAACTCCGTTGTCATCCTGTGGTGTGAGTGGCGGTCTGCTTCGCCCGTTTGCATTATCTTGATTGATTAATTGGGTAAGTAGCTTACTTTTTTTGGGAGCCAGCTTTTGTATCTGTTTAAGCCAGTTGCATTTGAGTGGTTATGGCCGTGTGAATTGTTTGTTTGTGTATTGGTATTTGTTTGTGGACTTTTGCGAGAAGATGAGCACTCTTGAAAAGTTTTTGGAATCTCCTTCCGAGATTTTGTTTGCGGCGCTGACCAAAGATCAGTTGACGAGTGTGGCCGATCACTGTGACATTCCATTGCCAAAGACAGCGTTAAAAAAGGAGGATTTAGTTCGGGAGGACTGCGCTAGGTTAGTACAGATGCAGGTGCTTCCTGACAGGTCCAGCGGACACCCGAAAATGAGTGACTCCGGCTCTAGTGATCAGACTCCGCCTATGGCAAGTTCGTTTTTGTCGTATGATCAGCAAGTCCAAATATTACAACTGCAGCATGAATTTAAGATGAAGCAAATGAAATTAGAGGCTGAAATGAAAAGTTTGGAGAAAGAAAAGGAATGCGAGTTTGAGATTGAGAGGCTTAGGCAGGCAGGTTTGGAGAAAGATAAGGAACGGGAATTGGAAGCGGAGAGGCTTAGGCAGGCTAAACAACAACGGGAGGTTGAGCGCACGAGACTGCAGCTGGTAGCGGAGGGCAAACTCGGCAATGCTGCGTCCGCTCCCCAGTTGTTCGCCAGCATGATAAAGTTTCTCCCTAAGTTTAATGAACGTGTTCCCGATGTTTTTTTTTCCTTATTTGAAAACATCGCCTCGGAACAAAGATGGAGTGACGATGATAAAATCTTGATGTTGCAAACTTTGTTGATTGGCCGTGGGCAACAGGCATTTGTTGCCTTCCCTGCATCAGAGAGAAAAGTGTACCAGTCTGTTAAGAAGGCCATGTTGAAATCTTACGAGCTCATACCTGAGGCGTACAGACAGCGTTTTAGATCTTGGAAAAAATCTGACAAGCAGACTTATTCAGAGTGGGTCGGAGACTTGTCTAGTTTTTTCCAACGTTGGCTTACGGCCGAAAATGTTATTTGAAGGGCTCTGTAATTTAATAATACTGGAACAGTTTAAAAATGCTTTGCCTGATAGAACTACCATTTATCTTAACGAAAATAAGGCAAACATTCCATCTGAAGCAGCAATTCTAGCTGATAATTTCTCTCTAACGCATAAAATTCCATCTCATGTTTTTAGTTCTGACACAAATCGCAGGGAGGTCCGTCCTAGCGGTGTTAGAGTGGAGGCCAATACCAATAGTAATGTTTTACCTGGGAAGCCACCTGGATTTGATCCTGAAAAGGATTGTAATTATTGTTTTGGTCAGGGCCATTGGAAGAGGAATTGCCCTGTCTTGTTAGACCGTGACCGTGTGCCGCGTCTGTACCTGCACGGTCTAAGCGGCGTTCAAAAAGAACGCCCGTGAAAAAGTTTGATCGGGGTCAGTGCACAGCCTCAACTGATACGTCAGTGACTACATCTGATTTCATTACACCTAGTTTAGTTGAATATGCACCTTTTTTCTCTGATGGATTTGTTTTACTGGTGGGTGATTCCAGTGAAAATCCTGTGCGATACAGGTGCATCAGAAAGTTTTGTTTGTCAGTCTGTGTTGCCATTCTCCTCTGTATCGGACACGGGGAATGTGGTATTAGTGAAAGGAATAGGTTTACAGTCTATTCCTGTGCCATTGCATAAAATTTTGCTCTGGTTTTGTAAATGGTGAAATAGTCATTGCTGTTCGTCCTTCTTTGCCCATAGAGGGAATACACGTCATTGTGGGGAATAATTTGGCATGTGACTGTGTTTTCCCTGAACAGGTTTCACCTTCACCAGTAGTTATGACTATGCCGTCCAACATGGTGAAGTGGACAGTAGTCAAAACGATTTTCCTGATGTGTTCAGGGCTTGTGCGGTGACGCACGCCATGGCGTGTGCACGTGATGCCGAGCCATCTGATGTCATTGTTGAAGCTCAGAGAGAGGATGTAGGCTTAAAGAAATGTTTTGATTTGGTTGACTGTGGTGTTGATGATGTGGACCACAGTTATTTTGTTAAAAATGGCTTATTACTGAGATGGTGGTCACCTAGGGGGATACTGTTGTGAGAGGGCAGATCTTTCAGGTGGTGATGCCGGAAAAGTTTAGAGAGCTTGTACTATGTGCAGCTCACGGGGAAGCAGCAGGACATTTTGGAGTGAGGAAAACCTATAATCACCTGCTGCAGCATTTTTATTGGCCCCGCATAAAGAGAGATGTAGCTAGGTTTGTTCAGGCCTGTCACGTTTGGCAGGTTGCTGGCAAACCAAATGTTGTTATTAAGCCTGTGCCTTTGAAGCCAATCCCCTCTGTTGTTAACACCTTTTGAGCATCTGATTAGACAAGACATACAAGTACAAACAGTGTCCAACTTATGAACACAATAGGTTCCCAGAAGCTGTTTGGAAGCCGACTGTGGAGGGGGGCGTGGTGCATCAGCTGCGGAAGAGAGGTGTGGGGAGGGCTCAGGGGAGCGGCGCCAGGTGAGAGTGATTGGGCAGTTGGGTGCAGGTGTGCTAATCACTCTCACCTTCTCTTTAAAAACACAGTAGCAGGCTGGACCCGAAGGGCAGAAGAAGACATGGAGCAGACCCAGCAGACGGCAGCGTGTCGGGCCTGCGATCGGCTGCAGTGGGCCTGTTGGTGAAGTGTCTGCGTGTGTGTGGGTGTGTGCGTGCAGGCCAGTGTGCACAATAAAAGAAAAGGAACTTCCAAAGAAACAACGGGACTTGTTGTCAGTCTGTTCAGTGCCGGGGGAACCCACGGGGCAGCGAGACTGCCACACCGACTTGCTCATAATAGATAATAGCAAACATGGTTTCCATGGTGATTGCCTGGCGTTTCATACCATTACCACTAATATCGCTCGCCTTACACTTTTTGCCACTACCGCTACCCTTAGCTTTATCAAGATTAACTTGTAGGGAAATGGTTGAGTTTCCAAGGTGGTACAAAATCTGATACTCACAGAGACCCATGAAAGAATGAATTGGGCAAGATGAGGAAGACTGAATGAGAAAGAGTGGAGGAGGAGTGAAGGAGATGTGTGTATGGAGCGTTCCTGCTTGCCGTGGGTTGGGCCTGAAAGGGGAACTAGTCGGATGTGGTGCGTGGTTCAAAATACAAACCTGCAAATACAATTCAGCATTTTACGAACATTTATAGACATCAGTCAGCGGTTGTCACAACGAATGTTCTTAAGTCGTATGTTCGTATCTTGGGGAACTGCTGTGTCTTCAAAAGTCAAGAATAAGGGCAAACTTCAAGTATGCCCTTATTGAGTATGAGTTATGAGTATACCAGGAGCATCAGTTTGGTATGACGTGGGTGTTGCAATCGGCCAATTTACCAGTCAATCTATACTGCAGCCTTTATAAATAGTTATGAACAGCAGTATATGAAAGTCACAGTTGAATAAAAATACAGATATCTTTCAAGAAAACAGACAGTTGAATTTAAAGTCACCTATTAGAATATTACTTCAGTAGAAAGCTTAAAGCAGCTAATATCTATTGTAAATAAGTATCAAAACACTGTTAGTAAAAGAGCATGTAGTCAGAATTTCGAGGATGAAACTTATTCTTATTCCAGAAATGCCTTTCAAACCACTTTTGATGTCAAAAATCATTGGTAGGTACAGATACTAGCAAAAAAAATCCTTCGTTTACACCACCGGTTATGAAGTTGCAGAGGCTGAAAGAATAACAGCGCGGTCACATGATGGCATGGCTCCCCCCTTGAGATGTGAGCTCAGGCATCCGGAAAGCACTCAGAGTAAAACCACAGTTGAGGTGGTTTGGGTACCAATCAGAATTCCTCCCGGAGGCTTCCCTTTAGAGCAATTCCATGGACCTCGAGGGAGGAGACCTGGGGGCAGACCCGGGAACAGGCTGGAAGGATAACATATCCCATCTGGCCTAGTATCCCCTCATGAGCTGGATGATGTGGCTGGATTGAGGTATGCGCGTGCCGCTGTGGTGCAAAACGTAAAAAAAAAAAAAGGAAAGAAAAACGACACATAGAATTGACATTTTAACCTTCTTTCATATTCAAATTCAAAATCCATTCAACCAATTAGTAACACTTTGTGCCCTTTTGTTGCAATTACATTTCTTTTGGTAATTGAGATGTAATTAACATATGCATTTCGTGATCTATAGAACAAACATAACACCATATGTGGAGGTTCAATTGCAACGGCTACAAGAACAATTCATAACCTTTTCAGAATATGTGTAGCTTGTGTCTTCTTACGCTTCACATCGGAAACCTAACAACTGCTAATAGTGTAATGACGCCTCGTCTGAATTAGCATTACATTAGCATTTAAGCTTCCACTCAGCAGTATGGGGGACACTTTTTCTAGCCTGCCTTTGTTTAGTATTAACCACGGATTACTCTTTTGCCCTCCCATCTGGTCTTTTACTAAAGCCCTGTAATGAGAAACTGTTTGGTTGTGAGGGATGACCACATCCATTCACTGTTTCCAGAGCGTTGGATGCGTGTGGCCCATGCTCCTAATGTGTTTTATGTTCCAATATCATGAACCAGTAGTATTATTCTATGCACTGTACGACTGTGACTTACTGAATGCTGTACCTTTTCATCTGTAACGGCAGATGAGTGGTGCAGCAGCTACCTGTGAATGGGCCTTTCCTTTGTGTTTCCTCTAATCTGTCTCCTTCTATGCTTTACAACAGTCTGAGTAAATTAAACCTGCTACAGATAAGTGGACTGCCTGCTGTCCTATAAAAGGAAAAGAAAAAAAAACAAAAAAGTGGCTCTCAATAAAAGGGATTTATTTTCACAAGCACAATATCTTGCCATTATAGCTGTGTTTGGCAGATCTACTGAATGGCTATGTACTTTTTAATGTGTATTTTTGCATGTTGTTTATACTCCGCCTGAAAATGATCATGAGAATAAGGCAACTGAATAAACATGGATGAGCGGTTGATTTGGAGGGAATCTGTTAATAACGAATTCCCAAAAAGCCTCCATAATTTTTCTGCTCAATTGGCCTTGCAGCAGCTTGGGATGTAGCATTTACTGGATCCACCAGATGGAGACCTAATGAGCCTTTTTTTTTTTTTTTTTTTTTCCAGGAGCAATACACAGATGGAGACAATATACTGTATGTATTCACACTCGCATGTACACATATTGACAGATGAAAATGGGACTTATGTGCACGTGTCCGCTCACCCACAAACCTCAGAACACGCTCAGAACACACTAATTTACACTGTTTGAAAGTATGTCTCTATGTCATGTCAGCTACCACAGCAACATAGTTTTCCCTGATTATGAACTCATTCGGGTCAGTGGAAATGTCTCTACACGCTATACAATCCAGTACGACTAGATTTTAGGCATCCGTATGATTTCGCATGAATACAATTCTTTGCAAATACCACAGATGACCTGAGGGGGAGCTATAAGAACAATAAAACATTGTACCGCAACTTTATTGCAAATGAGGGAAACCTCTATGACACTTTTCATTACACAAGTTCTGAAAGAGAGTGAATGAGTGTGTGTATATATTTTATACTTTTTAAAAAACCTAAAAACTTGGTACCAGACGATTTAACTCTCTGTTTTAAAGGTTTTAAAATATTAAAAACACATGCAACAAGTTTTAGACTCTAGAAAAAAAAAATCACAAAATCATGATTTAAAATGCATATATATATATATATATATATATATATATATATATATATATATATATATATATATATAAATGCATTGTGTAACAAAAAAATAATCATTTGAATAACCTTGATTTCAATATTGACCAAAATAACCGTGATAATGATTTTTTTCCATAATCGAGCAGCACTAGTTTGCAGGCAGAAGTAGCAGCTCACTTAGAAACTCCAAAAGTATCTCATTATTTTGACATGTTTGCCAAGAAACAGCTTATGCCCATAGTGAGATATATATTCATCATATGCCAAACCTACTACTACCACTTTTTCAACTTCTAGTCCAGTTTTTGACCAGCGGCTCTTGTGCTCTGAGCTGTTCTGTTATCAGCTGCTCTAACACGAAACTGAGACGTTGGGGGGAAAAAAATGCAAGAATAAGTCACAAGCCTCTGCTCCATGAAATCAATTTTACTTTTATAAATCTCCATTAAATCCTCATGTTTCTGACCGACTAGGTACCTCTTAAGTGAGTGAGTGGTCTGCCTACACAGGGGTGATGGTGAGCTGCCACTGTTCCCTCTTGTTAGGTAGACGTTTTCTAGCCGGAATTCTTTTTTTTTTCCACAGTAACCATGCTTGGATTTTTTACTAGCTTAAATTATGTTTCCATTCTGATTAAAATACAATAAATCACGGAGTGTGATGAATTAACTCATATGATAGCAATAAATTCCTGTTGGGTTTAATGAGCGACCCCACACAACACGCTCACATCCAGACTCTGCAGCCTGACAGAAACGGTACGTTAATGATATTTTTCTTTTCACAAAGAATCCATCCCAATTAATTTCATACTAATGTTTAAACTCTGAACAACATCTACATTCACACAGACAGATTAAAGCTTAAAAAAACTCTGCTATGGTGTGAAATACCCAGACATACCTGGCGGTAAGAGGCTTAACCAGCTTTGTGTGAACTTGTTTGGCAAATGTATGTAACGGAAGTTCATTTATATGCAAAAGTTCCACACTGTAGCATATCCGAAAGCTATGATATGTAATCATGAAAATCTTAGAGAATACGGCTTTAGGTTTTACATTCTTTGCCTCAGGAACCATTAAACCCAACAACTATTATTATCCTGAGCAGTAAGGATGGATCCCGGAGTGACAGCAGGGACGTTGTTGTCTTGATGGATGGACAAAAAGTTATGATGGACAATGGAGAGGCAGATATTTATTTGGAGTGTTGTGTTGGACCTTCACCAAGTTAAAAATATGTAAATATTCCTATCACTGACAGAGAACGACCAACGACACAGCCAACAACATATGTGAAATAATATATCTAGGCGATTATGTACTGGATACTTGGGAATCATTTTAGATTATATATAATTAGATTGATCTGCTATTTAAATGTTTAAATGAATGACCCCTGTGGTTTAAGGTCAAATATGTTTAAGGTAGGATGAAAAAGGCTGCAACTGATAGATATTTCCATGATTATTTTATCTAACATAACAATAACAATAGTCAGTGTTCAGACATGCAGACATGTGTTCCATTCTAACATAACTGAAGCAATAATTGGACAGTAAAATGTTACACAACCCATTCTTAAAACAATACATGGTCTATTGTTATAAAAGTATTTTAATTGATTGTTACTTGACAGTATCTGCTGCAGGTCTACCAAGTGATAGTTGTCATTTTAACATGTTTTGCTTTTTTTCTCTGAATATTAAAAATAAATGCTTGAAATGAGAACAATGAAGCAGCCACTTACCAAATTACTGAATAATATCTCAGTGTTTATCATAGCTGAAAGGTGTTTGTGCGTCTGTACAGTTTTTTGGTCGCACCATTGTTTGGTTCTACAAACAATGTTGGTTTGTTTACAGCCCGGATTTTCTTAAATAAATACCTTTCTGGCACTTGCTTTTTCCACTACAAATAAATACCTTAATGAGGAGCCCACCTCTGTCTGCATGGAAACAACCTATCCTCATTAGCCATAGGGTAGAAGTCAGCGCTGTTTATGCATCTTGTTTTACTGAACTATCAATTACCGCTCCTCCTCTCCGGCTGTGTTGTTTTTTTCTTATTGAAACAAACATAATAACGCTGCCTATGTTGGATGTCTGCATATAGCTATATGCTTCCCAGACATTTCTGTCGACGTTGTTAGCAGCGACGCTCTCTAACAGGGCTAACTTCAAACGTTAACGGCACAGCATTGCACAGCTGGGATGAACAACACACAAAACAAGATTTTTCCGACTGCACGGCACAAAAAAAAAAAAAAAAGCACACGGCTGACAGGAAGTCGGACGTACGCAATACTGTTCCTATGGCTTAGTGAAATTGATACACACTTTTTTAAACCTCCCTTGACATGGGATAATCCAGCAGCAAGTAGGAGCACAGAATTAGTGAGTATGGATATCCCAAAATATGTGATAGCAGCATCTGAAGCAGAGCTATAAGATGTCTCGTATGGGTAAACCTCACAATTTGTCCTTATAACAAATTGTTGGTGTGAGTGTCTGGAATGTGCTGATCTATCAAAGTTATTGGGGTCATCTTTCAATCAGCAAAAACATCTGTCAAACGCTCCTTTCTAGTCATTTGTAGTCTTGTGTGTCATTCTTCGACTGCAACCAGCCTGGTTTCCTGAAAGCGTAAACCAAGCAGAAAATGAGAAAATATGAACTATTTCTGCTTCTCCTCAAAGTAAAGATGGTATAAGGTATTTGCTCCAACTATATTAAGGCTAACACTTTACTCGAATGGGGGTTCAGAAGACTGTTGTAACACTGTATAATCATGACATGACACCTGTCATGAACCTTAATGAATGCTTACGACAGTTTAATATAGTTTGTTAAGTGGAATTTGGTAAATTATGTCACCTTTGAGGCAAAGTTGACATTGTTTGACATGTCTTTGTTATGACAACTTAATATCAACCAAGATGAAATAACTACAAAAGAAACTTTCATTGACATGACATAGCAGACCTTAACATCAAACTTAAAAAAAAATAAAATAAAATATTGAGCTTATAACTTGCATTGACATTAAACTGTCATATCGTTGTCAACTGTTATGTTTGTATTCTAATGTGCTTGTCATTATGATGTGATGAGCTCAATAGTTTTTTTAAAGTTTGACAGTAAGGTTGAACATTACAAGTAACATTAAAAATAACATTAAAGCAGCGACTTACTGAAAAAAAGGTAGAGTTAAGTTATGGGCTTCAGATAATTCAACACATATTTTACCAGTTAAACAAAGGATCACAATACATTAATGGACAGCTAACATTACGTAACATATTGGTAGCTTATGTTAATTTGGCCCAGTGCCAACTTAGTGTTGCTATCGTAAGTAACTAATTGATAGCATCAAGCTAATGTTAATATCTGCAGTGAAGCGTCATTTGTTTACACTGCCACGGTTCCCTGGAAAGCCGTCTCTGCTGAAAATCCTAGAGGAAACACTATTGTAGCTAGCATTGATGCTAACGGTCATATTTGTTTCCCATAATGCCTTGTGATAATATTTTGACCAATCAGAGGCTTATCCAGCCAGTAATGACCCTTCTTCTTTTTCCCCAACCCCCGATTATGCTACCTATCGGTGTGGCATATGAATTACGTATTACGTAAAAATGCTCATTATTATTATTATTATTATAAGGACTTGTGTTTCATTTTAATTATGAATGTGTACCTCTATTTCTGACTTACTTTAGGCCTTTGCGTACCTCGATACCTGAGATTTTCCTGGTGAACCAGTGGTTGTAGAGACCAAGGATGGACTAAAGGGGTGTGCACACCGGACTCAATTGACGCGATTTTTTCGCGCGATGGACGCGACTTTGTTAAAATTTGTCGCGCTGTTTTGTGAAAATTCACCAGATTGCGTCATTGCGTCCCTGTCTGTTTTGTTTTCTCTCATCATCCGTGTGTGAGATCACCACTGTCACTGCGTTGTACTGCTCTGAAAGTCTGAAGCTCCGCCGTCATTTCTGGGTACATGATACCCTCTGGAGGTGCACAGAGCTCGGCTGGTTTCTACCGGAGCTCCGCCTGGACGATGCGGCTCTGTTGTCCGTTGAAAAGTAAAAGACTGGCGAAAAGTGAATTTCTCGTTGTCATGGAGACGTGGAGCGAATCCCAAAGCTGATTGGTTGTCGCGCTACGTCATCCTGCGAATTCGCGTGAAAAGTTCAATATTTTCAACTTGACGCGACAGGCGAATTTTGCGTCGCGAAGTACGATTTTTCGCCACTTCACGTCCATCACGTTGTGAAATTGCATCGCAAAAAATCGCATGTTCCCATTCACATTACAGCACTACCTCCGTGCTAAATAGTTAGGTCTGTGTCATTCAAAGGCCGACAGCTTCGGAGCACCCGGACTATATCGGCAATGTGACCGTACCCACGGTGCCCAGCACCAGCCTGAATACACGTGTAAACCATGGATGTAAACAACCTGTCGCTGTAGCAGCACCGGGGAAGGCAGCAGTGCTGAATCCACCTGTAAAGCACAGATGTAAACAACCCGCCAGTGCTGCTGAATACACATTTAAAGAGATAAACACCAGACCTGACGTTACACGCTCGTAAGAACGGGGAAAATGAGTGCTAAGAGGCTAACTTGGAGCTAACACTGTTACATACGCACACAAGCTAAGTTTTATGTGTGCGTATCCGTGTTAGCGTTAGCTCTATGCTAGCCACTAACCTAACTTTTCAATCTTTATATTTTTCTTATTTATTTAACTTACTATTAAATGGCCACCACAAACACTTTGTGTTTCCATGGTTTCTGACCTTCAACCAATCACTAACTGTGCCGTGCTGACGTCATATGTAAGCGCAGGACCCTATCTGCCAGCGGAAATTACGTTCTTTTTACGTCAGTTGAACACTAAAACTTCAACACACTAGTGAGACACAGTGGAATTATATATATATATATATATATAGATATATATATATATATATATAATAAAATAATCATTTCAAATTAAAAGCTTTTTTTAATTATTATTTTTTTTTATCCTGTAACCAACAGACCAATGAAACCTTTGCCAAAAAAACTCTTCTCTTCGACTTATTTGAATTATTTAGTACAGACCATAACACATATAAAAGTTACTTACAATAATTTATTCAAATCCATTTCAACAGTTTGTTTTATTTTAAAAAATACAGAGTGCTAAAATGAACCTACCCTCCCACACTTCATTTTCCATCTCTACCAGTGCATGAAACTGAAAAGGAAAGCAGTCGAGAGTTACAGTACAATGCAATTTTGTTTTTCATTAACCGTATGAAATGCTTCAGCGTAGCCTCCACAGTACAGCAACAGTACTTGCTGTTAATTGGTCCTGATACAAAGCTCATTATTTTTCATAAGTCTTTGAATGCTACAAAAATGTTCACACACGATTGCGACACTTTTTTCAGCTGCGCAATGAGCGAGCATGATGGCACAAACTGTCCTGTTCAATTACAGCTAAATAAATGCAGTACATCTACAGTGGTGTGAAAAAGTGTTTCTCCCTTCCGATTTCTTTTCTTTTTCCGTTTGTCACGCTTCTGTATAAAAGTGATTGCATAACACTACGGACTATGTAACTGTAGTTTATTACACCCAAGTTCAATTTTTCCAGCCACATAGGGCGATGTATGTTTGGATTATTTTTTCGCTTTTTTTAAAATAATAAAAACCATCTTGTGTTGTCTTTAACTGATATTTAATGTGTGTCAAATGTGCATATGTAATGATTTATGTAGTCATTTCAATAGTAATGAGTAGAGAATTGACCTTTTTCACTACTGATCAATACTGATAATTCCTACATAATGCCTATTCAAATCACTGCATGACTGCTACTTAATTACTTCAGCCTCACTATTGGCTTTTGGGGAAAGTACTACGTGATCACTACTCATTCCTTCACATTTATTATTATTATTGTTATTATTATTACATATTACTAGCAAAGGGATAGGAGCATTATTGGAGACTGGAATGCATGGATATTTTTTAGTTTGTTTTGATGATAGTAAAAAAAATGTTATGAAATTATTAAGAAAATATATATAAAACAAATATTAGCTTAGGAAAGCAACAAAAACAAACTAAATCTCCATGTATTCAAGGCTTCATGGAGTCTGAAATTTATAGTGTCTAGAAGTATTTTTTGGGTGAACTACCAGTACGTCTTCATACACAGATACAACTGACTAAAACAAATTCTAATTCTAATTCTGATGACTATTTAAATTATATGTCAGTAAATTATGTTTCTGTATGTTGTTGCTACATATTCACTACTGGAGAAAGTAGTAAAAAACTACTTGATCACTATATAAAACATGTAGTGTTGTTACTACATATTCACTGCATCATTATTTAAATGCTCTTGTAGTGAGGCAGTAATGCTTTAACAGTTTGTTTTTTTCACTACTACTCTGCATGATTACTATTGGAACACTACTGTTTCACTACAAAACTCTACTGTTGTGTCATGAGTAGTGTATAGATTACACATTTATTACACAATTGCTACGTCTGTGTGCTGTGTCTATACAACCATTTTTACACAAACAGGTTGTGTGTATTAATTCAACAGGAGTTTTTCCATCAGGGTAGTTTAACTTAAAGATTGAGGTCCATTGACTTTGCCTATGGTTATTCAGTATGGACAAAGTGAGATCACATGCAGGAAATAAACATCTAGAGATACTGTTATAATATACTTTGCCTCTCAGTAATAAAAAGCCTACTCCCAGGCTATATAATTTATACCTATTTTTATAGTTGTGCTCCTGCCCAGAATGTGAAAAATTATATAGTTTTGCTGTAATTAAATTTCCCACCATTCCCCTCTTGATCTATTCATTTTTTATGTACAATTGGAGTGACCCAAAGTCTGCTGGCTGGTGGTGAGTGGGTGAGTTTCTTTTTACTCAAGCATATCGCTATGTATCACAGAAACCAACTTGATTGCACGGAACGGGAACAACTCGGTATGATTAGAAACACTTTGAAATTAACATTCATAGTGCATGACATGGAAATCTGAGTGGGAGACTGAATAAGAGCAAACTCCTGCATTACCTTGGGGATGAGAAACAAGTTCATTCTGTCTTGAACTAATGAAATGAACCGAGTCCAATTGACCAAATATATAAATTGGTGATATTTATAGAGCAGTTTGAGGAAATAGATACAAACTTTTGACATCAGAAGCATTCTTGTGGCCTTCTGGCCACCACTGCTTTGAGTGCAAACACATTTTAGAGATTAATAAGCTCTGAGAGACAAAAAGATTGCGCAAGTGTTCTTTTATAGAAATTGATTTCAGTTTGATTGAATACATAGGTCAACCAAGGACACATTGCATTATAAACCCCCTTGACTGCAGTGGAGGTAGATTGATTATAATCTTGAAATGCTCTTACAATGTACAGTGTTTGATGATAATGGCGAGGTCCTGTTCAGATTCCAGGCAATCAAACTGTTACAATTGTATATTGGCCATTTCATATATGGAGTTTTGTTTGTTCTCCACGTCTTTGTCCGTGACGGGTATCTTAATGTTACCTTGTTCCAGGGGTTGCATAAGCACATTGTTGCAGAAGGATACCGGTTTGAAGTTACAGAAACAGACACCACTATTCTTTGATTTATTTGTGAATGCTTTGGTTTGACAGCGACCTTCATCGGCAAACAGTCGGTGTAACTGCCTGATATGTTTTATATTGCAGAGGACAAAACATTTGCACATCCAGCACACACAGGCAGTGGCAAGAGCTGGGGAAGATTATGAAAACGGAAACACATCCAAACCAGGCCCCCAGGAAGTGCACCAAGCATTAAAGCCAGTTTTACTCGAGGCCAAACTGTGAAAACTTCGCCGTTGCTGCTGGGCCCAAGAAGCAGTTTTCTGAGACACAACCATGGAAAAAAGGGGTGTCTGTAAAATGGTGGATAGATATTTTTTTCTGGGCATCACAACCTCTGAAAAATGACTTGTTTCACTATCAGAAATCAATCCATTTGATCGAATAACATTTGGAAACCCTAGAAGAGTTGCATGACTGAGTTATTTTAACCCCATTCGAGTTAGAAGCCAGCAGAAGTCCCTGATATGCAGTATGCATTCATCTGGGTGTTTCTTTACAGTGGGAAATGAACACACCCCAACGCTTTATCCATTGTCTTTATTGATCCATGGTTCAAACCATTTCCTTCATTAAAAGACATCTTTAGCAATGATATCTTGTAACGTCGGCAGCTCATAAGTTCATATACCAATGTTCAACAACACAGCTACAGGATTTTTTTTTTTTTTCTAACTACTGGCCCTCCAGCCAAATATGAGCAGTTGATGGTGCAATTAAGTGACCTATTCCTTTTCTAGGTATATAATTTAACTTGCAAAGTTATTAATTTTACATAGATACATTCCATGTAGCTCTGGGATATTATTTGTAGGCTGTTAAACAGCTTCGCTCTTTCAGCTGAAGGGAGGTCATAAGACAGGAAATCCTGTAAATACCCAACTCTAACTTGTCTCAGGTATTTTATCATTTGAATGCCACAGTAGGCTAGTTGGATGCTAACAATATGAATCTAAAACAAAATAATTGGGGTCTGGATGAAACATTCTCGATTCAGTCAAATTATGACTTCAGATGACTGCTTTAGATGTCACTACATCAACCAAAGAATCCACGGTACAGAGTTTAAAGACAGCAGGAGACGTAAAACCGATTATTTAAGCAAAAGATAAGAAAAGAGAGTGGCTAATGTATGACAAGCTGTCTCATTTGGACGTGTTTTGACACACTTGTCTCATAATTATGCCATGAGATGAAAGAAGACATTTAGCATCACAAAGTTATTTATATGCAGTACCAGTCAACCATTTGGACACAACTTTCCATTCACTTGAATGACAAAGTCATGCTTGCATCTGACATTGTTACATACATTTAACAGAGGGTTAACACAAAGGCCATGTGATGGTATTGTGGGGTTGGCACAATTTCTAAGGGGTTGATTTTTTTGCATGAAATCTGGTTCCAAAAGCTAGTTTAAATGTCAAGGGTTCTGTAAAAGAAGAAGAGTAAATGAAGATGAGTTATTCAAGAGTTATAAAAGACAACCTTGAACCTCCCACACATTATTCCCACCTGCAATAGAAAAGCTTTTTGCAGCATTAAACTATCTTGCATCTGGGTAATTTCAGTCGACAGATGCTGCTTCAGCTGGTCTACCACAGATCTACAATTTGATGCATCCGGTTGCATGGTTACTATACACCAGCAGTACAGTAAATTAATTTACCCACAACGATGACGATATTCAGTGTCCACTAAGAAAAGCCTTTTGCTACAATAAAACAATGGACATGGCCATACATACTACTGGAATTGTGTTGTCAGTGCAATAATCTACAATTAAGTATCGCACCTCTGTCCAAGAACAATTCTTCTTTAGTGAGAATGTTCTCTGGTTCATACACAATCAAACTTTTTTTTTTTTTTAACTTCGCACAAGATTTATTTTTCCAATAGGTGACGGCAATATTGCGGGATGTTGTTGGTAATAAAAAAGTATTATTGTGCTTTAAGTCAATAGCCTTCATCCCCTACACCCTGGATCATGACTGCAGTCATCAATCCAGCTTCAGCCAGCCGGCCGAGCAGCAGCCATCCCAGGCGGGCTCCAGAATTGCACTGAGTGCACATTTGGTGTCCTCACAATGAGTTTCCATACAGTACTTTGCAAACCACAATGAATGCAAATCTGTGAATGCACGCATGGTGCCTTCTCCACAACTGCTCCATTAGACATGGTATGCCTAAGGGGTTTGACTTAGGGCACATGAAAGGAAAATGTGAAGGACCATAAATTATCCTAAACAAAAACAGGAGAGAAAATGGTAATATTATTCTGTTTTGTTTTTTAGGAAAAATTAACCAATGTCTCCTTTTCCTCCAAATGGTGTGTGCCTTGATTTAAGTAATCATTTATTTTGGATTTTTTGTAAATCTAAATTAAAGAAATGATCAGAAATAGCAGACATTACACGTAAAAAAAAAAAAAAGATTAGATACAACTTTATTGATCCCTTTGGGAGGTTCCCTCAGGAAAATTGAAGCTCCATCATGTCACATACACCACTGTTATAAACTTAAGACACAAACACAGAAGAGCAATAAGTAAACTAATAAATAAGGAAATAGAAAATAAATAAAAGTAAATGCCTATACACACCTCCTTATTGCTACATTGTTATTGTAAAGTGCACATGGTATGAGGTAGAAGGTCGATTATTGCCCATGGAATGCACATGGAATTATTGGAACATTATTTATACATTAGTAAATTCATTCTTATGAATTATATACATATCTAATTATAATATTCAGAGTACAATACAAGTATAATCAATATAAACTATAAGTTAAAGTATTGAATTGAAAGAATATAATATAAAATACACTACTGTCCAAAAGTTTAGGGTCACTTAAAAATGTCCTTATTTTTGAAAGAAAGGCAGTGTTTTCTTCAAATAAGATAACTTTAAACTACTCAGAAATACACTATATACATTGCTAATATGGTAAATGACTATTCTAGATGCAAAGTCTGCTTTTTGGTGCAATATCTACATAGGTATATAGAGGCCCATTTCCAGCAACTGTCAGTCCATTGTTCTAATGGTACAATGTATTTGCTCATTGTGTCAGAAGGCTAATGTGATAAAATGTTCTATTCATTAACACTAAATTGTCCGGGTGACCCCAAACTAATGAACAGAAGTGTATATAATATATAGAAATATGTATAAAAAATTAAATATGCAAAGCTATATAAACACAAACACATGCATACTTGTATACACACACATAATAAAATATAGTAGAAGTATTTACATACACATATACATTCGTGTGTGTGACATGTACTATTGTAGATATTATCTGTTATAGTTATGATTGTTGTATGATTATGTAGTATTTCACAGGTTTCATGTTAAGCGGTTCCTATTCATTTTCCTGTTCACCCCCCCCCCAGTGAGGATTTTCCACACTCATTTGTCCATTTGGACGTTGGGTTCATCATAAAGGCACCACCGCTGAGTTCTCGGATCGCTCCTTCAAGGGTTCAAGCCTGGGTTCAGAGGGTTTTGGAAGGGACTGACCCGCTAAGGTGATTAGGTTGCTGCTGATCTTGTTGTCGGGCGTGTCATGCAGGTCAATGCCTGTGTTAGTACGAGCACTGCTCCCACCTGTTGCTCTGCTGTTCCAAGCAGCCCTCGTGTACAGGTGTCAGATGAGAAGTCGCAGCTATTTGGGGGGAAAATATTGTACTGTGCCGTGCACCGAGCCTGGATTGGGTTTTCCATCATGTCACCAACAGTCATAATGGATATTTCTCATAGTGTTTAAACCTGAGGGGATTTCATGACGCAGCATAGATTTGAATTACGTGGAACATGAGCATCACCTACAGTATATCACTATGCGTCTGGATTTCCTGTGTCAAATAAAAAAAAAAAAGGGGGGGGGGTTAGTTTCTGATTAATCATGTTTGCAGAGGAAGTAGATGGAAAGAATGATATGAGCTGTGGAGAAAACAACAAGCGATGGATCCATCATCCCATGTGTTAAAAATACAGATAACTGATTTATGTGTTCTGTGGAGCTGTTGATGAAATGCTAGTAAATAAATGTTGTTGGCATTCATTTGTAGTGTTTCGAGGTAGGCAGTACTTCACTTTTTTGAATGTTCTTTTTTTTGCTTGTGAAAAGCCTGATGAGTCGCCAAAACTCCAGATCCCAATTCAGAAGTGGTTATACATGAAAAGTTGTTATTATTCAACTGAACATCTGCTGAAATCAAATTAAGAGACATAAGCAACTAAAGCAACTTAACCAACATTACCAGCTCTCACACCCTTCAGTCATATGTATTGGAGAGTGACAAAAATATGATGTGGTGTAACCCTAAATACTCGGTACTGGATAGATTTACTCTTTTAGAAAGGTTTTAAAAAATTAAAAACACAAGCTAACAACACAAGTTTTATATTCAAGGTGGATTTAAATATTTTAATTTATCACTTTTTTTTTTTTCGGCTACACCATTTGACATTTCGTTAAAAAAAATCACAAAAATCATTATTTTTGTAAAAAAAAAAAATCTTTTTTTTTTTAAATCAAAAAGAAACATGAACATGAAATGTTCCTTTTGAGAGATCTGATGAATTTGTCACTGACCCATATGCATGCATCAGTATAGTATCAGTACATCAGCATTGTCACTGCTCTTTGCTTAAATTTGAGCTCCCTAGCTATTGTAAATCATTTTTTTTCCAAAGATAAACAGATATATGTATTGCCAGCTCTTTAAATTAGTGTTGCTAGCACGTACGTGGGGTGAATCTTGCCTCAGTTGAGCCCCAGGAAAAAAAAAAAACACATCTCTGTCCTTCTCACTCCTCACCAATATCTGGCCATCTGAGGCCTCTGTGACAAACACTCACCTTGAATGCTGAATCACACATCCCTAGGGCTGACCAACTCTGCCTGATGAATTTTCTTGGGAAAGAAAGGAGGGGTTATCTCTGAGGTCACCCTAATGTGAGCGACATTCATCAAACCTCGCTCCAGAGGAAGCGGCTGAAATTGGAAAAAGTAAAAAAAAAAAAATAGCGATTCTTGGAGGGGTTGCAGGCGGGCAGGGGCACAAAATGGGGGAAAGGGGAACAAAAACAAACAAACCACCACGATGGTGAGTTGGATGATAATGGATTGGAGACACGGTGAGTGGACAGTGCATGTTTACATGTTGTAAACCGCACTCGGCTCATTCATCACAGGCCTCCTTAATATTTCCCCACCGGTAGCTCCCACTGGTCATTTCAGTGGCAGCCACTGCACCTTCATCCGGCGAGTGACAAACACCTCGAACACCTAGTCGAACTGGTGAGTTCATTTGGAATTACGCATGTACAGATGTATTCATACATTATATATATGTTAAACATATTTCCTCCTCCACCTCATGAAGCAGTTGTGCAGTAGGCATCAAATCCTACAGTTCGAGTAAATCTTTCCATCCAGGATTCCGTTTTTCTTTTTTTTAATTTTATTTCAAATGAAATGTAAATCGGTCTTCTCACCTTCAGCACAATGAATGCATTCAACTGTTGTGACTGTGCCACAGACTGTGGCTGTGCTCTACATGTGTAAAACCTATGTGCGGTGGCTCGGTGTATGCACTGTTACATCCAAACACAAGCTATTGTATTTGATTCCTGGCCTTGGCCTCTCATGGTGTGGAGTTTTTAACTGATGATCATGGTTTGAATTAGTTCAGGGGGCTCCAAATTACCCATAGGTAAGAATATGTGTGACTATATATTTTTTATACGTTAGTTATATGTGATGGGGTCTTGAATGGCTTCTAACCAAGTTTTGCTGCAGCACTCTGTGACAATGGATGTATCAAATACAAAATAAAAAAAAAAAAAAAGGAAAGCACAAGTGGTGCTTGAGGAACTCATTAATTGTCTATAAGCCGCATATGCTCTAAAAAATGGTTTAATGACTGAGCAGTGATTATCTATTGTTCATTTCTCCTGTTTATGTGTGTTTGCACCTGTGAGTGTTTCCTCACAAACGCGCACCTGTGCGTTCAATTGGCATCTGCGCTCCTTCATTCATTTGGGGATCACTAACATATGAGGCCTTGTACCTTTTTTTCAAGCCGTACCGTAGTGTTTAACCAACGTGGCTTTGCACAGGAATGATTCTTCCTACGAGCCTCATTACTAGCGAGTTATTGCATATTAATGTGATACTTACAATCCCACAGACCACTGTGGCATGTCAGGGGAGCATCGAAAATAAAAATCCATGTCTGAAATCATCACTGTCTGGAGCATTCACTAGCTCTGAGCCAAGTTCTGTCGTCAACCTTGACGCTGTTCATTTTCACACCAAATTCATTAGTTGTGATATTATTAATAATACGGTATTCCTCTGACATGCATATTGTGTGGTACAATCGTTACCAAGTTCATGTCAGGAAAAAACAAAAAAAAAATATTTTATGCACCTTAATTTCATGCATTTCAGATATTCATCTCGTATCTGCAGCTACATTAAATTGTTAATATTTTCCACTAATATTATGTACTTTATCTCAGCTTGATGTGATTAATTGATTCCAATGGGATAAGGAGAAGAGTCTAACATCAAGGAGAAGAATGTAGCATAAAAGTCTAGGTCCAATAAAGGAATAAAATGAGAGTTGTGCCATGTTTACTTTACTTTAAATCAATTCTATGTTTGTCTTAACATATCATTACAATAAGCAGCTGATTTTTATGACCGTGCAATAAAATGAGAAATGCACTGCAGACAGTCACTGCATTATGAAAACAAGTAATAATTCTATCAACGTGTTTACTCATGGATTTAGTTAATTCAATGTGCACTAATGAATAACTAAATATCTTCCCATGTTTGCACAGACATAATATTGCCTAAACTCCTATAAATCTACTATAAACATTTGCAGATGGTCATCACTTTATTTCGGGGCTGGCATGACTTGATGAATTCCCAGAGTGCATGTATTTCTTCCCTTTTTGCTCTTTTGTTTGTTTGAAAGCTCACTGAGACTTCCCACACAAAATGTATGCCAATGTGTCAAAAAACGGGAAGGACCATCCCAAGGGAAACCACATCTAAAAGACTATCTGCGAACTTTTATAGTAGTATTTGGTTGTCTGTCCTCTTTTTGCCTACCTATTACTTCTTTTTCACGGCAGACATTTTGATTGCACTCCACTGCCTTCCCTTTCCATCAAGTCCACACGACGTTGCATTTTCTATCGCTGTAGCTTATCACCTTCTCAGTTCTACTCGCTTGCTGATCTAGAGAGACACCATATGGAGGTATTTTAGAGCATAATTTACAATAAAGAAAACTTTCCTCATCTTGACCATCGCCAAATCCGAGCTGAGATCCAGGCTGACGGATTCCCATTTGCATGCTGCCCTCGGTGTAGCAACGTCTGAGATGGAACCCGACACCGCAGGAATTGTTGCCAACTGCAGACAGCACCATAAATTCCCAGTCGGAAGAAAGAAAAGGTATATTGATGTAGTATTACATTCATAATCATAATGATTTAACGACAAGCCTATTGATGCTCTAATAGCTCAATAACAATAATTACAACTACAGTGTATTTGGAAAGCTTCTCCCTGGGGGCAAGTGTGTGCTCATTTGTGTGGCTTTTTTTCCAGTGTTGCTTGGGCAGCTGGAATTTGTTGTTAATGAAGGCTCCCTCTGAGCAGGGCACTTTCGAGACAACAGAATGAACTGACATGAATCAAAAGCTCCATGAACTGAAATAACTGCCCACAGGACTGTAACAATTCCAACTTTTGAGCACAGTGGACAGGAAGACCAGATAATATATATAATAATATATAATTCAATAAATAGGATTTAATTTCTCCTCCATAAAACACATACTTTTTGTACATGGTCCTCAATCCAATGTTGGGTCCCTGTACTGGCCCTCAGTCATCCAAACTGGAAGGAACAAAACATTTGCAGTTTGGACACTTTGTCATGTTGTGTCTAATAGATTAGAAAAGTTATTAAGCTTGTGTTGTGGTAGGAAAATCCTAGGTATAGCATTAGTTTTATTAACTGTTCAATACTTATGACATGATGAGATGCCTTAAATGGTTGTGTTGGCTAACCTGAGCTCTCATCAGAAGAAGAATTGGTTTATGTTTTCGAGGATAATTATTTTAGTTCGACTTTTGTTCTTCTAATCAAAATAAGAGAACCGCATAACTGAACTGACCCTCTGTGCACAGACGAATAAAGCCAACTATTAAATCTTCAAGAACAAATCTCTTATTTCATTTTCTGTGTCAGTGTCCAGATTTTTCTATATGTAAGGCTTAAAAGAGCTAAGGCTTAACAGAACAGCCCCATTGGGTGAACATCCCTCCAGCGGTGTACTGGCCCTAGAACAGACCGGGACAAATTCTGTTGGGCCAGTGGACCGACAAAAAATCCATAAAGTTTTAAACGCCTGTTCAGCCCCGTCTGTCTCTCCACCAGCCCTCTCTGTGTTCCTATCTCCGCGGTGCACATGAGAGAGTGCCGTTTGTTTTCCGGGACTGGGCTCACTGACCAATCACAACACCCCCCCACCCCCCTATGGGCCGGCCCCAGCGGATAAGTCCAGGGATGAATTTCTTCCCCCAGTACACCCCTGCATCCCTCTCTCATGTTTCTCCAAAGATAGTGCCTTTGGGGCTAAATGTGGGAAGAAGGTAATCCTTTTTTTGGAGCGGCCATTTTCTGTTGGTTCAACATTAATATTTGATGTACTTAAAACGCTACTGTTCAAAAGTTTGAGGTCACTTAGAGATGTCCTTAATTTTGAAAGAAAAGCACTGTTTTTTTCAATGAAGATAACTTTAAACTAATCATAAATCCACTCTATAAATTGTTAATGTGGTAAATGACTATTCTAGCTGCAAATGTCTGTTTTTTGTGCAATATCTACACAGATGTATAGAGGCCTATTTCCACCAAGGATCACCCCAGTGTTCCAATAATTCAATGTGTTTCCTCATTGCGGCACAAGGCTGATGGGTGATTAGAAATCCCTTGTGCATTGATGTTAGCACAGCTGAAAACATTTTATCTGGTTAGAGAAGGTAGAAAACTGACCTTCCTTTGAGCGGGTTGAGTATCTGGAGCATCACATTTGTGGGGTCACAAATCCTCATTTCTAAACTTGTCAATGAATATATTCTCTATTCATTTTACAACTCTATTCATTTTACAACTCATCGTGGGAAATAAAAGTGTGACTTTTCATGGTATGTGACTTTTCAACAGTATATTACTGCTGGGTGGTAGACACAGCAATGTGAATATTCTCAGATATCCAGGTCATGGTATATCCAGAGGG
Source organism: Lepturacanthus savala (assembly GCA_030544235.1). Lineage (NCBI taxonomy): Eukaryota > Metazoa > Chordata > Actinopteri > Scombriformes > Trichiuridae > Lepturacanthus > Lepturacanthus savala. The sequence continues at coordinate 20,404,270 of CM060462.1, read as the reverse complement.
GTCTGTCTGCATGTGCTTTAGATTCTTGGAAAAAAATAAAATAAAACCTCAGCCGAGTCCAAGGATACATCCCATATCACATTACAGACAGGTAGGTAATCAATGCAGATGATGGAAATCAATACTTTTTCATTCCAGTTTAATTCAGTAGGAAAAATGTTCGAGAAAGTGGTCGACCCCTGTGGTCTGTAGCTGGGTATAGTAATCATCTCTAATTGATTGTTCTTTCTTTACCTGAGGCTAATCAGTGACAAGTGGTGACACCTGGTCCCGGTGATCACCAGCCTTTATATCTCGGCCTGTTAATTCATTCACTCTCCCTCCACTATTCCTGCAGATGGCTTCCTGCAGGTCATGTAGCAGCCTGAGTTTGTCCTGTTAACCTTCTGTTTAGTTCATGCATTTTACACAACACCCCACCCCCCCGCACACACACACACACACACACACACACACACACACACACACACACACACACACACACACACACACACACACACACACTTGTACAATGTACAGATAATGTACAATAAGGTTAGGCATTGTTTCCTGTTTTAGATACTCATTATATTCTAAAATAGAAAAAAAATGTGTCATTAAGGGTTTGAAAAGCTGCAGCAATGTCTGTCAGAAGGATTCATCACTGAGCTTGAATCAAAGTCTGTAATGTCATCTTAAAATGATAAATACATATTATAGAAGACTAGAATTCATCTTTTCAGAACATCTTGGATCTAGTGAACCATTTCTGAACCACACTGTTAGATCCATATTTCTCCCTGTGACACTATTTATTTGAATTAAAAATAAAGTTTAGAGGGGGAGAATGATCAATTCAGCAACTCTGTAAATGACTTATAATAACTTGCTGGAAGTCATCCAACATATCCGACAAGGGAGATGTGCATAGATTTCTACATCAGGGACTCCCCCCCCGTCTAAAGTATTATATTAGGACAAAAATAGCCGAAAAAGTTTTGGAAAGTAATCCTTGTAAAAATTAGGTGCAACTATGCATTATGCTAAACGTTTTTCACTGAACACATCCTGAGAGATTACACTACTATACAGGAACTCCCCCCCCCCCCCCCCCCCCCCCCCCCAAAAAAAAAAGAGAAACAAAGACAGTTGATATTAAAATTAAACTGACATTATGAAGACCTGTGTGTGCATAGTCCGTGGACTTTACAATATTGATGTGTTGATACAGACATTGCAACAAAATCATTTTAACATGGAGTCAAACCGTGCATTCACTATAACCCGTGACTTTCTTTGTAAGCGACGGCGGAGCCAGTTTGCAGACAACACGTCTCCCGTATCCCACCTGCTGAGCTGATGCTCAGAGATGTCTCACTGAATATTCATAAAGTGCCAATTCTGCCTTCACACCCCCCACGCTGGCAGAACGCCTAAAGGGACATTTCATATTCAATAAATGGTTTCAGCTTATTTGATATACATTTATGATGGACCGGATTTGTACATACATAGTGAGTTGACTCAACCCTGTAGAATAGCATTGGCAAATATGCTCCCAAAACACTAAAATTCACAAAGATTCATTGCAGGATTTCTGTATTAGATTCATGCTGTTGGTATTATTGTAGCTACCCCCTGTAGCTCCAAATGAAACTGTTTCCAGAATAGTATATGGATTATCATTTAAATACAATGCATATACTATATGCTCTAATTTACATCTGCGGGATGTACTTTACAATAACCACATATGTACATCTACTATCAGATTCAACTAAGTTATATATTCTACTAAGTGCAATGATCACCAAAAAAAGAGAGTATGATCATTACACTTAATTACACTTTACACTTAATCTGATAATTAATGAAAAATGCTCAGCCAACCTTTGGGACTTGTGGGCCGGGCTTTTATGCAAATGTCCTATTCAATAGCATTTTGAAACTGAACAATAGGACTCAATGACTCTTTTTTTTTTTTTTTTAGAAAAAATAAATGTATTTCTGCAATGTTGGGTCTTAAAGGGTTAGAACAAATTCACAAATACACATTTAATTCTCATGATTTGTTTAAAAAAAGAAAGAAAAAGAAAAAGAAATAGACAGCACTTTTTTTTGGTGCTCATTTATAATTTTGTTATGTCACCGGATCAAGATATACTGATAAAATGTATGTATGAATGTACTATTTAGCAAAAACAGAACTACAGTGTCACATTTGCTTAGCAGAACATACATACTGTAGCTTGAGCAAACTCAAAGTGCACACGGAATATTAAGGTTTTTCATCAATGAAAAAAATGCAATATGTGGAACACGCTTTTGTCCTCCACATTTTTTACTCTCTCATGAGAAATTGAGATTTGTGAAGCTAGCAGGTTGAGATAGGAAGCAGCTGCTGGAGGGACACAGCGTGACCTCAGGTTCACAGCCGAGGCACAGATCGTGACCTCTCCTGAAACAGCGTGGACGGACGGTCACATGGTGCCTGGGTCATCATCACATAAACCTCTAGGTGCTCTTCAGATTGATTTTTTTTACCTCGAGGTGAAAGCAGTATGATGTGTTCAGTTCAAGCCTGCCTCTGGCAGGCTGACTATGGAATAGGGATGAGTGCACTTTTCGCCTCCAAAAAAACCCCATCAGCATTTCTGGGCCATATAAGCAATGCTCCTATTTGCAGGTGTTCTGCAGGTATCTATCATACGAACTTTAAATGTATATATATATATATATATATATATATATATATATATATATATATATATATATATATATATATATATATATATATAAATAAGAGAGATAAGTAGACTATGTACTATGCTGGTTAATAGGATGAAGAACATTTATTTTTTTGAAAGCATGACAGGGGAGACATAACTGTTTGAAAACACAATTATAATTCTATAGCAATATTTCATGAAGGTACACCATTAGGTCTAACTAAGTCAAGCAAACAATTGCATATTAGCTAAATAGAGATACTTTGATTGAACTGATACTGTAGTCTATCTTGACTATCTAACAGTTGCAATATGCATATAATGTATTGAACCCAGCAAGAAAGAAGACATTATCTCTGGTGCAGCCTTTTATAATTCATGTTCTCTTGAATTATGAAGTAAAAGATGAAAACAGTACAATCATGTGACCATTGTATACACCGTTGTAATAATACTCCACTGTGTCTCATGTTGCCCTCCTTTCATCAGCTGCCAAAACTGTAATTGGACTATTCACTTTGTAGATTGACTCATTCCTCTGCTCCCTGCAACACTGTCTGTTTCGCTTTTGTGCTGAATTGTTGAACTCATGACATTCTCCTCACTTGCGAGACCTGAGCCAGATTTCCTGAATTCTCTTCTCCTACCGTGCGTCCATTACCCGTGTTGGGTTACGAAATAAATCATCGCTCCTAACCTGAGGTTAACAGCTAAATGTCATTTTAGCTGAACCTTGCCTACAACCATTGTGTTTATATTGATCAGTCTGAATTAGTGCCTTATGTCTCAATGGTTCGCAGTGTCTCTTCAAGAAAACTCAAGAAAAAAAGTCCGTCCTTGAATAAACCTCAGTCAGGCCTGATGCAGGTTGGGACGAGAATGCCCAATAAGAAAAACAAATATCACATCTCATGCTGGAAGAAAGCTTGCAGTGCTTGACCTGTGACACACCTCTCAGAGCAGGTCAAACAGTATGATGTAGTGGGGCTGTAGAGACTAAATTAGTTTGTAATGTTTCATCCCTTTCACCGAGGGAAACCAAGACCAGTACCCCTGTAGCAAAGAAGGTAAAAATTGGCCAAGTTTTGGGCCCTGGTTGGTAAATTTCATCCACCTGAAAATTGTCAGAAAATTGCGGTCAGTGCCATTGCTGCAAGGTCTGGACAGGAACTCTTTCATGTACAATACCAGTTAAAAGTTTGGGGTCACCTAGACAATTTAGTGTTTTCCACGAAAACTCACACATTTATTTACCACCATGAGTTGTAAAATGACTACATGAATGAATCTTTTTCCTTCAAACTTGGCTTTTGTTAAAGGATGCAGAGTTTTCTAGCTTCTCTAACCAGCTAAACTGTTTTCAGCTGTACCAACATGATTGCACAAGGGTTTTCTCATCATCAATTAGCCTTCTGAAGCAATGAGCAAACACATTGTACCATTAGAATACTGGAGTGGTAGTTGTTGGAAAAAAAACAGACATTTGCAGATAGTCATTTACCACATTAGCAATATAGAGTGTGTTTCTTAATAGTTTTAAGTTATCATCATTGGGAAAAAAAAAAATGTGTTTTTCTTTCAAAAATAATGAAATTTCAAAGTTACCCCAAACTTTTGAACAGCAATGTATGTGCTGGTTCAAAATCTTCCGTGACATTAACTAGTGTGTCCCCCTCAATAATCTATACAGGCGAGTTGTTTTTGTCCCTTCTGAGATGCACCCATCTCAGCCTCAACATCAAGGACCTGGAGGGAAGAATATCCACTTTATATCAGATCCAAGAGGCTGAGAGGCTTCAGGACACCTGCGTATCCATCAAACCTGCAGTAACAATCGCAACAGAGGTGGACTCAGCTGTTCCGTGCACGGATTCCTCCTTCCTGACCCTGCCTATTGATTCGTGGGGTCCAGCTAGGAGCAAGGTCAAAGACACCTGTCAGCTCCACACCACACCTGCACTGATCATAGCAAAGAATTTACCAAATATCATGAATAACCACACTGCCCAAAACTTAATATTCACGCCTGAGTAAATAGTGTCTGTGACCGCACAACCAAGTTGCTGAAACATTTTAATTGCCTGTTTAACATTCTGCAGGAATGCGGCACAAAAAAAGTCACTGGCCTGATCCCTGCCCCGAGAAAAGGCACTCCACAATTTAGGCCTCCACACTTGGCTGCAGTCGGCCTTGCACAGTGCACCATTTTATATTTATTGATAATTTTAATCTTTTATTGAGCCGACCCTCCTTCTATTCTGGCAGAAAACACATCCTACACTCTATTAAACCCACAAATGACATACAGCGAAACCTGACCCTTCCAGTACATCCCCAGACGTCCGAGAACCAACAAAGAGTCAGCTGACCCACCTCACCTCCCCCTGCATCACAGCATTATAAAGTCTAGCCATTTAAAAAAAAGAAAAAAACATCAACACTAATTAGGCCCAGATCTAGCAAGCTGAGAATCAAGAGGGTTAATCCACACAATCTAAGACATATTGAACCAGCTGGTCAAGAGTCTAATTTCCAACCTGTTTCAAAAGCACCTTGTTTAATGTAAGGTCACCATCAGGAAAAAAACATTATATTAAAACCACTACCTTACCTCCGGTGGTTCGTATTTTTTATTTATTTTTTTTTTACTCTTAACTGAAGCCTGGCTTCGGCCTGGTGAATGTAGTCAGCTGATTGAGGTGTGCCCCCCTAAACTTTCAATCACTTCCCTTCCTAGGGCCACTGGTCATGGAGGAGGTCTGGCTGTAGCTTTCAAAGATAAATTTAAGTGCAGCTCTATTGCCGTGGGTGATCAATCCAGTTTTTTGCTCTAATGTTTAAAATAAATTGTACCTCTCCTGTACTATACCTTCTCATCTATCATCTACCAAAAATGAATTCTGTTTTCGAAAGAATTTTAAGAACCTCTACCTTCCATTGTTCTCGATAACGATGAATTCTTTATTGTTAGTGATGCTAATTCCATATTGATGATACGTCAAAGGAGGCTTAAATTCCACAGAACCTTAAAACCTGAGCCCTGTACTACTAACTAAAATTCGGTGGTTTTTAAGATTACAATGGTTCGCTAATTACTGGGGTACATCGCCATAGCAACATATGAGGATGCGATCACAACCTGAGAACACCCTGACCATTGACCAATCCTAGAGAAAAAAAAAAAATCATTATTCCTACAAAATCACAATATGGACAGAAGTCATGATTTTACATAGAATCGGTAGTAATAGTATATTAGTTTTATCTAGTAGTGTTATCTTTCTACAGGTGAGAAGACACGTTATTGGTCAGGCTTTTTATTTCCACTCTGTACAAACAGGAATTTTTTGCACTAATCACATAATGATTTCAGCTACATTGCAATTTGTTTTATCTCCAGAGTGGCAGCTGACAGTGTGGATGATTCCAGACTCTGATTCCATTACTGATGCCCAGAATAACATTACAACTGCATGACGATAATTTGAATTTAAACCTAAAGCTGTTGTTTCATTAGAAAATAATAATCCACATTCAGTTAATTGGCTCCTATGATTATGAATGCTCCATTTGGGTCAGATGGACCTCATCAGTCATTAACTACATCTTTTTTTCCCTCTGCTCTGCTGTTTGCTTCAGGAGCCGATTCATAAAAATTCATCATAAAAATACACAAAAACATTTTTCTGTATTTAAGTCACATATAATAATACTTACTGCACCAGCATTTAAAACATTAGCCTACTTTTAATATTTGGAAATCATTGTTAGGCTGTGTGATATGAACAAACTTTTATATCACAATATGGGTCAACACATATTTCAATACCCATATGCATCATAATATAGTACTTTTCTTTACATTCAATGAAAAAAATTTATACACAGAATAACCACATACCTCATGAAAGTTTTAATCCTGTGAACTAAATACAAATGAAAGGCACTTTGTCTTTTCTCCTTTTATATGGATGTTTTATTAAGCAGGACTGTCACAATTGAGAAAGATATAGTGGAGATATAGTGTATAGTGCAGCCAGTAACATTAAATACTTTATCAATAACAGTATAAAATATCAAAAATAACAGTCAGGGCCAGGGAGCACAGAAGATGGAGAGGTAGATTTAACATTTAATGTAAAGAGTTGCTCTCTGTAAGACTGAGTCATCCAAAGTTCATCAAAACTCAACTTTGGGTTCTAAGTAGTCTAAGCCACTCCAGTAGCGCCCACGTTCTACTTTACCTAATGCTCTATAGTTAGTGGTTTCATGGCGGTCGCCAGATTTAAAAATAATTGTGGCACCATTACTGGTCATCAGGGAAGGAGCTGGTTTTCAAAGACTGGTTAGTAAAATGAGCAATGGGGAGAGATTTAACAAACCTGGAAGCTAATTGGAAGGCATCGCTACATTTTGAGCTTTTAAAAGGAGCAAACGATTTTATTCACATGTGTCTCGTTAATTTCAGCCAGCTCAAAAACCTGGCCCGCAGCATCAGTCGGAGCAATATCCAGTTTCCTTTTTGAAAAGTTTTGTCCTAGCTCCACAATTCTCGAAAAATTCATGATTAAAGACAGAAACATGAGCAAGATGATCCTCAATTAATGCACCCTGTACAAAAAAATTTAGAGACCCTCCTTGTGCAATGATCAATGTTTTTTTCCAGATCACTTTACTGTTGTTTTTTTGCCTTGTTCAATAGATTGGAATGAAAACACGATTTAGCCAATCTTAGCTCTCGGGTAACTTTGTTCCTTAATCCTTTAAAGATTAACATGTCAGTGTCTCTTCTACTTTTAATTGCCTTCCTTAGTGCATTTCTAGTCTTCATCAGCTACCACAGATCTTCATTGAACCAGAGTAAATTATTCCTTTCCCATTCCTTGTTAGCTTAAATTAAAATGATGAACTTATAAAAAAATACAAAATTGTTGGAAACGTTTGGGATTATGAAAGTACACAACTTTACGCAATATTTAACACAGATTTAGTCATTTGTAGGCATTTTAAATGGGAAATTTATTGTAGCTGACTATACTCTGGTCCGTCCTAGTACTACTGGCCTACACCATAGAACACAACATACTTGTTGGGAGATTGATGAAATGGGCAGGAACCAGTGGAGATGCACTGCAGTGGTTTTTCTTTGTATTAAAATTGAGGCATAAGTAAATATCAAAAGTTACGCCAAGGTTCTTTGCAACAAACGTGAATGGAGGACTGTAGTTTGTGATGTTCTGGACCAATGATCAAACCCCCATTTTATTGCAATTAAGATGGAGGAAATTAGTTGCCATCCAAGCTCTTAATATTGGAACCCGCAAAGTAATATATCAGCACATAGGTTGCATCAGTTTTCTGTCTGAGCCTATTTCCTGATGAATATTGTCATGGTGGGCATCTGTGAAGATTATTTCATGCATGGGATTGAAAAATAAACACAGTAGGCCTGCCAGTCAAAAGTTTGGATACATTTTCTCGAGTGAGTACTGCACTATAGATAAAGGTATAAAATCGTGATGTTATAGCCAATGAAATACTCTATAGCATATTTTGGTTAGCTACTTTAAAGTTCTTTTTTTCCCCCTAGTCTCTTCTCCATCTAAAGAAATGGGGAAATAGCAGTCTTTAATAATTCAGTGTAAGAGCTGCTTCAGGCATATTGCAGCCCAGTAACCCTGAGTACATCTCTGGGCTATTCACCCACTTATCAATTACTGTGGAGCTTTTCAGGAGTCTAACATTAACCTCGAAGAATAATTGCAGCCAATATATGAGAATCCTTGTTAGTCATTTAGAACATTAAAACTGCCCATCGACTTTAGCTCTTTGAAAATGGAGAGATGTTACTTTAGTTAGGTATGACATAATAAAATGAAAATGTCCTTAGCATCAGATAAAAGACACTTTACTTTTGATTATGCAGAGTTGGACACATTGGAATTAGGATGTGTTTGGACTGTGTTGATAACACTTATTAAAATTATTCATAGCTTCATATGAGGGCACCGACATGGGGGGCCAAAGAGCTTTGGTGTGAATGTGTAAAGTGGGATGCTTTGCAAAATCTTTGATGCGCTTACTGTCATAAGTGGATGCTAATCCCCTCATCTTACTGCTGAATTAAATATTTTGATTTAAATAACGGCACTGGTTGATATTGTTCAAAGGTGAAAATTATGTTAATGATTTTAAAAATGTTGGAAACACAGTTGAACACCCCCCCCCCACACACACACACACACACGTAAGACATTACTGTAATTCAAATAATAATCAAGTAGTAATACTTATGATGTAAATCAAGCTTGATATGTTGATTTATTAGAATACAAAAACATACATCTTAAAACGGTCAATTTAATCTATCCACATTACCTGGAAATTCGTCAAGGAAAATACGACATGATGTGAATATAAGGAATCTCTTTGTAAGTAGACTTTCATCCTTTCAGAACGTCCCAGTTGGGGGGAAATGGTTCTTCCTTCAAAGTGTATTTGAATGAATGATGAATGAGGATGTTTGGGAAATGGCCAAAGGAAAAAAAAAAAAAAAAAAAACGAGGAAAAGCCAAAATGTCTTTCTGCATTGACAGCAACATTTTCCCTGAGAGGTTTTCTAGTGTGTTAACACTGACATCTCATTGGAGCTTGAAATTCAATTTAAATTAAAATGTAAGCCAGTGGTTGGACAAAACGGTCGTTTATCAATCAGCTTTGTCAGTGACATCCTTTAAGTGTGCGTGAGAAGCACAGTAAACCAAATGTTTCCTACAAAATGAGGTTTAGAAGGACCACACCAGCAGTTTGCATGTTGAACCGGTCATTTCAAGGAATCAACTGTGGTGACAGGAATCGAAGACAACACAGGTATTTTGGGGAGCATTTGTAATGCCCATCTTCATTTTCCACTTTCAAATAAGTGGTTTAATAAATCTTCAAATTTGACCCTGATCATGTCAAGTGATAAGGGATCATTGAATGCCATCAGCCCTGCCTCTATTTTGAGACCGTCCTCCAGCTAAAGTAAAAAAGAATCTACCTTTCAGGCCTAATACTTCAATATATGTGTAGATCTTAGCATCAGATCCACATGAAGCCTTCTGTATTCTCAGTGTTAGCCATATGTCAGAACAATACAAAAAAGAGCCTTATTTCTTGTATTCAGTGAACTTCAAACCCTAGTGTTTAAGATAAGTAACTGGATGAACATTCGAGTTAAGAAGAAAAGAAACTGGCTCATACGTCCTGCATTAAAAGGACCCGGCATATCAAACGGGGGAGTGTGACAAAGCGATTGAATCATTTTCGATAGATTTAGAATAATACTTTTGAGGCTTATTGTTCGTAGCATTGTATAGTGTATGTGTAGGACAGACATTATCGACTACATAATCCGTCCTTTAGGTGTACAACGTAACAAAGGCTGTTTGGAGGTGTGACCTTCTCAAATGGTGGAGGACAGTCCAAGATTTATGTCACAGTTGAGAGCTTCTGTTGGGAGCCCTGACAGACGGATAATCCTGTGGTTTAAACTTGGCAAATATTGATCTCGCGGCCCTCAGTGGCAAGCCTCAAGACCTGAAATTGAGGGAAATGGATTACTTTGCGGAGTCAAAAAAGAAGACAGATGAGGAAGCGCAAAATATACTATCTTGACCATCAAGCGAGATAACGCATTGAGAGGAAACGTACACATTAATTCACACCTATCCATTCGGAGCTATTGCATGCTCCTCTTTCAGTAAAGGATTGTCTTGTCGGGCTTAGCATTTGTGCTTTAAATGCTGCTTCTCCTCATCCATCAGAGCGAGCATTACCCTGCTTCTATTGACATTAACCTCAATAACATTGCCACACGTAACAAGGGTTTATAGAGAATGATGTGATGGCGGAGGATCATGGCTGGAACTTTATTTTTTTTTCCCCTGGAATTTTCTTCTCCTTTATCAGCCTGAAAAACAATCAGAATCTCAGAGATGTTGTGTGGCAATCAAATTCGGTGGATAATTCAGTGGCTCACCATGTCTCACTTTATGAAACAAAATTCGCCTCAGGGCTGAGCTTGGTTCACACTATAAAATCCCCCTGTTTACAAAAATAAGAAAAAGGAAAAACATAACATAGGAGAAATATTATTTGTTATAAGAATTTGCAAACACAGGATTCAAAATTGGTCCCATCTCCTGGGAGAGGAGGGAGGGAAAGTGGAACAAACGTCAGGAACCAGGCGAGAAAAATGTCATAAAAGAGAAATTATTTTGTATTTATTTATTTTTTTTAAATTATGCACATTACTCCCCACAATAGTTGTGTTTCCATCAGCCTTTTCTTATTTGCATTTTAAAAAATAGAGAATAAATACAGATACAGTTGGAAACACCACAAACTCGAAAAAAAGGCTGAAAATTTGCATAAAAAAGGTGTACACTTGGAGGAAGTGGATTTGTCAGCATATCGATTAAAGGAAAATGTGACTTTTAGCTATGGAAACAGGTTTTACGACTAAAACATGACTGACCTGGACACGACGCCATGGCACGACATGTGACGCCACATTAGGCAACGCTGTAGTTTATAACATTAAAAATCTTCTTTTCCTTGTCCTCTTCAGCATGGTTTTGTAGCTGTAAACACTGACAACTGACAGATTCACCAGTAAATTATACATGATCAGCTGTTGGGTGTCAGTTGAGTGTCAACTGTTGTCATGGATACATTCACGCTCTCTTATGACGTAACCTCATGGCAAAACTCTTCCCCTCCCAATGATGATAGAAACGGGCATCGATTTGCGTTTTCTTTTGGCACATTTTACAAATTCCACTCTAAGATTTCAATACATTTTGATGAAAATCTAGTTAATGCTGAAAAAGGAACTGCTGCCATGTCTCACTTTGCCTCTGAGTCTGGAGCAGTGCAGGGACCAGACTGGGAACAGACCCAACACCCTGCATTCTTATTGGCTGGAGGTTAGTCTCACACACACATGCACAAACAGCCCAAAGGTTGTTGCCCCTCCATGTCCCTGGACACCAAAACAATGAGAAAAGTAAAAATATAGGGAAGGGTCTCTGTACAAAAATTACAGGAATCCATAAGTGATGATTGAGTGTAATTACATTTGTATGAGTTCATACACAGTTTTTTTTTTTTTTTTTAATACTGTATACTCAGCCTTTAATAATATCTCTTTTAAAAATGGCACAGCCATGTAGCCTATTCTGTAGTTTCATCAAGGTGGACTTACATGCTTGTTATGGAGTCCCAAATATAATTATAATGTGTCAAAAATAAGTCAGTTTGAGTTAAAGAAATAAAGCCTCCTATATACTGTTCTCTGTTATTTTAAGAGCTTCTTACCACACACAGAATCAGCAACTGTGTTTGAGTAACAGACAATAATGCAAACTTACATTAAAGGAGCACATACCCTTATGTATTAATAAAAATGTGATGTGTAATGAACACACCTACACAAGGCACAGCACACTCCGGTTAGCTTCGCTGACACTGCAGAACGATCCCCTCTTTAACTAATTTATAAACTATTTAGTGAGGTTTCAGTGTGTATGGGGGTTAAATGTTGAATTGCACTTTTTCTTTTCCTTTTACACCACATTTGACACATTGCATTTCAGCTTGCATGGCATCTAAATAATTTAGTGTTTCAGAGGTGTTTTCGCTCATGTTACATGTGAACAAAACATTTTGAGTGTGACGAGCAAAACACATTATACTTCCGAGTCTAAGATAAAGTACCATTTAATATGGAACCATAATGGTAAAATCTATAATACTCATATCCCTCAAATGACAGGCAAACATATATATCACATTTCTGCAAAGGTCAGGATTACCAGCACAGAACACTTCAAGCGGTTAAGGTCCAGTTCCTTGTTGAAGGGCACTTCAGTGTGTTGATGGAAACCATATTGCAACACCCTCCAGGGAGAAGTTCACAGGCTACAATACTTTTGTATGGATGGATGTGCTCTGAGCACCAGCTGGATGCAGGGGCTGACCGGTTGACACTGAATTGGCACACCTGTCCACAAACCAGGTTAAACATAAAGAAGAGGGAGTAATAATAGAACTGAAATATTTATAGAACATGGAGGCATGTGTTTTTTTTATTTTTTTTTGTATATCAACTGTCTGAGCACCCATGTCTACTATGGTCTGTGTAAATTCCTAATAAAAGACATGGACCTTCCTGACCCAACACATCTCCATGGTGGTGCTGGGAATCAAATGATTAACTCAATCTATACCTGATATAATGGTGAACTACTTTATCAAGTCCCATTATTCATTCATGGGTATGGGTCCTGACTTCAATGAAAAGTATGATTTCCCTCTGTGGGGGCAATACAGAGCAACTCCTTAACCATCATGAATGACCAAATCTATCTATTACCATTGTACTTAAAGTAAGTCGCCTGTTTTCTTGTCTCATGAACGTCTCTCTACTAGAATAGATGTTATCACAATATGGGAATGTATGTTATCATCGTAAATAAAATGACTAGAGATTAACAGTAATCACTCCTACTGTGGGCAACTTGGAATGTCCAATTACCAGGAAAAAGTCTGCATTTTTTTCTTATATACAATCTGATGATTAGGCAGAATATTTTAAACAGCTTCACTTATCAGGGGCAATCAAATAGTGGAAAGCTTTCCCACAGAAGCCATTTATCAATCAGATATCCCCTCTCTTAGGAAATGGACTTTTATTCTCAAGTTCCTTGTGAAATACTATATTCCCCACAACCTTTATTAGTTCCCACCTTTCAGATTGACAGCTGACAGGAAGCCGTTACAAATGTTTACTGCTCCAAAAGTGCACTGTCAAACTAGAGGAAACAAGACCAGTGGCTGGACCATTTATGAATAGCTAGAGGGTTTTTTTTATTAGAAACAACGGATACAGGTATTGGCTACAACAAGTTTGAACTGATTATATTATTAGAAATTGGCAAATTCAACTTATGAGTACTAAAGACAGAAGACAGGAGGATGCAGTATATTCATTCTGCAGAAGACTTACTGACAGCAACAGCTCATTTTTACCACAATTACTACACCTGAAAAGCAGCGCTACAAAATAATCTCAAATAAAGCTATGTTTACACTTTTCAATGAATGATATCATTCAGTCTGTAACTGAATGATATGAATGTAACTACAATAATAATCTAAAATTGTTATATACCTTAATCATAAAATCTGTAAATTTTTTAATACATATACAGTGATATTTATAGCGATAAAGATACGTTCAAAAAGGTGAAACTTCACTTGACATTCAGAGAAACATTAAAAATGTTTACAGCATCTCAAAGCAGCATAATGATAAATGATGTCTTTTTCCTTTTTGTTCACGTTTTTACTTGTTTGTATCCTCCAAACAGAGGTGGGACATCCACACAAAGCAGAGATGGCAAGGAGTTGTGCAATAAACTGGAAGTAGCCTTATAGTTTTTTTGTTTTGTTTTCCTTCTTTTTTACTTTGAATTAGTTAGCTTAATGAAACTAATAGTACAACAGGGAACAGATCAGTATTGTGTTGTTCGTGAATCTTTCGTTCGGCTGATCCGTTCATTTCTGGGTTCGTCTGAATCAGCTGCGAGTGTGCCAGCGAGCATGCAGGGACTGCTGCAAGTGAACGTGATTCATTCCCTGCGATCGAATGACTTGAATCACTCACTCACTGAGTGAATGTCTGCATTACAGGGATACACTCACCCTGTAAATCAAGGACCCGTGTTTCCCTCGAGCTGAGGGGTATTGTAGCCCGGAGTTAGCGCCAGATGGTTACGCTTCCAAAGCCACGTGAACACAGAAGCACACCTGTGTTTTACCAGGCTTTTCCCAAGAAATGTAAACTTTAAATGTTAATGAGAGGAGAGGGAGGAAACCAGGACTCACCACTGCTGCTGCTGCTCAACAACCAGATATACTGAGCGGAATTCATAGATGAGGCCATAGGGCAGTTGTATGACCAAAAATTGATATCACAGTATTTTTTCAAAACTATATCTGTGTCACACTATTTAATGGTATTTTTCCCCATGCATAATTAAGTGTTAACCCCATTTTTTTATAATTTAGAAAATAAGTATTGCAGTGAACTGGTTTAGAATGACCAGATTAGAAATAACATAGGTTTGAATGGAAGGAAGTTCTCTAGGCACACTTCCTGTTTTGTGACGCCAACGTTACCAGACGTAGACGTGAAGAGATGTAGAAGAGGACGCAGATCTTAGTTTCATGCACTCTTCATATTCTAGGATATATTTGAGGCAGAGGTGCTAAAGTAACTTTCTCTTGTTGCCTCCTGCAGCTATAACTTGAGCCTAACAACATTTAAAGATTCTGGTTCTGTTTGATCAGCCTCAGATTTTTTTTTAAAGCCACTGCTCGACACATGCAGCCACATGCAGCTTGTTTGGTACAACTACAAAACAGTCCCCCTCCCAAACAATTACCCACGGAATGATGTTCCGATGCACTGTGTACCCTACATTCCAAAAAAAAGAAAACACAAAAACCACCCAGCCCTAGGAGACCATCATGAAGTTTTATGTGATTTGTGATGCTATGTGGAAGACAGACAAACAAAAGAGCATTTTTTTTAGAAAAGAGAAATGTACAAAATCTGCAAAATCTCTGTGGATTATGGTCACCTAACCAAGCCAGTAACACTTGTATATGGAGAAAGTCATCTCTACATCTGAGGCGGTTCTGGCCGCTGCTGGGCTGATACCATTGTCTACTCATTCTCTGCCATTCTAACATGATTACAAATTTTGCATGGATTCATTTAGATTTCATTGCACTCAAAGTATGCAATGAGTGTAGTTCTCAACTCTAGTAATTCAGTTGGTATCTGTCACACATACACACATGCCCTCAGTGAGGAGGAACAGGGGGACAGTGGAGAGAGACGCAGCAAGTATACAAATAGGTGAATTATAACGTAATGAAAGTGGTTACATGTCTTTTGGTTACAGTGTCTACATGAGTCCATTTCCCCCCCCCATCCCTAGTAAGGAAGGAGCTGCACACTGAGTTTACAGTAAGTGTTTCTGCACTGTAATACAACATGCTAACATGTGTCAGTCACCGGAGCTAAGCAGAAAAAGACTAAGTAGAAAATCTTAACTTCCATATATCATCCTTCTACCACAGTAATTGAAACGCTCCTTTTCATTATTTATTGCTTACACCAAGGAGTTCATGTACGACGTGCTTCTGTCCCTCTGCAAAATACCTCAGAAAGTTTTGGCTGGATTTTCTTCAGATTTTCAGCAAATGTTGGGCATGGTGCCAGAGTCAGATGATTAAAGTTTGGTAATGATCTGGAAGAAATCCTGGTTCCTTCATGACTTTGAATTTTTTGTTGTTCGGAAACATTGCGGTAAATGAACAGGTGCCATCATTTACCGCTTGGTGGTAATATCTTGCACCTGCATATATTATTTTATTTGCACAGCACACACCGGAGACACTCAGAGAAGACTTAATCTACACTGAAAAGACTTTCCACTTTGATACTTTTCATTTTACGATAGTGCGTGTATTTAATTAGTATAGAACAACAATGTTGGGTGGGAGTCACAATATGCTTGGCAGAGGTCTGCGCTCTCAGAGTGCTTTTCTAGTTTTACACTATTTTCATAACAACAAAAAGAGATGCTTTTCAATTCTGAAGCTTATTGAACCTTATTGAACTATTTCCAACATAAAAATGTGGCCTATGGGACAGTCTATGTTCCCTCTTTTTATTCAACTGCATAATACAGCACAATATGAAAAAGTTTGAGTTCTATATTTTTATAATGAAGTTATAAGTTGGCAAATACTACCTGGCTGTGCCTGGCTTCTAACTCATTGCCTCCCTACTTGCAATGATGTATTTTCCTGCTTTACTAAACTGGTACAGAAACGTGACCCCAAAACCGAGGTACTTACTAAACCTTGACTTCTGTGTACCAATTTCCTACTTAAAATTTCATGTTGTATCAGCTGTAAAGTTACTGATTTGTCTTTTATGTTGAGGATAAATTGCAATGTTGCATTGTCTTCCGACCACTCAAATTGATTTCCACTCTCCAGACATTCACCCATTCAGACACATATTCATACAGTGACGGTGGAGTGTGCCATGCAAGATGCCAACCAGCTCATCAGGAGGATCTATCTAATGCTCCTTCATTCACACACACACACACACACTGATGGCAGAGCCTTCAGGAGCAATTTGTGGTTCATTATCCTGCCCACTGACAGTTGTGTACATGCCTACTGTAGGAGCCAGTCATCAAACCATCAATCTCCCCATTAATGGATGACTCCCTTTACCTCTGAGCCACAAGCCGCCCCTTGTTGATTTTTGTCATGTGAAACAAAATAATAAAAGAATTGTCCAATATTCTGGAAACACATACAGAATCATTCACAGGTTGGTTGCAGCCAAGCTCATCTTGGCAAAGCTAAAGCAAATACAAAACAACACTTCTGGGCAGTGTTCCTATCGATCATCCAAATGCAAGGAACAAGTGATTAGACAAGTGAGCCCAAATTAACTAAAACCTCACAACAATACACTAACAGCGCCTAACAGTGCAGACAAAAGCGACAGAATGTCTCAAATAATTAAATCACTGATGTACTATAAACACATTATGCTCCCACTGATAAACCAACTGTCTTACTTTGTTTTCCACATCCTCTCTATATAGTATATCCTTGAATTTACCCAGCCCCTTTTTTTATTCTCATTATAGAGCCATTAACCCACATATAACATGGGCTGACAGTAAAATGTCCATTAAAGCTGGACTTAAAGTTATGAAGGTTAAAACATTTTTTATTCTATTTTTTTTCTTTTTGGCAATTAATTGCCTCACTCACATTTTCTTGTTTATCTCCATAATTCAACCTGTCAGGTCTCTGTGCAGTCTGTAGGGAAAGCAAAGACAATATTGGGAAGCTAAGTCACTCTCGGTATGTTCTGTGCTTGCAGGGTTAGCAAAGAATTATCTGACCTAGAAGTTAAAACAATGCCATGAAGAAGAATGCTAGAGGGGCACAGTTTTTAATGATTGTTTTCAGTACCTGTTAGACAAATAGTTAAAATAAAATTAAAAAAAAAAATTAAAAAAATCTTACCCACAGTGCTCAACAACAGTGGACGCCTACCTACAGTGCTGATCACTGACTTAACCATTGAAGAAGAAATGCATTGTTTCCTTTTCTTTATTATTGGATATTTTTCAACAACTTCAATGTTTAATCCTGTTTTCATTTGATTTGGAGATTGTGCTGCAGGTTTGTCTGTGATGAATGAAAAATAATTGTGGTGTGTTCATGTACAGCAGTGGCATAGTGGATGTTTAATCCTGTTTTCATTTGATTTGGAGATTGTGCTGCAGGTTTGTCTGTGATGAATGAAAAATAATTGTGGTGTGTTCATGTACAGTCGTGGCATAGTGGTTAAAATGGTGCATCTAACAATTCTTTGTAAAATAATACAGTATTCTTGACGAACCAACGGAACCAAAGAAGTCAGTAGAGGGCATTTTTGGCATCACAAGCTCACAATTTGCCAGTTTTGTAGAGATGTCTATGGACTAGCTTGGCTACAGCACATTGCACTCTGAAATACACTGCAAACCATATATATGATGAGGATATCCAAATCAATATTTACATTTCACTGCAATTACACATGGAATGAATAAAGATCGATTATGATGGATTGATTGAAATAATTCCTCAAGCGACACGTAAAGAGGGACTAGGGATCATCCAGAGGTACATTCTGGATTAGATTAAAGAAACCATATCTAGAGAATTTGCTGAGGAAGCGCCAGATTTTATTGAATCATACTGCAGGGCCCTGACAGTGTTGGGAGCCCTAGGCGAGATTTTAGAGTGGTGCGTCCCCCCGTCCCCCGACAGTCCGCAGCACCTGGAGGCATCCCCAGCAAAACTGTTAAAGTTATAATTGTTCACTTTCAAAAAAAAAAAAAAAAAACTTTTTTCTTGCGGCGCTTTCGTGACATTTTTGCGCCCTAGGCAACCGCCTATGTTGCCTATGCCACGGGCCGTCCCTGTCATACAGACTAAGAACCTGAGACAGTTCCAGAAAAGCAAGGCTTGCTTTCTTCTACTGACAGACATTTCTGCTACCTGTAGAGTAAAGCTGCTCATATTTGAGTATGTTTTAGTGTCAATTTAAAAATATATAGTAGGGTTTTAATGTGATACCGAGTAAAATGGGTCCAGAGCGGACAACATCAATACCAATACAGATAGCTTTGAGATTAAGGGCGCCAGTTTCTTTAATTTCATGTACATAGGGGAGGGCAGTGCATGTTTTTTTTGTCATTATGCTGTAAATTACTTAATTACATGCATGGTAAAACCCAGGGCAAAGAATTCTTACAGCACAGTTTGCTACATTTTCCTTAAGAGATGCAACGGAGCTCCACACAATGCTTCTTTTCTGGACAGCCAGCAACAGTCATCAGACAGTGTACAGAGGGTGTCAGGTTGGCGCCAGGAGACGACACTTGGTGAGTGTAACATTGATTGAGTGCATACGACACAAGAGCAACAGTGAGTGGAGAAGCAGAGTGATGCGTTCACGTCAGAACATTGTTTGCACTGATAGTCCTGTTGTTTGATGAAATTGGTACAACATAGGAGAGAGAAACTGAAACTGGTATCGATTCGTTGTCCAGCCAGCATAAAACCCCCAACTAGGCTTGGTACTTCTTTATAACATCAGCAGTCTGGCTTCCATAATGCCGGTGTACTGCACACAACCACAAGCTCACAGATTGTTTGTGCCTAAAACTAACCACATCTTAACCGCAACATCCTCACATAATCATGATCCCATATATATATATATATATATATATATATATATATATATATATATATATATATATATATATATATATATATATATAAATTATTTATTTAATTAATAGTGACTTGTAACAGTTGGAAAAATCCATGTCATGATGACAAGATGTAGCCTGCTGCTTCTCATAATGCGGATAGGTTTACATTGGAGTAAGATCGAAAGCCTGGAGCTTTTCATCCAGACACCGAGGGGTGCAATGATATTTGATTTATCGACTGTCAGGGATACAAGCAATTGATTTCGTCTTTCTATGTTACAGACATATCAGCAAAGCTGAAACTCAGTAAATGGTTAATGATGGTGTTTCTTGGTGAGGGGCTGCAAAAATTCTGAAGAAATGTAATTTAATATGTGCAATGTAACAAAAAAAGGTTGGGCTCATTATTTAAAAACACAAATATAGTGTAGGAACCTGCAATCAGCATAATAAGAAAAAACAATATGCAGATTATTTCTCTGTTCATTTAATTTCCACCACTTGTCTGGGTCTCACTGGCTGCAGGATAAACAAAGCAGCAGATGTCCTGTTCCCCAGCCACAACCTCTATCTCCTTGTGGGAGATGATAATGCCAGGTATGCAACGCCTCCATCATGCTCTCTTCCATGACTCTCCTTGTTGGATGAGCCTGAAACACTTTCACAAGGAGGAGACCAAGAGCCAATTGGCTTCTGCAGTTTATGGCTGTAATCTATGCTCATGGGATCTGAGAGCTTTGCCATACTATAGAGAGATTGACTGTTAGACCTGCCTTCATTTTTCTCTTCACCACAAACAATCCAGTTCAACCCCAACATCAGTGTGGACGATGCACCAATCCAATATGAAAGACATCATTATGTTCAGCTCGAGAAAAAAAAAACAAATCATTTTTTTTCTGATTTTACGACATAGGTTTGTGTTTGGGCAAAAGGAACATTTGTGTTTGAGTCTATAAACTACTGCGACATCGTTTAGAGCAGATATGTTTTCAGACCTCAAACGATGCAAAGAAACAAGATAAAATTTATTTTAAGACAACAAAATACTAATGTATAGACTTCAGAAATCAATATTTGGTGCAATAACCCTTATTTTTATTCACAGCTTTCATGTGCCTTGTTATGCTCTCCACAAATCTTTCACATTTTTCTTGTAACTGTGAAATATTTTAAATATACTATCCAACAATTGTCCAACAAGTAACCAGTAAAACATAAGTTGATGCCTTCCTGTATATTTAGCAAACACAAAATAAGGACAAACTAATTATTTGTTGTTTAGGAACAAATAAGACGTTGCGTGTGCCCAAGTAATACAGTGTGTTCAAACACAGAGATACTAATGATGGGCTAATCTTCTTTGAGTCGTTATGATCAAAATATATAAATCATTGATAATAATGACCAACTCGTGAATTCTACATGAATGCATTATTAATTCAGCATTACTTCATTGTTTACTAAAGATACAATTTGTTATTCTGATTTGTTACAAGCATTTCGTTAAATGCATTATGAATGCTTATGTAGTGTAACTTACTGTACATACGGTACGGTACTTTTCCAGTGTTTTAGAGGACACTCCTATAGATACATCCATGCTCACCACCTGTACCTGTAACATCATGGAGAAAAAAGCAATAGATGACAAATAAATGTAAATGAGTCATGTTAATTTAATTGTTAACCTCAAAAATCTCTTTACTCTCTACATTAAACTCTGTTCTGTTATTGATTTATACATCACCTCATTAAAGGAGCAATTCCAAAGTCCAAAATAACATTTTGTTGAGTATGTGACTCATCACTGCAACTTGTTTCCATTATGTTGTCATGGTTTTCGATTAAGCCACGCATTCACTGAGTGCATCCTCCCTTTAAATTGCATTATGATCGACAAATGGACCCAAAAGATAAAAAAAAAATAAATAAAAATATTGCCACCGCCAAAGAAGATAGGCTATTTACTTAAAACGTGTTACTATAATAGCCTTTTTCAAACCTAGAGGAGATTAGCCGGAGACAGATATTCCAAAGCCTTGTGTGTTGATATCTACAAATAAGCAAAGAAAGAAGCTGTCAACGCAATGCAATACAAGTATTAGTCAGACCCAACATATGCCCACATGCCAGGCCCTCGGCAGAGCAGCATCATGGGTTGTTGTCTGCTTAATTTTCTTCTAAAAGATTATTTGTGCTTGCTTTGAGATCCAAACAAACACTGGAATGCTCCGAGAGAGTATTTCACTAAAAGGGTGAACAAATAAATAAATAAATAGGAGAAAATCTTGACAGGTTATTACACCATGTGGGTTAAGAAGTAGAACGTTACAGTAATCCATTATTTACAATTTGTTTTGGACTTCAAATTAACTGGTTTGAAAAGAAAGTCATTGCTTACAAGATTAAAGGAGTACAGGCAAAGCAGGCCATTTTTTAAACTAAAGCAACTTAAGAATACATCATGAATTTTACATGCCATTTTTCCAGTAGTTCTGCTTATAGTTTACCCACAGTGCTGTTTTCTAAGTAGTTTCTCTTTAACTATCCTATGATGCACGTGAAAAGAATGTTTAATCTAGAGCAGCAGTTTTCAAAGTGGGTCCAGGGACCCCAGAGGTTATTGATGGGGGTTTCAAGGGAAATTATGTATTGTCACTATAATTCCATCCATGAGTACACAATGACAGAATGAATGACTATTTTGGTCAAAAATATATCCGATGAGGGCCTGTGGTCTAATTTGCATCAGTTTAGGGGTCCTCGAGATCAAAAAGAACCACTGATGAAGAGCATAATCTCGGGCCATGCTTGAAGATCAAATATAATTCAAACAAGCAAATAAGAAGAAATTATTAAGTATAAAAACTGAAATAAAATGACTGAACTGAGCCTAGAAGAGGCAGAAGAGGCAGAGATGGAGAAAGACACCTCCCCTTCCTAAATGATAACCGGCCTGCAGTTCTAATATAACAGCAAGAGCTGGTGAGAGCTTTAGCAATGCATTAGCGGAAATTTCCCCATCTTGTTTTTTTGTAGAAAACTCCAAATGCTTGACAAAGCACAAAGTAATGTTTGTCTGCGTACTTGAAATCACTGAAAAATGCTTGAATGCTGATGTGGTTATTTTCATTGCAGTGAAACTCATGAATTATGAATAAAAACATGATGAAACCTAAAGTAAGTGTCTGCTCCCCTGAGTCCAAATCTTGAAATGGCAAAGTATTGTAAGGGGAGGGGGATGGTGGTGGGGAGGTTGTTTCGGGGTGGACAAGTTTTTCTATTGTACACAGTTTCACCTGTACTGGTCATAGCCAAAGAAAACAAAGAGTTATCTACCAAGTGCCAAGTACATCCATTGGACATCATTGTAGAGACACTCAATGCTACAGCAATATTTTTAAAACGTAATTTATTCAGTTGTGGTAGCACATGTGAGGTATGTTTAGTCAACCCACACCTGTGTTTGAACAACACAATGGAACACCACCCAAAGAAAAGACAGCTGAGTGTTATATTCTTGCCAAGTGGTAAAATGAAAACATTTCAGCAATTAAGTAAATTAATTCAACATATGGAATCCCTTCTCTCTATATTAAATGCTTTAGTCATACTGCATATCCTGTGTATGCCAAACATTATTAATCTCATTGATCAAGTGTGAACTTGATCGGATGAACAGTTGTCAAGATGTGAGAATAAAACATAGCAATACAGATTCGGTGTGCGTGTAGAGAGATATGTCCAATTATAGTTGTGTAGTCTGTGTATTTAAGAATGCTGACTGAGCTGTGGTAGGATGTGATGTGGTGAGTGTAGAGGGAGAAGAGCCAGGGTGAGAGGACACAACCCTGGGGGGGCATCTGTGCTGAAGGTCAGGTGAAAGGCTATTCATCTTAATCCTCTGTTGCTTCATCCATAGGAAGCTTCAGATCCAGTGGCATTTGAAGGAGTCAATGGTCATGTCCAACAATCCGTTGAAGAGACTGACTGGGTTTATGATGTTGAAGGCCAGATGTAGCCAATTATTTTTGACTAATGCCATTTTTTAGATGCCGAACTAGTATGTCACTGATGAATAGTTTTTTTTAAAGAACTCAAAGTATCATTGACCTACTCTGAGTATTTGCAGTAGCATGGACATCTGCGGGCTGAAAGATGTTTCACAGAGTTTTGCTTTAGTCAAGATATATTTTGTACATTTAAATAAGCAAACAGGGTTTTACCAAGAGCAAAATAGAAAACACACCCAAATTTATTTTAAATTTACATCCATCTGGCTCAGTGATTTACAAATCCATTTGGACAAAAACAAGAAATGTAATATTTGGAAAATAAAGCAAAATGTTCCAAAAAGCTGAGAAAAAAAAAGCAAGAAAATAAAGCCAAAAAAATAAAGTGAAATTAAATTAAGACTTCTGTATGACTAACAATACTACAGGAAGCATAAAGTTCCTTTACAAAGACTATAGTTATCAGTAAGCTATATTACCAAGACACATTGCCATTCAGTGCATAGAGACCCACGGCAGTGATCAGAGTTCTTAGTAATTTTTTGGTCTAATAAATTGTGATTTTTTTCTCAAGGCATCACAGAAAGTAATTATTTCTGGAGCTTAAAATGACAGTGAAATGTTCAGGCTGTCAGCATAGGTGTATAAGTATTAATTTACATGTTGATATAATAAATAATGACTGAAGACCATGATTGGCAGGGAACGTGGCAGAGTTAGAGAGCAAAATTGAATCTAACCAGCCTGTTTCCCCCTCAAAATAGTTTTAAAGAAAACAGTGAACCTGTCAAATAAAGGTATAGTGTTTAGTTTCTGGTAGGATCTAGTGGTGAGGGTACAGAATGCAACCAACTGTATACTCCAAACATGTAGGACAGCCTATGGTGGCCACGAAAAACTTAAGAAAATGTAAATAGCATGAAGAATGTGAAGGTCCACTGTTTAGTTTGTCCATTATGGGCTACTGTAGAAATATATTCTCTTCTTAGAAAGAGACCAGCTCCTCATGCAGATAAAATGGCTAATAAAAACAAATAATGAAAAAATAATACCATGTAAAATCCCCCTATGACCACAATACGGGTTACAGTGGTGGGGTGGTGTGTTCTTCATTAACAGCACACAGGCATTGATGAAAAAGAAGCCCTACTACAAAACTACATAATGCTGATCAAATACAAATCAAAATTCTGTCTGCATTGCTTATTTCTTACCTCAAATGTTTTCATAATCATCTTTAGTTGAAGGTTCGGCTGTAAAAGCTTAATACACTGCCTGGCCCTAAGATATTTAACCCGAACTGATGCAATGAGTAGCTTCTTATGTCTTTAACAACCATGTGGGTAAAACATATCCAATGGTTGTGGAAAAGGTGTTAGTCTGATTGAGAAGGGTCAAATCAAATGTACAAATGTACAGGTTCTCAGTTCATCCAAGTCATCTTTATCATGTGGAGTTTAGAGCAAAGCAACTGGACCTTTTACTTGGTTTGAACATATTGTTGGTCCATTGTTGTTCCAATGCGTTGGGAGGACAATGGGGGACCAGAGTGATGGGTGCACCAGGGTAAGACGAGAAGCAGATGAAGTGAATGACCGGGTTACTCCATGTGTCTTCCCTGATGGCACAAGCGTATTCCAAGATGACGACGGCAGGATTCATCTGGCTCAAATTGTGATGGAGTGGTTCAGCGAGCATGATGAGACATCATTTTCACACATGGATTGGCCACCACAGAGTCCAGACCTTCATCCCATTGAGAATCTTTCATGTGTGTTGGACTTTTTGCAGTGGTCCAATTCTACCGTCATCAATACATCAATACAAGGCCTTGGTGAAAAACGAACGCAACACTGAATGGAAATAAATCTTGTGACATCACAGAAGATTATTGAAGCAATGACACAGCAATTGTGTGCGTGCAATAATTAAAGTTGAGGCGGTTCAATGAAATCTGTGTGTGACCTAATTTTTAGATGTGACTTTTTTTGGCTAGGCAGTGTATTACACATGTCAAATTGCACAAAACTCTATACTGCACCAGCACTAGCACACTGCAATAGATCCCCAAAGTGTGAAGTCACATGGATGAGCAGTCAAGATATGTGAGGAACATACAGACGAAGAGATTCGGGAATAATATAGAGAAATATCTACCCTAAATATTTTCTTAATCTCGTTTTGGAGTGATAACCAAAGGTTGTTTTTTTTTGTTTTTTTTTTAATTTTTAGAGCACAACCATGCCAGATGATGATACCACAGCTATTTTTACATTTCAGACATAGTAAGCTTTATTTCGACATTAAAAGGCTACGCTGGTGTGGCAGTTAGTCATGTATTAACCCATGACATAATAATTTCTGGAATGTATTATTGGTGTCAGGATATGAGCCCACCCAACAGGAATTATCATGAATCCTGTGTTTTCTGTTTCTAAAGCATCAAAGAATTAGTTCAGCAGGGCAGATGAAGACACAGAACAGCCAGATACAATCTCCTGAAGGGCGGAGCAGCAGAGCATGTAGAAATGATTATTTCAGGAAATAGATATTTTATATCGGCTTCTGTTTGGGGAATATGAATATAGTGTCAGAGTAACATTGTGTTCCATGGTTGGACGGTATAACCTTATAAATGAGATTAACACGTGTAGTTATTAGAGTGTGTGAGAATGAATAATTTCAGCAGGTGGATGAGGTATATAAGCATAGGTTTTGGGAGGGTGACACACACTAAATCAAACAATGAACAATAAATCACGCTGACACATCGTGGGCAGAGAAGTAGCCTAAAGGCAACCCTGTTGTTTTTTTCACTTGATCAGCAAGATTGAGATAAGATACAAATGTACAACATGCATACTGGTACTGTATGTGGGGGCACGAAGAGGAATGTTCAGGGGAAAAAATGGTCTGTAATAGCTCACTGAATTTCACAGTGACTATTACAGTGTGAAATCCTGTAATCTACAGAACATTTTTACAGGATATTTTGCATGACAAAAGAGATGGCCTGATTATAGTCATTGTTAATATACATTTTTTATAATTTTCGTCCAACTTGGAAAACAAATTCCCCTAACAGCTATAATTAATGTGTTTAAACCAGCTCAGTGACCTGGTGGTAGAGCAGTCAAACTCCTGAGGGCCCGTTTGGGTGTTCCAACCAAGGACTTACACAACTGATTCTACTAATCAACCACTAGAGACCTTGCTAAGGACCTTCATTAATAGAATCAGATGTGTTACAAGTTGGTTGGAACCAAAGCCTACACCCACCCTGGCCCTCCAGGACCAGTTTGACACCCCTGTGGTAGTAGGTCCGCCCTGAGAATGGGGTTCAATCCCCTGGCCAGATCATAGCAAAGACTGTAAAAGTGGTACCCATTGCCTCCTTGCTTGACAGGGGAGGTAGAGGTTAACCCAATCACCTAATAATTCCCAGGTGTGGCACCACTGCTGCCCACCACTCCCTCAGGGGATGGGTCAAAATTGGAGAACAAATTTCCTGGTTTGGGACTAAGAAAGTACATTAAAAATATCTAATTTATCCATTTCTGTACTGGATTATTTTCCCAATTAAAATATTCTACATTGATGTACCTTGTTTATCATCCAAGTACACTAATATGGAACAGACTTTGACATCAACAGGTAACACTAAATTTCAGTCTTTATCAATATATATATATATATATATATATATATATATATATATATATATATATATATATATATATATATATAAATGGAGTAAAAAGACTGATCATGTTCTAAAAGTATACAATTTGACTCAATACTACTTCAGTGGAGATTTTGTGCAAGCTGTTCATTTGCCTAGAATAATACACATAACAACTTGTGACAGATGTGCTGGTCTCTATGGAAACAGAGAGGTGGGATAGATTACAAGATATGGATTCAAATAGCTGAAGAGGCATACTTGCTAAGTGCAACAGTTTAGGTTTCATTAGAAAGTATAAACAATGATCACACCTTATGGTTAGAACACAATCACTCACAATGAAGGGCACAGCAACCCCACCCTCATTTAGAAGGTGATCAAAGCCCCTCTCTGGGTGAGTCGGCATATTGGTTCCTCAATGTTGTTTTCAATTTCGCCAGTATGCAAATTTTTCTCCACATTTCCTAGGGAAGTAATGAGGAAAATAAGAACGCTCTAACCCCAGATGAAAAGGAAATGGCTTTTGAAATGACACACAGGCACTGTTTTGTGGTAGCACTCCCCAAAACAAACAGAAACACACACCATCACAAAACCCTGCGTATAAGCATGACAAATAAATATTCCTATTCCTTCCATTATAAATTGCACGCTGTATGTCTATAATATACTATAATTCCAACAATGAATGTCCTTTATCAGTATTCCTCAAGCAACCTTGTGTGTCAGTACTTTGAATACAAACTTAAAACAACAGATTAACCTCAAGGATGCAACAAATTAAGGAAAAATCAATGAGCATATGCAAAGTGTTGATTGCCTAAGGTACAAACAAAAAGTTTCAGTTGTTAATACATGTGTTAACATTGGATACAGTTCATATTTATTTTTCATATTTGACAATGTTTTATGAGTGTCTGAAAGTGAGCATGTCACTGTCTCATCTACTGGTTAAAAATTAGGTCAGCAGACAGTAATTTGCTGACAGCTCTGCTGACTACAATCACAACGCCAGTATTACATAAAACGTACATCCAGAAAATTGCAGGAAATTAGCTCACTGGAAAGAGCATAAGGATCTGAAAATGGAAACAATAACTGCAATTATAAATGAATAATGTTGAGCGTATTTACAATACAAGTCATTTTTGTTTTCATTTCAAAATATTAAATGCACTGTGGATTGCTGTCCTTAATCTAGATATCGGTACTGAATATTTCTCTCCTGACATGTTCAGTTTTGACATTTAAAAAAAAAAAAAGAATAATAAGTAGCTATTTCCCGGGGTAATAGGTATAAATTTTATTCTATTCAGTTTAAAGATGGAGATCACAGTGATGCACAGGAAAAACTTATATTGCTTCACTTAGTGTCAAAACATATTGATTTGTAATGTGAAGCTGGCGGTGTAAAAACCACAAGCTGGGGTCTCAACAAGGATTCACTTGTATCTTATAACAATATCTATGAGGACTGTTTCCCTTATTAATGTTTATGTATTTTATTTTCACTGCTGTTTAACTTTACAACCTCTGCTTTAACCTTGTGTCTCCCATAAGATTGTATCTACAATTGTACTTTGTTTTTCCCTTACAGGCATGTAATTTTCCAGGTTAGATGTAACTGTTTGGATTGCTCATTGACTTATGTAAGACGAGGTTAATATAGAGTAAGGAAACCGGTGACTCACTATGGAGACAATCCAAGTAATGTGTTGTATGTCAGAGGTTGAGTAAGTGCGTGAGCCAACAAGGGGAGGCTAAGGCTGAGATTGTGAGTAAACAGTTTTCTATGGTTCACCTCAGAGTTTGATGTCTATGGTTATTAGCGAGTGTGAGGGCTGGAAGAGCCAGAAGGCAGGCCAAATCTGCAGTAATCGATGTTAAGAATGAAAATAAAATAAACATTTTTTGTATGGGTTATTGAAAGGGAATGCTTCCCTGGGTGAAACATATGATTCTGATTTAATTTAGCCTTAATGCAATTGGCCGTAAAAAAGCTTTGGATCTATACCAATACAGAGGGATATGGCATATACATGCGAAGGGAGTGAACGATCAACTGCATTTTAAATGGAACGTAAAGCTGTAATTTAGATTTTTTTTTCTGAATAGAGATATTTGTGCGGCTCGTTTGCTTTTCCCGGTGCCTGATGCAGCTTCTGTTGAGTGGGAGCTTAGTTAGAAACCACCTAATAAGAATTAATCTCATTCGGTCCTTGTCACACCTGTCCTGCAAAGGCCCATCTGCTGCCTAGAGACTTGTTTAATTGTTTTGCTGATCCTCCGTCACATGTAGATGTGTTTGCGTCCGTGCTTGCATTCACACGCGAACCATGTTGAAGGCTGCCATCCGCTGTAGGAAAATATAGCAACAAATATATGGCACTGCTCGAGGTGGCGGGGAGAAAAATCAGCAAACGCCATCTATTAGCCTTCAGAAAACTGATGAATTAAAAATGAGATTGCAGACTCTTAGATGTAGAGTTTTGTTGATGCAGTGATGTTATTTAATACATTTTGTTTCTTTTTCTTTGAAGGGGGTCATATATTACATTGCATAGTCACACTGTGAACATAGTTCTTAGCAGTTATTAGCTATAATAGGAATGCCCTTGCAACTTTTTTTGGATCATCATTTTATTTTATACTGTGATTTTTCTATTGAGTATTCCATCGTGTTCTGTTGTTGGTGAATTTGCCTTTGTTGCCTATAATGACTGACATTTTTTTTGGAGTGCTGTTATCAATGGGCAATTTTCTGGACCACTTGGGTAATCGATTGCATTTGTAGCTTTCGTGACATTTGGTCTAGGTATGAAAAGAGAGTAGAGAAGATGGTGGAGGTGAGACTTGACAATTAATAGCTTATTATATGTCCAGTTGGTGATTTTGACACAGTCACACCATTCGATTCTCATTCACAGGTTAAATCATTGAGCTGGGGTCTCTGGTTCTGCCTTGAATTGGTTTTCTTCCTATTTATCCAACAAATCAATCAGTGTCTCTATTGGCAACTCATCTTCATCCTCAGCCTCCATCTCCTGTGGTGTTCCCGCCTGTTCTAGTTTTACATTACGGGGGCATATTTGACCAAAATTAATTCTCTTTGGCCTATTCTCCCTATATATTTTAAATCACATGGAAAACATCTGATTGTCAAAATAGATTTCTATGCTCTTTTTATTTGTGATTTTGTTGGATGGTCATTTTTTCCCTTCAGGTAGGTATTGCCAAGGCATTAGATTCTGAGGCAAGGCTGAAAAACAATTTTTTTTTTCTTTGGTCTATTATTGGTGGTACTGAGGCTGTGGTTAAATTGTGTATGAGAGTTTTGAATTTCGAGGACACATTCTGCACTAACCTGAGGGTGTATGAACTCACAACCTACTGAAAAGGCACTGTATATTAGGCTGTTGAATATAAATAAATATATTTTGTACACAAAATACATAAAGGGAGAAGCTTACATTTTTAACCATATAGCGGATTTGTTATATAAATGTGATTTGTTCCATGTTGTACATTTTTAATGGTGTATATTGACAAGTACTTTTCACAAAACTGCAAAAGGGTAATAGTTGGCCCTATTAGATCCCATGACCTGGCCACGAGAGATATCAATTTAATTATCCATGGTAATGTTTTCATCCAACCTGACAGATGGGTTACTGATATTAGTGGATGTTCTTACTGTCTCGCCTTCACACTTCTCTCATTTTATCACTCTCTTTTTACTCTCTTTCCCAGTCTTAGAATCACACAATACACACACACGGTCAGCTATCACCTACCATGAGCAAATCAGTGACTTACACGCTCTGTGCTTTCTGTTAAATTTATAATATTGTTTAACAACTGTTTTATTAGCCTGGTCTTCATGCAAATTAATTTATATTATCTGTTGGTAATGTGAACTATTCTTCAGTAAGAAGAGTATTGAACATTGAATTACCTCGGCTAAGAGGGTGCAGAACCTGCACAACTGTATGTTCAATACCTGACTGGCAGCGAATGATATATAAGCCAGACAGTTCTCTGGCTCAATGAAGACATTACAGAAGAATGTGTGTCTTGCTAAGACAACTGTGCAAGTTTATTACTAAACAATAGGCTCATTATGTGAAGCCTGCAAAGAAGGAATTTTCACATGTGGTGGTACATCAAAAGAGATGGGTGTCTTTTTAACTCTAGACTTTGTATGTAGGCAGTTTGTCATCCTGCTATGCACAATGAATATTTATAATAATAATAAATAGATGTGGTTGGCCTAGCTTCCAGTCTTGTTGTTGATGTGTTGTTAAAGTGGGCCCCAGTTGGCCAGCATTGCATTCATTAACATTATAATACAGCGTAAGAAGAGGTGGCATACAGCTGACTGAAAAGAGGAATTATCTTCAGCAACTGTGTGGAAAACAGAAATTATTGGTCCAAAGGTTCCCATCTCTGACAATGGTCCCAGCAGCCTCAGCGTGTGATTTGGCTAAACTAGGTGTGCCTTGTATGTTCTGAATAGGGATTGTTAAGAGGCGCTAAGGAAAGTCTCTGCTCCTGCCGTGTGTCAGTGTTTATATCATGTAAAAATGTACTGAAGAAATTCAAATAAAAAAAAAAAAAAAAAAAACGTTTGTCTTTTTATGCACATAAGAGATACTGGGTTGTGTATACACTACATCACAGCCTTGAATACACCTGGTCATGTCAGGATACAGTTGGAGAATGACTGTACTCTCAGCCACAAAAAAATATGTCTGCTGTCTTCCTCTTGCATATTCTGACCTCTCTAGCACAGTCAGTTTTTCTTTCTCCTCTGGAGGCTGAGTGCTATCAGGAGGAGGACATCTTTCATCACAGCGCCTACACACTAAGAAAACTTTTTTTTTTTTTTGTTCTCCACTTTTTCTAAGTGCTCTGGCAACAACTGGCCTCAAGTGATTTGTATATTTACTGGTGTACTTTGTAATGTGTTTTGTTTGGGTGGTTTACTTTTTTATTTAGCATACTCTATTTCAAGTTCACAGAGTACAATTGCATGTTATTTCACTACATTTTAATGTTTTTTTAATTTAATTTATTAGTTTATTTGCTTTTTTTTTAGAATGTTCTACTTGCATTGCAGCCTTATCAATACAATAATAACCTAATTGACTCTATTAAGCCCAGCATCACCATGTTAAGAAAATGGTGTAATGGTCTCACTGTACAGAATGTAAGTTCTGTTATTCAATATTATAATAAAACCAATATGTAATTAATGTATAATGTCTGTAACTGTTTATAATTAACAACCCTTTTTCATATTAAGAGATTATCCAAAAAAAAATTTTTCGCCCCCAAAAAGTCTGAAGCATTCATTTCACCCAGGGCAAGATGTCTTGCATCACCGCTAAACATTAAAACCAGTTGTAAAAATGGCTTTCCCTCTTTAGTTCAAAATTGCCAGATTTGAGAGTGGATGTACACATTGATGTGTCACCCTGAACAGTAATTCAATATCAGAGCACTCTGAGCCCCTGGGTATGTCTACCTAAAATAACCACTTTTGAGGAAAAACATATCTCTCACTTTTCATTCAAAAAGTGTTTGCAATTCAGAACATCAAATACCACCAAAACAGGCTGACTTTAATTCTGCCTGCAGTTTTCCTTCTATATCTCATAAAACAGGACAAATATTGTATCTTAAACTTTTGTTTAAAGATCCAATATTTCATTGTTCTCATGGCTAAACTTACCAATATACTCATCACAGTCAGGTTTCTGCAGGTCTGCCTTAACCGCCCTTTCGGTCTTTGAAAAATTTGCTAACACTGCATACAAACATAAACATATTGCTGCCTTAAATAATGCAATCCATCATGTGAACAGCACATGCATTGCAGGTTTCCTAATATGATATAATATGATATCATGTAGCTAATCATTGTGTTTAATGGGGACTATAATCACTGTTTCCATTACTGCACACTGGTATTCCTGTTGGCAGTGAAGAGGCAAAACAAAACTTAAAGCAGAGTGGAGAATCAATACAAGCAATGATATTTTCACATTACAATGAAACAGAATGGGATTAGTTCTGATGTGATAGTGGTGGTTCATAGAAAATTAAATGAGAAATGAAATGCTAAAAAAGCATTTGGTTTCTGTGGGAGGTAAGGGGGTGGATGCAAGTCTTTTCTTGCATTCACTTTCACGCTGCTTGCAAGGTTTATGAATCAGAGCAAATAAATTCTCTGTGCATGCTATTGCATTTGTGCATGGCCACGTTATAAGTGAGGAGTCTTCAGATTGTGAAACTGCATGAAGCTTTTGGGAGGTATTCTTTCTCTCCAAGGTAGAGGTTTCCTCAGGTTGCCAAAGTTGTTCGCCTCCATACACAAAGTGATGAGTGGTATCTTTATTGGAGTGAAATTTGCCTGAGACTCACTGGAGCTGAAAGTGAAACGTGAACCCCTTCATGACCCTACTTCGCATTCCTCCTCCCTTAGAACATAATTATATGTTCCTTTTTGCCTGCACCTTTCTGCACATTTATCTCAGATTAAAACAGAGTTTCAGTCTCCTTCTGCCAATGAGTCTGCCTGGAGATGTGACATTCTGGGGTTTGAACATCCGTTTTTGTAATGTTTAGGCTATAACACTGAAATCACGCTTATCCTCAAAGTGCTTTCACATTATTAAAAAAAAATCTCATTCATAGGAACAATGGTTATTCTCGAGATGCATACAATCCAGGGAAGAAACATCATTGCCACCTGGATTTAAAGGTAGAATAAACAGGATTTCCCTAAAAAGAAAAATACATAAACGAATACAAACACTACATACTCTCATTCACCACGAGCATTCTTGTGCTGGCCAATCAAAAAGATGCAGGTCCATATTCCAGGTACAATACTAATTACTGTTTACTTCATGATCAAAAGACAAAATGATTGCTAATATTATAACTTTGCATACTTGTTAAGTCCTGGCTCGCAGCGGCTGGTAAGCATACCACCATAGAAAACTCTTTAGTCCTCCTGCATCATATTTCTTATACTTGAAGCAATGATTACCCATCAGCACAATACCATGTAATGATTTAATGACAGTGGCTTTCAGTTGGATCGCTTGCTAAATGATGTCTATGCAAAACTAAAAACAAAAGGAGAAAATGATGGGGCCACTGGAGTTGATTTAGTCATCATCAGAAGGTAAAATGTCAGACTTTTCAAACAGTGATAATTCAGTTCCACCACAGATACTTCAGAGGGATTTACACCACTTTTCCAAAGCTAATGACTGATAACCACTGCAGCATGGACATGTACATCATCCCAGTTACAAAATATAAACATAAACCATGAGCCACAAAAGACGTCTTTGTTTCTTTTTTTTTCCTTAGACTTACTAAATAAGATTCAAAAAGTTCCTTTACTGGGAGCACTTGTCACATCACTTGTATTTCTGCCACTAAGGGTGTCCACGGGGGATACAAAATCCACTGGCGCGGTTGGCACTAAATGCGGCAATGCAGTGAGTGCTTCTCTGGTAAAATGTGCTGCCAATTAATAGTTATTTCACATGTTAACCTGTGTTTCAATTAATGTATTCCTGCCTGAAACACTGAAAAATAAAAAGACATATTATTCTTCATTTTAGATGTTGTAGCTGCACTTGGGTTTATATGTAGATTTATCTACCTGCTTAAAACGTTTAGCAAAGTAGCATTACTAATCCTCCAACATGTGGAGCTACTTCATCAGGTAATGATTACATAATACAATATTAAAATGTATCTATTGGTTTGAATAGATTAATTTTGATTGACAATATTATCAACCTGCTGTCAAAGAGTAAAGAAAGACTAATGACTAAAACTAGAGTAAAATACAATACCAGATTTTCATTGACTTTAAACTTGACTAAAACGCCAGGACTTTTTTTAGCAACTAAAATGTGACTAAACAAAAAAAGAATGGGTACAAGTTGAAACCAATATGGGCATTTGATATAAGACCGAGACTAAAATTAAATTTAAAAACAGTCAACAAAATGAACATTGCTACCAGTAAATATGAAATATTATTGTTGTAGGAAACATTAATATATGTTTGTATGTTTGTATTAAAGATACAGGGTTAGGGTTAGATTTGGCCATAAATTAAGTAAAAAAAAAATCCAAAAAAATAAACAGTGTTGAAATGGTATGGCAGACCTCTGGTCTAGGTGCCTCTGCAACACAATAGATAATTAGCATGCTAACTGGTTAGCCCTGGCCAGTCCTCTCCTGTAATACCACTTCTCCCTTAAGAGGCGCTGTGGTTATGTGGTTAATCCCCCCGCTGTGTTAGCGGGGGACAGAACCACTGCCAGCTGACAGAAAGCTACTGAGCCCCGGCCATCTCTGAAGGAGAGAGCCGGGGGGAGAGCGGGATGCTGTTGGCTGCCGCCGCTGCCGCTTCCCAGAGGAATTAACACACACCAGACCAGCAAAACTGTCACACCGGATAATACGGATAATACGCAGCCGTTTACCAGCGGGAGGAGTTTATTTTTGTGACTTTTGGTATTAAAATATTGATTTCGCTTCACTTTTGCTTCTCAACTGGATAGAGCAGAAAACAGTGTTTGTGAGTTTGGAAGAAAGTTGGTGAGGAAGTTGGCTGCATGTTGTAACTAAGGCTGTAAAGAATGCTTCGACAGTAGAATCCATATGTACCTTGGCGGCGCTGGAGCTGCTAACTGCTGCCTCTTTTCCTTTTTTTTTCTTTTTTTGTGAAGTTGTTCACATTTATACAGTGCCAGAAAAGTTACTTAGCACTGACTGTATACAGTATATATTATCTGCAAAGTGACCTTAGCCTGCTAAAAAAAAAAAAAAAATCTTACCTGTGGTAATCAATAGTAGCTCATTAAAAAGACACTGGAAAGCCATGCATTATGTAACTGCTTCGCTCAATTAATGATTGATTTATTCATTTGCTGTTTTATTGCATGTGTATAAACCCTAATCCTCTCATCAGGTAGACTGCAATACTGATAATAGTCAGGTCATTATAACGGTTTGTAGCATACATGTACACAAATAAATTAGTGTGATTTAATAGTTAATAAAAAATAATGATTTCTTGAGACGATTTATACTGTTTGTATCTCAAATATGGTTGATATTTGATGACATTTGTATAGAGATCAAATAATATAGTTTTAAAAAACTGCATTATAAGATTTTTACATTTTGCAAGATTAAACATACTGATATTTATTGTAACAGCTCTTCATCATTTCAATGTTAGTTTATTTTTTTATTTTTTTTCCCCTTCTGACATCATTTTCATAATTCACAAATCAGTTCATGATATGTGGCCACTGTCCTAATTTTTCTGATTTATCCACATATGTGCCCATGATGTCAGGATGTTAGACTCTCATTATAGATTACCCTTTTGGAACATGCTTGAATAAACCTTGTCTCCTCTTCATTTTCACACAATGCCACTTTTTTGCGTTCTCCATGGACAATATGTAAGGAGGGGGGTGATGCTTTTGCTGTGAATGAATATGGTGGACCATTAAAAGGTTACTGTCATCAATTATGGTGAGAAGAAGAGAAGGATGTTACATGGGAGGATGGAGTGTGAAATTCTGTTTTAAGGGAAAGACTGTACAGCAGGAGATGTCGAGGATTTAGGTCACCCCAGATTAAGATAAATGGTTGCCTCAGAAAGCCGAATCAGTTTCTCAGTCCCAGCCAGAATGCTATTACAACATCTGAGCACACACCCACCCACCCACCCGTACAAACATAGGGGCCTGTAGTCAACAAACATGTTTTTCAGTCATCATGTTGAAATTAATCTCTTAATTTGTTGAGTCGATGAAAAACAACAGTTGTGTGTTTCTTTACGTCTCTCTCTGCAAAGGTTACTGAAATGCCTCGGCAGCTTGGTGCCTCACTTGAAGGAATTAAGAGTGTGATGCTTCCATATTTAACCCATGCTCCATTTCCAGCATAATCAGTATTTGACTCCAGTGATGAACAAGTAATCACTTAATCATGTATTACTAATAAGCCTCTTAGTTTACTGTCATGTGTACGATGGTGCATGAGTCTTTGGGGATGTCAGAGGAAAATTTCCAAAGGTTTTCAAGGCTACGCTGTACAGTTACAAGACTGACCCTCTGGAAACCAAAGGACTGTCAACAAGGCCCTCCGAGGCCCATTAAAAGCATGCAAACATGGATCACTCTCTATGGTATTTTTGCTGGAGCACAGCGGATGAAGGTCAGCGGATCAAAGGCTTTTGGCTGACATTCCTTGGTGCCTGATGAGCCCTCTTGGGTTTCATTGATTAGCCAATGAGAGGCCGGGGCAACGACATTGAACAGATAAAAACAAAGTGACTTGTCTTGCTTCAGATATAGAAAACTTATTTTCCCTTCAGCCGTCCCGCGAGACATGAACGATCTTGGATTCTGTTCAGCAACAAGACACTTAATCTGACTTTGACTACTGTCAGTGATCCACACTTTCTTAAATGGGGTGACAAATTCTCCAACACCCACAGTACAGTTTTACTACACAAATGTGTACTCAATAATTGTCTTTACGTCATGAATCTAAACATTTCAAAGATAAGATAAGGTAAACCTTTAATATTATTATAATTATATAATGTGATACTTAAACAAAAAAGAAAAAAACCTTGTATGACATCTTGCTCTATTGGACGTGCCTTTTAAGTACAATACTATACCACTTACATTTCTCTCTGAAGCACCCAAATAGATTGTGTTTGATTGAATAGGGACAAGTGTGACCCCTTTCATAATCCCAAAAGTGGTTTTAATTAAGTCATTAATTAGGGAGATATACTCCGGAGGTACAGCGAGGAGTGGATTTCTGATAATTCTGGATGAAATTAGTGTATTAATAGTTTTGCGTGTGTGTCTTAAAATAAGGGAGGACATTTAAGTGGAGGCCTGCTGTGTAAATGACAAACTGCTTCCTCATCAGCTCAATGCACGACATGCTTCCCTGTCTGAGGATCCTCCGCCAGCAGTTCAGGAACCAGGGATGCCATTCCCTCTGCTGTGCTCCCAATGCAGGCCTCCATCACATCTTATCGGGCTGCAAGACCGCACATTCACAGGGGTGCGACAGATGGTGCCATAATCAGGTCCTGAAAAAAGCTGGTCGAGGTGCTGGTGGGACACAGACACAGGGAAACAGGGGATGTCTACCGCCAGTAAAACGCCACATCCATTCGCCTTAGAGCCTTGCCTCTTCCAGTCTTGACATAATAGGATGGTCCGGTGAAATGAGTTAAGGGAGGCTGGCTGGTGGAACACCATCTATCCAACGGAGGTTGGATGCTGAGGCTTCATGGGGCTGTCAACTACATGCCTAAGGTGACAAAAAAAGTGGCAGAGGGGAGGGTATGTTTTGGCTGTGGCTGAAGGGGTAAGGACAAGTGTTAGGGAAAGGAAATCTAGCTCAGACACCACTGGCGGGGGTTGGGTGTCAGGGAGACATCCCTGTCACTGGTCCACCACCAGGACAAGTTAAAAGGACTAAAACATTGAGGACTGGCTGACAACCCTGTAGGTGACCCATGGCTACCAGAGAAGATTCCTGTATCACCTAGCAGGTTATACCAGCTACCTACACAGTACTGTAGTGGTTGCCTCTATAGATAAACTTGGAGCTCACTAATTATTCATTTCAATACATTGGCCACCAGGGCGACACAGTGCCGCAGGGGTTAGTGCTGTTGCCTTACAGCAAGAAGGTTGCAGATTCAAGGCCTCCTTGGTCCTGGGTCTGGGACCTTTCTGTGTGGAGTTTGCATGTTCTCCCCGTGTCTGCGTGGGTTTTCACCGGGTACCCCGGCTTCCTCCCACAGTCCAAAAACATGCTGAGGTTAATTGGAGACTCTAAATTGCCTGTAGGTGTGAATATTTGTGTGCCCCACAATAGGCTGGTGATCCTCTGACCCTAAAGAGGAATAAGCGGGTATAGAAGATGACTGACTGACTAACATTGCCCACCAACCTAATATATTTGAAAACAGTGCAAAAAAATCGTATGAGTCATTTTTTTTCTAAGAGAAAATACGTCTTGTGAAGCAAGAAAAGTAGATACCAAAAGAATATATAACGAAGCTATCGTCTTCAAATACAAAACATGCTTGACACTATTATTTTCCTTTTTAGACAAAAGAAAAAAAGACTAATTTCCTAGAAACAAGGCTTGTTTACTTTTATTTTTTTAAATAAGTCTTTTGCAGTGAATAAATTGTTTTGTCTATGGTTGAGTGTGTTTAGATAAATGGCAATTGGACACAAATCCCTAGGAAGGCATGTAAGCTTAATGTTGTTGGCGTCTAGAATCCCAATATGTTAGCCTATCTCTGCCCCTAAAAAACCAAGGGAAGCAAATCTTTTTTTTTTTTTTTTTTTTTTTACTTTCTCATCGCAGTATGGTTTCAAGACATGCTAAATGTAGGAAAAACATATCAGTATTGTGTCCTAGAGGACAGAGAGAAGAGAGGAGAGGAGAGTGATGAGAAAGAAGGAACGGCTTGTGGAAGTAGGGAGA
The DNA here is from genome assembly GCA_030544235.1 of Lepturacanthus savala. Lineage (NCBI taxonomy): Eukaryota > Metazoa > Chordata > Actinopteri > Scombriformes > Trichiuridae > Lepturacanthus > Lepturacanthus savala. The sequence continues at coordinate 20,364,351 of CM060462.1, read as the reverse complement.
GAGAGGGAGAGAGTGTGTGTGGAAATGTTGTATTGTAAAAGAGCAGCATGTTAATGACTATGTGTTCCCAAGACAGCTGGCTTCTGCAGCTTCTGCACTGAAACATGAAAACAAGTACTGACTTTGACATCTGGGAATCACTGTTCTCTGAACGTATAATCCTCAAGTGAGATTAGCATCGCGAAATGGATGCAAAACATTTTCTCTTTGCGCGTGTGTGTGCCTGTGCTTACACGGATGCATTTTGAGGCCATGTTCGCATCAACATTGGTCAAAATGAGGCCCTTGGGTATTGTTTGAGATACATAATGAGGATGAGGCACCATGCATTGTAAGAGACTGAAGCCTGTCCTCAACTTCTTTATGCCTTTTAGCTAGTCTCTGCATTTTTAAATTGAAAAGATAAAATCTTGGAACTATTATAACATTTTTAGTTCCTATATAAAGTATGAGGTGTGGTTTATTTAATAGGGAGAATGATACATTTTTAAAGTGCAGGCCTATAGATGGGTGGGAAGGTTATGTGTGCTAAATTAATATATGCCACTTTATTTATTTTTTTTTTTTTTTAGATTTCATTGTCAACTTCATTCTATCATTGTTGATTCAAATTATTTTTAGATCTTCAAAACCAGATTTAAATTAATATTGATCTGAAAGCACAGTATTTGGGCAACATAAGGAGGTGGACTGTGTGGAAAAGAAATACTAATGCAGACACAATTTTAAATGGCCTACAACCACAGAGGAAATGCAGTAGCAATTTTCATAAAGCTCATGAAATCCATCCTTGGGGATTAAAGCTGTGTTAATTGATTTTGTGGGCCCCTCGGGGGCAGAAGAACCATTTGGCAAATGGGCAAACACACACACTCCCTCTCATGCCATTGCTACATAAAATTACAATGCAAAAAAAAACAAAAAAAACAAATTCTTATTTACAGTTCTAGCAAAGATGGAGCAAGTTCACCATGTCTTTTTTGGAGTCATGTTTCCGACTACAGGATGAATTCAAATCCACAAAAAAAAGCTTTTAACAAGCCTGTAGTTTGAAGGCAGGAACTTTTTTTGTTGTTGTATATATATATATATATATATATATATATATATATATATATATATATATATATATATATATATATATATATATATATATAATTTGCAAATTATAATCATAACAGTTTTAGTTGTCAGGGTTTTAGACATGAAATATCCCAAGCAATACGCTGCATGCTTATTCCGCTGATAAAATGCAAGCCGGACTTTGGTTTAATTTAATTTTGACAGGTCTGCTGACAACAACAGACATATTGCAAAGATAGCTTATTCACTCAATACTATTATAATTTAAAGGTATATTATGCAGGGTTTTCCTAAAACAAGAATATTTGGACTCCTACAAATGTAAATGCTCTCATTCATCACTTATGAACCACCAGCAGTGTGTGATGGAGTGTTTATCTGCAGTCTTCAGCCTGTATTTTTTCTTATTTTCTTCTTTTGCTGTCTGGGAAGTTCATAGGTGCCAACTTTTGGGCAGTGTATGTGTGTGTGTGCCAATAACAGTTGATAACAGTGCAAGGGTATATTAGGTTGTATAAAAATGTAGCGGCCAGGTTATAGCTGCCCTTTCTTTTTTTTCTTTTTTTTTTTTATTAATGTGCTTCTATGTTTTTCATTTTGATATTGCCATAAAACAATCAACTAATAAAATTCTCCCTGAGTGAGTGCCGTTTTGTCCGTTAGACAGGACACTTCTTTTTCCCCAGCACTGTTCTTGCTACCACCACCTGGTCCCTCTTTCCATTCGCATTCTCGTTTGCCTGTGAGGAGCAGCAATGAGGAGCCAACTTTGAAAATTAAATCCTGCATTCTATACCTTTGAGAAGGTATTAAAGACTTTGTGTCACTGTGGGCAATTATTAGAACACCACTTTCATACAGCATTGGAGTAGACAGGGAAAAAAAAAAAATGGATGTAGGTCTATAAGCAGTATAATTTAGAATATATCTAATAAATACGTTATATAAATTAATATATGTATATATAAAATAAGCTAAACTGACATTCCCTGCCCTGTAAAAGTAATGGTTTTCAGTCAAAGTTGATCATTTCTAAAACTTAACTGTGGATTTGTAGTACAAGTGAAGCTGACAATAAAGAAACTGAAAATGAGGTGAAGAATAATCAGCTCTCACCTAATCTGTTTGTAGCAGAAACTTCAATATGGCATGAAGGTCAATTTAATGAGCAGAAGCACTATTTCACAGCTTGCCAGCTGCCAACTGCCACTTTTGGATGGCAGAGGTGGAAGAAATTAATTTCTCCCTCGCTATAACGGGCCACGGAAAGGAGGAACTGCCAACTGCTGGTAATATTTCCTGGTGTGCATTGAAACTTTTGTCATCGGTCAGGCTCAGGAGGCCTGACCTGCCACGCTTCCCCCCCATTTGCTTTGTGCCCCCGGTCATCAACGCTGACACCACCGTGACAAAGGTTAGTTTCTCAAAACAGATGAATCATGAGTGGATGTAAGAGCACACACACGCCATCATGCCTTTTTTCCCCTCCTACCACAGTTGAAACCTTAAACTATATTTAACAAATGTTACGTGGAACAACACAAACGATACTGTGTGAGAGAAGATTTTATGGATAAATAATTGATCTTTGAACTTTTTGGGATTTGGGTCGGCTTGATCTTGTTTTAAGTTTAAGTATTTTTATTTATCTGTAGTAAAACTGTTTTTTTTTAAATATTCTATTAACTGTATTTGCTCTGTCACAGTAACTTGATTCTGACACTTCTGTAGGCACCTCACATGTTATAGATTTCTTTTGAGACCAGGTTTAAGTACAATAACCTTTTTTTGGTTTTGGTAGAGATATTCCATATTTATTATCATTTATAGCAGGAAACAGAAATATAGACCTGGGGCTAAAATGGTTAAGATTTAATAATTTTAATAATTTTCTTTTGTACAACTTTTCTCAAACTTGAACTTTAAAAGGCCTCATTAAATATATATTGTTCCATTTATTGTTCCAGTTTTGATCCTGGGGCCCTGTTGTTCATATCTGACAAATGAATAGTGATTTACTGATTGATGTATCTCTTGGCATGTGCAAAAAATTTTAAATGAGTATTTCTATATAAAAATCCCTGTTTTGTTTTTTTTGTCTTTGTAAACTGTAAAACCAGTACAAAGGTTTGATGACTCATTCTGCACTCAGGGGCATTTATAAAAGTTCATGGAATCAACTTTGTTGTTATTTAAAAAACTAAATCTATTGTAGTTAAATGCCAAGTTCCACCTGCATTCTTGTGGTTTAATCAAATATAAGAGTTTGGTATAAACTCTCTTATAACTATTCAAATATCAGCTAATTTGTTCCAGGGGGAAATAAATCCCCAAAAGAGTAACTTTCTTTTCATGGGGCCTTTAAATATAAATAAATATGCAATAACTTGCATGTATTTCCAGAAAAGAAATATGAACATCCGATAAGTCTAGGTTTCAAATTCTTGTTTCTTTTTGTTGATGTACAAAGTTTTTGTTTTGTCACAGAATGTTATTTTATCATAAAAATAGCAAAATACTGTCGTTAAAAAAATAAAATAAAATATTTACCATGTTGTTAGGAATAAAATATTCTATAAATCAGGCTATGAATAATATATGAGCAAACCACAATGTAAAAAAAAAAACTTTCAGATTATACTTGGGAATAAAACTGGAAAGTTTGGTGTGGGGTAGTGTTGCTGAAGTGAAGAATTCTGGCTCAGAGTTTACAAAAAATAAAATTAAAAAAAAAGAAACATGGTGCAGACAAGAAGCAGACTGTGAATTTAGGAGAAATCTACAGATGCAACATGGAAAAAGTGAAGTAAAATATACATCTATTTTTTTTTTTTTACATTTCTTTGATCAGTGAGTCACCTTAGGCACCGCTCACCTTAGGCTCATTGAAGATTAATTAAATAGGACTAATAATAAAATGAGCAGAGGTGTGTTTGTTGAAGAATTTACAGAACAGATATGGGAGAAAAAAGGTAGTTCATGAAGAGGCGAGTTGTCTATCTTGAAGTCGTGAGTCTTGTGTTTGACCAAACATCACCGCACTAAAATAAGATAAACAAAATCTTTGAGGAAATGAAGGACTTCACTTGTGTACTGGGTCATGTGTGGAAGACGGAATATGGGGAGACGGAGAGGTGTAATTAGCAAATTGAAAAGAACCTTCTATGTATACTTGTGCCATGATACACCTGAGAGACCCTGGCTGACTGGTTACTTGAGTGGTTCTAATTAGCTCATAGTTTCTAGCTGACATAAGTGACTAAGCTTTCTATTTGCTGCTCAGTCATGCTTACCCCAGTAGCACTGATAATTATTTGGACTGAAATGTCTCCTGCTTTTCAACATTAAGCAATTATTCATCACATTACCTTCGTACAAAATTTTTTTTTTTCTTTTTTAACCGGTCTGCTGAAATTAATGAAAAGGTATCAAGTAAAGAAACTCTAATGCTGTTTCTTGACCTTAAGTGTCATGTCTGCATCACTTAAGCGTAGCCCATCATGTAACAGATGAGCACCCATGTGAATCAATGTATTGGCTGTGTGTGGCTTGCATGTCAGCTGCGGTTTCTGAGCGTATCCGCTTCATTATTTTTTTTTTTCCACCATATGCATGTAAATTATCGTGTTACCTCCTGTAGAGACTCACTGCTGCTGCTCAAACGTGCTTCTCACACTATAACGGTGTAGACATAGAGCTAAGCCTACCCGTCAAACATTGCACGTAGTTGTGTGACATATGGTGCCATACAGCTCTGGGAAAAAAAGAAAAAAAAGAAGGGGGAACACTGCAAAATTGTCAGTTTATCTGATTTTACTACTTATAGCTATACATTTTAGCAAAATGAACATTTTTGTTTGAGTCTATAAACTACTGAAAACATTTCCCCCAAATTCCAAATAGAAGATTATTTACAGCATTTATTTACAATGTTTTCAGTCCTCAAGCTATGCAAAGAAATAAGTTCAAATTCATTTAAATATATATATATATATATATATATATATATATATATATATATATATATATATATATATATATATATATATATATATATATATATATATTTAATCACAGCTTTCAAATGTCTGCTGAGGTTAATTGGTAACTCTAAATTGCCTGTAGGTGTGAATATGTGTCCCACAATAGGCTGGCGCCCATCTGGGGTGTATCCCTGCCTCTTGCCGTAATGCACTGGGATTGGCTCCAGCAGACCCCTGAGACCCTAATGAGGAATAAGCAGATATAGAAGATGACTGACTGACTGACAATATGAGGTGCGCTGTGTTGTAATTCAAGAGACCCTGGAATGGAATGGCTGGACATACATGCAGCGGTCTTTTTTTTCCAGACCTGTATTTGTCTTGGCCAAAGTTTAGATTTTGATTATATGAAAGAAATGTATCCCATGTTTTCAGATACTTGGGTTACCTTTATAATCTTGGTCTGAAAATTTCTGGGGGCTTTTTTTTTTCTTTCAGGTTGTCTCCTTATCAATCTCCTTGTCTCCTTACAGACATAACAAAGTCCATGATGAGCTTCTCTCTAATAAGGATCTGAGTGTTCTTAAGGTTTTCACACCATGTTGTTCTTTCGCTATTTTGTGCTACAAAAGTCTCCTTGAGCACCTCTTTGTATTTACTTGCACCAAAACCTTGGGCAGCCTGTCTAATGCATGCTTTAGAAGGGAGGCAAGGGATCTCATAAATTATGCCACCTCTTCTCAGTGTCAGTTTTGTCCTTGAAGTGAGGAGTTGGTTCAGTTCAATGCAGTTTTTTTGAGTACATAAAGAGGGGCAAAAGAAAACACAATGTGAGCACTCCAGTTGTTCGTGATTTTCAATATTTCTTGATAGAATTGTCATTTTTCTATTGACAGGCTTTACAGGCGTAAAAGTGTTTCCAATAGGAATTGTGCCTATGCCTATGGCACATGAAAAGGAGTATGTGATTCCATCTTTCAAAAAAAAAAAACGCATTGGATATCCAGAAGAGGGAAGGCAGAAGCAATGATTTCCATGGACATTTTGGAAAGTAAGGCTTAGAAAAGTGAAGAAAAGTAAATAATGACTGACTGGCTTAATATGGTGCATCCTGTATGAGTCAAATCATCATTTCAGTGATACCAGTAGTCAAGGGAAATACAGTGATTCAGTTTAAACTATCAAGCAAAAGAGTTTCAGCATCACTATGGAATTAAGAACAATGTGTAAAACTAATTCTGTGCTCTAGTCTCTGCCACTGCTCATCTTAAACCAAAGGTTCCCTCAATGACAATTTATCATCTTACTCTCTCACCCTACAATCCTTCTTGTAAAAGTGCCAGTGTATGGTGGCTGCCGTGCCTAAAAATACCTGCCCCTTGACAATGTTCTGTGACGCATTTTTCTGGCAGCTACCTGATCTATTTGAGCCTACTCTTCTGGCTCATCTTTGCCAGTCCCATTTATTTCTCCTTGAGCTATGTCATACTACCCTGACCGTGCCAAAACCTAATAGGACACTTAGGACCCAAACATCCCTACCCATACAAGTCACTACATCAAGAATCATGGTAAATATGGCGTTAGTCTGCATGCAATGTGTGGTCATTTTCTCCCTCTTTAACTGTTTGAAAATTCATGCTGAAAGTTGCCTTTTACTTAAGTTATTTTTTGAATTGGTGAGTCAGGACACATGGATATTACAGAAATATGCACATCTTTTAAAAGTGAACATACACACTCAAAGAAACAAGAGACCTGAAATCGGAGACAATTTCCTCTCAAACAAATGTCATTGGCAGGGTATCCCTGTCTTGTTACGGTCACAGGTTTTCACGACACAAGTAATTTCCTGGATCGACAAATAGCATTGATTTGAGTTGCATTGAAGTCACCATTCAATTGCATTTCTTACAGAATGCAATCAGGCATCACTGGCACTATTGATTTAAAAGAAGCATAAGAAGCCCTGGTTTAGATCGAGGGGGAAAAAAAAGCCATTTGTGTCTAAATCCACAGCGTACGTTTTCTCTCTTGCAATGCATTTGGAGTCTTTGTGGTTGACAGAGTCTTTGTGTCATAGACTCAAAGTGTAAACCGATAAAGAATTCACTGTTGCCTGTTAAATTACCAATCTACTATTTAATGGGATTCATATCAACTATTATATAGCATAGTATCCTTATGTACCTCTGGGCAGCAGCTCCTATTTATTTCAGTCTCTAAAAATAATTGGACCAACTGCAGCATTTGATATGTATATTTCAAATATTTCTATACATACTGTGTACTTATTTTGAGTGATGCAGTTTGGTACTGCAGTTCAGAAAAGAAATATTTTGTTCTTGCATTTACTAAAAAAAACACAAAAAAAAAAAAACGAAATGTCTTGATTCAATATTTTATTTTAGATTTAGATGATTCTATGTTGTGCATCTGTACATGTTGAATATGCATGATATCTAGTGGTAGTGGTGTGTGTGTGTGTGTGTGTGTGTGTGTGTGTGTGTTGTGTGTGTGTGTTGTGTAAGAGGGTATGACAGAAACGTGGTCTTCAGAGGGTTTCTTAATGAGCCAAGGTAATCAATGCCAAAGGAGATGGCTTTGATGGATGCCTTTGAGAAAACAATGTGTCGTGACGACCTCTGCGTAAGGAAACCACAAAGCAAAGACTCCAAACAAGGAAACTGACCTTCAGCAGGTTGTTGCTACCATGTGGTTGACCCTTTAAATCACTGTGCACACAAGTGTTGATTTAGTTCACCTTGGTGGTGGAGATTGGAATACAAGAACAAATAGATAGGAAAGGAAGATTGGTAAAGATTTATCTGTACGACTGTGCCTTTTCTGATAAACGCCTTGTAGGATAGCCACATTGATTTGAATAGCAAAACAGAGTAAAAATAATGTACTTGTCATAACGCAATTTAATGAATTGCCTTTGAAGGAATACAAGCGAAACACACTATATGTGATTTTCTGCAGCTAGGGGGGAAAGACGTAGTATGTGGTCCTGAAGTAGCATGTGATCTAGTGTTGTGTGGTATACCGGTATTAGAAAGTATCGGGTTCCTCTGACATTAAGAAATTCCAATTATTTTAGTAATGGTTAGTGAACATAACATTCACTTATTTAACTATATTTGCCAAAAGGATATATATATATATATATATATATATATATATATATATTGCTATTTTTATATCAAGATTCAATCTTTTTCTTTATGTGATAAACAATCATGTGACTTCGGTGATGTTGCCTAGAGAAATTTCAACAAATAGTATTAAATAATATTATCCATGGTCAGTCATCCTCCATGATAGAATGTTGGCTAATATTATTAGCCTTGTAGCCATGCCACTGCCTATCCAATCTGCACATATGTAAGATACAGTACTTCCATGGTGGTTTGAATGGTCCAATCAAATTCCATATGTGTAATATTGTGTATATAAGAAAGAGATCATGATACGGACATTAGATACGTGAAATGCATTTTCAGGTTTATATTAAGGACACTGGTTGTTGGTGTTTCCATTTTATTTGTTAAATCAATAAGCTATCCACCAATAAAATGTTTTGTACAGCAATAGAACACTTTGCCATTCTTGCCCTCCAACAATAGAATATGGAAAAATGTCTGTTTCCAGCATGGTTGGTTAAGTGTTTAACGGTTAAGTATTTGACTGATTTACGCATATAATATGCATGCAACATATAGACATTTATTAATCTCACTCATTCATGGTGATTTCTGCACATGTGCAGCTTGCTGCCCTTAAAGTCTGGCATGCCTGCATTTATAATGATATATGACACAAAGTCATTCCATATTTGGCAGTGAAGAGAAGCCATTTCATTCCAGTGCTTGTCATGCTACCCATCTCACCATCATGCAACTTTAATGGGAATCTTACCACAACTTAATGGACTGCACACTGTGTCTAAGCAATTATTGTACAGTGAACGATATATGCATAATAGAAAGAATTTGACAGGAAACTTAGCAAGGAAATGGGAACATATATAATCATGAGAATTTAGATTTTATTTATTTTTTGATGGGCTTGACAATGCAGCAGCACTGTTATAGTTATTAAAACAATTGGACAAGGTAGGGAGCGGCTAAGGTGTAAATGCTGAGGATATTTAACCAGCACTGAAGTACATACACATGTTAGAAACCCAATTTTTAAAGTCATGTCACTGTGAAAAGAAAAGTGATTGAAACTGAAGAATTTAAGTTTTACTATTCATATTCAACTCAGTGCAGGATATCTCTGGCACATTTTGAACAGGCACTGCAGTTGGAGGTTCTCGTGCATGCGAGGAGTTTAGGAAACATTGGTAAATTGTAGTGTCTACTAATGCCGTTCATGTAAGGCAGCCGAACAGGCACATTTCTATCGAGCACTGCATTACGGTTATAAAATGATCAGAATTTTCAGACATTAAAGCATCGCAAAGTGCATATGTTCAAGCAATCAAATACTTTCTCTCTCTATTATATATAGAGAGTGGCTTTAAGCAAATCAATTCAAAGTGCTTTACAAGTGATTGACAACACTTAGGATGATTAAAATGGATTTAGATATTGATATACACCAAAACAACTAACAGAAAAAACAGTTAATTGAATGAGACAGCAAATAAAAAATTGGCAAGATAAGATAAAAGAAGAATAAAAATAATGTAATAAAGCAATAAAAAAAATAGATTTGGGTGGTGTGTTCTGTGTCTGTATAGAGCTGGCTGATTTTGTTTGACTATTTTTTGATTCGGCTGTGTTCTAATCTTGAAGCCAATAGTCCCGAACTTCTAGACAATAAATACTTTGGAGGGCTGGATTCTTTGTTGGTGAGCAATGAAAAACAGAAGAATCCAATTTCACAGAGAAAATGTTGCCTCCCTAACATGGCGGTCAGGGGGGACAGCAGGTTTTCAGTCCTACCTGCACCGTGTTAAAGAAAAGAAAAGACACACACGTCAAGCTTGGTGTTCACTTCATGGCAGGGGGATATATTATTATTCCTCTCACTCCCTAAAAAACTTCAGGTATCAAAACATAACGAAACAGCTTCAGTCCCATTTTGTATAACATGTCCATTTAACAGCAATGAGCAGTTTGTTTAATCGACTTTGACCCATTAAACAAATTCACAGTATTTCAGTTTTCCAAAAAATAACATCAAAACATATGTATGAATTCAAATATCAAAATATAAATAAATATTCAAATATAAATAAAAAAGCAGTGTTGTGAAATCAATACAAAATTAAAGCTGCAAGCAGCATTGACGGGCCCTTGCTCCCCCGCTCCATCGCCGGAGCCGCGCGCAGACCGGGAAGGGAGAAAAAAAAAAATAGCCGTCCTCAACAGAAAACCACCATGCCGCACTCGACCACCTGGGGGCTCTGTCTGCATGACCGTGCTTGGGGGTCTACGTTCAGGGGCAGCGTCTCATTACACATGTAAAGTTTGGAGCAGATCTTGCAATGCATCACAGAGTTATTAAAAGTTAACTGTGTACTCGAACTTGGGGTGGACCATAGAGGGACCCATCCTGATCACATGTGTGAAGTTTAAGGCAGATCGGTTTATGTGGGACGGAGTTATGACAGGTTAACTGTGTCCACCAGGGGGCAGCAGAACAGGACTTTTATGTTTGTCTGGATAAGATATATGCATGTACTGAATTTCATGTTTCTCCGATAAAAGAAATCCAATGGAGTGGGGCTTTTGAATATTTATAGGGGGCGCTATAGAGGCATTTAGCCCGGCCCCTGGATGGCGCCATCATCAGGTCAAAGAGCTTGCTACCTTTGACCTGTGAATCCGTTTTCATGATGATAGGAGGTCAGTAAAGCCATCAAAAAGCCAAACTTATTTACATGGCAAGTGACCCAAAATGACGGTGCCGTCACGCCCAGTGAGTGTGTGACTTCACCAAAAGCTTTTAATAACTTTTGATCACACATGCCTTGAAAACATATTGGCAAAGTTTGAGGTGGATACTCTAAAAGCTGTAGGATGAGCTGTCATATGCGAGATGTGGAAATCTCCAAAAATCGTGAATTCAATTCAAGATGGTTGACTTCCTGTTGGGATTTCACCATGACATCAAGAGGCTTTTTTGTGCATCTTGGCATGATTAAAGTGTGTGCCAAATTCCATGATGATGGGATTTACTATGTGGAGGAGTTTTTGAAAGTTTCCAAGGGGCGCTACAGAGGTCGTTAAAGTACATGTTAAAGTAACAAAAGACCACTTCCTGTTACCACCAGGGGGTGTCACATGTAAAGTGGGAAATCAAGATATCAAAACATTCTGGGCGGAGCCATGGTCACGTCCAGTCAGTTTGAAACGGATGGGTAAGTATGTGTGCGTGAGAGCTGATCAAAGTCAGATGGAGAGCTCTGAAACAATGACCACAAAAGGTGGGGCCACCACAGCCAGACCGTGACACTTAGGAAAAAGATTCTGATAACTTTTAATCACACATGCCTTGAGAGCATACTCCCTGTCTTGAGGTATTTGGCTTGTCTGGAGCATTGGTGCTCGGCCTTTTAACCATAGATCTGTCATATAGCACTGTAGAGCTGTCATTTATGGTATTTGTTAAGCGCTTGAACAAGTTTATAAACTTCTACAAGTAATGTTACCCCGTGAAGTGAGAGGGTGCTGGGCAGGTTTGACTTTGGAGCAGCTCTGTCATGCTTCTGCAGCGAGCACTACTTGCCGTGAAGTAGCAACGGGAGCACGCCATGCTCTGCACAACAACTGACATGGTGCAGCATTTTCTTTTTTTGAAACTAAAAGCAGTTCCACACCACCGCGGTGCCGTCTTTTTCGAGATTTCTCAGTTCTGAGTTCTCTCCATTTCAGATTGTTCCATCGAACCAGAGGCCGTTGCGTGAGAGATTAAAATGCAGCCTGAAAAGCTGATGCAGCCGACTCCTCCACTCGTTTGCTCGTGCCATGTGATTGCGCACACTGCAGTTAGAAAATTTTTTATATATTTTTTAGTTTTTTATCATATTATGATATTATTGCAAATGCAATTAACCATTTAGCCCTACTACCAATGTAATCCTCCCTTTGACTACATTGTTCATGTGGCATTTTCATCCATTTTTTAAATATTGCTCATTGTTGTCCACATGTGGACAGACGAAACTTTTCCTTTAGAAATACTTTTCTCTGATTGTAGTGACCACAGTACGATATGCAGCCACAGACCACTGAAGCTCCACCTCAGCTGCTACAGCTCGCCAATTCAATTTGTTGAAAGTTGATTATCAATACAAAATTGTGTCCAAACTGTGACAAATTTTACACAGTGCTTACTCAGGTCCTTAGCAATACATCCACCCAATGTGAAGTGAATCATATGTGACGTACATAGACCCAGACAGCCAGATTCCTATATTATATATATCTATTATATAGAGAGATATCGCCTCAGAGAGCAAGGGTGTCATTTTTATTTCACCTTTGATAGTGTCGTTTATTGAGAACTTCTCTCAGGTACTTTAACCAGTTATATGTATTTTAATATTTTATATGTTATCATGTATACTTTAATAGTGTGCTCCTGCTTGCTACATCCTTTCGTCAGTGCTATGCCTGCCTCCCTACCGCTCTCTTAACATCGACATCAGTCTTCCCATGTAGGCACTCTGCGTAGTTAAATAGCACAAATGTCAGAATGACTAAATGGCTAAAGGGCAGGGTTGAGAACGACTGTCAAGAGTTTTTAGTACATATCAAGTGAAATATCTTGACAATGCCCTTACTGAGCTCTTGAGAATAAAGTTAGGTTAACACTAAAAAGCAATAGAGAATACTGCACAGATATTTAAAACTTGAATTATTTCCACTAATTACAATGTCCTCTTACTCAACAAATTCTGAAAAATCTGCCACTTGTAAATGGCTGCATTACTAAAAATCTGAAATAAATTACAGACCATTATGACAATTTTCTACCCAAAATACCCCATTAGTGGCACAGTAATGGGCTACAGGGCGTTTGTAGGCTACCAAAGTGTGAATGTCTGCCTCTCATACTACCGCAGCTATTTCACACTTTAGTGCAGATTGCTTGGTGTGTGTGTGTGTGCGTGCGTATATATATATATATATATATATATATATATATATATATATATATATATATATATATATATATATATATACATACAGCCAACTCATCTTCAGAACAATGGATTTGAAATGATTTAAACTTTATTAATTCATAGAGAGTTGCATCATGGCCATATGAGGGAAATAGGAATATTTGGGGCAGATTGCCAAAAAATGTCAGTCAGTCAGTCATTTTCTATACCTGCTTATTCCTCATTAGGGTCGCAGGGGTCTGCTGGAGCCTATCCCAGCGTGTTACGGCGAGAGGCAGGGATACACCCCAGATGGTCGCCAGCCAATCGTGGGGCAAACACACCATTCACTCACACACTCACACCTATGGGCAATTTAGAGTTGCCAATTAACCTCAGCATGTTTTTGGACTGTGGGAGGAAGACGGAGTACCCGGTGAAAACCCACACAGACACGGGGAGAACATGCAAACTCCACACAGAAAGGTCCCAGACCCAGGAGGTCTTGAACCTGCGACCTTCTTGCTGTGAAGCAACAGCGCTAACCCCTGCGCCACTGTGTCGCCCTGCCAAAAAATGTGTAGGTTTAATTAAATTAATTGATTTGAGGGACTGTAAATTATTTATGATTTAATGAAAAGGAAAAAAAAAAAAGCTGTGACCTCCCCTCTGACCACATTGTTGCATAAAATCAAGCATTCTGAAAAGAAGTGGATCAATTTACAACTACTGGCCATGTGCCAAATTTATGATCTTATATAAGATAACAAATGTTAAACCAAAATGGCAGTCTACTGCATTAAACCGACAGCAGTCTACAACATATATCAATTGACAGTATACAACATAGATCATTAAACCAACACAGCAGTTTACTACATAGATCATCATATAGACATGTCAGTCTACAACATACATCATCAAGTAGACACAGCAGTCTACAACATTAAAGAGATAGTCTACAACATTCATCAATTAACAGACACAGCAGTCTACAGCATACATCATCAAGTAGACACAGCAGTCTACAACATACATCATCAAGTAGACACAGCAGTCTACAACATTAAAGAGATAGTCTACAACATCCATCAATTAATAGACACAGCAGTCTACAGCATACATCATTAAATGATCTACAACATGCAAACAGATAAACCGTCTACAACATATATTATTAAACAGATAGACAGTCTACAACATACATTATTAAATAGACAAGGCTGTTTACTACATACAATACACAGACCAACATAGCAGTCTACAACATTAAACAGACATGGCAGTCTACAACTTTCAGCATTGAACAATGTACATTATTAAAAAGACACAGCGGTCTACAACATTCGACAAAGCAGTTTGCAACATACATCATAAGACATGGCGGTCTACTACATTCATCACTAATCAGACAACCTACAACTGAACTCACCAACCCTGCTCCTGGAGAGCTACTGTCCTGCAGGTTTTAGGAATCTCCCCACACCAACACACCCAATTCTAAAAAGCAGGTCATCACATAGAAGAGATGATGTAAATCAAAGCAGGTTGCTATGATTTCATAGGGATTTCAAAAAGTGTAAAGTTTATTATGTAAATAAATATCTACTCTATGCCAAAAATGAGAGTGCTACAACGTGCAGGATAGTAGCTCTCCAGGATCAGGGTTGGTGACTCTGGTCTCCAACATGAACCAACAAAGCAGTCTACATCACTCTATGGCCTACTCATGTGGTGGTAGGAAGCTGAGTCAAGTAGGTCATTAAATAGAAATAAGTTATAAGTCATTTTATCAAAACAGATTCATACTGAGATGATGCAACACCCAGTTAGAAAACTCCAGCATAGCACTGAGGCAGCACATTTAAGCACAGTATCACCATAAAAGCATGAATTTACTGCCATGAAATGTCACTGCCTTGTATCAAATACACAACTCACTCAATCACTTCTTTTTTTTTTTTTTTTTTTACAAATGACTAAATTCTCACAAGCTTGGTGCAACTTCTGCAGATACCACAAGCAGCCTATCTGAGAGTAAATCCACTTCATCCTAAACATCCACATCGATCCTCTAATATCAAATTATATTATGTTTTCCAACATCCTCCATCCGACAGACTTTTTAATTTAGTTATTTACTTATTCATTTATTTATCTTCTTCTTCAAGGTGGCATACACAATTTTAGTCCATTTTTACGTCCATCTCAAAGCACTGCAAAGTGTTAGCGACTACTAGGCTAATATTCACGTTAGCCTGATTATTCATCTTCATATTCATCTTCATCAGGTGTGTTGCAGTGAGATGTAAGAGGGACAACAACTGGTCTTATTCTGTCGCTCTTTGCGATTTAATCCAGCTCATTTGCACCTTTTCTCCATCTTCAACAATACTCCACTTAAGGACCCTAATACACATTTTTGTGTATTTCTGTATTGTGAACATAATACATGTACAAACTATATATGAACAATATAAATGTATTCTTCCAAAACAAAATTCCCCTTACTCCAACTTCATTCTTGATTAATAAAAAAAAAATCCCATCATAAGTTTCAGGATTTGAACCCATTAAATGATAGTTTGCAAGATTCTATGGTTTTATAACATGTAATTAAACATGTTATAAAACCATAATTAAACATGTAATTAAAACTTTTAAAACAAGTCTAAACTGGATGAGGATATAACTTCCTAGATGTTTAGATCAGAAAATTAAAGTGCTCCTTTATGTGTGCAGAGGGCAAACCTTTTATGCTTAAAGGATGTGGCCTAACCCTGATTTGCCCTCAACGGCTGTGCCATACAGAGTATGAATGGTTAGATTTGTATTTGTCTATTTGTATAGTCCTCATATTGTATAGTCATTCATGGCATGTTGTATTGTCAATCATGGTGTGTGTGACAAGAGAGTTATGTATTGTCTTTAATATCTAAGGATTCATTTTAACTGAATTAAATATTGTAGTTTGAATTAACATTGCTCTTTAGTTAACCTGTATAAATCAGATGCATGCCTGGCTCTCTCATCATTTTTTATTTTACTTTACCAGAGAACATTATTTAAACTGACTACAAAGGCAGAGATAAATTGTTTCCTTAGAATTAACATTCCAAGGTCACGGCATTGGGACATTTCAATTAGAGTACTTTTCTAAGCACATATATTTAAGTGGATGGTGGAGTAGTGCTTAACAGAAAAAAAAATATAACGTTTAATAAAACCTTCAGCTTTTGATTGAAATTTTAAAAGGAGGTAAAATAGAAACCGATTGTAAGGACTGGATTTGAATTTGAACGAATTTCCACATGTACTACAAAGCAAACTATTGACTAACTGTGTGGGCTGTTTTCATTTACTGTTCACACGAAAAGTAATGCAGTACGCATTTGTATATATCTCAAGACATAATTCAAATATCCCATGAAATTATATATACATGAAATCTTTGACAAACTAGCTCATTGAGGTTTCAACTTTTTCCTAAAGTAGGGGAAAAAATGGAAATGAGAGAAAAAAAAGAAAAAGCAATTGCCGAATAGCAGGGTGTGACAGATGGCAGAATTCTAGAAATCATATCTTACACCCTAGGCTTCATACAGTAGATCACCAATACTCTTTCAGGTTTTGTATAGTTTGTGTGTGTTTGTTTGCACAACATAACAAGTAAAAAAATGGGAAATACACTATAAATTTCCTTGTTTTTGAAAGAAAAACACTGTTTTTTTCAATGAAGATAACAATAAACCAATCAGAAATACACTCTATACATTGCTAATGTGGTAAACGACTATTCTAGCTGCATGTCTGGTTTTTGGTGCAATGTCTAAGTGTATAGAGGCCCATTTCCAGCAACTATCACTAATGAATGGTTAGAAAAATGGTTAGAAAAATGGTTGTGCAATCATGTTAACAGAGCTGAAAACAGTTTAGCTGGTTAAAGAAGCTAGAAAACTGACCTTCCTTTGAGCAGGTTAAGTATCTGGAGCATCACATTTGTGGGGTCACAAATCATTATTTATAACCTTGTCAATGTCTTGACTATATTTTTTATTCAATTTACAACTCATAGTGGTAAATGTGTGGCTTTTCATGGAAAGCACAAAATTGTCTGGGTGACCCCAAACTTTTGAACGGTAGTGTAAGATAAGTAAAAGTCCAATGTTACGTTGAGCTGAGCTCCACACACCGCCTGGAAAACAACATGACTTTTTTAAGATGGGAGATGATTATTTGAGTTTATGTTACACTAGAAACCCATCTGAACCATGGCATGTGTTGTCCTCTATCTCCCAAAATGACTTTGACACACTCCTAAAGTTTGCTTTGCTAAAACATGTGCTTGCATTATCTAAATACGGCCTGTAGTGTTTGTGACAGTGTAGATTTTGTATTTTTCCTGTCAATTCTACAACCAGAACTGACATCTCTGATTTATTCACATTATTGCCAGATTTTCCATTGCCATAGCCAGTGTTGCAGCTGCAGCACTTTCATATGATCACAAAACAACAAATTGGCATCAAAAAGAAGAAAGACATTCACAATACCAATTTTTGAATAGATATCCGAGGATAATCACCTTGTACTGCCAAACGTAGAATAGTAAATTGTGTTTGTTTTATTTTTTTTTTTCACCCCCATTAGTACAAACCTCTTCTGTTCAGATGGACAGCTGTGTGGTGCTGGAATTTCACCAACTGACAGCTGCTTACATTTTAACTGGACACAGAATCAATTTGAAAATCTGATAATCTATTAAGGCTGGGTGCAGACTGCAACGTGTCTGTCCATAGGAAGCCAGCAATTGTGTAATCTAGCAATAACTGATATTTCTAAGAATCAGCCAATTTGAATGACTGATACCAAGATAAAGATCCTGCCAGTTACCCTGATGTTCATCACAGTGCATTGTACATCTCTTTGGAGATGATACATTAACTTTGCTATTTAGAGTTCAAATTATTGAAAATCACAATTTCCAAGAAATTAGGCATATATAGTCAGGTCCACAAATCATTCGGGGAGGTGGTTTTAGTCTGGTCTTGGCTGACGTGTCATGAATTATATACTAACTGCAGAGAAATGTTATAAATCGCTTGTTAAATGATAAAGGAAAAATATATTTTTTTTCTTTCCTTGGCATGTAATCTCTTTAGCCATCTTTTCCACAAGCAGCCTATGGCACTTATGTAAAGTGTTTGTGCATGCCATGGGGTGGTGGGATGCAGTCAATCTACATTTATTTGCAGTGTGCAGTCTATAGCACGGCTGGTTGCACATTTCCTCACCAGCTGCACAGCTACAAGCAAATGATTTAAAGACTGCATGCTTTGCAGCTTCTACTTGCAGAATTATCTGCAAAAAGGTAACAAGAACATTAGTGCAGTGATGGTATCTGTGACGCTAGTATAGGCTTGTTGGATGTAGTTTCTGCATGAGGGCACACGGTCTATGTTCTGGAGTTAGGGATGAAAATAAATCTTAGGCTCAGTACTTTATCTGGCTGAATGTATTGCATTTGTTATTTAAACAGGATACGTCAAAACATCTCCCCCATATACACATTGAAAGTAATCCCTGACCTTTACTTTACATATTCTATACACAGAGGCAATATCCTATAACTGTTGTATTTCCATTGTCTGTCAGTAACTCATTTTTTTAGAATAAATAGATTAAAAAAAAAAAAAAAAAGTTTTGCTGTTTTTTTTAAGTAGTATACAGCAGAATATATACATGTAGTAATAATTTAGCCATTGCGGACATGTTCCGGTTGTGTGATTTCTAAGTGTCTTTATAATTGGCTCTAAAATGTGTACAGCATAATATGTGAAAATAAATAAGATGAAGTTTGTCTCCTTCATATGCTCTTCCAGCTGTCCAGACCAAAGTGGTGTAAAGGACATGAGCCGAGTCGCATTCCCGCCCACAAACAAAGCCAATGGTGTTATTTCGACGACAAGCCTGAGATGGCACATCAAGGGCTTGAATTTGAGTCTCTACAGATGTGGAAGGAAATCTTCAACCCGCACCGCCCACGCAACATTCAATGAGCATGCGGATGCACTGTGCAATACCCCGGACCGGGTTTGTGCTTGTGAGGCCTTTCCAATTTTGCCTCGATTGCTTGAGCACGTGTTCTGTTGCAGCACCGAGAGCAATCACCACATCATTCCATGCTGAGCATCGCATTACTTAATTTGTTCTGCAAAAGCCCATCACTCATTGAAAACATTTAACTCGGCTGTCGAAAGTAAATAACCTTGTCGCTGTGTTCCTCACTGCCACCAAAATAAAACGTGCCCATTTATTAAATGCATGTAAATCATTTACAAATTGTCTCTAACACTTCACCGGCTAGGCATTCACCCTATCTGTTCACTATATTTATTCTTTACAATATGCACAAATGTCACTGGCATGTTCCTAAAGAAACAAGGATGCTCCTTTTTCCATCTGTCTGTTCCTAAGAGAGTTTGGTCCCATTGTCATCGGATAATTTCAAGATATTTATACTTAAAAATTTCTGTATGAGACAAACTTCTTATTATGCACATTCCAGTTTGTCTAACCCCAGCATGTTGGTAAAGGCATCACACTCAAATGAACAAAAAACTGGACCAAGAAACTAAATAATGATTATTTTATTAAGCGTTTAATTTCAAGATGTCAAACATCATGGTTTTGTCACTCCCCTCTTTGACAGTTTCCAGTGCAGTGGGAACCATTAGTGTCATTTTTCAATGCGCAGGGTAGTGGCATAGACTTCTTTAAAACTCCCACAATGTCTGAAGCAGACACAATTGGACCGATGATATGCTTTTAAGGTGATGTATGTACTCATTTGGAGGTAGTGTTTAGATAACACAGATGCAAAAAAAACATGAAAGCAGCAGGAGAGGACATATCTTGACATTTTAACCAGGCATTTGATATCATTACATCGACATATTAATGATTCTTTTAACTCAACAATGATCTTTATCCTGACTTTTGTAACTAACCAAAATGCAA
This sequence comes from Lepturacanthus savala, assembly GCA_030544235.1. Taxonomy (NCBI): domain Eukaryota; kingdom Metazoa; phylum Chordata; class Actinopteri; order Scombriformes; family Trichiuridae; genus Lepturacanthus; species Lepturacanthus savala. Next base: position 20,344,143 of record CM060462.1, on the reverse strand, counting down.
CCACAGCACTGTCACGTGATAAAACATAATTATAATATACATAACTAATAGAGATTTGTAATGTTGGAAAATGAAAATGAGACGAGTCTGGTGTGTTTCATAGAGAGGCTAAAAGCTTGTATGATGCTGATGGATTTATGCAACCCCATCTACAGTCACAAGATACCTATGGAGAGGGGTTAGCAGCTTCAGGTTCCTCAGGGTCCACATCAGTATGGACCCGAAGTGGTCAACTCATGTTGAGGCATTGGATGAAGGATACTCTGCACCTTTTGAAGATGCACCATTCCGTCACTGAATCTTCAAAAGCTGCTCATCGCATCACCATGTCTGAAATGCTATCCATGCAGGAGCTCCACATCCAGAGGAACCTGCATAAAGATGGAAAAATCATCAAGGACCCTGACTAGCCCTGCAGCTACAGACTCTTTTCACTGCTACCATCAAGCAAGCAGAATATGGAAGCATCAGAGCCAGGTCCAGCAGGCTCACAGACAGCTTCTATCAGCAAACCATCTGACTGTTAAACTCTGGGTTCAACACATAGCCTGGTGAACATATATACATAAAACACATAGTCAGTCTCTCTCTCTCTCTCTCTCTCGCCCCCCCTCCCCCTACACTCTCACCCCCAACCAAACATGTATTTATGACATATCATTATCATCATTTTTTCATCCATTTATTACCAATATGCTACTGCACTTGTCCTTTATTGTGCAATATACTGTATGTGCGTATGCTGTGTATTAGCAGTGTAACAGATCACATACTGGTCCTGGATCATTTTGATACAGGACATTACTTCCTTCGGACAGTACAATTACTATCAAAATAGATTGTTAATCAACTAACTCATATAGACAGTTGTTATGCAGGAAAGTGCAAGCTCGGCCCAGAAGTATTGGTAGCACACCACTTAGCGGCAGCATGCTCTTTAGCGTATTAAGCTGGCTTAGAGATGGTAGCCTGGTTGACCTGCAGTGTCGCTGCTGTCAGAATGACAAACAAGGAGAAACAAGAGATACTTGATGAGCTGGATGATGAACAATGACTAATTGCAACATTATTGTTCAAATATGCTCTATCATTTCTGTGTTGAAACAATACAGCATCTCATCGGCCCCCTCTCCGCCCCCTCACCTTTTACTTGTCCACCATGTTATTTTTTATACCTTTTTGTACTGAACTGTGATCTCATAACCAAGGCACGTACCAAGCGTTACACTACACCCCTACTATATATACTGTACTGTTCTATACTACTTTTTTTCTCTTATCTTTGTCTTATAATGTCTCTCTCCTTTTTCAAAATTGTATACAGACACACACACACGCACACATGAAGAAGACAAATTTTACTGCTTTCAATGTGATGATCTTGAATCAAAAGACCATTTCTCACACTGTTCCATATTAACTACCTAGAGAGCTATTTATTATTGCTTTTTTTTTTATTGTGTTAAAAAAAAGTTCTTCTCAGATCATTATATAGTGCATCTGATTTATTTTCTTAACATATTGAATGCATACTTCTTTGACAGGTTCTTCAAAGTGCCAAGTGCCCACATTACAAAGGTTAACACAGCCATAGCTGCAATTATATTTTATGGCGAGTGTGTTGAGCTCACAGGTTTAGTATCCAGTTCTATATTAGAGCCACTGTGATTAACAAATCCAAGAGTTTATATCACATCCAGGGTGAGGTACAGGATGAGTGTCTGGGCAAGAGAACATTCAACTGAGCGCCTGGGTGAGAATCAGTATGAGAGTGACAATCCGTATTAGAGCCAGATTGAGAGGCTGTGATAGGCCCTACACACTGTTATGTGCCCTAGATAAATAGCCTGGCAAGTCGATCAAGAGGGATGCGATGTTTTCCAAGTCCCTCAACAATGTGTCAATATTATAAAAAACTAAAATGGCCCTAATCCCTCTCAAATGGCATACTTCTGTACTGTCTACTACATACTGCTACAAGTGTATATATATATATATATATATATATATATATATATATTCAGACCCCTTATTTTTTACGTTTTATTACATGTATTTATTACATACATTTGCTTTTTGCAGATGTATTAAAAAAGAAAAACTGAAATATCACATGGCCATAAGTATTTAGACCCTTTCAATCATATTTAACCTGGGTGCTGTCCATTTCTTCTGATCATCCTTGACATGGTTCTACACCTTCAATGGAGTCCAGCTGTGTTTGTATCCACCGTGCATTTCACTCGAACCAGGAGAAGTAGCAAAGATTTTCAGGCTAAAAACTGTTACATTTCCACTGTGCGGGGCAGCTAATACAGCACTTTATTAAATGTTGACATGCTTCCAGGCAATAACATTTAGACTCCCGACAAAATGGATTGTCTCTTTACAGAGAAAATGTGACAGCTATTATGTCACTTTGAAATCTCTGCTAGGTTGTGGCCCCTCCCCTTCTGCTGCATAGGAAAGACTGCGACCATTGGGGGTGAGAAATGTCCAGGATTCCACACTCAGCTCTTGGACTGTTTTGAGAACAGCATCCAGGTGCTCATTAGTTCACAGCATTTACATCACTGTCAGTGTGAATGCACTTCAAGTACTTGGGTAGTGAATTATTCCATTTGAGACAAGACAGCACAGCTGCACTTATTTCTGTACATTCTTGATCAAATGTTTTAACCATGAATGACAAGACATATTAAATGTCCTAATTGTAAAGCATATATATGCATACAAGGAATGTAGTATCTATTTTGTGTAAGTATAATTCCTTGGCAAGATAATTACCCATTTAACTGGCTCATAATAAATGCTTTGTACACATTTTCTTCATGAGATTCATCGTGGTTACATAAAGGGCTTTTCTTTTGGCTTCTGACACCTTTTAAAAATTAGCTGTCTTTTCTGTCCCCAAGACTATGGTAATTGCAAAGGAAAAAGGAAAATCCATTCATATCCCCAAAGCTTCCTCCAAAGTTATAAACCCTTATCCTAACCCTAGAACTTTACAGAACAAATATCCATTAGAGTCATGACAACCAGCCCCCAGTCTCTGATGAGAGGTGGATAGGTCTCTTTCAACTATGCCACTGTGTAAAATTTAGTCCATGGAATGGTTATTAATTTCTATCCCGTGTCTAGTGTCCTTGTTTGTTTGAGAAAGACAAAGACTGCCTGCGTACATGTTGTCTCCAGCTTCCCCCTCGTGTTTTGTTCCCCCTATTTCATCCTGCCCTCTTCAATATCCCCCACCCTTCCCTCTCCAGGCCCCCATCCAATCCTCATCCCCGAGATGTTGTGGTGTCAGTGACACCATCAGCCGTGTGCGAAGGGTCATTAGCACAGCCGTCATTAAATAAATGAAATCAATCCCAAAAACAGCTGGCTCCTGGGGAGGGAGGGGGGATTTGGGAATATACCGGGAGGTTCAGGCAGAAAATATTGATGGCTATGCTGTTCAGCGTGTGTCTGCGTGTGCACGAGCGTATTCGTGCACACGTGCGGCCGCGTGATGGCGGCAAGCCTCATATCGTGAGCTTTAGATTGTTCTCGATCTTCGCCACAGTAATTATGATGTAAGTGGAACAACAGCGTGAGGTGTGTGTGTGGTAATTAACCCCAGGCAGCTGAGAAATTAGTCTAATGAGGAGAGCGGGATGTTGAATCTGTTCAATCAATCCTTTCTCTCTCTCTCTCTCCCTCTCCTCTGGAGCATTTAAATGTAGCAGTGACCTTGTAATGGTTAACTGCGACACACATTTGAACCCATTTAGCAGATCACTGTCTCTTCATTTATTTTTCTTCCCAGATTTTGTTCCGTTGAAGGGGACTCAAGGAGTCAAGGTGTCTGGTTTGACTTTGCGCCGGAAGAGTTTATCTTTTGTTTAATCCGACAGCGGATGAAAGGATGTATCAGTGTGGTCAGTTGCTCCATCTCATCTCGATGTCAAATCAGTACAGCTAACTAATGAAGCATTAAAAATGCTGTTAGATTATTAGCATGAAAACGGAATACTCATTTGAGAAATAAATTTAAAAAAGCCAAGCATAGTATTATAAACACTACTTTAGAATAAATTAAATGGACCAATCATGTTTCCTTTTCAACGAAACAGCAAAACATGTATTGTGGAATGGATGCATCATGGGTGGATGCTCCACCCATGATGCAAGCCAGAAAAAAAAATAATAATAATGATTCAGGGTCAGGCAGGGGTCCGTCTCACGTGGAGCAGAGGCCATGAGCCTGAGCCACATTATTCAACACCCTATGGAGGGAATGGCACATTCAGGGCCATACCCAGAGTTGTAGAAATACTAGAGGTGGTCTAGAGGGTTTATCACCCATGAGATCAGGCAGTTTAAATCTGTGCAACTGAATTGATTTTGATTTAACACTTATGAAATATTGTCAACAAAAATGAAAATTGGACACAAATCTAACACAGAATAAGTAAAAAAATATCCGTCTGAGATATCATTTAGACAGTGGTGGGGGGTAAATAAATATGGTACTCCCTCAAATTAACATGCTTCAACAAGCTGTTCAGAATATTGCCTTTAATGGTATCACAATGGGATCACAAGAATTAACATTAATTAACAAGTTAGTTATGCTTTTTGGAGCCAGGAACACCACGTAACTAATGTAGCCTACTGCCCTGCCTGTATTTTATTTATTGTTTCATTACTATGGGTTAGCCAGACAGAGACAGAAAGGATTCCATTTAAATTCACCCACCAAAAATGGTGCGTTCAATACAGAGGGAGAGCGATTTTTTTTTTGTTTTTGACATGGAATAATTTGATTCAAACTCATTTCTTTGCAATAAGAAAACAATTACCAACATGGAAGTTTTACAAAACTGTTGAGGAGGTATTTCTCATTATTGCTCTCTGAATTATAGTGATAAATGAGGTATCATCACTGAAACATTTTGGAAATAATTACTGGACGCACAACAGTTGCGTGTCCAGACTATCTGTCTGTGCCTCATTTCCTGTCGGCAAAGATTGTGATACATGAAGGCGCATCATTAGAGAGAAAAGCACGATGACTCAGAAGAGACTAAACTTCCCTCTCGTACATACACACACATTTATTTTGGACACAGCCTATGACGCTCCTATCTCCATCTCCGTGAACCTTGCTTAATGCCTAGCAGGGTGTGTATGTAGGTTACAACCCCTCCTTCGCCCGTGAAGCAAATAGAACAACAGGACTGTATTGTACATACACAGCTCATTAGATGCATGTCACATGGATGTCAACAGCAACTGCACAGCTGCGCTGGTGATGTGACGGCAACCTTTGTTCACAACGTACCATACACCTAAGTAATTTTAGCAATTTGTCACTTTAATTTAACCTTTTATGAAATATTACATGCTAAGAAATGTAAGAAGACCCAGAAAGAACACAGAGGACATGACCTTGGGGTTCTCAATGCTAGCTACTGGGCCTGGACACATTAATCAGTTCGGTAACATAATCTGTCACAAATGGGGGTGTATACTGCAGCCAAACTCATGACTAAAGGCGCTATTAGCAGTGCCAATCAGAGCAGTGTTCGCTCATATAACCGGGCCAACCTGCCAAATTGCAAACGCTTATTCACACTGTGAGAATGCATCAATATAATTGGAGAGTCTGACTGGAAACCTGTTACTTTCAGGTGTGGTAATTGCTGTGAGACACACTGCGACTGAAACGATTGAGTTGATGATGTAGAACCAGAACTAGTCTGTTAATATTCGGGCCGTTTTGCGGTTCCTGTATGCACATTGGCTTTGAAACAATCATCCCGTCCATCTATCTAATTTGTCAGTTTAATAAAATATTTTTTAAGGATAACACAAGAGCTACAAAAAATGTGTGACCAGCGTCAAACACTCTCAGAGCAGAAAGTGGGAAATTTACCAGATTTTACCAGAACTTTCACAGATTTTTTTTTTTTGTTTTGTTTGTTTGTTTGTTTTTTTAATCAATGTTCCAATAATTATAGGGAGAGAATCAATTGTTGTATTTGCCTCTAAAACAAAGCTAAAGTTTCTAAGGAAGCTGTGCTCTATCTAAGGGGAAGTATGGATAATCTGGTTACCAACAATTGGCCTGTTTGGCTGCACCATCTGTCCAATAGTATCACATTTGAACTATACAGATGACAGATTTCAGCTCCAGTTGGTCCTGGAGGACTTTCATTTGCAACTATTTAGTTTGAAGCTGTCTGATGCACTGCTTCATAATGATTGGCTCTGAACTTTTGCTCTGAGGAGATATTTTTATACTCCAACCAATCGATAATTTTGGGAACACATTTTTCTGGCTGTCTCATGCTTCGTAGCAGTTATGAAAGGAAGTGTATACAGGTTATCTGAATTATTGTCATGTATTGGAAAGATGTTTTTAATGAAATATTTTTGGTCCTAGAATTATGAATAAATACCAACCAATAAGTCAACATCTTCTACTATAGATTATGTGCTGACTGAAAACATGTATGTAAAGGATGTAATTTGATATATATAGTGATATAATAGTGATATATTTACCAAAATGAATGTCCACCCTGAACGGTGTACTGTTCCCTACTGTAAATCTGATAAAAAAGAACATGTCAATTGGGAATTAGTGGTGACACTAATTCTCAATTGGAACTGTAAAACATTTAAGTGTTTTTATACAATAATCAATGGTAAGCTATTTACATTCTCTGTCATCGTGGTGTTGCTTATTATAGTTTTTTGGGCATATGGGCAAACATTCCATGTTGTGTTTGTCCGTGTGGTAATTTGAACACTGTGCCAAGCGGTTATATCCTGTCGCCGTGTTGATTTTTCTTTTGCTGCTTTCACTGTGTGTCTGTATATATACAGTTTAACGCAATATTTCATGTGGTCGTGGTCGCCAAGTGACAAGATACGTTACCGTGCAGCGATTTTTCTTTTTCAAATCATTCTCTTTGGTTCCTGTGTTGCCACTTAATTAAACAAGTACGTTATGGTGTTGGGGGTGGGCCCACCTGATATAATCTGCAACCACCCACACTGGGATATGAAAATAAGATGGATAGAGACAGATATACAGTCAGACAGACTGGCCAAATGCAGTTACGTATTTGTGAAACACTGCCCAGACGTGAAGGGCTTCACACAGGGTTCAAGTGCACATTTGTGCCTCAAAAGTATGGAAAGAGATTTGCATGTATTACAGGAAAGATGATTCTTTTTCTTAAAATACCTGTGACTCATCAGAGAAATTCTGACTACCAGACCTTTTATAAAGCACAGTTTTTAAACAACACTGTAGTATGATATGGCAAATAATCTAGTTCCAGCAGCACCTGCCAAACAAATGCCCATACAGATGTCCCATTCATTATCCGAAACACAAATACTTCATTTCCATCTGAAGAAAAAAATGCTCATTATCATTTTTGGCATTTTTCTGTTTGTGGCTCCTAACTGTACCTATGTGCCTGTTGCTTCCCAGCAGGCATAAAACAAGACTAAATTTATTTTCACTGTGCCAAAGAGTGTGTAAGTCACCTCTGCCCAAAGTGTGTTCGCTGCTGGGCAAAACTATATAACAGCAGCAACCTCTCCATCGCCAAACTGGCATTAATCTGAGAGGTTGACCTGTGGGAATCAGAATCAGTTGAGTTAGATGTAACTGACATTACTTTTGTAAATGTTAGTGACACTGTCTCCTTCTTCTGGAGCTGAGATTGTTACATTGACATTATAGTGAGAGTAAATCAGCAGCCTGGATAAGCTAGAAAATGCTCCTCAGCAAGGCAGGATGCTTACTCTTTACTCAATTACGACCACATAATTATTTCAGAAAAGAATGTCTCAGCTGTGCATACTGTATTGAAGCATTATTATACAGTTTACTTTATCTCTGATATATATAAAAAACGTGCCTTATACTGTGTTTCCAGAGAATTTTTGGGATGTGAAACCAAACTAAACCAGTCGGAGGGTTTCCTATTGGGCATAAGCCAAGCCAAAAAAAAAAAACATGAATTGCAATTGTATCCAGTATTATACTGTGTTATATAGATGTAGATCATTTATTTTCCTGGCTGCTCGCTCAGTCTGCATCCACCGTGGTCCTTATTACCTCTGGGCAGAGATCATTTCTAATGACTGATATTAGGATTGTTTTTTTTTTCCCCTAAGAAATGAAAAATTACTCTTGGAGCCTGATCAGTCATTCCGAGCTTGATTTTTCTTTTTTTTTTTTTCTTTTTTTTCGAAGCCTAAGCTCTGTACTAGTACTCCCCTTTCATGTTGCCATTTCCATGACCTATAAAATGTATGTCCATGTGGTTATTTGAACACTGTACAGAGCAGTTACTCTACATCCTGTAAATACCAGGATATGTTGCGGTGTAGTGATTTCTCTATTCTTGTTGGCTCCTGTACTGTCACCTAATTAAACAGCAAATATGATAGAGTCTTGGAGGTGGGCCCACCCGATATTATCTGCACCCACACACGCTAAGATTATTGGCTACGTAGGTGTTAAAATGAGACGGACTAGGCACAAGCCCAGTCATCCGATATCTAGCCCTCAATGACTAGTGCTCTGGTTCTCAGGCCGCCCTTTGAGTTTGGGTAGGATGCTGTGACTTTTGTGGTCCTGCTTGTTTTCTCCAAGCCATCATCCTAAGTGTTTCAGCCCATCCCTACAGCATCTGGGCCTGAGCTAGCATCGCTTCAGTTCATCATTCGCTCTTTAAAATGAATGATGGGAGCCGGTTCACATCTGTCATTTTTTTTTTTTTTTGGATACTGCTATAAAAACATTTTGATTTTATTTTAAAAAAGCACATTTATTTGATTTCTATATTTAATTTCTATTTATTTTTCCAGTACCTTACTTGTTTTAAAAAATTAAGTAAAATGTCAATAGCTGTCCTTTTTTAACCCATTTAAGCCTATGAACATCTAAGTCTATGAATGTCATTTTATATTTAACCCATTTAAGCACGGATTTTTTTCAAATATTTTATGCATATAATTATATCTTTTAAATCACAAACAATCATGTTATGTATCTATTTTACCATTTTGTACAATTTACTTTGCAGAAAATACCTTAATAACAGCTATTACAGTCACTGTTTACATAAATCTGCCCATAAATAAAAAAGTATTTATCCCATGTACAAAATTATTTTGGGGGAATTATTCTAGAGAATTGAATGCTTAAATAGATATATACAGTTGAAAATCATAATAATCTAAATAAAATGACCTCTTTCTGGGAGGGTTTGTCTTCTCCATGTTCTCAGGAGGAAGAAGCCTAAAACCTTTTGTCTAAGTTGTCTACTAATATTTAATTACAAAAAGCTATACCAGTAACATTCTGATTTTTTTTTATTTTAAATCTAAAATGACAGTCATAGATTTAATAAGCTTTAATAGGTTAATTTCTATGCTTAGGATTTTATAGGCATTTTCTACCTGCCTTGGGGAGCAGGTTAGAGAGTTACAATGGATTTTATGACTGTAAATTCAATTGGGTACAGCAATTTATTGAAATTTAAATTATATATGTGTTCAAATACAAATCACAAAAACAGTGATAAATTTGGCTGAATTACAACATGTATAAGTGTTAAAATTAAGAACCGTTTGGGAGCCGAAAGAGCCGGATCTTCTTAGTGAGCTGAGCCAAATGATCCGGCTCACTAAAAAGAGCTGAAATTCCCATCACTAGCCTGAGCGCTCTCTCTTGTCTCCTGGCTGTAGTCCCGAGGTATCCCACCACTGTTCCCATTCCCTTTCACCCCTGCCAGTCTCCTGTGCCCAGACAGACCCGCGAGCAGTCGAAACATGTTTCTTCGGCCCAATGATCATCCTCCTGGCAAGAGAGACTCCATCCCTGCCTCCTGTTATCACATCTTACAATGGGTTTGCTGGACCACCTGCAACCTGCACTTCGCTAACCCCAAGCCTGTCCTCCAAGAGCACAGGGAGTGGTTGTCCTATGATTATACAGATTATAATGTGCAACTACAATGGAAATCCTAGTTCCATGATTATAAGCCAGTTACTTTTGGATTATGGGCCTTCTGTCAAATTTCGATAATATCCACTTGTCACTTTAATAGATAACCTCTTTATTAAACCTCTTCACCTCACCCAACCTCTTCACCAAAAAACACTCTGTCATTTCTTTATGAAGCATGTCTCAGCTAATGTCAGAGTCCCTTCACTACACAGTACTGAAAATGATCATGAGCATTGAATATTCTAAATAGAATTGTTCTTAAATTACATTTGGAATTGTCTGCAACTTGCAGAATAATAGCTCTAATAATATATTATGCCATAACTCATATTAAAACGCAAGTATGCCACATCATTTCCACATCAACAATCATCTTAATCATAAAATCATAAATCAATCATAAAATGATGTTGGGAGGAATAGTTCAGCAGTGCTTTTATAATATGAAGGTACAGAGAGCCAAGAAAGTAGAGCAGAGAATGTCCCGGAGAATGAATAAATGCAAATCCCCCCCTCCAAATGAAAACAGGAATGCGAACAAAAAAACACATGTTTACAACATATCTTTCATATATTAATTACCCTCCAAAAGGTGGGCTCTGCATTGGTAAGCGACACCAGCAGTTTCCCCCCAAAGGGCGGGAGCTGACAGATGAAGGAGCGATTAAGATGGAAAAATCTTGATGTCGCCATACTTTGCGGCAGAGGATGATCACCGGTGACGGGGAGGGTTGTTCCACGCTCACACAGCTTGAAACAGTTGCCACAGGCTATATACACCTCATCAGTCATCACCTGTCCAAATCAGTTTCAGCACCAAACTAGTTAAGATCAGATTTCTCGCCAAATGCCACACTGCAAAGAAGAAGATTTGACTCAGTCTTGGAACCGTTTAAATGATGTGAGAATACGGAGAAAACGCTGAACGTTTTTCACTTGGGGATGAAAGATAAAGCATAAGAAGGTATTCGATTTTCATGCCAAAGGAATGATGGCATATTGGCAAGAATTGATATCTGCAGGAAGTCTTTGTTATTTTAGAATATCATGGGGAATTCTATTCTATTCTAATTGTCTTTTCTAAAAATATGAAAATAAATATCATTCCTGCCTTCATAATATTTGTTTTCTTGTAAAACTATTATCGTCCTGTTTAAGACTCGATTAGTCATGCAAATTTAAGTTAATGAGTTCATTTTTTTAAATTAGTATTTCTTTTAAACATTGTGGATCAGGCCTCTCTGAATTTGTTTTAGTATATGATGAATGATTTGTTTGAAAATGACCAATAAACAAATATGTAACCCTTTATACCCTGTAATAACAAGTGTAACATTTGCAGTGAAGCTGCATATCTGAACTGAACTGATACCAAAAACAGTACCAGGTACCAGACTTTGGTAATCAAAAGGCAAAAAAGTTAAGTTGAGGTGAGTTGAGCAGACACATCTGGTGGAAACAGGTCTTTAGCGAATGTGTTACCTAGGTTTTAAAAAATAACTAATGCAAAAAAAAAATGCTCTAAGTTGAGATGCATATCTTACCACACCGTACTTCCTTTCTCACAAACACCCCGACAAAGTGTCTGCACACTAGCTTTATAAAGCGCAAGTGCAAATGCATGCGTTTGTTAAGGGTTAGCAGTTTTATATGATTAGAAAAAGAATTTCAGGACACCTTCAGAGTTCAGAATGGATCAAGTACTGGCTTAGGGGGATTAACTTTAAAACATGCTATGCCAGGGCTGTGCAAAATAGCACCACTAATGTGAGCAATTTGTTCCACTCTGCATGAAAGAGTGGCCTATGGGCAAATTGATCCGCAAAAATAAACTTTAAAAAATGAATGAATGAATGGGCAAATGAACGAATAAATAAATAAACACATGACATTACATCTGTTTGTGGACCATAAGCCTCTGGATATGTTTCTCAAGAGTGACAACGGATGAATATAACAAGGAGCAGCAGATATTGTATTTATGAAAAATAAGCCAATTTTCTTTTTTCATTCAAAATGATTTTGGAACAACATTACTCATCAGTGAAAAAGAACATAAGGGACTGCTTTAGGACAATATTGTTCCGATAATGCAGCTGTATCACATTTGTGTATTCTTAATACTGTAATTATGTGATTCTAACCATTGCTTCTTTAACAAAACTACAAACTTTTTTTTTCCAAATCTTAAAAGACCAATTACATTTTTTCAGCCCCACAATAAGAATGTTCCAGCTGTTTTAATCCTCTTACAATGTGTCAGCATTTTCATTGACCCCAGTTTAAGTTAAATTTATTTGAAACACCAATGCTGTTCATTTAGCATTTTTGACAGTTAAGAACACATTTTGTTTCAGCAGCGAGCTTTATTTCCTACCAGTCTTATCATTGTCATGCATGGTTATATTTAGTGGGATGTCTGAGGTACAATAAGGATTAACACTACTGTTCAAACAAAAATCATCCCAGACGGCCAGTAAGTACAACAGTACAATAATTAGATTTACCACATTTTGCATCTTAAAGCATCCCTGAGCAATTCCATTTCAATGGAAGGATTAAATGCACTCCCGCTTTCTAATTCATCCCAAACAGCTGCCACTTTTCTTCAATATTTGATCAATAGCAGATCGTTTAATCTCGACTACAGTCAAACAGTGGTGTCTGCAAATGTCAATGAGTCTCGGCAGTTACAACAATAGAATCAAAAGATTAACCGTTTGTCTCAGTGTGAGCCAAGTCTTAGCTTCCTGGGTGTTTTATTGGAAAGGCTCTAATGAGATTTCTTTTCACTTTCTGTGGATTGTAGTGGACTAGGTGTATCTAATTACAGTTTCTTGGTTGGAGCAGAGTTACGGCCCGACAATCCCTTCGGTCTGGTCATGAGTGAGTGTTTTCTAGAGAACAAATGATGTCATTGGTCGGCCACGTCACCCGGTGGTGAAGTACAGAGAGTTGGGTGGTGCTTTTGTTTCATTCACATCGTCCATTTTGGACTCTTCCAAGTGCTTCGAGGGGGTGGGGCAGATGATACATCAGGCAGACAGTATTGTGGTGGAGATGCCATCATGTCCACCTCAGTGCACTGCAAAAACTGAAATATTAACAGGCAAGGATATCTTGATTTTGTTAATGCAATATTTTGGATGTGGGATAGCCTGTGTTAAGACCTTCAAACTCGTTTTGTCAAAGGAAGGTCAGTTTTAGCTTCTCTAACCAGATAAACTGTTTTCAGTTGTGCTAACATGATTGCGCAAAAGTTTTGTCATCATCCATTAGCCTTCTGATGCAATGAGCAAACACATTGTACCATTAGAACACTGGAGTGATGGTTGCTGGGAATGGGCTTCTATACAACTATAGAGATATTACACCAAAAATCTGACATTTGCAGCTAGAATAGTCATTTACCACATTAGCAATGCATAGAATGTATTTCTGATTGGTTTAACGTTATCTTCATTGGAAATACCTTTGCTTTTCAGGTTTTGACCTCGACTTACAATCATTTTGTCAATAAACTCAAAACCTTGATTATAATAATAATCTTGACACAAAACTCAAAAATGCCATAACACGGGCTATCCAATGTTCAAAATATCGCATTGTGCACTCATATCTTTGAAGAAATATCGCATTGTAGATTCATTGGTTCAAATAACTAATTTATCATTAAATACCATAAAAACATAAATTGGTTTATCCTGACAGTTTCAACGTTTAGTTGTTCACACAATCATAAAAAATATTGCATGACAAGAAAAACGAATGATTGATAACAGGTTCTTATCCATATCACAATGGATGTTTTTTTGTATTATTCTTACAGTAATGTCACATCTGAAAACATGGTCTGGAGAAGTAGTACCATAGAAACAGTGTTTGATAAAGAATGATGATGAAAAATGACACCCATAGATAATGTAGTCTAATTGCTTCATGTTCCATGGTAATTGCGTCAATGGATCTTGTTATCCCGAAACGTTCATGATCTAAACATGGAAAATTATTCATCAGTTTCAATAAAGCTATGCATTAATGCAACCGTTACTCATCATTTGGAGTAATTGTATGAGTTTGATAATTGTAATGAAATGAATAGACCGTCATCTCAGATTTAATGTGTGAAGTGCATTTTAAAATGGTAATACATTTTCATTCAAACAGGTGATTGGAGTACAAAGAATGAAGCATCTAAGGTTTATGTGTAACGTATCCAAGAAAAAAGTGTAGGAGTTGAAAAATACTGTCTTGAAAATCGGTTGTGAATTTTGTATTTCGAGATTTGAAAAGTGACCAACTGCTTCTGCAATTAGTTAGTGATTGTAAAGGTAAAAAAAAGGGAAAAAAGAAACCTGTGTTGCATTCCAAAAATACATTGCCTACATAATGTAAGATAAATAAGAGACATTATTGGCTCCAGTCGCAGATGCAAAACTGCAAACCCAATCTAGGGAGGAAACGAGGAAAAAAAAGACCATTTGGAGTCTTACATTTCAATAAATCTTGAGTCCTGTGTGTGTGTAAACCATTTGTGCACACACACAAAAAAATAACTTTGACATGAAATTTTGGATTAGAGCCCTTCAGAACCACTGTTCCCTCTAAGATGATGATTTATTAGGCACACTGAGTACTAGGTGCCCCCTCAACAGCTCATCCAATACACACACTCGCACGCACACACACACACACACACACACACTCACAGACACTTCCCCTCGGAACGCCCTGACCTCTTTGAGGAATGGTTTCAACGAAGTGCTGGAAACCTTTCAAGTGATGTGAGTGCATGATTACTTCATAGTGTTTTGGCAGCACCTTCATGGGCAGAGGCACATTTTTACTAGAGATTAACAGAATTTACTGTAAAAAAAAAAAATTGATGAATGAAAAAGCACTTAGCTGTGGGTTAAATACACTGAAAAAAGAAAATCTGACAAAGCCCGACGAGCACATTTGTTTGAGATGCAACAAATAATAATTTAAAATGTCAATCATTAGGATGAGAATAAACGGGTAAATCAATCAATAAAAATATTACAATTGACCTAATTCTAACAACTAATCTATTAAAAAACATATTGTTATTTAGCGGCTCTATTGTTTGTTCAATATATCCTGTCAGTTTGAAAGCTTTGGAACTCCTCCTGAAAAATATTTATATGATTAGTACGTAATCTACAATACAATACAAGGTCATTTATCTCTACTGCTTTCAAATGATCATGAAATGTCCACCCCTGAAATAACAGCATTGCAAAGCAGAAGCAGTGAATCTGCAGCAGGATGGCTTTATGCAACGCTGTGGAGAACCTCTTCCTCAATCTGTATTAGCCTGCATTCATTAATAATTTGTTGCATGAGTTAGTGTGTTTGATGCAGCTATTTCCAGAGATGCAGAATAATATTATAAGACTTTACAAAATCAAAATGCTATCGACTGATTCGGTTTGCTTGTCCAAACACCCTATTTTTACACTGTCTTGACAACTCTCTGTCAAGTTGAATTGTAGGCAACTGATGTTTTGGGGTTGTCAGAATAATTTCTGTCTTCCCAAAATAGCCAGAATGGAAGTAGCATAGCTTTATATTGGGGCAAAACAACTTAATGAGAAGGTCAGGGTGTATGGTTGAATCGTTAGAGTATATGAATGACATCTGAGACTATGCTTCACTTCCTATCAATTCAATTTCTTTTGTCTTGTTTTTTTGTAACTTTACTATTGTACTTTTAACCTTAACTATGACCGCAATCTTTTCCCAAAGGCTGAACAGAACAGGACATAAACACATAGAGAACTAATTACAAACAGCAGACAATTGAGGGGAACAAGGCAAGTTAAACACATAATGCAATCAACAGAGGTGGTAAAACACAGGAAGGTCATTTTAGAAAGCAACGATAAGTGACCTGTTGTTTAGGTGTGAGGCTTTAAATGCTCCCATATAAGGCAGATAACCACTTTAATGTTTTATTTATTTATTTTATTTTTTTGCTCTAGATAAGGTCTAGGGGTTATATAAAAACTGACCCATTCATCAAACACTCAGGAAAACAAAGAAACTGAACAGAAACTTTGCTGTTTCACGGCTCATTTGACTTCATGATGTCATGTTGTACTTTTTACTGTCAAGCTAAAGTCAGACAAGAGAAGAGAGACTCATTAATATTAATGGTACAGACCAAAAACAACCTGTTCTTTCCTGAGCTCGAGTGAGGCACCTACGGGAAAACTGTAAAACTGCATTAAGTTGAATTTCCATATTTTAATTTGAAAATATATCATGTTAGGGAAAACAAAACTACCCCCCCCCCCAAAAAAAAAAGTGCATGATATGGGACCTTTAATAAATATTACCCGATGAGGGTAAGACATAAACCTCCACCTCCACACAATACACAGCCTAGAGACAACCTACAGAACACCACATGCTATGTCAACTGTAAATCAAACTAGACCAATGGAGAAAGATGAAGAAAATATGATACCTATTCCCAGACCATGGCAATCCACTGATTGAGTTTACATTTGAACACTTTAGTTTTGACTGGATTAGGATTGAAGAGCAAATCTATTGACATCAACTTTATCAGACAAGAAAAATGATCACCACTTCTACCCTTGTCACCTCTGTACATGATGAATTTGGCTTCATTTCCCTTCACTTCTCTCACATGCACATTACTCTGTACCAACTACACAGACATTTTAATTCTCACTTTTCATGTTGTCTTTTAAGCTTCTGAATATACTAAATGTCCTACTGCATTTAGATTTTCGAAAATATATGACTAAATGTATGAAATGTTGTAAAATCTATATTTCAGACTACACATTCTTAAACATTTCATAGCTTAGGGTAGTGTCTCAGTAGCTGTACTGTAATGCAGGATGTCTGCACACACATAATTTCGAGGCTGCACACTTCAGATCATTGTTGAGCTTCTGTTGTGTTTTGTGATAGTCACCATGAGTAATGTGTAAGTCAGATTTTTGAACCTGATCTTCATGACCCACTTTAAGAGCCAAAATCAGCCTCAGTTAACATCCCATGTGGCTGATGTTTCTGCGCACCAATGTATTGTTTCAACAATATAATAATGTATGGGAATTTGTGAAAGTATGGGTCCTCATTTTCAAAAAGCAAAACGTAATTATGGTGACTAAACAATCTCTTTACGCATCAGCGACTACCGATTTGTTCAGAATGGGACTTTTGACAAGTTGATAGCTGTGTTTGTGAGTTTTTACCTGTTTGTTATTTTCCCCCTCAAGATAAAGCTCCGTCTCACACACATACAGGCACACACACATTGATTTTGAGGATATTGCATCAGCTTATATTAGGCAGATACAATGCGATGGACATTTGTAGATGCAATCCTATGCAACAGCCCTGCAATAAATACTATCTTTGAGAAGTTTATAAAAATTAATTGGTTGGTGCTGCGTCAGATAGTTGTTGATTCAACTGCGGGGCAAATGCTTATATTGTTGAAATACTTTTAGTCATATTGTATTATTTAGAGAATATATCAGTTTCGTCAGGTGTTATTGTACAAGGATGAAAGAAAGAAAATACTCTTTTGAAGAATTAGATCGCTTCCACAAAAACACCATTGTAATGCTGATTCAGAAACAGAAAAGAGTGACAAATGAACAAGGTAAGCTCAATAACGAAAATGTCCAATATCTTCATTAAAAGCTCATTTACGTCCGAACAGAAAATGAGCTGGGTCATTCATGGTCTGCCAGGCAATTCAGTGACAAAAAAAAATAGAAGGCTGAGAATTATACTCTTGGAGAAGAGGTCTGTTTTAATGTCTTAATTAAGAGAAAAATGCACCCTTGGAATCTCTTACACTCTGAGGTGTCATCTATTTGTTCAGTTCATTCCAGGGGTATTTGGTGATGAATGTTGTAATTAGCTCTTCCGATGCACCCAGTTTAACTCAACCTTCCTCACATTAACAAAGATATGGAGAAAGTCACCAGACAAGTGAGATTTACTAAGATGTGTTAAAAAAAAATTAAGGGGCAGTAACTAAGCGAGACCTCATGGTTTCACATTATACTGACAACAACAAGGTCTTTATTGTAAAAAATGATAGGCTACTAAGGGGATGCTGAATTAAATGTTTCATCCACGCATGTAAGACAATCCATTGGATTGTCAATACTTGCATGACTATTAAAAGCCTGGATTGATGCTATGCTACTGCCACACAAAGCCAATGACACAGGCGGCTTTTAGAAGGCCAGGGCCTCAAAGTTAAAAAGGGGCACATAGAACAAGTTTTTAAACACCATGCACCATCATATTTTACAGCATAACCTTTTGAATTATACCAGCTATATTCAAATAGAATTATTATCTCCCACCTGATGACAGCAGAGGCTGACACATTAAAAACAATAATAGATGCACAGAATTAAAACTGTTTATATTGCAAAGTGAACTATTATTTACACAGTAATTTAGCTTAAGTAGCTTTGAATTAGAATTCTAGCTTTATCAAAAGCAATTTGATTCTGCTATTTTTAGATAAATTATAGGATGATTTTCCCCAAATATAGAGCTGTCCTGTATTAAGATTCCAAAATGTATGGACCGATTGAAATGGACGTATATATATATATATATATATATATATATATATATATATATATATATATATATATATATATATATATATATATATATATATATATATATATAAGAAAGATTCCAATTTTACACATGGAGATACAAGGTACGTTCAAAGGTACACAACACCTTATATAACCCAACTATAACCCCCAGACTATCATTACACAGTACCTATGGATGTCCTAGGTCACCTAGTTTCATATGTTACAATATACTCTAGCTTTAAGATAGATTATATTGCTGTAACAACATTATATTTGTATGGTTTTCCTCAATAAATGTAATATATAACCAAACAAACTGCAGTACTGCAGTACAATGGGATTTTTCTTTCTCAAAATTGTATGTGTGTGAAGAAATAGTTAAACTGTGTGATTTGGGAGATTTAAAACAAAACTGTGTCTTTGCTGTGCATTTTTTAGAAAGGTGTAAAATGGTCCATACTAATTACACACCATCATCGCTGCAAGGGAAGCCTTCAATGTGAAGTGAAACAGAAATTAAAAAATTCAACATCAAGAAGAAAATAGGTTCGGAACAGTTTTTCTCCTAATCACTATTAAACTTCTGAATAACAGCTTAAAGTATAATATCCTGTTGTTGTATGCATAAATAAACTGTTACGACCCTTTGGATACAGCAATGACAAAGAAATACAAAAATTAAGTGTTTCATTTCTGATTGCTGATCTTGTAGTGAAATAAACTTCCATCAATGGAAGGAATCTATTCAAATCTGTTTCTCAAAACTGTTCCCCAGAAAAAGGAATATTTTGATGGTATGCAGGCACACAATGAGCACCTGGTGAGTTCCGACTTACATGTTTGAGTCATAAATACAGCCCCCAACAGACTGTATAATGAGCTTTTGTTTGGGAATAGAAATAAAATGTGCCCACATTAAATCTTTATTGGTATTTATTTAATTATTTATTTGGCTTGGCTGCTGCTGTATAGTTCAGATATCAGTTGTCACCTTGGTGCCACCTTGCACAGCTGCAGAAATTAAGACATGTACAGTGTATCTGTTTGTGTTTGTGTTGGCAAATGCAAAATGGCAAGAATAAAACATATATCCCAGCAACACCTGTTACACCCTTAGATGACAAAGAGAAATAAACATTCTACCCATTCATCACCACTGATTCTACCTTCTCAGAGATGTTCAGCCATGCACCAATACACCATGAAATTAAATCTTAGCTTTTCCTTTCTTGGAAACAGATTTTATTGTTCTCACTGCCAGGATGCTTGAAAGAAGAGAGATGGAAATTTGCCACTTCTTTCCTGTTGTGAACAGACTTTTAGAGCAATTTGGAAAATGCATAAAACTCATTGTTCACCCAGGTTTCATGGAGACGCTCTCGAAGGTGTATACAATCAATGCAATGACAAACCTCAGTCTCTTCTCTTCTTTACAAGCGTGAGGGCTGTGCTATGTAGGGAGGTTCAAGCATAGATCAGGTCAGAGAAAGAGAGAGGCTGTCCACTAGTATAATGAACCAAACATGCAACCACTGAGGACACTTTCTAACTAACAGGTTTCAAAAAACTGTTTATGTTTGACCTAGAATCTGGAAAATATGTTTTTTTGTTTCACCCCCATCACAGAGACAAAGCTAAAGTTTATCTGTAGGATTTATGCTGAACATGCCGTGCCAATTTTAGAACATTCATATCTTTTTATGTGTTGATCATGTTGTTCCTCCTTCAAGCTTCTAAACGTGGCATGCATTCCATTTACAATGGTGGCAGATTTACCACTTTTGGGTCTGTTCCAGCTTATGTCCATATTGGACGATTTCACATTACACAATTTATGTCGATTGCTAACATTGCTAATGCACAATCTTCTGTTTCTAACAAGGTGGAAAGTAGGGGTGTGGAGGATCATCTTGTATTACATCTGACATTAGCTTGCATCCTACCATAAAAGATGCAGATAATGTATGACTTATTCTTACCCTAAGCACAATCTTTCCCTAATTTCAATTTTGTTGTTGTTGTTGTTGTTGTCCTAACACTAATCATATTGGATCTCCACTTAGTTGAGCATCTGTCTGTATCAATGAACTTCAGTGAACAATTTTAGGATGACATTAGGAGAAAGGCATTCGAGAGAAATATACCAGAAAACTCCTCAGGTTGCAACTGAAACTCAATCATCCCAACTCAGAACAGTCTGGTTTTTGAGGACTGTTCCAGTCCTTTCAAGATAAGCTAGTGACTGACGAAGGCCATACTTTGAAGCAGTTTTGCCCACAGGCTTTCATTTTCACCTGACTAGTGATTTATCATTGCCTCACAGACCAGAAAGCAGTACCCCTCCCTCAAGGTACCAAAGAAAATGCACATATAAACTTGCCACTGTAGGTTATCAGGGTTTATATACAGTCCTTAAGGGAGGGGAGTCAGACATTTTGACAGCATAGAGGAAAGCTTGTTTTTTTTCCCCTCCAGATTTATATTTTATTTCAGTTTTTCTTTTGGAAAGTTGTCGGTACTAAGCACTTGTTAGATTTATTCACATGCATTCACTATATGCATAAAGGTTGGATGAAGCGGAATATAAATCAGAGGATGCCGTAATACATCATTATGCTATCAACTAGT
This sequence comes from Lepturacanthus savala, assembly GCA_030544235.1. Taxonomy (NCBI): domain Eukaryota; kingdom Metazoa; phylum Chordata; class Actinopteri; order Scombriformes; family Trichiuridae; genus Lepturacanthus; species Lepturacanthus savala. The sequence continues at coordinate 20,322,852 of CM060462.1, read as the reverse complement.
GATTATCCTTTTCAAAACTTTTAATGACAGCAGTGATTTACAGTACTCAAGCCCCTCACCAAATGAAAAAAAAAAAAGATAGCATATAGTTATGTGGGTTGTTTTACATTTCTTGTATTAAAACTACTGTTCCCCTAAAGAGATTACAACCAAACACAAATATATTCATTTCTTTAAATATGTACATATATATTTATATTTCTTTTCCACAGAACTCCATGTAATAGGAGAAGTGAAAAGCCATAATGCTGCACCGGGTGATGCCTGGCCATGATGCCTCGCCGATGCAAACGTAAGACCTGTAGATTAGTAATAGTCAATAGTAATAGTAATAGGTCTAAGGATCAGAGGATGTTGTTTTACTGTTGTACAAACTGTATAGCCTATTGAAGCAAATCTGTGATTTGCGATTTTGGGTTTTACAAATAATATCGACTTGACATAAAAATTTAAAAAAGGTTTTAGGCAGTGACCTCATTAAGGAGCCTTGTGTCACGAAGCTAGAAGATCTCCGTGAGTCTTTAAGTGCTGGCCTGGTGTATCTCACAGCAGGGGATAAAAGGTAGTTATCCAGGTATTATTCCTGCAGTGCCTGATGTAAATGCCCATTAAAAATGTTCATGCACCGCCTATTGTGTGTTCACCTGAACAAACCGCACTTTGCAGGATCTTGCTGTCCTACCTATTGTTTCCAAACCACGTAGTAATGTACCCTGACAGGACACTCTTAAAGGTACAGTCATAGAAATTCCACAGTATTTGAAAGGAAACCTGGAATTTCCTCAAGCTTCTGAAGTGAAACAAACTCTACCCTGCCTTTTTCACCACTGAGTAAGCATGCAGCCCCCAGGTCAGACCCTTAGTGATGTAGACACCAAGGTAGGTGAAACTGTTGACCCTTTTCCCCAAGGACCAGGTTTTGGCAGACTGTTCTTGTTTTCTTGGGCACAGGAATGATGGCGGACTCCTTAAGCACATGGGTATGACAGATGGAGCCAGGGACAACTTGAATTGTGAACATTAGCGCTAGTTGGTCAACACACAGTTTGAGGAACCACACACTGATACCATCTGGGCCTGTTGCTTTCTTGGTGATCACATGCTTGACAGCCCTTGACGTCATGCTCAGAAAAGGGTGATAGGTGTGAAAGGTGCACCCATCCATCTATTAACCTCTCAGGCAGGCTTTAGCTGCTGTTTTCTTGCTAGTTGCCGATGGTCTCAAAGTGAGCACTTGCTAGAGACTTGCTAGCACTCGATAAGGAGGGGAGTGGGCTTATAATCTGTCATGGTGCTTAGACCTTGCCACATGCTTCTGGCCTTGCCCTCCTGTAATTGTAGTCCCACTTTCCTACCGTAGTCTCTTTTTGCCTTTTTTACTGATCTCCTCACATTGTAGAATACCATATAATTACAGAGGCTTTTAAGGTAGAGAATGAAGCCAATCATCAAAACATTATATGTGAGGCTTCTAAATCTTCATAAAGAAATATAATAAAAATAAAAAAAAAAACATTATGAAAGTGAGGAGGATAACAGAAAACTAATTTTAAAGATGGAAACTAACAGTGTGTACATGTGTAATCCAGCATCAACAGGAAACCAAACCTGCATGTGGTGAAGGCAAAGGTGAAACTGAGGAGGAACATCTAATCTTCCAATATGCAACATACTATACTGAAATAGCGGTTTTGGTTAATCACTTGGATAGACAGAGAGTTAGGCAAACTCTCTGGGTTTAGAATATTTTAGTACTTGTGCTATGTCCCCCTTTTGCTTTAGCGACAGCATGCACTTGAAGTGGCATGGACTCCACAAGCTTATGCAAATCCTGATGAGCTATGTTCAACATGATGCAACAATTTTCCAAAGAGCTTCTTGTGACGTTGCAGAACACTTGGCTTTTTCAGTCTTCAAGTGCCTCCTTTAATGTTCAATAGGGTTGAGGTCAATAACTTGACACACATGATAGTTTGTTACAAAGAAACATCTAAGAGGTCTTCCTTGGAATCTATTTGGACAAAGCAGGCACTTTCTGATGTAGTAGAAATCCCTTTCTCTAAAGAACTAAACCAGACAGTATAGAATGTCTCCAAAGAATGAATGGTAATTGTCCAACTCCAGCATAGGCAAAACACCCTAAGACCTGAATATTCTAACCACCATGGTTCACTGTCGGTTTGTGCAATATCATTCTCTCTTCAGTTCATCTTCTTATATACACCCTCCTGTTACTGCAATGAATATCAAACTTGGATTCATCAGTGGCTAGAACTTTTTTCCAAACATACACTGTGAAACACTGGTATTTCTTCGGCTTTCGCCTTGCTTTCACTCCTGAGAAGTGGGTTAGAGACCACTACAAGACTACCTAGTTTTGACAGAACTTTTGCTGATTGGAGCCTTGCATTTTTTATTTGGCAGATTGAAAGAAGCTGCTTTTCTATCTCTCCGGGAACAAAGCTTGATGTATTGATCTTCTGATGGTGTGGTCACTTTTGGTGTCCCTGATCGTGCTTTGGATACAGCTGATCTAGTTCATGCAAAGTGTTTTAGACTTACAATCACTGTCCCTTAGAAACCTTTAATCTAAGCATAATGAGCCATCTCTTAAATGGAGGGGATACAACTTAAGGAATTCTAACTCTTTGTATAAAGGACTGAAGTTGGTCAATGACACAAATTGCTGACCTAGAAATAGTTCATGCTCTTAAATGTTGCTTCTTTTAAAAAGCTTAACATAATTTAAATGTTTTGTTAATCCTAAAACTTTCCAATCATTTCCAGGTTTACATGAACATATTACAGATTTTCAATGTGGTCTCAGACCTTTAGACCCCACTCTATGCATGCATTAAACTTAGACCAAAATCAAGACAGATACGCTCCAGGAGGATATATTGAAAAAAAGTCGGAGTAAAATAAAATAATTATTTATGGGCAGATAGCCACTTTTAACTGTACTACATCAATAGTACTTTAACAATATCTTAATTTTGCATTTTGATACATGAAAAAAAACGAATTCAACTTGGATTCTACAAACATAAACCTGAGAAACATACCAAAAATAAATTTAATTCTGTTTTAGCTGGAGTTTGTTGCTCTATTTATTTGTTTGTTAGAAAAATACCTCAAAAACTTTGGCCAATTTCGTCAAATGAATGTTGGTAATGGTGCCATAAACAGATGATTAAATTTGGAGGACTACACCTAGAAGGCATTCCATTCTTAGGGTAGGTATGAACTGTTGATTTTTGCATTTATATACATACAGGTAGGAATAGTATCACTAAGCAGTCACAAAGTTGCAGGACAGCAATGTTGGGTGAGAGTCACAACATATTTGGTAGGGGTATGAGCTCTCAGAGTGCTTTTCTAGTTTGTTTTTTTTAAATATCCTGCTTTATAATGAATGACACATGCTGAGTCAAAATCCCTCCTTAAATTAAACTAAATAAACCATGATCTTAGTTTATCTGTTTCCATAATTTGAATTAATCTGGACTGTGAAACTGAGTGCATGGTTTATGAATTGTGTGATTTAATAATTGTGAGCTTGCTTTCGCAATTCTTGTTCACAGAATTACCAATATTTGCTTCTGCGGTGGAGGTCTGTGGAGTCACGTGTTATTCCATCATCACATGCTGAATTTTAATTGGCAGCAAACAGTTCCTGAGTATTCCATCTTAGACACCAAAAACATGATAAATGTCTTGGCACACACACTTCTCAAATTTCAAATTGCATTAACCTCTCTTAATCCTTGCCTTTTACGATTCTCTCTGCTCATACATTTGGGGATAACATTTGTCTGCTTCATCTCTCTTCCCTCCTCCTTGTCTTCTAATTAATATCCAATAAACTCTGTGATGACTTTGAATGGTCAATCAGTGGTTATAACCCCCTCATTTAAATGATACTCTGCTCAATCATGTTTCTCAAGAGTGATAGACCACCCAAAGTCAAAACATAATTAAAAGTCATTTTCTCAGTCCTCACCACGATGACATTTTCCTTCACTAGTTTGTTGATTGCTCTGCTTGGCAGCACAGTGGCTACAGCTGCTTCTCCAATACTCTACAACTCTATTGAGCTGGTGAAGAAAAACAAAATGAAACAGTGGGGGGAAGACAAAAAGGAACATAGTGTCTATGGTCAGATATGTGATATCTTTAAATTCAATCAGTTGCTGTCAGTTATCCTAACAGACTGTAAACAGAAGAATACAGAAGATACAGACTTCAGTTTTCTGCATCTGTTACAAGGTGCCATAGTACAATGACTATACAAAATAAAGATATATTTAAAAAAAATATGTATATTTTCACTTTACAGAGTAGAGACTTTCCTGCAGTCCTGCATACAGTCGGGCCTTCTGGGAAGATGAATTTAATAAATTAATACCTTGGGAAAAATGACAATGAATTCCAATTCTAGAATCTTTTAATTGAATGTATTCTACAAAATGCCTGCTACTTATAAAACAATTTTATTACACTACCCTTTTAAAAGTTTGGGGTTATCCAGACAATTTAGTGTTTTCCATTAAAAGTCACACTTTTATTTACCACCATGAGTTGTAAAATGAAGAGAAAATTGTATCACATTAGCGTTCTGATGCATTGAGCAAACACACTGTAACATAAAACACTGGAGTGATAGTTGCTGGAAATGGGCCTCTAAACACCTATGTAGATATTGCACCAAAAACCAGACATTTGCAGCTAGAATGGTCATTTACCACATTAGAAATATATAGAGAGTATTTCTGATTAGTTATCTTCATTGAAACAAACAGTGCTTTTCTTCCAAAAATAAGGAGATTTTGTAAGTGACCCTAAACTTTCGAACGGTAGTATATATTCATAAATTATATATTCAATGTTGAACAATCACCAAAATGTAGATTCAGTAATGAGGAAGAGTGAGATTACATATATCTGTTTCTCAATTGTCTATATGCTGTAAGTTGTTGGACTGATATCCAAAACTGGTTAAGGACACTTAAATTTAAAATTTAAATTGACACTATGTTGGGGGCTCACCTGCAGTACACTGGGATTGGCTCCAGCAGACCCCTCTGACCCTATTGAGCAATAAATAGGTATAGAAAATGACTGACATGACTATGTTGAGCGTTCTAGATGAAAATTGTCCCCCTACAATTATTCAGTTGGGTACATATTTGTATTCAAATTTCATTGAAGAAATAATTCAAATCCAAGTTAAAAAAAAATAGCGAGTAAATTCTTTGAATAAAGAAAATTGTTACAAGCCATTAAAAAGTACAAGACAATATAATATGAAAGTGGGACTACACAGAACTTTAAACAAATTCTACCTGTCATAAATATAGTGTTTTTTGGATGTGCCAATGCTGATGATTTTGTTTTTTTTCCTCCTTTTTTCCCCTTTTGTTTTTTTCCCCAAGGTTGTAATGTCACATCATCTTGTCGTCTTGTGTGACATGTATTTTTTGCTTGTACTAAACTTTTGTCTTTTTTTTGTATTTACAAAAAAAAAGAAGAAAGCAGCTATAAACTGTATGTGCATGAGTGTGTGTGTGCAACACCCTGGCATCAAGGTACAGAGTGAGCCTGTGTGGAATGTCACTGCCCACTAGTGTTGAAGATGGAAATGTTTGAGGCAGGGAAGGTAACAGAGCTCTGCAGCATCAGGTAATAACAGTGTTGTAATCACATCACAAATTTGCTTTGAAATATACTGTACCTTGAAGTAGCACACACACACACACACACACACACACACACACACACATATATATATATATATATATATATATATATATATATACACACACACACACACACACATGCACCATATGGGTACAAGGAAGAGTGACAAGGTTAATGAAGTGGATGCATAAGCAAGTCACAGATTGCACAGATATAGCATAAATTAATAACCTCTGTCTGGCAATAGCAGCTTCTCCTATTTTGAAGACCAACTATTCACACCTGGACACAGCTACCATAATGCAGCAGTGCATACATCTCATTAAAAATAAATACAAATAAAAAAAAGAAGTTAATTACACTTACGATCGCTTTTTTTTTTATACCAAACAGGGTATAAATGTGGGCTTTCGCTCTGCAGTTCTCATCACTTCCTTTGCCCATTCTCTGTCTCACAAAAAAAAATAAAAAAACAACAACAAATGTGTGTCTGGCTTTTCGGGGGGATCCGTGATTATTTCCATTCCACTATGGAAGCGCATTCGCTCATCATTATAAGGAGAAAATGGCAACGCAAGCCACCAAGTTCTGATAAATACATGAATACATGAATATATGAGCGGGAGCCAGTAGAGAGCAAATGTGTTGTTGAGTGGAGAGGTTTGGGCCTGAGCTGTTTACATTGTAGAGAGCAGCAGTGGAGAGCTGTGGTTTTTATGGTGTCTGTTGGAAAACTGGGTCTAGACAAAGAGTCCAACTGGATGCCATTAAACCTCTCTTCTTCCCAACCTTTGTATTTACAATATTTTTTTTTTTTTTAGAAATAAAGATGGAAATCTCCTCATTGAGGCAAAAAGCAATCAATATGATAATTTGTGTATTTTCCATTCACCTGCAAGTGTAGCAGCAGTGCACTGTGTATATGCCCCTCACCCCACAAGAGTAATTCATTTTAATGTGTCCACTGAAAATATTTCTCATTGTTTCTCCATTCTGACTGACACAGGACAACACAGACATCGTTTCATTATTTTGAGCGATATTGAATTTCAGTGCCCAGTGTATTCCACAGTGTTTGTAATATTTGTAATAGGCTTTGTTATAGGGTACACATTTGCCTTGTCAATCTAGCCCGCATGTTGTAAAAGAGCAGCGTTTTTTCTTTTTTTTTGAGAAAAAAAAAAAAAAACATCACAATGATTTATACCCTCTCATAAAAGCACAGTAAAGCCTACAAGGTTAGTCAAGGGCATTCAGCCTTCCTGCCTGGCTCAGTGTTCGAGGTGAGAACGCTCCTGTCTCTAAACAGACACACACCCACACACGCACACACCCCAACCCCCTTCATATAACATTTTACAAATACCCCATGATGCGAAGACTCTATGACCCTGATGTGCAAGGCGTCGGTATGCGTGAGTGTTGGCAGGTGGGGGGGGTGGCGGCGTGTGGAATGCATTTACTGTACGACCGCGCGTTTTAATGCAGCATGTGGTTACGCATACATACATGCATGTGCACATGTGTCTATCCTCAAAACTTCAGAGGACATTTTTATGATAAAGGGTATAGCGTAAAAACACTGAAACATGCTCTGCCCATATTTGCACGTCAACTCTGCAGTGGAAGTGCCTCCTGGTGACTATGATGTATTACGTGTCACTGGGAAACATCCCCGCAGAATACTAATGCAAGCATCTGTGAAAATTGTTGCAGCGTTTGTGTGCTGGTGAATTTTTATCAAGTTTTTTTTTTGGGGGGGGGGGAGAAAAAGAAAAAAAAAAAGGAGCGATTTCCGAGGAGGGCATAACTCCGAAGTCCTCGTGTGTTTTTACTCGAGCGATTCAGATTTCATGCTATCCGAGGAGTTAGATTGGCTGGGTCACATTCATTTCACCATGCTTTGAAGTAAGTAAGGTGATTGCGCGAGTAAAGCCGGGGTTTTAGGCTTTTGCGGATATGAAAGATTGAATAGGGTTACAAAATAATAGTGATACAAAAGGTGGAATTTGATGTTCAAAAGGACCCTGTAGTTCCGTTCAGCCTGTAATTTATTCCTTCTCTGTTGTGAGCAGCCTCCGAAGGACATGGAGAGGATTTGTGGTGATGGGAGGTCTTAAACTCCGTCTGACCTACAAACCCACCTGAGAAAGCTCATTGAGTGTTTCTACATCAGATATGCAACTTGTGGTGGATGTTGTTGATGGCGGCTGGGGCATTAATCACGGCGGGGTAATAGAAATAGAGTGCAGCGTAGGATAAAGGAGGACTGAGATCTGCCAGGGTCGTGATTTGTTGTGCGTGTTAGCTGATGTCAGAACAAGTCAGAATTTATAGGCGTCACGAGTATACCTTATTGTCTGCTGCCATAAGCTGAGTGGCCATTAGAGGACTTACAGGGGCCATTCACATTCTAATGATAAACTACAAAGGGCAATGGAAATCAACAGTGAATACAGGATGTGTACACTTTTTTAACCAATAAAACAACTGAAAAATCAATATACAAAACAGGCTGTTAGGTGTAGATTGTATCTGCTCCTAGTGCTGATTTAATAATTTAAAATGAAATTAAACTGCCAATGATATTGAGACCTTAGTGAGTATATCACATCACAGTCAAAGAATATAAAATACAGGCCAAAAGTTTGGACACACCTTCTCGTTCAATGTGTTTTTTCTTTATTTTCATGACTATTTACATTGTAGATTCTCACTGAAGGCGTCAAACCTATGAATGAACACATGGAGTTATGTACTTAATAAAAAATTGTGAAATAAATGTTTTATATTCTAGATTCTTCAAAATAGCCACCCTATCTGGCTATTATATATATATCTTCTTTTATTATCTTCAATGTCATTGCTTCTCTGTATCTGAACTGTGGTAACACACAAATTTCCCCGATGTGGGATCAATAAGGTTTCTAATCTAATCTAATCTACCACCATGAGTTGTAAAATGAATAGAAAATATAGTCAAGACTTTGACAAGGTTAGAAATAATGATTTGATAAAGATATCGATCATTTTTTTTTCCCTTCAAACTTTGCTTTCATCAAAGGAAGGTCAGTTTGCTAGCTTCTCTAACCAGCCTAACTGTTTTCAGCTGTGCTAACATGAATGCACAAAGGTTTTCTAATCATCCTTAACCTTCTGATGCAATGAGCAAACACATTGTACCATTAGAACACTGGAGTGATAGTTGCTGGAAATGGGCCTCTATACACCTGTGTAGATATCGCACCAAAAACAGACATTTGCAGCTAGAATAGTCATTTACCACATTAGCAATATTATATAATGTATTTCTGATTAGTTTAATGTTATCTTCATTGAAAAAAACAGTGCTTTTGTAATAAGAAATTTCTCCAAATGACCCCAATGACCCAAAACGTATTGAACATATATATACATATATATATATACATATATATATATATATATATATATATATATATATATATATATATATATATATATATATATATGTACACACGCAAACACACATCTCTAGAATTGTTGTCTTGTTGCTCTTAAAGTCTGCCTGTTTATATTCAGTACTTTTCACCAACCAATTTTATTTTTTTCCAAAAATGTTTGCAAAGCAGATATTTTAAATGTTTAACATCCTTTTCACATGTTTGTGAGCATGCAGTTTACTTCTGCCCTGCTTTTGCTGGGAAATTGCTACATTTCTTGGACTGTCAGTGGAACAGCATGAAACCATTGACAAGGGTGTGTATGGCATTGCTGTGTGGTGCTTATACATGTCCATGTAATACAAAAATAAAGAAGAGGTTTCCAAACATCGCTGGTCAAAAACTCCAGGGGCTACCTATAATTTAAAACATCCCATATCATGCAAATAGCCACTTTCATGGATATCTTTTACTTTAAAAGAGGTCTAGGGTTATATTAAACAAAACTGATGCAACAAACACTCGAAAAAACACATGCACACAGTCTGGATTTAGAAACTTTGCCATTTCACGGCTCGTTTCATACTTCCTCGACTGTGAGATCCTGCAGTAGCACCCTCTGCCTTTAGGGGCTCCAACCTGCCTTCACCATCACACCCACCTGCTCCAACAGTCACACCCACTTTTTTTTCTTTTTTTCCCCACCAAGTTTCCCAAGCAAAATTCAGGAGAGACTCATGAATATTTACGAGACAAGCCAAAAAAACGACCTGTGCTTTCTGGAACTCCGGCAGAGGTGCTTGAGAGAGCACTGTAAAACTATATTGAGTTGAGTTTCTGTACTTTTACATCCCAAATATATCACGTTATAGGTATCAAAACCTTTACTATAATCCCCGGTGGAGTAACGAGAAAAATAGATAAATGCCAGTTGCCAGCATTCTTTCCCAACTTCTTTACTTTTATTTTATCATCTTGTGTTACGGCCCCCAGCCTTTGGTCCGTGTGCTTTCCGTGTATTTGTTTGTGTTGTGTTGGTGTTTGTGTTTGTCTCTCTGCTTGATTGACAGATCCAGGTTCCGCCTCCCTGCTGCAGCCAATTGTCATCCACAGCTGTAACCGATGATCCTGACGAGCTGGTCCACTATAAGAGGCAACACAACACTGAGCATTCGAGGGCTGTCTGCGCGACAAACCTCCTCGCCGCATACTTCGACTTGTGTTTAACTCCTGTGTGATTAGACAGCGTTTCTTGTGGTCTGTTTGTACAGTTTAGCTGTATTTCCTGGTGTTAGGTTGGTTTACATGTGTTTTTTTTTTTTTTTTGAGAGCTGTTTCTAGACTTTGAATCTCTGAGTATTTGAGTTCTTAGTGTTAGAGTTTGTGTATTGTCATTTCTTTAGGAAGCAGTAAGGGTAAACTGCCATTTATTTTGATCCCCCTTTTTCTCCTGTTTTTTGTTAGCTTAGGTAGATAGGTTAGTTCTTGTAATTTTGTTTGACCTTTTGTTTTCCTCCCCAGTCTCAGATAGGCTGGTTGAGAATGTAGTTTATTTTGTTTGTCGTTTTGGCCTTGGTTTACCCCGAAAGGAATCATCACTTTCTTTTTTTGTCATTTCATTTTCTCGTTGTTGGTTGTTTTTCAGGCTGCTGAAAATAAATTTACGGTTTTTGTGTTGAACTGTCTTTCACAGTCTCATTTTATGTTACACCTCTGTTCCCCTAGCCTGGGTTGTAACATCTTGGCTTGAACGGTTAGTCGGGAACATGCTGGAATTTTTTTGGTGCCATTATGGCTGCTGTGGGGTTTCCCTGCATCCATCGGCGTGTTTCACTGTGGTGCGATCTCGCTTCCTCTTCTTCCTCCTTCAATTAGGCCTGACAGCAATGCCTCACATCATCCGGAGGGATCCCCCTGTCTGGTCGACGCCCCTGGCCGCCCACCTTGTATATGCGATAATGTCAGGGTGGCTGAGATTTCACTCGAGCAGTCCGCCTCGGTGCCTCTCGATATATGCCGACTCGTGTGACAGTTAACTCACTTGTTAACATTGGCCTTTTCAGCGCGTGGGTGTGTGTATGACTCATGTAGATGTGTTAACTCATCGCAGATACTTGCTGTAGTAGGTTTTGGGATCAGGCTTATTATTTTATTGTTTTAAGATACCAAAACCTGTTCACATCACATGTAAGGTTGTTTTTTCTTCCTCTCTATTAGATTAATGAGTGGCTGCAGGTGTTTCAGTTTAACAGGTGAGGTCTCCATTCCAATATGTTGAAATTATCGAGAGGATTTTGTGAAATGCGTAAAAGAAAGAAAATTGATGCCCGTTTTCATTACTGTTTTGCCATCATTGGGAAACGGAGAATTCGTTGTGAGACTACGTCATAAGCAGTGTTTTGCGTAAGTTACTTCAAAGCTATTTGTTATGTCACAATATTACTCATGCCACACTTGTGAATGTTAAATTATGTTTCACAAATGTAAAGTAATGAGTCTGTGTCCATCTGGAGAATGTGCTGATAACTTCAATAGATACTTAATTAGTGATCAATAACATTTCTGTATTTGTAGTTGTCAGAAACACATCAGAAATCAATTAGGAATCTATCTAACAGTGTTTAAAGCTGTAAAGTTACTTAGAATAACATATAGCATCCATTCAGTAGTATTTACTGTAGTTTACAATTGATGATTAGCCAAAACCCAACAGCTGATCATGGGTAATTTACTAGGAAACTTGTTGGCACTGGGAAGAACATTAGCTACAGTTTATCAGTGTTAACAGCTACAAAACCAGGGTAAAAAGGAGTAGAAAAAGATTCACAAAACTTGTTTTCATAGACAAAATCAGATGAGAAAATGTGGATGCAAATGCAGACTAACTACAGACAGGCAGGTTTATTTTGTTTCAGGTGTTAAGTTGTAGTGTATCAGGGACTCTGAATTGTTTTATTTGGGCACCACCTACAGACCTTCCCTTTTTTTCCCCCCCATTGCTCTTTCACCCTCCTTTGTGGGTAATTCTGTGTTCCCATTGTCAAACCGACCAGGTCGTATTCCTTATTTCTGTCCCGAAACAATAAATTATCACACATCGGCCTGACTACATCAGCTATTCCTTGCTTCCCTTACCTGATCCCTAGACACCACTTGGGTGGTAACAACTGCTCACACCAACAACTCTCCCAACATTTACAAGACAAACCTGTGTTTTTTTGGCCCAATTTTACCAAGCCATTTATTCAAGTTGCAAAAGGAAAATTTATGTTTATATTCAATGCATATTTCAGCTAAGATTCAATGCTAAACCAACTAAGTAAACACATTTAGTGCATTGGCATTTCAGGGAGCTCGGCAACAGCGAATAAATAGTATGTACTTATTGTCTGTCCATATATTTTACCATTATTGCTGCAGCTTCTTGCTGATGTGCGACTTAAAACAGTCGTTCGTCATGCATAATTAATTATCTCCCTGCCCTCCACCCTTTAAACACTTCCATCATCTTAGCACACAGGCTTCCGTGAGAATTAGCAGAAAGAGCTAACGCATTTTATTTGATGTTTTCTCCAGGTCTTCTGTACCTTTTAGTCATCAAAAAGGTAAAGCATTTCAAAAGGAGGCTCCGGGAGGCGGACTGTCACTCATGCAGGCAGTTAGCCATCAATAGTAATTTGGCTTTAGAGTAATCGGTGTGGATTAGAATTTGCTAATTGAACTGGCTCTGATGTCGCCTTTACAGTCGAATTCAGGTCAGCTTACAACCTGCCTCACTTCTGGGCTCCAAGGCATCTGTGGCTAATCAATGCCATGACCTCAGAGAAATGAGTCTGTCTTTGCAGCAGTTGGCATGTGCCAGAATGGGGCTTGTATTTCCCCTCTTTGTCTCCGAGGGAAATTGTGTAAATTAAACTTGTAATAGTTTGAAATCAGAAATGTCTGAACGCTTTAATTTAGAAATGCGGCACAGTGTTTACGGCTCGAAACAAAGGAGGTTTGAACATTTCAGATGCAAAATAAAATGAAAGATGATGAGATGTTTTACAGTCAATGTAAATTGGCACAGGATACAAAGGCAATGCTGCCAATTTTTTTTTCCTTTGTACAATATGGTGTGTAGAAGCAAACACTTTATCTCCTTAAATGGTAATATGCACAACATGTTTATAACAGAGTGGTGATCATTTTTCAGTGGAAATTTTAACATTTGCAGCCAGTGTAAAAAATGAAGGTAGACTAGAGGCACTAAAATTAAGAAATAACATGATTTGCAAAGGATGACATGATTTGTGCTGAAGGGATTCAGAGCTTGTGTGTGGAAACACAACAAAAGCACAAGACATATATGAATGCCCCACAATGTGAATGTATGAGTAAAAACCATCACTGACCATTTTACTGTACTTTGAGGCTTCTTTGAGCGAGGCTAAAAGCGTAAAATTTGTCCTGAGGGTGGCACTTGATTAATGGCTAAAGCCTCATTAAAATTTTAAGGCCCCCCCCCCCTCTCCATGAATGTGCAGCAAACTGTCATGCCTATCTGCCTATATCCGTCTGTTAGATTATATCTTGTGTGCAAAGCTGATACTTTTACCCGAGTTCAGTGGAAGAGAAGATTACTGAGGGTTCAAAATAAAAAAAGGCATTCCTTTTTCTGGGGCTGCATGCTCTGTAAATTTCATGGAAACCTGCTCGTTTGAATTTTTGGACTTTTACCTGACACTGGCACCACCATAAAAACACCAAATGGATGTTAACAAAATTTAAAAATGTGGCGAAAAAGCCGAATTCTTTGAAAGACATCTATGAACTTGTGCCTTTTTCTGAAGAGTTACAGTGAGTGATACTATCTGTCGAAATGTTTATCTTTCTTCAGCCGCCACTTACTGTATTTACATCACTTGAGTCACTTAGAAATTTTAATTTAATCAGAAATACACTCTATATTTTGCTAATGTGGTAAATGACTATTCCAGCTGCAATATCTGCCTTTTATTGCAATATCTACATAGGTGTATAGAGGCCCATTCCCAGCAACTATCATTCCAGTGTTCTAATGGTACAATGTGTTTGCTCATTGTGTCAGAAAGCTAATATAGTACAATTATTTTAAGACTCATGGTGGTTAATAAAAGTGTGACTTTTTATAAACACTATATTATCTTGGTGACCCCAAACTTTTGAACAGTAGTGTATATTTGTTACTATGGTTGGATACATTTAGATTTGAGTATTTAGTTTTGTCTGTAACAGAGATTTCGACATGTAAAACATGCCCTCTGAAAAACTTCATAACACTACAGGAATTACACGACTGTACAATCCTAATTGAATACATTTGCAGTGCATCCCGTTCACCTGCTTTACACCTTAACAGGTTTTGCCTCAGCACCTCTACTAATTGTCAGATGAAAAAAATAACTGTCTTATAATTAAAGAACTGCAGAAAGTCAGACTTTTTGATTTAGTTGGTGAAAGGAATCTAAAGGAGACAGATGCCCCAAGAACCCCCCCCCCAGCAAGGTGACATCCTGACTTTTACCTTCCCCCAATAGCCCAGAATGAGGAGGGAGAGGGAGCCTTTCAAAACCTTTCAGCCACAGCCAAGGTTTTGATGTCCTGTGCCAAACACTGCTGCTTTCTAAAGATAGAAGGCTCTTATCAATTAGTGGCTGAAGACACCCCACTCTCAGCACCTTGGTCAGATAATTTGTCCTTGTACTGGGCGATTGGATTCCCACCTCCCTATTTGTCTGCCCCTCCTACTGTCCTTCATGGTTTGGCATAAACACTCGGCTGTTTCTCTGCCTTTACTACTCCACCACTTCGATACAAGAGGTGAACTTCCATTTCATAATTCAGACTGCCTTCTTGGGCTTATTTTTTTTCTAACAGGAGAGTCATTTTTAGGCAAATATGTGGTACATCCTTGTAAAGTGAAATAAGCATGAGTATGAGCGGTTGTTTTCAACATTTCATGATTCTCTTGAATTTGCAAGTCTGCTGTTTTTCCCCTTGTTTTATGATTCTAACCACAACAGCTGAATAAGACAAAAAAAATCCATGCAAATGAAAATGTGACATCTAAATATTTCAGAAGATACAATGGATATACCCCCTTCCTCTGCTGAAGCCTCCATCCATTGAAGAAGCTTTTGCAGTGTTGGGATGACAAATCCTCGGAGAATGAAGTTTTCATGTTCTCTCGCTGCTTTAATAAACATCCGAGCCTGTACCGTTGGATCAGCCGCAACGCTGTTCATCCAAAACCTATCCTCTATCAGGAGTACGAGTTCAATCCGCCGCCCTGAAAGATTTATGGATTCATGCAAGTTTTACGCCACTGGGAGCGCTAATGGCTTTTTAGTGCTGGGGCCCTAAGGAGTCATTGTGCATGAAAACCAGAAAACGCAGAGCAGCACTTAAGCGTACCGCAATGTCAGGTTTCTGTCGAAAAATATGCCGTTGACTCCGGATGCTGGTACCCAACATGAGGTTTCTGAATGAGAAAAGCCAGGGTCCCTTCCAGTCAGCACATACTTTGTCTCGAGTTGCTTGCTATCTCATTCTTAGCACAGAGTTTGGTAACTATTTCTATACAGTATGTTCACATGCCTAAAATATTTATTGAGACACAAAAAATATTATTAGCATGTATGATGTTGGTAAATTTAAACATTGCATTCCCTTCATGATATTTTAGGCTTTGTGTCATATTCCTACCTGCTAATATACATATGCATGATATTTTAAAATTACAAATATATTAAAACACAGTGATTACTCACTCAGCATGTGTTGCATGCTACAAGAGGTTTGAGATGAGAAAGGAGCTAAATGTCTTCCAAAGAAGATGCAAGTCAGACATGCACCACTAGAACCCGGAGCATCCAATAAATCAACCAGTATCTCCTGCCACAAACCTGTCAACCTATTAGGGATAGACAACTGGGAAGACAGAAGGTGTGTATGGTTGAAATGTGGCAGGGGATTTTCAGAGAAAATATCACATAGCAAGTGGATGCTGGAAGGGTTTGACACACATGACAAGGAAATGAAAAGACACAAACAGCCAAGATTCTCGTTTAGGCCGTTACTACCTGAGTGCTGAGTGATGTATACACGCTGAGAGGAAGCATGGACACGGAATAAAAAATGCCACTGTTTCCCGTTAATAATTCAATAGATTGCAATGGCACAAAAATAACAGTCGGAGAAAGCACTGGTGTGGGACTTGACATCACAGAGTATTTGTGTTTTACCATGTTTGAATGATGTTGCCTAAGATTCAGGGTTCCTATACATTTCATATTTCAAAATCTGTCTCTTTTCCAGACGCAAATTTCGAGACTTCTCTGTAGATTTTTCAGTAGTATAAATAATTGCCCTTTTTCCCCTGGTAGCCTGATTAAAAGAGTATATTATTGCCCCCCTGTATTTTCAGGTTTTTTTTTTCAGAACCAAAAAAGGAGTTGTGTCCATGGAAACAATGGTAAACACAGTCATAAAAGTGTGTCTTCCTTATGCAGAAAATGATGTCTATTCTGGTAACTTGAACACTGCATATCTCAGACAAACTCAATAGTTTTTTCTTTTTACATTCGTGATGGTGTGTATCAATGCTCCAGACAAAATGTTTTTAAATTTTTTAACCACCATCTCAGAAATGTCCTTAGAAACTATTTTAACCATATTTAAGTGAATGAAAAAACTGTTATGATCGCCACAGAATCAAAAGATTGGTTCTTCAGAAAGATTCAACACATCACCAGTTAGAGAAAGTGTGAAAATAAAGAAATCTACCCTAAATCTACCCCCGTTGGGTTAGAGTATATATATAAATATTTTCTTTAGCAATTAACCTTAAAGTTTAGAGATGATTCTTGTGGTAATTGTAAACTTTTTTTCATTGTGAACTTTGCAATAATTTCACATTTATGTAGGCTATTATTAACGGTGCCTGCTGTGGTGCTGTTTCTGCTCCTGATTACCCATGTGGTCTGGAAAGATTGCAGCATGCTGAGTAAATGCCTGATATCAGACAGAATCAGTCAACTCGACTTGGTGGAGTGGGCAGTTTCAAAGGTCTGGACCCAGACGGTAAGTGCACTAATTTGAAAACTGTAGACACTAATGTTATTAGTGTCTGTATATTTCTTAGTATTTATTACCATTGTTAATTTGCATAGTTGAGTCAGTAATTCTTGCCTGAGGCAAAAAATGAAGCTGGCAGCTCTCCTTTCTGCTGTGTTCACATTTAAGAGTGTAATTTCCCTCATTAAAGGTGGATTATTTATACTATCCGCTATTAATCAGAATGTAAATTTTTATGCCCCGACCCAACAACCCGACAGGTTAACCACAGTGCCCATGGATATAACTGCAATCTGCATCTGTCCATGAACAATGTATGTTTAATAAGTGCTTAAAGCAAAGAGACCACAGTATTTTGAAATCATTTAAATGTATTCCAACAATATATATATATATATACATATTTATACACACATACATATGCATATACGCATATTCATACATATAGCAGGACTGCATGTATGGCCAAATTTTCTTTCAATCTCATTTGGTCACAGATGTCCGGATTTGTTACAGTTGTAAGGCACTTGAGGCAGAGCTGCTGTGGTGTACAGGGCAGAGGCAGCTTCGCGTAGGAGTAGGAGTGTGTGTTCAGTCACACGCCATGCTTCTTGCTTTGCTTTTGAAGACATCAGGCTCTGGCCCATGCTGCCTCACACATTCAGTAAACATTTTGGCTGCAGTAACTGCCTGCTCCAAACACCATGAAAAAACACTATGCTTATATTATTTAAATTCTTATCTATGGGGGAAATCGTCTGGACACAAAGATATTCTTCAATACTCTTAATAATAAAAGGGTAACAATGAAAATGAAGTAACATGAAAATGTTTCTAAGTCCAGCAATCCCCACATCTTCCTCCTGCTCGTCATCCTGCTACCAACTCTCCCTTCCTGTCCAAGATCTACCATTCATGTCCTTGTATTTGCAAGTGAGGGGATGGGGGAAGCAGCTGGCCTTAATCTTTTTTGAAAGGAGCTGACAGTTGTAGATAGACAGTGAGAATGAGGTCTGTACTTTCAATGGCACAGGGTTCAACATGTCCAGCTGCCACTTTTCTGCTCTTTCTGTGATGGTGCCCATTCCATGACCGGTTGCCCCCATAACCCCACCAAGCAAGATCACCTCCTATATGCCACCTCACTTTGTGTAATCATCCACCGCCCATGGCTTCTCCTGCTACTGCTAATACGTTGCAGCTCTCCCCATCATTCCCACTGGAAGACAGTCTCAGCCTGGAGCTTGTCAGTATGTCTTCCTGAATTCTCAAAATGGTTTGAAAGATGCTCGTAATCCCAGGCAGCCCCTCTATACAACAGATCCAAATCAAGCTTGATTCAACCCAACTCATACCCACAAAGTCTCCTGAAAATCTTGGGTGCCATGATTGCATTGAATTACTCTCAGATGTATGCTGCTTTGAAAAAAAAGTGTCTGCTAAATGAAATGAAACCCTAAGATCCCTAACTAAGCCAATACATTAAAATGGCCACTGACATCACAGATATCCATCCAGCTGTGAAAGATCATCCTGGCCTTCAGTTTGTTCATTTTCTTATTCATGTTTTGGTTTTCAGGCATTGTATCCAGCATCTTTCATTTGCTATGATTATCAGTCCACCCTCACAAAACCTAATAGTAGTCCATGGTAGACTCCTATCCATGGTATCAGGGATGACAGTTTTATGATAGGTCCTTTCCTCCACCCACCCTTCCCAGTCTACCACACCAGCCCCTTCTTATTTATTTATGATGACCACATAACTCAGCTTCAACACATCTATCTACACTGATGGAGCACCCTCCATCAGATTCAGTGGCTATTGCAGAGGTAGCTGGTGTGCTTTTGCTCGGCCACCAGAAGGTTCCTCCCTCTCTCTTTCCTCCACCCTCTATGAACTGTACCCCATCATCATTGCAGCACTTCTTGGGGGCACAAGTGGTTTAGAAGTGTCATCCTCATCTATACAATCACCACACCATTGACATCATAAATAAAGGTCACTCACAATCACTCAACATCGTGAAGTTCATCCCTTGATTGACCTTAATTTCAGCCCAACACCAATTCATCCTCCTGTGCCTCCCACATCCCAGGCTATCGAACTCCATCGCTGAGTCCCTCTCTGGTTTCTCATTTCAGATATTCAAACCCTTGGCAGCACACTCAGATCTTCATCTAATGCCTTTCCAACAAGATGGTGCAGTTTCAAAACTTTCATGCATCACACGACCTCAAATTCCCCTCCATTGACATTATTACCATAAACAGCTTCTCAGTTCTCAAAATCAGATCCACCATCCATTTGTAACAGAGTAGAGTCATCCTCCTTATTAAACTGCTTTGAGAAGCTCCAGCCCCCTCCTTTTCTCACTCCCACACCCACATGTTAATCAAAGGCCTATGAGAAGCAGAACCTCAGCTGGCACTGAAACACTTACCCCTGACAGCTGACCTCCTCAACCATTGTTTCTTAACCCTCCACACAGAATTCCTAATCAAATTCACCACCTCCTATTATGACACCTTCAGATTCAACCTTAAACAAAGCAAAACTGAGCATCTTGGCATATCTCACCCTGTATTCTTATTTTTTAAAACCTAAATCCACCAGAGACTACCACCATCTCCGCCAAGTTCTTACTGCATTCAGATAAGGATTCCCACACCATTCCATTCAAATCCTTGGTCTTCTTAGCTTATTTCAGCTACATTCACAGCCACCCCAGTGACATACCAAGAACCCATTTCCACAACCTTGACAGTTTACATTTGAATGTCATCGCTTGACATAAATTTCATATCTCACAAATACAGTTTTATGTTGTGATATTGCTGTGGGTAAGGCCTTAGCACACAATAAACACTTGATCTTTGGTGCACCAGCCACGTCACAATTCCATTTCGACCCTTTTCATTCCTTCCTTCAACCCCAACATTTCAATTTTACAAGACCCAGATCCCAACCTTCCTGAAGCCTCTCCACAATCGAAATGTTTTACTGTATAATTGTTGTAGAACTTGTTAGAGAACGTCATTTGTATGTCAGCACATCCTAATTTTACTTTTACTTTTACTTTTTACTAAACCTATCAAACTAAGATAAATGTTCTCCCCTCTTTGTTTTCACTAATATCAGGGTTGTATCGCTCTGATCAGGTTTAGATAATTGGCGGCCAATTAGGTTGGCATCAAGTAGTGTTTTTGCAAAAATCCTTTCGGTTTCTTGCTGAAGCACCACTCTTTTTTTTTCCTGCAACCTATGCAGTCCTTCCATCTACAAACCTTATTCAATTGTATAGTGTAGACCCTGCCTGGCTCAGTGTGAATACAGTCTTACTCCTTCCACCACAGTCTCCCCTTGCTCTTTACATTACTGTAGGCAACTGAAAGGTACTGCACAGATAGCTATCAGAACTAGGTGGATGAGAAAATTACCTAGATGATCTGGAGGGAGGACCTAATAGCATGGATTAATTGAGCAATAAAATTAGTATACTGATGACCAAAATAATAAAAAAAAAAACATCCCTATCACAATTTTGAGCCATCAACATCTGACTTGTAGACTGTAAAGAACTATTCATGCAATTCTATTTGAGTGTCTTCACTGGCCCTGTGAAACACTACTAACAGTCATGCATCAAGAAGAATGAAATGTACAGTTGGTACTATTAGTAGAGCAAGTACTGCAGCGATTTAGGGATCAGTCTGATGGAAAAGTATTGGGAGATGAAGTCCAGGTTGGAAGTGGATGGGGTTGTGCGTTTATTGTAGGCTTCACATCTTGTTTAGTGAAAGAGGCAGCTCCAGAATGTAAAATGAAACATTTAAAAAGAAAAGCATTCGCAAAGTTGTTAATTGGTAACAAAATTCGTTTTGCTTAATTTTGTACATTTAAGATAGAATTAATGGTTATCATTTAAGGTCTTATTGGAACTGAATTTTTCCAATCATAGGCTTTCTTTTCCTCCATATATTTAAGAGAGCTTTACTTTGCAGTAGAAAATAAGGTTATCCTGTGGTGCAGCCTCATGCTCTGATTATAATGAATTATTCCCAACAAGTGCACATTAGAGTCCTACATATAGTGCAAGTACCCTAATGTTGTTTTGTTTCCTTTAACTGTGAAGCTTTTTATGTGAGTGATAGGAATTCTAATTCAGCTCACATGATCATATCTGATATGTATTTTATTTTATAATAAACTACTTTTAGGAGGAGTTAGAGTGATTATTAATCAGTCTAGGTTGTGCCCTACCAACATTAGAGGTATGTAAAACTAAATACAGTGTTGTATTTGTTCTGAGCAGTTTTTCTGTTTATTTCACCTTGGTCTCAATTGAGATATTTTAGTACTGCTTTATGGTCACAGAAATGTACAGTTTGGAACTGAGCTGTTTAAACTGTTCTGTGATCCCCTATGGAGTGGATTGATAAATCACTTCCTGCTCTTGCCATGTGAAAACTTTGACTTAATTCTGAAAACTGCAAACATCACACTACTCTGTACATTGTGCTTTTCAACTATACTAAAATCTTTTACTGTACACTTGTGCATAACCGAGGTCCCATGTGACACACAAGGCTTTGGGAAAGCAGATGGTGATCAGTTAAGTTTTACTCGAAAACAGGAGCAGCTTCATTATAACTCTTGCAGGAGTATCATTATAACTTAGGCATGTTCTTTTGAGGAAAAAAAAAACACTTTGAAACTTTTTTTGGTTTGTTTTTCCTCTAAAATCAGTTGCCTTACTCGTGATGTATCAGTGGTGTGAAAAATGCTGCCAAATCATGGAAAAATAGAACTGAACATACTGCTGTCAGAGCATAACCTCACCATCATTCTCACAGCAAGGTGAGTAGGAACAAATACAAGGCAAGTCAACAATAAAGATTGTGTGTTTTGTTCAATTGACGAGGTATGAGGCAACTTCAGTATCAAAGCTGATGTATTTGAAAATATTAATGTTCATGTGAAAACCAGATTTAAAAACACAGACTGACACTAGAAATAACACGAGTGATTATGCAAGCTCATTAAAGGTTCACGGTTTAAATTAATAAGACTGAGCAAATAGATTCTAAAAAAAATTGGATTCTTAGCTCATTATGAAAAATTGTCATAAAAGCTTAAGCTAAAACCATGTAGCAATATTATTATAAAGGATACATTACATTAGGATGAATTAATATTTACAACTGTTGTGTTTCCATCACCTCAATGAAGTAAAAATATAAGTTAATCAATGTTATATTTAAATGTTGTAAATGCTTGACATACTGTCTCTACTTTGATGAATGTACACAAATAGTAGGGAATAAACATAAACAACATGTAAGGACAGAGATAAATAGGTAATACATGACATACAATAGAATGAAAAGGGAAATTAAATTATTTTTTTTTTAAATAAATTACTAAGAGACCAACCGAATTAATGAAATTTGATAGTTCTAAATAAAGCCAATGAAAAAATGTATTTATGTACGCACTTCATGAGAGTGAATGCAACACTGGATGAGCTCAGACAAGCTGAGGCCACAGAGTAAGCACACAGCAGGAGCACATTCAATCTACACCGTTTTGTTAATATTTCTGGTTGTCAACAGGCTTAGAGATGTGTTTCAGGTGGTCAGAGGTTACCCAACGAGCAGCGACATGTATAAAACCCTGTGTTAATTAAAACAAAGGCAGTACAATTGCATTATGACATTCATTGGCAGGCTGTAGAGTTCTATGCTGGAGCTCTAAAGAAAAAAGTCCTTGGAAAAGTCTTGAAGACTGTAGTCTTTACAGGGAGGAAGCCACTTCAAATTACTATGAAACAATGAGTCATGAGTGCGTAAAGTGCAAAACAATTGTACAAAAGCAATGGTACAAATTTAAAAACAGCAGACTACAAAATAACAGATATTCAAATAGGTGACAGTGTGTGATGCCTAAACTGGCACTTGGCTTGTGGCTTCATTTGTCTTTGCAGTCCTTAGTTGAGTTTATTTCAGCTCTTGGCAAAAGTGAAAAGACAACACACAAAACACAATGAATAAGCTATAGTGGCTGAACAGAAGAAGCAGCTCAGACAAAGAGCTGTGGAACATTTTATAGGCCAGTAGTGTAGGTGGGTTTTGATAGAAAAGGGAATCCTTGAAAAACTGGTCTTCAACTTAAAGTGTGCATCAATCTCTCTGTGTCGCTAGAAGAGAGAAATGGCCTCACTTTGGAGGTTCTCTTTAAATAATAAAAGGCTGAACAATGAGCCTTGAAATTAAAATCAGAATCAAAATAACTCCAAGATTTCCTGCTTCTTTGCTTGGGTTGAAGGGGTTTAGTCTGGAGGCACATCCGTCAGCATTCTAGGATAGCGCAATTGGCTCAGCTATGGTTTTTAGGGTCATTGGGGGCAGTCCTCACTGAGAAGTCATAGGCGTGTTGTTACACCAGACGTCAGGGAGACAACAGAAACCGAGCCTAGTTGACAAGGAGGTGGTTCACTCCTCGTGCTTTGAATTCATTTACTCAACTTGCAGCCCCTAGTGATTTAGTATAGGGGGTATCGCCTTTTCCAATGATTGACACCCCTGCCTGTAAATGATCAGACAACAGGTGATTCCCTGTGGAGAACCAACCTTCATAATTAATCATTAATATCTGAGCAGTCTAAGAATCGCCATTTTGCACTGCATCAAAATCCGTGGCTGCTGTAGATGTTGAAGACGGCTAGTAGAAGCAGAGGACACTGAATGCAAATAAATGAGCTCAGTCATATGGTTTAGTTTCTGTGTTTGAGGTGTTCTGGCAGGCTAAAGGTTGACCCAGACCAAAATCATTGTTAATATTACTAGCTTCATAATGACTGTGACAATATATAAAGTACAGTCAACTGGCCCAGAGACACAGCGACATAGCGCTGAGTATCATCAACATAGCGGTGGAAAGTAATGCTGTGCCTCCTGATGAAACTGCCTGTATGTACAAATTAAAAAGTAACAGTCCCAAAATTGATACCTGCTGTACTCCATAGGTAGCCTCAGAGTTTCTATGAAGAGATGAGGTAAAACAGTTCAAAACAATTGTTAGACAGGGCAACATGCTCACTTAATTTATCTAAAATATTCAAAGATAGTATTCATTGATGGAAAATGCTCCTCGAGTTTCCACACATCTCTTAAAACAGGAAAGTTTATTAAGGAGCAGTGAGTTGTTCCAAAAACATTTGAGTTATTTGTCCCCCCACCTCTATTCAACTCCGTTTTCTGCACACCACTTTATCACTTTATGTGCTTCACTAACTCTCCTGGAAATCTTTGTGTTTCCTCTTTTTTTTTAAAGTAGATTTGTGGGCTACAGGTTGGACTACAGTTACCAGCATTATAATTATAAACTGTTGGTTACGACTTAAATTGCTGCACACTTGAACACACACAGAAAACGAGAGAGAGAGACCAAATAATTGGAGAGTGGTACCCATGGTAAAAACACTGCATGGATGGAGTGAGTTTAGGGATGCTGTGGCTTGTCTTCTTGTCTAAATGCTACCACATGATGAGGGGCTGCACCCTCCTTATTTGCTGAGTGGGAAAAGCCTGGATCAGGCATCTGTGTTTTTTTCCAACCTTGCATTTGTACTCTCAATGGGGGAAATCACCCGCTATGGATTCCTCAGGCCCCCACCGAGTCAGATAATTGGTCAAATGTTAATGTAGCTAGCTCAAATTCTGAATGTAGAGTAAATGTATCTTATGATACCACACTGTGCCAATATTTTACAAGCAAAAACCCTGCATTCAAAACCTTACTTGTATATGCAACTACTGACAAAATGTGGCCTACATAGAAGTATCAAAAGTAAAATTGTGCCCTGCAAAACTCATTGTGCAGTTTGGCAAAGAGACAAATACTTAATGGACAAATACACTATACTTCGTATGCCCAAACTGCGGCACACAGCAGGACGACATGGTGTGAAAAAGAAATAGTGACAAATAGAAAAACAAATATAAGACTCATTTTTTTTCCCCCATTTTATTTCCCTTGCTTATTAGATTTTAATTTTTCTTTGGTTTCTAAAAGCAGAGAAATAAAAACCAACTTTCAATGTTTGCTGTAAACAGAAAAACAAATATTGATCTGTTATTTCATTTGGAAGATTGTATGGAATAATTGAACAGACTGAAGTCACATGGACACCCCCCCCCCCCCCCCCCCGGACCTTCTTTCTTCTCCGGTTCCCCTCCTGCAACCATTATCTCATTTTTTAAAATGAATATGAAATTTTAGATTAAAATCATGCCTCCAGCTGTTCTTGAACTTGTAAAAGAATTTGCTTGTGTCAAAACTCCGGTAGTTGAGGCCTATTGTTGCCAGCAGGTTTATTTAGCGACATTTTTGTCCTTCACTCACCTGTTGGGTTGGGGTTGGGTTTTTAATTCATCAATGTGCAATCAGTAACCGAGCATCACACAAAGGGAGGTAAGACTATATGCATGAGCATGGAGTATTGACATAACAAGGCACAATTCATATCAAATGATCACTGAACAACCTGAGCCATACAGGACAGACTCACATTCACCACTGTTTTATTGTTGTTTCTAAACAATTAAATCACAAACTGTGCACCATTAATTCACCATTTACCATTAATGTTCCCCTGTAACAGCCATGCTGCTCTAATCCTTCTGTTCCAAACTAAATGGACCATCTGTGGAAACACTAATTCCCACTTTACTGCCAAAGACACTGACACTCACCTGCATGGACATTAGCCAACATTAGATATGAGAAATGCGTCTTTGTTTTTTAAACAAAACAATGTCGACGTGGTAGCTTCACATCCACCGCTGAACCGGAGGCTTTAACTTGCCATTACTTCTTATGCCTTTCATTTTCCCCACTTTTTCACTTTCACTTTCAATAACAGGTAGATGTAATCACATCCGAGAAATTAAAGACTTTTTATTGGGCCTGTCCGCATCCCACGAGAGAGGGAGGAAGTCTTCACAATCCACTAGTGTATTGTTGTTTTCTTAACTATCATCAATTTTTTTTGTTAATTTTGTTCATATATTCATAAAGCACTTTTTAATAGCCAGGTTTTTTCATTACAGTCAGTTTACTTTTTTCCCCTTCACATTAGCAGAGTTCTGCAACTTTTGCACTTTTTTATTGTTCTTCTGTCATATCTTCATAAGTTAGTTTATATGTCCTTGCTAGGAAAAAACTATGCACTATTATTAATTATTATTGGTTTATTGGGAAACATTAAGCTTTTGACATCATACCATAGCCTACAACTTCACATTATATGTGATCTCTTTCATGCATTAATTTGGTATATTATGCAGGTTGTGAGCATATATTGCTCTTCAAAACATTACATGGATCTTCCTGCATTAAAATCAAAATACTTACTTCCATGCCATTGGACAGGCCGATGGGAGTCCAAGATCAGTTTTATAGGTAGAGCTGGTTCTATCTTGTTCAAGAACAGTTCAATGGTGCAATGCTTGCTGACATGTTCTGGTTGAAGGATGTTCTAACAGCACACTTTACAACCCTACTTCTTGACATCCTGTAAATTCTAGTCTTACACAGCTGAAGCAGGACACCCATAGGAACTAATAGATTGCTTTATTGAATACTCAAACTCATTCTTCGATTAAGAAAAAAATTCGAAATAGAGGTTACATGAATATTATCTGATCGGGATATTAACCTATTAAAACTTTTCATCTTAATGCAAAGTTAAAACTCGATTTTCCCCACATTCATGTGACATAGTAGTATGACATAAACATAAATTAATCGTCTCACCACTCTCGTCACATATAATTTAAGCATGTGTAATGTAATCAGTTGCGTCAAAGAAGGTATCAGTAGTTTTAGGTAGTAGGAGTGGAACATGTACAGTATAAAAACTCCTTCTATTAGCCGAACGCTGCCTCTGTAGCATCTCTGAATACTGATGTAATGTATTCCACACCTTCCCCTTGAGTTCTGCCACATCAGCTGCTGAGCGCTTCTTTGATGTTTCTGTTGTAAAAGCAGTACATTCTCAGGACCCCTTTGATTGTGTGAAATGTGCTGTGTGTTCGCTATTATACATCTGTTAGCAATTTTAGTCTTTTAGATGAAGGTTGGGTTACTACGATTGACCCGCGGTCTCTCTCCGCTTTGTTTGGCTGTCTTTGAGCTTCTTTTTTAACTTTGAAATTTCAACTGATGAGCAAAAGTCTGGATTTTTCACTGATACATTTTTTTGGGAAAAACAGAAGGTCACCGTTGCCATCAATTTGTAACCCAAGTCAC
Organism: Lepturacanthus savala; assembly: GCA_030544235.1. Taxonomy (NCBI): domain Eukaryota; kingdom Metazoa; phylum Chordata; class Actinopteri; order Scombriformes; family Trichiuridae; genus Lepturacanthus; species Lepturacanthus savala. The sequence goes on along the minus strand of CM060462.1, from coordinate 20,295,318 downwards.
TACTGTATCACGGCGGTTTGACAGGATGACATTCTGTCTTGCTTTGATAAAACAAGTATGACGCAGGTTGTCAGGACACTGTACAGTCAGCACACCACGCTTTGAAAATAAAAAAAAAAAATTTATTAAAAAATAAAACATTATAGGTTCCACTTGGATACACTGTACCATCTAGCATTCCGTTATAAACACAATACTTTTATTTTGATCTGGGTTTTCATGAGTTGAAATGAAAGATCTAAGAGTGTTTCTAGGTGCACAAAAGGCTTATTTCTCTCAAATTATGTTTACAAATTTCAAATATGTATTAGTAGGCAGTACATATATCCTTATGATTCGGTTATCGTGTTCAAATCCTTCTGTTACGCTTCCCTGAGTTTTTTTTTAACGCTTTTTTAGGAGTTAGGAGTTTAAGGACAGGTGATGTTGTATTGCTCTACCTACTTTAAAGACCCCTGAGTTTTGAGATTTTGGACTATACAAATAAACTTGAATTGATTTCTTCTTTGCCAAGATAATCCGTCCACCTGACAGGTGTGGCATATCAAGATGCTGCTTAAGCAGCATGATTATTGCACAGGTGTGCCTTGGGCTGATAATAAAAGGCTGCTGTAAAAATGTGCAGTTTTATCACACAAAGCCGTACCACAGATGTAGCAAGTTTTGAGGGAGCATGCAATGTGGAAAGTTCACCAGAGCTGTTGCCCATAAATTGAATGTTCATTTCTCTACCATAAGCCATCTCCAACATCATTTCTGAGAGTTGGTAATGCAACCAGCTACATAACGGCAGAGCACAAGAGACCACACCAGCCCAGGACCTCCAGATGCGGCTTCTACACTCCAAGATGGTCTGATACCAGTCACCTGGACATCTGATGCAACAGTTGATTTTGCAAAACTGATGAATTTCTGTCAGAAACCATCTACAGGTAGCTCATATGTATGCTCATCGCCCTCATCCGGGTCTTGACCTGTACTGGCTGGTGGGATTTTGGCATGGGCAGCCATAAGCTACAGGCAACATTACACAGTAATTTGAATCCAGAGATACATAATGAGATTCATTCATCCGGCGCCATCACCTCATGTTGCAGCATGATAATGCACGGACCTATGTTGCAAGGATCTGTACACAATTACTGGGAGCTAAAAACATAGCAGATCATGCATGACCTGCATACTCCAACATGTCACCTAGTGAGCTTGTTTGGGAAGCTTTGGATTGGCCTGTACAGCATGTTCCAATTCCTGCCAATGTCCAGCAACTTGGCACAGTCATCAAAGAGGAGTGGACCACCAATCCATAGGCAGCAGTCAACAACCTGATCAACTATGTGAAGGTGATGTGTCTCACTGTGTGACACAAATGGTGGTCACACCAATATAGTGACTGGTTTTCTGCCAGTTGGGCAATGGATCACACATCAGTGTCTCTGTTGCTAACTTAACAGCATTTAACAGCACAGGCAGCATTACTGTATCTGGTCAACTCTATATAGATGCTACTGATAGAAATAGGCTCACTGGGTCATCACAAATAAGGGACATAACATCAGTACACATATTCATCCTACTTACATTTTTCAAAGTCTGTTTAAAAAATATATAACAATGCAAAAAAAAAGCAAACCTTTGTTTCCTGAATTCATTAAAATATGTAAAACTTGTCCAAACTATCATGTTGCATTGTTAAGGTGCCAAAATTTATCACAAGGAGTATAAATCTGGAAAGGATTGCAGACAAAAAGCTAGTTGGTACATTTCCACAAACCTATTCTTGTGAAAAACTGATGTCAGCCTCTTTTTTGTATTTTTTGTGTTTTTTGTGTGGTTTACACAGCTTCGTTAAGCGCATGTTTGTGGGTCGCTCTAATTAGTTGCTTGTCCCACAAGCTATCTCTCTGATGTGGTAATGTGTGTTATGGATCAAAGTTCATTATTCTTGGTTTGTGTTTAGATGGAAAGTATAATTGCAATTTTCTGTATTTGTTTGGTGGTATGGATTTAGCAGGCTTTTTTTTTTCCTTCTAAAGATATATGGCCTCCAAGGTGCTTTGTGTTATTAAATTGACACGCACGAGCACAGTGGGAACCGTAACACTGATGGAGGCAAGTTATTTAATTCCATTATAAGTAATACAGAAATCTGGGGGAAGCTACATGTACATCATCTCTTCTTCAGCCTCCTGCCTAAAGAATAGGAGTTAGACAACCACCAGAGGAGAACATCCTCAGCTGTCGTTGTGCATAAGCAGCACATTACTGAAACTTTTAACAGACTCTGCCTGCAGCCAAAGTGATGACCTCCCCTGCTGTGCAAGTATCACCAGCACATCTGCCACCTTTGCCGCGACGACAAAAGCCCGTTTGATCAGCAACAGTGGTCGGAAAGACCGAACAAACTCAGGGAAAGACACAACATCCGTGCGTTGGGACCAGCTACAGAGTGGAGTGAAATCCACTCCAACCCCATCAAACTCAACGACCCGCCTCGTCCAATTTAGCCACGACCTGTTGCGTCCATCACCGAGACACTTCAGCCCACAACGATAAAAGGTGTAGCATGCAGAAAATGATTTTAGGATTTCATGCAGGCAATTTGAAGCCAAAAAAAAAAAAAATTCATTACATTTTCATCTTTTGGTCAGGAAAAGGTTAGTTGTCTTTCCTGATTCATATTTGTGCGATCAGTATTCTAGCTTCATTAATCTTCTGTCGCTGGTGACAACAGTTCTAATTTGTTCATTATTGAGTCCTAACAATGTTTATTTAATTAGATTTTTTCCTCATTTACCACCATGTTTTAGTACCACACCTTGATACACTGAGAAGCAGAGATTCAAATATTAATTCTGTTTTTCTGTGTGGAAGAAAAAGCTTGTATACGCTGCTGTTCAAAGGAAGGCAAGGTGATCGTAAGAAAAGGCCCAGCAGTAAAAGCTTCACATAGATCAGGGGAAATGCCAGGAAGATAAAATTAAATAAGTATGGAAATCAATAAAAATGCTCTTTGGCTTGACAGTTTTCAATGATGGTAACTAGGACTCAGGATGTACCAGACAGCATTTTGTTTTGGCCCTGGGTTTGATTGACAGATAATGGCCCCACAGTTGTTGTTTTTCTTATCTCAGCACACAGTGTGTAACGGACACCCATCTCACCAGTTTGTGGCATTGGGGAATAATTAAAGGGGGGCGCCTGAGGTAAGGCCTGGCAGAGAGAGTTCGTTAGTGATGAGGGAGGAGCGTGGAGGAGCGAGGCCTGGGTGGGTAGATAGCCTCACGGTGCACAACAAGAAAAAAAAATAAAGGAAGAGAATTCTTGCTTTAGCTGAGGTCAGTGCAGACTAAACACTTTCCTTTAGCAGAAACTCTTTTTTTTCCCACCTCCAATCAACTGCCTTCAGAAATATCTGTGGCTGTTACAAGGTGGAAAAAATAAAGGCGCATTGTGATGCTCCTGGGACACCTGCGTCTGTTTGGTATTTAACTCATTTGTATGGAGGTTTATGTAAAAAGTTCCGCAAGGGGTTGCATGCATGCACGCAATCATGCCTCTTGCTGTTATTTAAATCAACAAACCCAGCAGGGATTGTTGCGGATGCAGATTTGCTTGAAAAAATAAATGCACTTGACTTAATCATGTAAATAAAGCAAGGAATTTGAATGATGAGGGAAATTCAAATTAATTTTCAGTCAAATTAAAAGAAAAAATAAAAGTAAAAATATATTGTTGATGGCAAGAGGTTTACAACAACAACAACAACAAAAAACAATATGCAATATTCCTATACAAATCATTCACAGTAAATCGACGACGTAGCCTTGCAGCATTTAGAGAGCATGAGAGAGATGAGAAAGAAAATGTCACAGACAAAATGGTAGAAGTGCTAATGGATCCATGAGGAGCCATATACACTAATTCCAGTTTTTCAGCTGCTTTTCTTTATGTTAAAAAATAGTAATACATTTTTATATATAATATTTTTTTTCTTTAATTTATTTGTTTTATATATTCATGTCTGTTTCCTGGTTTTGAAAAAATATGGCAATCTGCATTAATCTCTTCATCTATATAAACATTTATATATATATATATATATATATATATATATATATGTGTGTGTGTGTGTGCGCCTATTATATTTTTATCTATAGCATGAGCACACGACACAGCTTATTCGAATTAGGCCACTGAGGGTGTCATTGTTTTTAAAATGCAGAAAGGAAATATGACCAGTGGAACTAAGGCATAGCAGAGGAAAAGATGTGAGAGCATTAGGGAGAGAACCATAACAATTAACCCACCCATTGTATTGTTTTGGGTGGGATTGTCAATATACTCACATGTTGAGTGAATTCCCTCAGTAAGCCACAATATGGCTATAGGAAAACAATCAGCAGTATGTGTGGGAATGTATATTGTTAAAAATGGTGAAAGGCAGAGTTTTCTTTTATTTTTAGCATTAAAATGCTTTCTCCACTGACTTTGCCTGTTCATCCACCCCGTCTTTAATGTGTATACACCTATAAAGTATATCAGTTGGTATATTACATTGGCATTAAGTTCCACAATGTAAGATAAATCCTGATGTAGTTTCCCTGATGTATTGTGATGGTACCTGTTAAAGTGTTTGGATGAGAAGAGATGGGAGAAGAAAAAAAGAAGAGTTTAATGGAATAACATATTTCAAGTCTGTTACATACATGCTGCTGTCACTGCACCGCATTAATTCAAGAAATTATGAGTTTAAAAGTTCAGAAGTGCAGGTAAGACGATTCTGGTAAAGGAGGTTTTAAAGAATGGCTGAACTGAAAGAGGTGAAGACAGAGGTCACCACCCAAGCAGCTTGCAACACACACTAGGATCTTCTATAGTTTAGTCTCCTTACAAGTACAGCTCCCAAACTATATCCAAGGAAACACTTTGAATTGTATCCACACACAAAGACAAGCCTGCTTTATTGAACACCAAACATGATTTATAGATCACCAGCAGCACATTCAACGTAAACTGAAAACACAGGAGTCTGAGTTTGTCAAAACAGTTGTGCAAAGGTAGATATAATACTGTACACAGTTCAGAACAGTACAGTTTGGGAGCACTGGGTCTAAAAGTAAATCTGGTGCACAATAAAACAGACTGGAAAAAGTATATGCCAGTGGGAACAATCAAAAACGTGTTAAAAAGTGGAAGCTTGCACAACTCTGAAAAATTTTACACTAGATCGGGCGCACAGTCAGCAAAACTCAAACATAAAGAGGAAACCTGCGCTCGCCACTCAAATATGGAATGAATTTCGACAAGCCTGTAATGAATTTTATTCCACTTTTGATAAATAAGTGTTTGTTTCCCGTTTGTTTTTAACAGTCAAAATGTTAAAAAGCACACAAACCCAGTATGATCAAGCACCCTCAAATGAAACATAGAATGAGTCACACCAGGCTTTCAAAGTACTCTAATGTGAAACCCATCTGTGTCATTAGCGGCTTCCCTCTGCATCTGATGCTGACGCACAAGGCATCTTTCAGTATCTATGAGACACACTGGGTGTCATTATAAGATGCATTTTCCAACCATTACAAATCACTGTTAATTATGTATGTTATAATTTCCTATTTTATGATGTGTCTATGTAGCCAGATGGAAGTTGGGCTGCAATATTGGGGCCAGGACAATGGGGGAGCTGTGGAATTTTCTGCTGAAAAAAAAATGGGTTCATGGGGTCAGGAAGAGGCTATCAAAGCTAGGCCTGTTAAAGGCCCCGCCTTTGGTCTCCTTTGTGTCAGCAGTGTGTAAAGTGGTTGGTGTGCAGCTTGGTTCTTTTGTTCCCTTGATTTAAGTAACTTAGCTTTCCTTTCTTTGATTTTGTTTGGATTTTGTTTTGTCTAGCAATTGCTTTAATATCAGTTACATTCATCATTAAGTGCCGGCATTGAGTTAGAACAGGCTCAAGTGCTGGCCTCTTTTTATACTTCATTTGTGTGTTTCATTGTGCTTATTTTTCGTTAGTTCTGTCTGTTTGTTTGTCTATGCCAGGGCAGCCGACCTGTACTGAGACTCTGCACGCCTTCTACCTTCCTCAAGCGGCTCAGCCTGTGGTCCAGTTTGTAGTCCCGGCTTCATGGTGGTTTGTGTGGCCTTGTCTTTTAAAGTAGTGTTAAAATTAATAAAGGAATTAATACACTTAACCTCTTAATGTTAATATTATTGTTAATGCTAATTGTACTGAATTTACCAGTGACTGGGGACTGCAGGCTGTAGCCACTGTGTGCACACCTACTACAGGGCCTCTGTGTGATGTGTGAATTGTGGGTAGTCATTAGTAGTTGAGTGCCATGTGGTGTTTGCTGTGATCTCTTTGGTGTACTTAAAGTATGGATGCATGTTGCACTTTGTAGTGGTTTGGCCCTCTTCATTTTGGAGATTATTTATGCTGTGACTAATGTGCTGTGTATCCATTTTATTTAAGGTCCCAGTGGTGGGTGGCAACCTCTGACTCCTCCCTTCTCCCATGAGCTTGGTTTAAATAAAGTGTATACATTTTGATACTGGACTCTTCATTGTCTCACGTTGGTTGACAGAACCTGGTTACATCTACACCATGGTGAAGGTCTAGTTAGGTTTTATAATTCACTTGAAAACATACACTCGATGCATTTAGAGACACTAGAGATTTATATTTACTAGTGCAGTGCCTGTAGGAAGTATATATTCCTATAAAAAAGCTTAAAGTCGAAGCTTAAGTAGATTTTTTTCATGTTTGGCCAAATGAGGGTGTATTGGACTGTTACAAAGCCTTACTAGACAAATTGTACATTGGGTAAAACATGGATATACAATGGAATAAGGAGAGAAATGAGAGTACAGTCCAAACGAATTCTGTTCTGTTAGGTGAGAATGCTGGGATTTCCTGAGGTTCTGTGAACGTGTCATGGAGTAAGATGGCTACAGCACACAGTAGCCTGTGTTAGCGAGGAATAAAGTAGCATCTAAACTGTATAACATTTTAGCATGTGGTTTTGAGAGACATTACATTACTTTTGTTACATTGGGACAACGCCACTTTGAATTGCAGCAAAAGCACTAGGAAGCAACATGAGTGCTGTGATACGGAGCTCTAGCCTTTAACGAAAGCAAAAGGGATATAAACCTTGTGCCTTGCGCAAGCCATATTTGAAAGGGGTTGATCTCACAGAGTTATGAGGCACAGGTACACAGCCACTCCTTGCTTTTATAGACAGGATATGTTGGATACTACCCGCAATTGCTGTATTACTAAGGCTAAAATTGTGTCTTTGCTTTTTTTTTGCAATAGTTTTCTTCAATTTGGTTGGTTTCAACAGAGCAACCCTCACTTATTTGCTCAGAGGGTCTCAAAGCTGTTGCCAGTCTGCCAATGTGAAACCATTGGCAACAATGCCAAACTGTGATTTCCACCAACTGAAGGATATAACCAGACAATACTGACCACTGGACCAGATTATTACAATGCAATTATGCTTTTGAGTCTCGTAGGAGTCGTTACTCCCTTTTATTTCCCCTTTGAAATTTGTTAAATCATGTTTGACTTTTTCATGTTGTGGAGGACAGATGTGGGCAGACAAGAGGGGTGTGGATGCATATTCAAAGTATTAGCGTCACGCAGTCAGGTAACACTATGCACCGACCCCCCGAGGATGCTGGGAAACGGATTGTCAAGATCAAAGGGAACGTGGAACACAGCAGAACGAGGGATCTCAGGGCTTAGAGGCTCATTAGGAATATTACAAAGGTAAGGCTGGGAATTAGGTATCTGGGAATTAGCGCTGAGACAGTCTTAATACAAAACCCTGGAAAGAATGGCTTATACATGTTTTACTGGCATAGGTAGGGGATTTGACTGTAGTGAAAAAAGTTCTAATCTTGTGTCATAATGCTCATGATGATTAATCTCACTAAGAGATGTTTTCTGACCTTGAGTTTTAGGTTCTGTTTGTGGCTGAAGTGAATTCTACTAATATGGCAATAATATGTGGGCTTTCTTTTGACTTTTTGTTTAAATTATTAAGGCTTTAACACACATTGTGCTAAAGGCTGTTGTCTATAGCTTCAGTGCTGTTTAGCACTACAGTGTTACTGTAGAAGCCACCACTACACCTGCTGAATAAGAAATGCATTGAGAGGGAAAACACATTTGTATAGATTGGCTAGACAGTTACTTTTGTTCTATGCTATTCTATTCTATTTGAATTTGATTGATTTTTCTTTTATTGGATATGTCTTGTATTTTAATGTAATATATGGTGTATTTTGTAAAAGACTATATAATCAGGTTGTCTGATCTTAATCTGGGATTACTGGAAATGGTCTTTGAGGTTGCACTGCCATAAACTAGTTTGCATTGACACGGAGGAATAGAGGGAGGAAGAGCGGGAACAACTTCCAACGGCGTGATGGGCCTATGGGGAGTTGTCCAACTCACCTGCTGTTTGCGTAACGTATGTTATCTTTTTATATTTTGCTCGCTCCTTTACCTCTTGATTAATCGTAGGAAAAAAAATCAAGAGAAGAATCGATCAGTTGCACCAACCATTAACAGTATTTCAGATGAAGTGAGGATGGCAAGCCAGCTGTTTATGTGTCATGTTGCCTCTCCTTTATTATGAAGTTTTGTGTCTGTTATAATGAGATCAGGCAGGTATTCATGGTGTCCATATGCACTGTCATCACCCAGGGGCAACACTCCATCGGTGTATTTAGCATGTGAAAAGAAAAAAAGAAAAGAAGAAAAGATAGATAGGGGTGAGACTCTACCACCATCTGGGCTTGGGTGTCAAAATCCAGCAGATGATGGAGAGCTTCATTCACATAACTTGGGGGTTAGCATAAGAGGCGAAGCTCTCATTAACATCAGAGCTAATCAGATCCCAGTAACATGAGTCTTTGGGACCCATGGCTGTGTATCGGTGCCGTGTTCATTTGTAATCAGGTGATGATGATAGAGTACACCAAGGGGGCCATTGGGGCAAAGCTATGCTAAGCCATTCCAAAGTTTCCAAGGGTGCACTCACAGGGCCCGGTTGCCTTGTACCATATTGAACCGTGATTATCCCTCCTCCGCACTCCCCCGCTGGGCTGCGTTCACACTGCTCCTTGCCTAACCTCTCCCGAACATATTTATGTCATCGCAGTGGGGCTTCATTGTGTACGAGTGAGTGAGACTGATTGAGTGAGTGAGTCAAAAATAATGAATAGGATTAAACATGATAAACATTTATGGTTTGAAACCGGGAGAGCAGCTAGCATAATAATACAAGCAGGGTGATGGCGCTTTGTGGCCGTGCATGTGCAATTGTGCCGTGAAGCGTTATTTTTTCTACCCGTTCCAGGCCAACAGTGTGTGTTTAGGAGAAACCTGCTTGACCACCCTAAAACACTGAATGGATTGCCTTGTGCGAGTACACCCTAAGACACATAATTGCATCATCCCGGGTACTTGTAGTGAGGAAAAGCAGGGATTTCAGTAAAATGTCCAAATGCATAATGCAGACTGTACAGGAACAAGCTGCTTTTCCCCACTTAATGGGAGACTTTTTATTCCAGACTCAAAAAAACACTGAAAGTATGTTGGTGTGAAAGCGGGAAAGATGTTGCGTTCTGTTCTGTGTCGAAATACAGAATTGCATGAAACCAGTCATGTAAGGTAAGCTCTGGAAATGGTGGTGCACTCTGCAGCATAAAGCAGGATGTTTCAGGTGTTCACAGCTTATTGTATGCCGTTTACACTGTATTGAACCAAAGTGCTTTGCATAAAAGATAGAACACTATCTCATAGCACTTGCTGACATTTTTTTCTTTTTTAAACCAGAAGTGTTGCTGCTACTTTCTCTTAAGCAAATAGACGTGAACTGTGCAATAGAGGAAATATAACTAATCACACCCATGCACACATTTAAACTGACACTAAGAACCTCACACATTATTTCACACTTTTATACAACTATAACAGCTAGCTAGAGGCTGGAATAAGATAACCCGAGAGAAAAGACACCATCACCATGTCGACATCCATGTTAACAACCTTCCATTGTTCTTATCCAATGTGTCTTAGCAGAGACATTTTTTTTTTTTATTTGGAATGATCATGAGCCATTTTGAATGTGAATGTGCACCGAGACAGTCTTTACAGTAGTTATTTTGGGTCCATCAGGAGCAAAATATTATGTACACGGGCATCCATGGAGAAGATTGTTAAAAACTGTAATGTGACATTTACACGCATGTCAAACCAGCTAGCAGTGCCGTATTGTATTTATCATTTTCTAAAATTTGATTGTTAAAATATGCACTTCAGATAAACCTGGGTATTGAGTCATAAAAATAGATTTAGCAGCTACGCAGCAGATTTCAGGTGCTCACTGAACAATTGATTGTGCATAGACACATATTGTAGAGCAGGATATTTTAAAATAAAATATATGCAAGATTTCTTGGTGTAAATTTAAAAAAAAAAAAGCAAAAATCATATTCACATATTATTTTAGACACAACGAAGGGATTTTATGTTCCCCTAAAGTCAAATCTCTATAATGATTTGAATTGGAGACATTGCATTTCTAAACTTTTTTTTTTTTCTTTTTTGTCTCATAAAGTTGTGTATGCTCATTTAAACGCAGGGTCACAATGTCTAGCTACAGTCTGCTTTCTCTTAAACTAAATTGTTCAAATTTGTAAACATTTACAAAGAAGCTCTGAAAATGTTGAAGCAATGCTTAATGTCAATGTAAATGCAGCATTTTAATGTTAAATGTATGTGCGTGAACTAACAGCTACTGTATGTGTTGACTGTTGACTTAATGAAAACATATTCAACAGCCTATATCCATAGTGCCATGTTCTTGTTAAACTATTAGTATTTCATGGAATATTTCTGATTCTGCATGAAACGCTGGGGGCATAGTTCTATTCTTTCATAATGTACCTCCTTTTTTTATATTTTGCTCACTGTTGTGTGAGAATTGGAGGAGCAAGTCCCATTGGAATGTGTTATTTAATTGTTAATGCTAAGCATAAGGTTATGTTACTTGTGTTCCTTGTTGGCCTCACGCTCCTTGTTAACATGGGTCCCACGGTACTTTTTCTTATAGTGCTGCATGATTCATCAGTGCAGTCAGGGTCAGGAGAGGTATGCAGTGTATGTCTCAGGCGTGAAACCAAACACTTCAGATCCATGTCAGGAGAATACTGGAGCAGTTGACACCATTCTTGCTGTCTAATGATATCCCACTCACAATGACCCCTTCCATTACCATTCCTGGAGAGTGTGGATGTCAGCATTTTTGAGGATTATTATTCATATAAAAAAGGTGAACAATTGTCTGCTAAATTAAAATTTGTAAGAAGAAAGAGCCAACCTAGTGTTGAGTTTGAGGCCAAGTATATCTTAATTTCTGTGAATATGTGAAATAATGATTCAATTCAATGGGGAAATACGTACAATAAGTGGACATAGTGAATACATTTTTATATCCAAGTTTAACTTATTGATTTACAATATTTTGCATTTGTAAAGTCGTGCTTGTACATGTTTTCTATATGTATTTATTTTGATTAGTGTTGATACTCCTAGGTATTTGCTTTAAATACAAGTTAGAAACCGTTTTTAATCAAGAAGGTATTAGAAATATATTTATCACACATCTTTACATGGAGTTCACTTATGTAGATCAATGTCCCCAATTACTGTAAAAGTCAGTTGTTTAACCATGCCTGAAGAAGCAATATATCATTGAATTAAACCAATCAGTATAACCTCACTTAGCTGAGGTCCTAGAGAAAATAATTGAAAACACTATTTATTTTATTAATGGAAACAGAATTGTCCGTCCAATTCTGATCATGAAATTATTTTCTAGATAAAACCATTGTTTTTTTTGTTTTTTTCCAGCATCTCCTGTGTGTATTTCATCAAATACACATCTGAACGTTGTTATATTACATTGTGTCTGTGTCATTTCAGTTCACTGTAAACCCATATTTCAACTTAAAAAAGTAATATTTTACATCTCATCAAGCTAAAAAAAACACATATATTTTAACTATCCTGCATTGTCTGCAGCTACATCTCAGGGTTGATTTTAAGATTTTGCTATTCATGTTTTACACACTGGCTGGTCTGGCTCCCAGCTATATTGCTGAGCTTTGAAGTCTCTATGGTTGCTGTCTGAGATCATCGCGGAGGTCACTTGCCTGTACCCAAATCTAATTTGGAAAACTCAGGGTGACCTTGCATTCACTATTAAGATGTGAAGCTTTACAGTGACCTCCCTGAGGAGAACAGGTTTCACTAACGAGTTTTAAATCTTCTCCCCAAACTTGTCCTTTTAGACCTGATGTCTCTAATACTTTGCTACTATGGTGAAAGTCATACATTGATGGTTATTTACATGATATATTACATACATAGAGTACATACTGTATTTGACGGCACCTCCATCATCCCTCTTTTGAAATCACAATCACCAGAGTCCGTAATCTTCCTGCTTTCCTTACTCTGTTTGCATTGCTCCTTTTCAAGGCGATGATGGAGTTTTGACACCCTTCAATGATTTGAAAATAAATCTGTAATACATTTTGGCAAGGCAATTAATATTGCAACAGGAGAAGCAGTTTCAGAGGTCCATCAAAAAATGCACTGAATAATTAATCCTGAAAGCTAAGTTCAAAACCAATCCATGCCTGTAGTTACTCCTCAATGAGTGAGCAGTCAGATTTTTGACCATGAGAGGTATGCAAGAAGAGTTTAGAGTTTAGAGAATTAATGGCTAACTCGCATTCAGGGCCCTGCAATAAAGTCTGGTGTTTTAATTTAGCATGGAGACAACATACATGAGTGGATTATATACAGTATGGGGGAATTATATCGTTTAAGTGTTAGAAATGCAAGTGAATGTTTCGTATATTAGCAGTATTTTCAAGTATGTACAATAAACTTGTGCACTAAAATGCAATTGTTCACACTTGTTTACACATATTTGTGGCTCAAAAGCTCCTCATTCCAAAAGGAGCAGCTAATAGATTTCAATTTTATGGTTTCATTAATACTGAGTGTTTTCCCTTTTTGCCAAATGGCAATTGTTGTTTACTTACATTCAGGAAGCATTATGTTATCTTAGGACATAATGTGTTGCTAATTTATCAGATGATCACTATGTACACCGACCTCAATCCATTAAAAGCAACATTCTTGCTTCACCAACTGCTGCACACACTGTTGCTTGTTAAAGCTTTATCTCAACCTTTCCAGCCTCCACCTGTGCCAGCCTATCTACTTGAGCCTATGGTAGCTCTTAAAGTGATAACACAGCACAGCATTTGCTACCCTGCTGCTGCTTATTATGCCCCTGCTTTACCAACAGCATGGCTGCTGGATAAGCGGAGAACAGCTTAATACAGAACAATGAACGCCACGCTGCATCACCCTTTGTTGTTATCACAGTTTATCTTATGATTAGAGTGTTCATGTTTGGTGGGCAGATTTGTTCTAAATGAAACCATGTCTCTACCATGCAAAAATATTTCTCCAGCGTTTACTTGCCATACAGGAGTGCTAGCAAAAAGCTGAAATCAAATATTTTCAGCCAAACATGAGTTTTTCTGCAAGATCAGAGCCATCCGGATTCAGAAATGGGAATAAAACGATAAGATTAAAGCTGGGAGCAGCATCGACTGGACCATTGCCCCTTCTTGCATGTCGAAACTTTCACTTTCATCGTCAACAACATGCAACTACAGAACACCCAGCTTTTACATGTCACATTTCTGGATATACCACATAGACTGCATGGTGTAAATTTCATGTAAATTGGATGATGGTAGTCAATTGAGACTGAATCCCTGTTGTCAGTAGGTGTCTCTATGACTGTATAATATTTAAAAGTGGGAATCTCCACAAGCGTAATAATTTTGGCCCAGACTGGGCAATATGCATTCGAGTTAAAACAACTTCCTCTTTAACGGCGAAGCATCGAAATTCGCTGTGTGGCCGTGGCCATGGCGATAGCATTCAGTGAATACTCATAAGCTTCACAACAGGGCTTCACAGAGTGTGTGCACACTCAGTTGGTCCCTAATGAGAAGAAGAGTGCAGAGATTCTCATGCCGCAGCTAAACAAACTTATTAAATCACAGAGCAGTTTATCGCGCCACAATTTGCACTTGCTTAACAAATGACACATTAAACTATATATAGTGTAACTACAATAAGCATTTAATTGTTTTTGTTCATCAAAAATGGGCAGTTGATCATAACTTGTTTTCATGTAAAACACCTGCCATGCAGAACTCAATGTTGTCGTCTGTTACTATCAATATATATGGATCTTAATGCACTCTGCACTGTCTGCATGCTTCATCAAGCCTCTCACTCATGGAACACTCAACAGATGACATCTATGAACTCCTTGCTTCTTTGAACACATGGTCTCCAACTTTCATGCATTTGCCATGGACCATTTACTGGTAAAGAACAGTACAAACAATGGGATAAGCTAAATCTTATAGCATAAGAAATCAAATTTGATTCTGAAATTAGATTCTGATATACTCATGACTTAAAATCCCAGGCAGATGTAATGTGACAGGTTATCTGATGCTCAACTTATTTCTGTACCTAGGTATCATGGGCATTCAACAGTATACACATTCAATTTAGTATGCAGCTTTTTTATGGTATAATTTTTATTACAGTGTGCTAGGTATAGTTTCTATAAAATAAATTGATTGTAAATGCATTCATTTGTCTCTGTAACAGTTTGTCTACACAGTTTCAGCTGTTTAAATGTATCCTGCATCAATAATGGTTTTAACTTGGTGAAGATTTCAAGAATTATAACTTAACTTTTCCAAATTGCTCTTGCTGACTTGGCAGCATTGGATGGTGGGTGTACAAAATACAGGATGTTGACATCGACCAGGTCTTCCTGAGTCCCATGTGTGGTTCGCCGAAGGCAGCGAAAGCAATTTGCTTAATGTTAGTGATAAATATCATGGTTTTTGGTTAAAAATTAATAACTAACTTTTTTTTCTGTATTATGATTATGATCTGTCCCTAACCTCAACCAAACTGCCAAAAAACAAGCTTAATAATAATGCTGTAGTTTCTACCAGTAGACCTAACACTTTCAAGATCAGATATTTTGGCAGAAAGAAACATGATAATTAATTTAGGCTTTATTTTCTACATGATTATTTTTCTGTGGATTTGTCTCATTTGTCTAACTGGCCCGATTATTATTTTATGAAGAATTTATAATTTATGATATTTCTAAGGCAACGTTGTTTAGGTCATACGGCCTCCCTTGTTTGTTTGCATGTGAAAATTGGTCAATTTCTAATCACTAAATTAATTATTTAACTAAGCAATTTGTGTTGTGCACTGGGCAGCTATTAGCTTGTAGGACGTGCAGTGCTTTTGAACAGGTTATACATGCACACTGCTGTGTTTCATTCAGAAATCTTTACTACGTCCAAAGTGCAACACCTAGACCCAATTAAGTTAGTTTTCCTGGAACTTGAATCTTTATTGGCCGTCTGTACGTATGCATAGATACCAACCATTGATTCAGGTTGTCCAAATATGCTACTTAGTTATGCAGTCCTGTACATGAGTCCCTGCAAATGTGAAATGACAGACTTAGCCAAAGGGATGACCCACTGGCAGCTCACTGTCATTGGCTTTCCCCCTGTGGATTAATTTGTCATGAACATTAGGGATATCATCCTTCAAGTCAGCCTATGAAAGTCATGGGATTGGCAGATAAAGGGCATGGGGGATTTCAAGGGGGTAGATTCACAAGGCTTTGTATATATTAGAGTGTGACATAAAGCCTGGAGCTAGTATGTACTGCTCTGCTTCAAGGAAATGGATACCTGTCTTCCTAATCGTGTCCCCACAGACCTAGAGGGAGTGAGAAGGGGGCAGGATACATTGTTAAAATGGGATATAGTAATGGGCATGCCTGCAGGACTGTGAGGTGTGGACTTTATCTAACCTAATCATAAAGAAAAAATACAACCTGAATACATTTAGGATACTCTACATTAGTAATTGCTTTTCAATGTATAATTTTCACCGCAAGTCCTGGACTATACTACAGTGCAGATTTTAAAGGAGGTCTATGTAATTTCTTCTTTATAAACACAACATATATTATTAATGAATATAAATATACGTATATCTTTAAGTTATGTAAACCAATATATCTACAAAGTTAACTGGTTTTCAGAGTCTATCCATATTTAAACCCAGGGAGCAGTTAAAAGTGTCAGTGGCAGAAACAAACAGTATTGTGCAGTATTGTATGTGTGTGGATGGTTTTGTTAAAGTGATGTGTGTGTGTCAGGGATCATGATGGCCTGAGGATAGAAACTTGTCTTTCACTATTGGCCATGTGACTGCAGAGGCATCTGCCCAACCTCAGCAGTCTTTATTGGGGTGTGAAGTGTCTCTCATGATACATTTGACTCCCAACCTCACCTTCCTGATGTACCGTAGGTTTTCCACAAGGTGGGAAGAGGTGTTCTAGTATTGCAATCAGCTGAAGCTATCACTCTTTCTCCTACAAGGTGGTGTTGCGTCTCACTACACTCTCCACAGTCAAGGAGTAGAAGGTCTTCAGGACGAGGACGATAGCTTTGAATTCATGTAGCTGTTGGAGTAAATAAAGCCTTGGTCAAGATTTTTCAAACGTTTTTTTTTTTTTTTTTTTAAACCTGTTCTGGGTGTTAATAGTCCGGGTGAGGTTATCTGTGATGTGTACACTGATAAGCCGGAGACTCCCCACAGGTTGCCAGTTTATCCATTTATTAACCTGGTGTCTCCTGAATTCACCACCACAATGTCCACTATGTTTTGGTGATGTTCAGGGTTGTTGGACTGGTACCACTGTGTAAGTTGTCTACCTGGTTCATATGGGCCTGTTTATTGTTGGTGATCAGGCCTAACATCAATGTGTCATCCACAAATTTGATAATGGAGTTGGAGCTATCTGTGGTTTGACAGTCATAGGTATAGAACATATTGACATGGTTATATTCAAAGATGTTAATTCAGCTTGTCCTGCTTCCAAGTGGCTCAAATGTTAATTGTAGGTATTTGTGTAGCAATAGTTTACATCTTCCTATTATTCTCCCCAATCCAGCACTTATCAGACCCAACTGATCTGACACAACACTCAACAGAATGGTATAGGAACAGTGATCCCTATGGGTGATGTTTAGTTAGATTTCGATACAAATCAACTTGATTAGGATTAGAGAAGGATCATTGCCTGAGTTTAAATCATTACTTTAGTGAGGTTAAAGGGAACACACTGTACATACACTGTGTATATTGTAATTACTTATTTTTCATGATTTAGATATTGAAGACATAATGGAAAAAAAAAATACCAAATAGAAATAATTTGATATATTTAAACAGTTTCTTTATAGCTTGCCCCATTATGTTTTACTGTTTTTCCCCCAAATTACATGTAATTAGTGTTAATGGAATCTCAATATTTAAAGTAACCTATTGCATGATTTATGCTCAGTGTGGAACCTTCTTGCCCAAAATAATAAACTTTGGTATCTCATACAGTTATGAACTACATACTATTACATTATGTCTTCCCACTGCAGACACATTGTCAGTGGTTTGCCAGAGACAGAAAAGACTACAGCATATCCAGGCAAGCTGCCAATACAATGTGCTCCTTTATACTCTGTCAGCGTGATCATTTCTACTACCTTGCTTCTCTTCCTCTATTTCCAGCTGACATTTCTGCAGCATATTATCTAATAAAATCAACACAGTGGTACTTCTTTTCACATACAATAGGATCATACAATGTTGGCAAAAAGGACAACAAAACAGACTGTGACATGGGGAGACAGTGGTTCAGCTTCTAATCCGTCATCTTCAGTATAACTATGACCACAATGGATTTTTACCTTAATCCAGTAGTTATTCTAACAAATTACAATCATTCCCAAGCAATAACAACATTGTTTTTTTCCCTAACCTCAAACTGTTGAGCTTATGACATGTGTCTATGGTTTACTGCCTGATACATGAAATTGTTAGCTCATGAAATACCATTCCGTATACACCACCACTATACTTAGGATTAAGTTTTCATCAAAAGATGATGTTTAAAGGGGATTCTACAACCCTTGCCAACTATTTACTTTATAAGTTTAAGCTTTCCTAAAGGAGGGGACGCCACTTAGCTCTGTTAATCAGGAACAATGCATCAAAATGGATTTCCTACAACTTCTTCCACCTCTTATTACTATTGAGCTTTGCTATTGGCAGGAGAGCTCAGCGCTTTAAGAGATGCAACCTTTTGACTAGGGAGCAACCCTTCCTGTTTATTTTACTTTTCATGAATTTATGTATTACTTTGAAAAAAGATGATGGGAGGATGAAGAATTTGACACACAGCTTGGGATGCTGACTGGAGGGTATACAATGTTGAGCTCCCCAGGAGTCAGTTGGTATAAAGTAGAGAACAAGCGAGATTATCTGCTTTTACATCAGATCTGCCATCCATGGCCACTTACAACACTCACACAGTAAAAAAAACAAAGCCAGTGCCCTATGACCTAACCTCCCTGAGGAGGATCCCAAGGGAAACATTTATATTACTCCAGGGATCAATTAAGAAGCAAATTGCACTTATTTCTCAAAAATATTTCTTTGCATGCCATTTTATCCATTGTGGGGTTTGACAATTCCCTCCAACACAATTATATTGTGATCTTGCATTGCCATTTTGGAGACAATGACTACAGCAGGAACTCAGCATTGCTACCTTCATGAACACCAATCTCTTTCCCCAAGTGGCCCTATGCTCCTGCACCAACTCCAGAAGGAGTTACTTCCTTTTCCTGGGCTTGACCAGTGGTTGTAATCTTGTTTTACTGAACTCTAAGGACCCCACTGTCTTGTTAGCTCCAGCACAACGAACAAGTCCATTCATTATATGGAGCCTGATGAATGACTTGGTCAGACAGTAAGGGAAAGCCAAGGTGTAAATGTTCAACCTCTCATAAATCACATAGACGGGCAAGTCTAGACCTTAACCTACATGTACTCAGGAGTGATGATACCTTTGTATATTCTTACCCAGTTGTGTAGAAAAGTAGTTTGAGAATAGTGCTGTGCTTCTGTCTATCTCTGAACGGTAAAGTGGCACTGAATGAATAGTGGAACCTGCGACTAATGCATAGAAACTCATTCATCTACTCATATACTGAGACTCAGTCATATACAGAGTCTGTGAACATTCTCCTTGTAAAATGGTCTCAAGACATAAAACGTGGTAGATTGATGTCAGTCATAAAGACTCACTCTTTAGTTAAGTGCTTCTCTATTTTTTGTAGAGTGAAACATAATATTCCATCACAGAAATCTGTTCTGTTTCAACATGCCATTTGTTTTCTATATATTTATTTCCGAAAGCACTAAAAACAATGCAGTGATTAAAACCAAAAAAAAAAAAAAAAACATGTCTTTGCAACATAAAATAAACTTAAAATAAATACTAAGGGGCAAATTCTGAAAGAATGGATCGTGGTCACTAATAGCGTCATTATTTGCGCATCATTTGCACCCAGTGTTTGCTCCATCTTTAGATCCTGTTCACAAAAGACATTGCACTAATGATATGATGGCGCGACCCAAGCAAAATAACCATAAAATCTAGCAGCTGAATGCAATTAACCCTCATTTTGCCATTTAAGAGAAGTGGTTTCCATTGTTTCAGGGATTTTTTCCCCACATTTCAACTCAGATTGGTCTATAATGAAAACTGCTGAGAGCACAAAAGCCTCAGCTTGCACGTCTTTAATTAGACACAGTTCTCCAACTTTGCAAACCAACTTCCATTTTTACTTCTTTTAGTGCTATTAATGTGAGTCAGGTCGAAATGTGTCAAGATTGTCTGAATCTTGCAATATTGTTGTTCAGTAACATCAAACTGATGTTCTGTTTGTTTCCCACAGCTGCCTGCAGTATCACACCATAGCTGAAATGACAAGTAAGTCTAAGAAAGCTGCTGTGCACATTTATGCAATTGGCACATCATCGGTAACTTTACTAATACTGGATCTGTCAGTATCTGACAGTAATAAATGTTCTGTTTGCTACATGTCTGTACAGATCAGCAGTTAGAGGAAATGGCAAAGATGCACCGAGGCTCTTCATGCAAAATGCAACACAAAGTGCTTCAAACAATAAAATACAATAATACCCCTTCCTACACTCACACACATGCACACAAGACAGAAAATGACTTTGTACTTAATAAGGTTTGTGTGTTTTTATTACAATGTATTTTTAAATTCATTTATTATTAATACAATTAATAAAGCAGGAATAAAACCTAATAAAACTCGAACTGAGAAAAGGCTACAAAAACTCTCATCATCTCTTTCCTCCGGTGAGGAAACACCAGAGGCAGGATTTGGAAATAGATACAAACTCAAAAGACCATGAATAAATACATAAATAAAAATAAATGAATAAATACAGTGTAATAAAAACTAAACAGTAGGTAAAAAATAAATGAACGGTTAAGAGCACACGATAAAACACACAGAGAAAATAGAGTCATTTTAAATAAACGATATAATGATTTCTAAATAAAAATAGATGAAAAGATGTACCAAGAAGTAAAACAGGCTAAAATCAATAAACCAATAAATAAATATAGTTCAATTAAAAGCCAGACTAAAAAGGTCGGACTTGAATTTGCTTTTAAAAATATATGTGCTGCCCTCAGGTCCTCCAGACCACTGTTTCACAGACCTGCATCATAAAGAATGTCTCAATGTAGGCTTTTATTCAAACTTTAGGGATGAAAAAAAAGACCACTACCAGAAGACCTGAGGATTTAACAGGGTTCATCAGACATGGCACAGATGTAATAAATAGATAGGACCAAGACCATTAAGAGGTTTATAATCCAATAAATGGAGCTAACGATCAATTCTGAAGCAATCAGAAAGCCACTCCAGATACTTGGTTCATTAAAATTGGTATAATGGGTGATTTCTTTCTGGTCCTAGTCAACAGACATGCAGCTGAGTATTGAAGTAATTGTAGTTTAGGTATATTACTTCTAAGGGGACCAGAAAGTAGAATGTTTCAGAAGTCAATTTGTCAGTTTATAAAAAATGTGATGTTTTTTTCTCTCAAGCCAACAAACACTAATGCACACTCTGGCAATGTTCGTATGATGATAAAATGCATCTTAGTTATGTTTCTAATGTGAGGTTCAAAGCTTAGATCGTTTTTAAAGATGACTCCTAGGTTTATTACTTGTTGACAGTGGTTAAATGCCAGTGCTTTCAGTTCATCATTGAATCTGTGCTGCTGGCTGAACAGAGGGATTGTTTCCTGACAGTTAGTGGGTATGAGAAGATGTGCATGGTCAGTTTGGTGTTTTTGGATAAAAGCCTTTGGATGGAGGTGAACTAATTTAAAAAGCTGAAGGTTCTTTTTAAAAAAAAGGTAGTAAAACTCCAGGCACAGGGATAACCGAAACCCCAACCCACACACACCCCACATCACAAACCATGGAGTCAAAGACGGGTGCCACAAACTGGGTCTCCATCCAAGTGTATTGAAATGTTGGAGCGGATTTTGTAAAATTTGCAAAATAAGAAAATGCAATTTGAGGGCAGTTTCCATTGGGTATTGTTTTGCAATTATTGGGAGAGAGAGATCACTATGATGACATTACGAATGTATCCCTGACAACAGTTGACACTCAGCTGACACCCAGCTGATCATGGATAATTTACTGGTGAAACCTATCATGTCTGGGCCGAACATTAGCTACAATTTCGTCATTGTTTACAGCCTGGAAAACCATGCTAAGGAAGAGAAGGAAAAGAAGATTTTTAAATGTTACAAGTGCTGTCAGAGTTTGCAAGAGGTAAACCTCCATGCTGTTATCTATGTGTTTGAGAGCAGTGCTGAATGAAAAGCCAGTGAAAAGATACATTTTCCTTTATCAATACACTAACAAATCCACCCCCTCGAAGTGTAAAAACTTTTATGCGAATTGTCAGCCTTTTCTTGAATTTCTGGCGTTTCCATTCAAGTATTTATATGTAATTTTTAAAAATGTGAATAAGAAAAGGTTGATGGAAACGCAACTATTGTGGATGGGCAATCTAAACAGGTAAGTGTTGCAGTGAGGAGATGCTGTGGGACTGAGGGGCTGATGTTCCACTAGGTGTAGGGAAACCCCCCTAAGCCTTCCCCAACAGCCTACAGCGACAGGAGGGGGACCTCATTGGATATGAAAACTCATGCTTATAAAAAGTGCATTATCTGTACCAGATACACTATCATTCAAATGTTTGGGGTCACTTGGAAAAGCACTTTTTTTTCAATGAATATAACTTTAAACTAATCCACTCTATACATTGCTAATGTGGTAAATCACTATTCTAGCTGCAAATGTCTGGTTTATGGTGTAATATCTAAATAGGTGTATAGAGGCCCATTTCCAGTAATTATCATTCCAGTGTTCGAATGGTACAATGTGTTTGCTCATTGTGTCAAAAGGCTAATGGATGATTAGAAAACCCTTGTGCAATCATGTCAGCACAGCTGAACACAGCTTAACTGGTTAGAGAAGCTAGAAAACTGACCTTCCTTTGATGAAAGCAAAGTTTGAAGGAAAACATTCTTTCAAATACAACTCATTATTACTGACCTTGTCAATGTCTTGATTCATTTCACAACTCATGGTGGTAAATAAAAGTGTGACTTTTTATGGAAAACGCAAAATCGTCTGGGTGACCCCAAACCCTGAACACTAGTGTACCTTTTACATATGAGTAATTGGATTGCCCTAGAGTTGAAGACCATGGATGCCAGATCTGGCTTTTGTAAGTAGCCATGTCTTCGGGGCAGGGGCACCTAGTGTCTCGCTGCACTACTGCTCCCAGGCCACTCTCCACAGCCGATGGATGATCACACGTTCCTGTGTAGACTTTGGCATCCATCGAAGGCAGCCACGGGAGAGCAGTAACGTTGTCAGCAAGAGCAGATGCCTGCATGTAAAAGATGTGCTTCGACTAAGCAGAAGCAATCGTCTTCAGCAAGTTTTCCACCGGACTTCAATC
The DNA here is from genome assembly GCA_030544235.1 of Lepturacanthus savala. Lineage (NCBI taxonomy): Eukaryota > Metazoa > Chordata > Actinopteri > Scombriformes > Trichiuridae > Lepturacanthus > Lepturacanthus savala. Next base: position 20,272,146 of record CM060462.1, on the reverse strand, counting down.
TGTCCTCAGGCGGGGGTTATCATCCTTCAACTTATGTGAGGAGGACTGTTCCGACGTTGTGGGAGGCACATTTTGAGGTGCTCAAGTGAAGAGAAAAAAGACACTAAATAATATTTTCTGTCAGTTTGCGAGCAGAGGAATCAACTAAAGCAACTGTGATAAATGATTACAATCGATAGGGAATCAAACTGAAAGAGTAAGTGTTGTTTTCTCCTGGTCAGAAAATGATACCACTCTGATACAGTCTATTCTAGCTGCTAAACATTAGGCTAGAGTAACTGAGTTGTCAAGGCTGTTAGATATATATATACACAAGTGTGAAAGGAAGCAAACATAATGTAATATGTTTATGTAAAATTTACAAGAGTGAATTTTAGATGTACACAAAAAGTTTGTATTCATCTATATTTTACTGGTCCAGTTTTCCGACACATTCATTATATCCACAACTGATCATTATTTTTCAAAAATCTTATTGTGTAAATATTTTATAAAACTGAATAATCACCCTAAGAAAAATGCTGCAATACTGATATCCAAGTATTTGGAAAACCATATTTGATTTTGTCCATATTACCCAAAATCCCAAATGACTAAATCTACACTACATTCAAGTAAAAGTTCATCAAAAAAACAGGTTTCCAGGTACTGAAGCCCCCAAAAGAGTCCTGTGACTTACTGGTAACAACCAGTGATGGCATAAGCCAAATTTAGAATCTTAAAAATGTAATTAAAATAACATAATGTCTGCACTTTTCCACATAAGGGCATGCAGCGTATGCTCAAACGTAAAAGGTTACAGATCGGAGGTTCTCTTCATCCCGACTGCTTCATGTTAGACACCTATACTCCGATTCAACCCTTCAGGCAATTCTACTTGGCATTCATTTTAGCATTAGCTTCTTGCTCCGAGAAAGCAGTATCCCTAAGTTAATGGTGACACTAATTAGCTTATTTGTCAGCACTTGCCGATTGTGCCAAGAAGATCCCAGTAAGTGTGACGGTACACCTTCTGCAGCAGAACCGGTCAATCACAAATGTCACTAATGAATAGTCGATAGCCAAGTCCCTCTGGCTGGCTAACGGACACAAACGTTTTCATGTGAAAGGCTTTCCTTCACGTTTGCCATCAACTTACGTAAGAAAGTTGAACTTATTGTTCAACTCCATGAGAATGCCTGTTCGCTAAAATTAATATTTCCTGCTCATGAGCCAAAACAGTCTTATGGCTTCTGGCTTTGCTTCTATGTTGTCTCTCCCACTGGCCCAGCCTGCACACTGCCCTAAGTGCAATCCACTGTACAAAAAATTCAGAGAAAAGAAAATGACTGACATGAAAAAAAAAAAAAAGCAACAGAACAGTCGTTCAAGTCTGAAATCCAAGTTGGAAACTTCAAAGACAAACACCTGATGTAACAAGTTCAACAGTGTTCAGCTATTAGCCGTGTTTCCCACTCTGTACAAATACAGTTCCATTTACCATTTGATGCTGAATTATGAATTAAATGTTGAAAACCCAAATCTATATTTGTCAGACTATATTTAATTTATCCTAAAAACTTATTGTGTGTTATTTTTATTATCTGCTTCTTTTCTCTTGTAGGAATTTAGTTTCAAACAAAAAAAAAGTTCAATTATTCATAGGCACATAAAGGCACAGAAAGAATAATGTCCATACACATGAAACCGTTGCGCCTCAATGTTGAAACAACAAATTCTCATTAATAATAATCTCAATAATTAATCGTTCTAAACAAACAGTCGTAAGCCTGTTAGATTTTTAGTGCTGAATGGTAATTCTGCTTAAGGAGCTGCAGTCGCCCTGCTCCCTGTTTGCTCCCATTTCTATTTCTATTTTTAGGGCAAGGAGAATACCAGACTTGTGATTTCTGCTCAAGACTCTCTTTTCATATTCAGTTGACTGACCAGACAAACTGTTGATCCAGGTTAATTGACAAGAAATAAAACAAACCAAATCAGATTCTAAATAAAATACACCAAATTCATTCAAACATACAGAACAGAAAATACATATGATGTTATGAGGGGCATATTTATTTGATATATAGTAGGTTTCTATTTAATAGTTTACTGGTTCATTTAATTTGGGTGACGTTAATATTTTTTCACTTAATATTTATAGGTAGGAGAGTGAGCGCTAGCAACAATGGTATAAACAGATTTTCTTTTTTTTTCTTTTTTTTTTCTGCACAAGCTTCTTTCTGTCCACTGTACTAAATGCCAAGGTTATAGTAGTTTTTAGTATGTTTTAGTAAGTTTTGTTCCCCCCCCCTCCTCTCCATTTGCTTGAGTTTGTGGTTAGTTTTAGGTTTTTACCATCCACAAAAGTCCATACAAGATGTATCCTTGTATGGTGCTCGATCTGTAAAAGAACATTTTCTCCAACTCTGCAACATTACTTTTTTAGCTTTGTAAACACACAATTTTGTTTCATTTATATTTTACTGTAAAATCAAGTTTTTATTACAGCTAAAAATGATTTTTCAAGTTCAGTTTTTGTTAATCTCCCCACAGTCAGACATGCAGCTCTTTACGCATCCAACACAGAGATGGTGAACAAAGCAGAGACAGAGAGAGATGAAATCAGTCCCCATGTTTTTATAAGCAATTTAAAAGTGTGAAATGTCATCAAGAGTTGTCAGTTAGCGCTAACATGCAAGTGACTAAAAGTACTATTGCCTTTAACAGAATTTGCAGCCATAACACATCCAAATATAGCTTTTAAAAGCTCAGTGAATAAAACTATAGGCCCCTGAGAGCCATGTTGGAGTTAAGTCACACACTTCAAAGAGTTGAGTCTCTAGAAGCGTTTGTGTCACCTTTGAGCTTGAGTTCAAGATGGAGTCACCAAAGAGTCAGAGCTGAGCTATCATTACACAAGTTTGAGATCGATTGTTGAATTTTTAAGTTTTTTTTTTGGAACAACAGAAAATGGTTTGAAAAAGAAATAATAGCATGCTTCTACATGGCAGAGGAATACAACACCATTTAGAAATAACTTTAGAAATAACACCTAGAATTACACAGAAAGCAAGTCTTAGCCACCTGTTAACACCCCAATGGCAAAATCAATAATGTTTTTGAACAACCAGAAAGGACACTGAGCATTTCTCAATCTTTTTTATCTGTCTATCGTATAACACAACACAATTTATGAACTTATAACACCAGCACAATATCATAAATATTCTAAGTTAGACAGCCAACTGCCTTCTGGGCCAGAAGGTCCGATCGAGCTTGTTGACAAGGAAGCAAAAAAAAAAAAAATAATGCTTCCATTTTGGCGAAGGAAAATAAAAACTTGAAGGAGCGTTTTGCAAGCCCTATGCAAAAATTTGTTCTGTAAATAGATTTCTTAATCTTGTGATCAAAAACATTAAATCATCAATCGGAACAAACATTTAAAGCTCAATTCTGAGGCTGTTGGTTTTCTAATAAAACAATAGACATAGCAGCTTCTGATTAACTCATATCCATTCCAGGCTTAACCTTCCTCTTGTGTTAGTTTGCTGTTTCCATCCCTTATGTTAACAGGTCAGTTTTGACTCATGTCTTAAATCAGCTGTAAAACCATCATCTATGAACCAATTTGTTCTCATCTCTTGGTTGTGATTTATTGAGAGATGGGAAAGTGAATAAATGTTTGAACTTAACGGAGACAAGCTGGTCACGTTGTCTTTGTACGACTTCATTAACACGAAGGTTGTTTAAAAACAAGAAAATTTCCATTTTTCATTATTTTCCTTTGTTGATGTACATCTGTCATTACCTTCTTGTACTTTCTATTCTTTATATTTAGCATAGAAACAAAACCTTAAATTCCAATCTTTGAAAATAATTAAAATTGTTAATAGTGGTTATCAACATATTCTCTGAGTCTCTAGATATCTGTGATGATTTTCAATGTGTTGCTGCAGCATTTTTAATAATTAGACGCCAACAACAATATAACATAATTTCTGAATCAGCATATTTTTAAATTCTGTTTAAAAAACTTGTCAAATTGTCACAGGCACTATTATGAGTTGCAGAGGCAATTATCTAATAAAATAACATAATAATAATAGTAATAATAAGATCCTTATGTATGATCTTTACAATTGGCCCTTTGAGGGAAACCAGAATGCTGATTTGGCCCGGTATGAAGTTTGATACCCCTGATTTATATAAATCAAAGGTTGTGTTATCTGACTATTCCTGGGGAGTATTGGAACACATCTCTTGAATTGTTTTATTAATTTATTTTCATTTTTGAACTTTGATAAAAACACAATGAAAATCAGAACAACCACTTATGATTTTTGTATTGGTTCTAATTATTGCTTTATTATCTTATTTTTTAACTGGGTCTACAACACAAAGATCATAATTTCCAACAGAGCATTTTATAATTTAATGAAAACACTTATTTTGTTGAACTAGGGGTACCTGACAAAGTCCAAAAACCTTGATTGTAATTAAAAAAAAAAAAAAAAAAAGTAGGTGGTTCTTTTATGGATTTTCAATCTCAACAGTGCCAACCCCAAGAGGAAGATTAAAATTTAATGTGTTGACCAGACATGGTGAACTCACTCATCTCTATTAATTAGTGTTCACAAGTCCCCCCCACCCCCCACTGTTACCTTATATTTTGTAGACAGAGGAAGTACACTTTATTAATTATAAGTCAACTTCACCAATATCTCTGCTCTAACAGTTAAGGATGCATCACATCAGTGGGCTGACATGTTCTTTTTCTACCTGCTACATAGGGTCTATAGTTGTTTTGACATGCCAGCTTCATTCAAGTAGGATATATAAAGCTACGTACATCGAAGCATGTGCCTAAACTATGCCTACAAAATAAGACCCATCTCCATGTTCATTATATATTTTCATATGTGCTTTCAAACCCCTCAGATAAACATTGTAATGTGCCATTAATGTAAAAACAGCCATGAAATGGCATCCTGCATCACATGTTGCCTCCTGTATTGTGATAGACTCATTTTAATCAGTTTAAAAGGGATTGTACTCACTTTACACACAGTTTTTTGTAGTGTTTACTTGTGTTTAGTTGGACAACCACATAGCACCATAACAAGCGACAGAAATAGACTAGCTGCAAGACTACAGAGGTCCCAGCTTTGCGTCTCCTGTGGTCAGAGGAGCTGCTGTGGTTGATTATAATGGACACAATCTGCTATGGGCCAGTTAACCTGCTAAAGCCTCAGTTCCAACAAGGAAAAACTCCTAAAGGAAGAACTTTAACAGGGAAAAACAATGTAAGAAACCACAGGAAGAGCAACAGGGGGGGGGGGATCCCTTTCCCAGGACAGACAGATGTACAATAGAGGATGTGTGTACAGAATATACAACAAATTACAGAAAGGAACAGGACATTATAATGGATTTAAATGTTATGAAGAGGATGCCAAGGACTAGACAAAGAATAGGACTTGAGCCATGCAACCTCTATGGTTTCCATGTCCATAGAGGTTGCATGGCTCAAGCCCCATTCTGTGGCAGGAGGACAGACTACAGATGCACACAGGGGAGACTTGGATCATTCATAGCCATTCAAATACACAGGAGAAAAGACCAGAAAATACATTAGTCACAGAGTAGGAAGAGAAGGATAAAGTCATCATTCAGAGAGAGAGAGAGAGAGAGAGAGAGAGAGACATGAAGTAAAGCTTAAATCGTCCAGGGTGGGGACCCATATCCAAAACCTCAGGAAATGGGATCGATAGCCAGGGAAGCAGAGCTGCTCCGAGATGGGTTCCGGTCCAGGAAGAGATGCCCGAGAGACGAGAGAGGACAGGAGGAGAACATTGGGAGGGAGAGACATGAAAGGGGCTCACAGCTCGGATTCTCGTGTGCTTGTGGAAGAAAAACAGACGGTTAGATAGATGCAATTGTAACATTTGCAATAATGTAATTTCAGTAAATTCACTGAGACAGAAAGTGACATGCCCTGCAGTACAAGGTCATGAAGTATTCAATTGAAGACAAATGTAGGTTAAAGCAAAAAAAAAAAAAAAAAAAAAAAAAAGAGAGTTAAGTTTAGATTTAACTGACTTATTGTCTAAAATCAGTAGGGAGGTAATTCCAATAGAACAGGCCCGTTGGGAAAAGACCCTGCCTTATACGGACTTATTTTTAACTGCGGGTACACACAGGAGACCTGCATTTTGAGAGCGGAAAGCTCAAAATGGAATATACGGTTTAAAGAGATCGGACATGGGCATGTCCATTTTGAATATTATAAGTCCGCAGAACCTCAAAGTCTGCTCCAACACTGATAGGAAGCCAACAGAAGGAGGCTAGAATTTTTTTCTTGTTTTAGTTAAGATTCAAGCTGCGGCACTTTTGAGCCACCTTGAGGGCACTAGCCTACGGCAGACCTGCGTAAGGAACATTAAAGTAATCAAGTCTGGATGAAATTAATGCATGTTTTTAGAGTTTTTGCATCACACCACGTGACGGTGAAGAGCGATATTCAGCTATATTACATAAGGAAAAAAAAAACAAAAATCATTACTTTAATGTGCTTATCAAAGGAGGGGATCAAACGCACACCGAGATACTTGGCTGCCACACTGCATGAAGTCACAGTTGCTGAGCATTACTGTTATTTGATTTGGTGTCAGTGTCTAGAGCCAGTGACATCCAATTTCTCACAGCAGCCGAGCAGGATTCTCATTTATTAAAAAAAAAAAAAAACGGACAAATTACAAAACGTTAAAGATAAATCTAGGTGTGGACATCTCCTGACTGAGGCCTATTATCTTTAGTTTGACAATTTTCAGTATTTATTCTAATTATAATTTATTGTGGGCTTTCTGTTTTTTTCCTGATAAATACGTTGGGACTTGCTATGCTTCAGCAGTGCAATTGCACAACCTTCCCACACTATCTATTTCAAAATGCCATCATGCTTGTCAACATAACATCATAGAAAGGTCAGCACCCCAATCTATCTTCTCCTGAGGCCACCTGGTATAGCGGTAACTAGGTGCAAATTGGAAAGTGCTACTAAGAAAGAGAGACTACAAACAAGTGAAATCAGGTTTTGGTGACAAGGCTTTTTAGAAATGCTGTAAATAACCTGGTCTGCACTGTTGCAGCAACAAGTAATCTTTACCTCAGAATGTCTATATGAAAACTTAGTTATCTCTCAATGGAAACAAATCTAAGATGTCAATAAAATCACTAGTATCCCTGACATAAAAAAAATATTGAGGAGTTAAAAAAATAAATAAAGACCTGCCTGCAGGTGCTGCTGGAAGAGAGGAAGGGCTGGTTTGGGAAACGCATATAGACCCGATTAAACTTTGAACCGTCACTACCTTGATTTATTATGTGTAACTGAAATGGGAGTATTTTCATGAGAATGGAACCTGTTTTTCATTAGTGTATAATGGATGTTTTTGAAGCATTTACAGATTAACTTAACCCCCACAGTTTTGGCTGAAGTGCCTCCTCCCTCAAAATCAAAAAGGTAAAACGAGTCACTTTACTGCAGCCCACAGTACACACACACCTCGAGCATTAGGTGAATAAATGGAATATAGTGCACTCTGCTCACTCTTCTTCATCCCCATGTCACCAACAGGGCCCCCTCACTCCACTGCAGTGGCTCATAAGGTATTTATGCTTCACTGGTTAGCAGCTGTTAGCTGCGGCTAGCGTGACAGACAGCAGAGCTGCAGCTTGGTGGTTTTATAGCAGGGAGCTAGTGGTCGGTGTGGATAAGGGGGCGTTGGGGGGCCACATTGGTAACAGTATCAGTCATGCAATTGTTTTTCTCACCAAGCCAATTGGTAAATTCCTATATATATGGTCTTGAGAAGGGAAATGAAATTAAGTAAATGCAGCTTAAATTCTAAGTTGCAGGAAATGTCTTGCTAGCTCCAACTTAATCATTTGCAATGCACAGTATATTCCAATGTTATGGTTTATTAAATGTTTTAAATAGTAGTCTTGAGTTGTCTACACTAAACCAAAAAGACATCTAAAGTAAATGATTATTTGTTCAGCTTCTGTCTTCAGCTGTATCCCCAAATGCCTGTGGATTGCAACACTCACAGCAAAAAAAAAATAATGTCATCTTGTTATGTTTGTGGTAAATGAAACTTGCAAGACTCATTTGCTGGAGCTGATCTGCTGGCCTTAAGTAAGCTGATGTAACACTGCAAATGCGTCACTGAACTCTTTATAAAGAAAGAAAAGAGAATTGACTTTGTCTTCAAATAATGAGCACCATTGGTGAGTTTGACTACTGATTATTGTTTGCTTTAGATAGACGATGCTGGTTTGAATAATGTTCAGATTCAGAGATGTGGCTGTGTAATTGAGCGTGTTCAAGTGCTGCTGAAATCTGTGAGGAAGCCTGTTGAATGTGGTATTTGTGTTTTAAATATCATCCTGTAATTTAAAAAAAAAGTCTCTCTAGTGTAATTTTTTCCATTTTATCCGGCTCTACTTTAAACCAGTCAGTTTTAGTCTAAAACATGTAATATGTAAACCTCCATTTCCCACCCCAAGCCAAATTGTCCAGCACCAGGCCCTGGATCCTTGCTTTTTGACATGTCATCTCTAATAGTAAAAACATGTATCCAGCCTAGGATGTCTTACAGTGAGCTAATAATTCCCTGAATTACCATTTTGTTAACACACTCTACCCAGGGATAGACATGGGGGGCGGGGGGGCTGCTGTTTAAAAATGCCATAGAATCAAAAGACCCACAAAGGGCCACTGTATACCTAAAACCCTTTTAGTGTGTTTGATCACCTGTGTTTTGGTCCTCTTGTTTTATAATCTGAGTATAATTAAGAGGACTACTCTTTTTGCATGGCCATCTGTATAAAGCAGTTTAATGACTTTGAAAATATGTATTAGATGGAAAAAATCTGCATATTTTGGGTAGTGTGATGTTATAAAACTGCATTATGAGATAACCCATATTATTTGAAATGCCAAACTAACATAATAATGAACATTTGAGAGTAGGCCAAATCATTTTCATTTAAATACTAATTGTCGCTAAAACACACTTGGAGAACAGTGGATCCCTGTCCAAACCATACTGGAAGACTACAATGTCCACTGTCAGAAAATCCCTTTTAAAGAGAACCTCATAAGGGGAGCTGATCCGGCAGCTGCTGTCTAAGCTGGGACCCCTGATGAAGGCAACTACAGTCGTGTCTGGGGGGAATCCACATCAGGTTCATTTACTTACCCTTTTATCATCAATCAATCGTTATTTGTTACATGAGCAGTGTAATCACAGTGAAACATCAACTTGGTGGACAGACTGCTGAGATTTGAGAAGTCTGATATAGTGGCAGCTCACAACTTTAAGAACACAGTACAAACATCCAGGTTGAAGTTTACACTGACGATGACTTTGCAAAGTCTGATTCTATCATGGCCTCTCTATTGGATTTCAGGTTTAGCCTTTTAAGAGGCATCCCATTTTTAGTCTTATTTGCCAAAATGGCACGCCCAAGTTGTAAGTAGCACAGCTCCCATATGTCACATATATGCCTTTTGAAAGCCCAGGTTATTGGCTATCATCTTTAGATGGTCTCGTCATGGGAAACTTCCATTGGGTCGTACTGCTGTCCAAAGGTTGAATTTTCATAGTCGCTGCTCATTGGCTTTCAAACCTGCCCGACCCTTGATTTAACAGCATGCATGAACTATAGAACATAGAAGCCAATGACTGAAGCATAGTATTGCCCTAAATGACCCCCCGCCACCCCACTGTACTGCTCACTGTACAGCGTGTCTTAAGAAAAGAAGACCCCCATTTCCTCCTGGGGAGCACCAGGGTGGAGGTTAAAAGCTGCCTGATTAAGCTACTGCAAGATGAAGAGGTGGACCAGCCTGAAGCTTCAGGTAAATTAGTTATATAGAATATGTAGATGTTGTTACAGCCACCCGACCACTGGAAAATGTATTGCAGTACTTGTCTAGGCTCCTCTACCAGTAAGACAGGCAACCAAAAACAAATTCCTAAGTTAGTTCGAGCAGGTGATTAAATTTGCTTGTTGTGTGAATGTAGGTTAAGTAGCCTGCTTTCCAGTGCGCTCCTCCTCGCATCTGGCATATCTTTCCATTCCCGGCCACCATCACCACATCAGCTCTGCTTCCAGGAGGTTCCGCTTGTCCATCCGAAGCCCAAGCACATCCTCTGGGTTGCAGGAACTGCAGCCAGCATCCAAAATGTCTGCTAAAGCACCTACAAGAATGGACAACCACACAGAACCATCTATAGGGGTTTCTGGTCAAACTGACAGAAATGTCAATGGTGAATCACGTGTCCTTCAGCAGCCTTCAAATGCTGCTCTGTTCCAGCTGTGTGCTCAGCTTGAGCTCAAACATGTAACCATGTGCTCTAAGAACAACTGTCCTCACTCACAGCCCTGAACATCTACTTGTTGCCATAATCACAGGCTGCACTCAGCTTTTTATCTCCAGCTGTGCTGAGTTACAGCAATCAGCTGTGTTGTGTTCAGGTTGCTTCGGAAACATGAGCTTCTTCCACTGGAAGCCTATATAAGTCCCCAGGACCCGCCTTATTCCTCAACAATCTAAACAAATCACCATGCTCAAAATGTGACAGATAAGCACGTAAAAGGATCTGAGTATAACAATATATTCACTGTTTGAATAGCTGTTTATATAGTTATATCAGTGGTTCTCAAACTAAATTAAAAATTAAATAAATAATAATTAAATTACTTAATTAACCTTTGAACCATCAATGTCTTAAGCATTTCTTACATCCTTTCTTCTTTCTTTCAGTAATGGTTAGAAAGGTAAAAAAAACAACAAAAAAAACATCTTCATTTCAGCAACTACTTTTGGTGTGACATTTGTCACTAGACTTCTCTTCAGTTTATTTTTCAATAACTGAAAATAAAATGTGCAATCATTTTGCTAGAAGGGTGATGATGAAGAAAAATACCTCATTACAATATTGTCTGTGTTTGTGTTCTAGCAACATATTTTTTTTCTTAAAAAATACTACACTAGAGCAATAAGATGCCCTGGCAATAACAATTCTCCATCAACAACTACCAGTCGCCGTGCTTCATCAAAAATAGAGAAAAAGGTGATCAAATTGTGTAACCACTTAACAATAATATGCTTCATCAGTAACAATAACAAGGCTCCATAAGTCTATGTGCTCTTTCAAAGAGTGAAAGAAAAATAATGACTCATGCAATCCTTAGAACAATAACATACAGAATCATACAGTACAATAGGCTGCTCCTCAACTGCTTTTTTCACACATAAAACAGAATATTGTTGCACACCATGACAAACACAATGTCAATGCAATAGTTCAGCATGTTGATTTTTTGTAAACAGACCTTTTCCCCCTGGTTGCTTGTTAAAATAAGCTACTGTATTTGATATGACATGGAATGCCTTGTGTTCAAGATTCAAGATTTTTATTGCCTCTGTGATTGCAATCTCAGAACCTATTGGCTATTGTCTAATGATGGATTAGCCTTTGCGTGCAACCTCCAATATTTCTGAGCATCCAGTGGATCCAGTGGATATTTGGTCCATGACTTCCTCTTCTTCATTAGTCACTGTTTAGAGCCTGGGGAGTAACACACACATGTAGCTGTACAAGCTAATAAAAGCTGTTGATAAAAGTTTCGATATTTTGCATTATGATTCCCATAGTCATAGCAATAGCAGGTGCAGAGCTGCAAGCTGCTCAGCTGCTACTATGCGGCTAATGGCATTTTTTTTGTTGCCTCATCAAACTCATCAAATACACAATCAAGCAACTCCCAAATGCTGTGGTGGACGAGTTGTGACCTGCACATCCCCCATGCTATGAGAACATTACAAGACAGAACTGTTTTCAATGTAAATCAACAGAAAAAGGTAAAGCATCTACTGCTATGGCTATGAGAATCATGACAATGGGCAAATTTTCAAAAATGTTGAACTATCCCTTTAATAGAAAGCTAACTTGTTGACAGATTCCTTTAGGTCCTGACATACGATGCTTGGGTCAGTTAGACAAACAGAAGTCAAGCTCAAGCACTCCAGAAGAGAATTTCCACTCCTGTTGTGACATCACAACAGGAGTCATTTCTAAATGGCTTGTGTTCAGCCAGGCTTCAGCAACATTAAAATGGAGACAAGACCATATTATAATGAGTGGGTGGTCTGTGCATAAGCAAGAAAACTGGAGACCTAAATATTTTCACACAATTAATTTTTTATTTATTTATTTACTAATAGGACTCATTTAAAACAGTTTTACCACCATTTATTTTTATCATGGTCAGTAAATTTAGGTCCACAGCTCAGACAAGCATACTGAGGGTTTGGTCCAATCAGACTGTAGCTTATTCATAACCAGCCTCTCAGAACCAATCAAGGATTCAGCTATTTCACCTATCCCCAAGTACTCTAACCTTTACTGATTATATTTGAAGCCATTTGATGATGTCAAATAAGCTTCATCATAGCACTATCATTAATAATGAAAAGTGCTAAACTATATTGATGAGAATGTAAATTCAACAAAAAGAGTAGTTGATAGAGTTAGACCTAGGATCAGCATTTATGACTTATCCCTAAGACCCTTCACATTCCCTCTGCTCATTATGCATATCAGCATACTGTCAAACTGTGTTTAAATGTTACATATTCCTGTAGATAGCATGAAAAGGGGAAGTTCTGACACCACCAGGATGTAAGCCCAAAATAACTTTCAAACATTATGCAACAACCACTTAGAGTGACAAATGCCATGGTTAGCGTGAGCATGTCACAATTACCGTGCATGAGACGCTGACATTAAAGAGAGTGGAAGTATGGTCTGACATGAGGTTATACAAAAAGAAAAAAGCATGGTGAGTAGAAAGACAAAGAAAGAAAATAAAAGGGAAGGAAACAACAAGAGAGTCAGTTGTCAAGATAGGTTTTCATTGCGGGATAGATTTATTTTTGTTGCCTCAGTTTCCACATTTTGAGAACCACTGATCAGTCAGAGTTGAAGGAGAGGGAGAGCCTCTGATGTGCAAAGAGCATTGGATAAGGAGTCAATTATACAACTGTCCGAATATCATTCCTTTGTCTCCATTCACACGCTCCCTTGTCTCTCTCCGTCTGTAATGGCTCTCCTCAGGCTGAACATACTGTAGCCTCTCCAATTTGCTGGTCTTTCAACTAAAACCAAAGGCGCTCTAGTGAGAGAATGACAAGTCGACAGACAGAAAGAGAGCAAGATGTAATAGAATTTGGCAAGTGCTGCGATGTCAGGTATTATTGTTACCTTACAATAGTTACTGATGATGAAAAATTGATGGTAATTGTCCAGGTCTGAGATCACGTGAGTTGTCCTTTGTCAGTCTTGCACCAGACAGTGACAGATGTACCTGGGAGAAACAAGGTTTGTCCCAACACCCATGACTTAAATTCGAAAAGAGATTTAAAATATATCACATCTTAATGGTAAGTTAGTAAGAAACCTGTCATTGACAGAATTTTTGGTGAGTATGCACAATTTTGCAGAGAGCACACACAATATCGACACCAATCTTTTCAATACACATATTGCTTGTGAGCACTGAGCAGTGACATTAGCAGAGGCAGAAATGAATATGTCTACATTCTTTATAATAATGGCACAGCCCAGAGACTAACATTGCGTGAGTACCTTTACTTTTTATTCTTTAAAGCAAATTTAAAAGTAAATACGTCATAACTTTACTTCAGAAAGATTCTCAATGTAATACTTCTAGTTTTACTTGAGTAAATATTTTGCAGGGTGTTGGCACTCTAATATAAATACCAAACTTCAGTACTTCCTCCACCCTTGACTGTTAATATTTTGAAATGTACAGCAGAACTACACCCCCTGCTGAATGAGTTAATGCAGCTGGTGGAAACGTGCCACTGAGAGACAAAGAGAGAGACTCTTTTGTGGTTTATTAGGGATATCATCCATTAAAAATTGGATGTTTGCCAGTGTACATTTAGTGTTATGTTAGTTAGGACTGTTTCAGTGCATTATTCTGTATATTATATGTATTATTATGGTGATCAAGTTTCTTACGCTAATAGTTGCTAATTTGAGTACTTCTCTTGCATGTAAAGATATATAATGTGTAGTTAGCTTATTCAGTGCTATCTTCACACTGTTATTACCAGCTTTCAACTTGGTGTTAGCTCTTATGTGTTAAGTGATATCCATCCAGTCTTTATGTCTATGTAGCCTGGCAAATCGAATCAACACAGGACACAGACATATCTTCTTGTGGTCTTTATTCTGAACAAAAGAACTGGTTTTGTTGTTCAGATAAAATAAAAGAAATAATAGATATGTTTCAAAATAAAATTCACAGACTTTCTTCTGTTGTATCTGCACCTATGCATAAAAAGACATAAAGATATTATCAACATCAGATGACTGAAATCAGAATACTAGCATGAAAATGCCAAATAAATCCGGTGAGCACAGCCTAGTGCTCAAATAACAACAAAGAGCACATAAAAATAACTATATATAACTATATTGACTTTGCAACACAAAGAGTCCACAAACAGTTAACATTCCCAATCACCATAAAATATTAGATTAGATTCTCCATTATTAATCAATCTGTATTGTGTGCTTTACTGTGTGCATATTCAATCCTCAATAAATACACTAAATGGGAACATCTGGACTCTTGCATTTTAACTAATGCCCCCAGTGGCCACAAGTGATTTAGACCAGTATATTACACAGTCCTTACACACCCTATAACATGGGTCTTTAATCCAATATAAGGTATTTCTACAATGAACTAGAAACATAAAGACCAGAAACTTAGACCTCAGACAACTGTTTATCTGCCTGGGCCAGTACTACTATCTCCACTCCGGTTTTTCTTAAGGGATTCACGAGCCTACGCCAGAAGAATATGGAGCCTTAAGAGTACAAACGTTTTGGAATCTTTGAAATTGGTCCAGTAATGGCTTCAAAAACAGCATAAATATGACATCAGGTTCCCATTTGATCAAACCGGAGCGGAGCATACGTTATTTGCCTGTCCCTTCTTCAAATGCATATACATAGGAGATGGGTATACTTCAGACGACAGAGACACTTTGCGTTTAGTGCATTTGCTTGATAAATGAGGTTATTCGCATGAAGCATAAATAACAAAGAACAAAGTGTTTGGTAAGTCTGGCTGTGTGTCTTTTTAACTTTAAAAATGTCAATCCTTAGACACCAGTGAGCTTTGTACTATGGTGCCATGGCAATCAGATTTTCGGGAAGTCATCGCTGCATCACATCTGCTACATCCAGCTTTTAAATCTTTTATTCTCTGTGGAAATATAGTACATCTGTATGAGCTCAGAGGTTGGGCATATGCATTGTTTTGTTTTCATGTATATCAGTGAATTCTCAGTTGATACCATAAACAAATGCTGGAAACATACACATACAGCTGGAGAGCTAATCAAAAGTAGGCTGAAATAGTTTCACAGACATTTAGTGATTTGCAGTGTTGCAACCTTACTCCTGGACCCTCTCACTGTCATATCAGGCTACAATGTGTTAGTCTCACCCAGAGATGTTGGCATGTTAGTGCCTTGGGTGCATACCCACCTCACCAGTTTAATTGGACAGCTGCTCAGCATCAAGATTCATACACGCATACCTACTTCCTTGAGTCTGATGGCTCTTTTATTGTGACAAATACAGGGGGCAATTTATTGGTCTCCCTGGACAGTAAATAGAAGGTTACATGCAGCATCTGAGCTTCAATTAAATTGTCAGGAGAGAAAAAAAAAACATCTGCATATATGCAGAATCTGTAGGCAAGGGACATGATTTAGGGATTGGAAGCTTTCTGGTTTATGTTTAGGTGATTTTCACAGGAAATGTGGATAACCACTCCCATAGGGAGTGAAAAAGGTGGAACACATTGGCGAAAATGTCGACTGGACCTAAAAGCATCTACAAAATCTGTGTTTGGTATTAAACTATTAACTAAATTTTAACTGGCCAAATTATGAGACAATATGGTCGTAGATATCGTCTCTCAACTCCAACTTCAGAGAAGAGGAAGCCTTGGCCCAGTTATCCATTATCCAGATATCTGTTAATTACACCTTTCCACACATCACCTACAGTTTTTTTTTGTTTGCTTTTCACACATATGGTGTGTCTGAATAAATATGGACACACATCATGAGATCGCAAGATATTTTGCGATCTCCTCATGAATTCTCTTTTTTCCCTCCCCATCGGTTACACTCCAGCGCAGCATAGGACAGATACACACAAACAGCTGTTTGCAGGGGCTTTATTGTGATAACATTGTCAGGGCATCAAGTGGATTAGTCAAGTCTTATCAGCCATACTTACCTATTATATCAGTTGATCTGTTGTAGTGGGAATATTACGCCGCTTTGTGTAATTAAAGCATCATGCTGGTCAAGTATAGCAGGTAGGGCTTGGAAACTCCTTTTTTATTCACCTTTCTCAATGCACTAATTCTAAGTCTGGTTTGTGGTCCAATATCTACATACATGTATAGAGGCCCATTTCCAACAATTATCACTCCAGTGTTCTAATGGTACAATGTGTCAGAAGGCTAATGTAATACAATTTTATATTTATTTCAAAAGTCATGGTGGTAAATAAAAGTGTGAATTTTCATGGAATACACAAAATTGTCTGGGTGACCCCAAACCTTTGAACCGTAGTGTATCTCAGATCAAAAAGTAGAAGATGCCTTTTGAACATGGGCCACCAGTTTTAAAACAGGATTAGTAAATTGTTTTTATAATGTCATACATTGAAGGTTTGTATGCATACCCATGTCCCATGCACACGCATGTATACATACAAACAACAACATGCCCACATACAGGCATATAACCGAGCCACTGGGCTACATGCCTAACTGGTCTGGATACCCATTTACTTTTTTGACCATCAAGCCATGATGGTACAGGAGAGTCTGATGGTAGAGGATGTTGCTATAATGCTGTGTAAAGCCCTTTAAGACAAACACTGTTGGTAAAAATGGCTGGAACAAATAAAGCCAGTGTTCAAATTTCAAACAGCTGCAGAAAATTCAGCTCCTCACTCGGACCAGAATATCCTGCACCTTCTCCCGCTCCTCATTCTCTGCAACAGCATTATACGACAACATTTAAAACAGTGATTGCCTAGGTCTAACCTCATTTACTTTCACAGTCTTTTAATACATAAGGGAATCTCCTTGCTTCATTGTATTCACTAATACCACCATCAATTCACTCACAATTTGGTTAGATAATGCAAATAGCGTGGAATAATTCTATTATAGTCTGGTACAGGCCATTTTGTTCATTGTTCCGGTTTAATACTAAAAGTTTCAGGTTGTTTGAGTCAGGTTTTTTTTTTTTTTTCCATCACTGATTCATGATCTCATTTGCGTCTTTTTCCCCTCAAGAGGAAAGAGGTAAAATGCCATAATAAACTAATTCTTCAGTTGACATCAGATAACAGGACATTCTCCATCAATCGTTTTCCTGATCTCATTCATTAAGATGCATGCACAACATCACGTCTCTTTTTCGGGGGGTGCAGCAATGAGCTGTATGAGTGTGTGCCGGCTTGGACAATTAAACATGTGACGTTGTGTAGCCATGATATATGCATTAGGAGCAGAGGTAAGTCAAAATGGACAATGCTGACTTTTTTCCCTTTTTATTTGATGTCCATTCAGACTCATCATGAAAACTGTTATAATACACATATTATCACCTGTTGTTGTGTCAGATATTTTTTTTCAACATAGTTTCTTAAGGACATTATAAGTTTTAAACTTTTTTTTTTTAAATTTATGGTCTGTGTGTCTCACGTTCTAAAAAACACAATTTCTGGATTATTTTGACTATAAGAAATAATCAGATGAAACAGTCTACTGTTTATCACAGACTACTTAGGGTCAAATTTACTAAGGAAATTTGTTTTACAACTATTTAAAATATGGGTTGTGTGTGTTAGTGTGAATGTGTCCATTTGACAAATGTAGCTGTACCCAATTTACATTAGTTACATCAATTCTCCTTACATTACATTAATTCCTTTCATTTCTAATGATCATCAATGTTCATCAGACTCATCAAATGTATAAT
Organism: Lepturacanthus savala; assembly: GCA_030544235.1. Taxonomy (NCBI): domain Eukaryota; kingdom Metazoa; phylum Chordata; class Actinopteri; order Scombriformes; family Trichiuridae; genus Lepturacanthus; species Lepturacanthus savala. The sequence continues at coordinate 20,253,977 of CM060462.1, read as the reverse complement.
CAAGAGCCTCACTGATGTATCCGAGTTTAATTTCTTACATTAATTCTGGTCTCCCCCATTCATTTATAATGATCAGTCACCAGGAACACCAAGAGTGTAAAAAAGTTGAATAAAACAAACAAAATTATAAAATCAACGCAATTTTATTTTGTGTGCTGAAACCCTCTTTGTGAACACAGTCATGGAATCTTAAGTGAATCTGATCCAATTAACCACACATTTCAATTGAAACTGTCAGATTTGACTGGGATCACAACATAAGGGTTAAAGGAGGGGTGTTAGTTGATAGTTGAATCAGAACTTTAACATTTTCTTATTCCCACTCCTTGAGTGGTCAGGATTAATTTGAATATTGAACCTCCTGTTTTAACTTTAATGATTTCCATAAACATATGGTGCAGTGCATGAGCAAAAAAAAAAAATAACCTACCTCTCTCCCTCTCATTTACAGTTCTACTCTTTGCTGTTTCTTTGCCCTGGTCTCTGTTTTTAAAGAATTGTCCCATGTCCATCATGGCAAACTCTCCACTGAAACATATACAGTCTACGATCTGTAAGTGCTTCTATTTAAGTTTTGTGCGCCTGCAAGACGACAGATTATTCTGTGATCATATACTGTCTGTAATTAAAAAGATTTATTCATGAAATTTCATTGAGAGTTTTACATTGGGGTACAGCGTATGTTTAGTGGTGTACATGCAGTGTCTGGCAATGTGCAATGTGTGAAAATTCAATAGAATTTATCTTTCGGGAAGCATGAATGTCTGTAAAAACAATGCATGTGTGGCGTTAGTGGATGTGGGGATGACAATATTAGTGGCCAAATACAGAAAAAGCTCAACGCCGCCACCTGGGGGGACCTAAACCCCAGGAACTCCACCAAGGGAGTCTTAAGGTCACACAGGTTCGAAGAATACACTAAGGCAGATGTGATTTCGGTGTAGAAAAATACATATTTTATTTTCTCTTTAAAAACTAGCAAAAAAAAAAAAAAACAGCATGGCCTCCAACAGACTACTAAATTGACTTCTAAAGGTGATGGTCAGGCACAAGACCAACACGGGAAGATTTTCAACATAATATCAAAAAACACTATAAAGAAACCCCAAATACAACAAAAGAAAACTCAACCCCAAAGCAACGCAATCAATTTGTAAGGAAAAAAAAAAGAAAAAAAAAAAGGGGTATACTTTACAATGTGCGTCATCACGTCATAGAGGACCTTTAATAGGAGGAGGAGAGGGGCGAACCACCAGTCTAAGCTATGTTAAATCAGATTAAACCATTTGTCACTTCAGCTAAACAAAATGAAGAAACAAAAACAAAGCCAACAGGAAACAAAGTAACCGATAACTAATACAAAGCAACACAAAGCAGCAGTCTGCAGTGGGGTCCGAGCAGGCTGAGCGGGGAGCAGCCTGGTCCGCCGGTGTCTGAAAATACACAAGCGTTATTTACACACGATTCCACAGTGAAGGAACTTTTGGTAAAAAAAAAAAATATATGTTACCAGGATGCTGTCGCAACAGTTATGTGGGTAGCACGGAGCGGAGCAGCCCAGATAAGGTGCCACAGCTTCAGACTTAAAGGCACCGCTGTACCGGTACTGGCACAGGTGGAGCACTTAACGCGCCTCCACAGTGCGGAGAATTTACCACTCCAGCCGGAGAAGAAGGAGGGACCAGCCGGCTGCGCTACAACACAGAGCGAAAGATCTACAATCTACAAAGGACAAAGCTGGAAATGGCCACTTACGTTTTGGATACAGGTTTTCTGGGTCACACAATTTCACTGGTGCCACACAGCCACACCACACACAGCTCTGCCACGCCACTGCTGCCACCAGACACCAGGACCAAGACACACACACCTGAGCACTAATTGCTTGAACTCATGTGCGCTGCCTGCAATCACTACAGCTGATGGTGCCCATAGCGTAGTGAGTGAAAAAACCTCAATCTGCCACATATGTCTTGCCACAACTGCTGTTTTATTGTAATTGTATGCTGTTTTGTATATTTTTGATGCTGCTACTTCCTAAAATAATTCTCTGACATTCTAAAATCAAACTGGTTTCAGCCCTGTTCAGCATTGTTTTTAGAGTAGGATACAATGACTGATCTGTGTGATACAATTAAGGTTTTGTTCCATTCAGGTCAGTCTGCTACTCTCATTCATTTTGCCTCACTGGAAAGGTTGTGTTATATATTGCTACACTAAATAGAGTTAAACATTTATTATTATCATTAGTAACACCTGTTTACATTTAGGAAGTGTGATTTTAATAGCTTTTTAATTCATAAGGAAGATCAAGGTGTTATATAAGTAATGTTCCATGTTTCAAACTGCTCAAATCACAGATAATAATAACCACAAACTGTGTCTTAAAACAGAACTGCCGTAAAGTTGTGATGTCACGCCTACACAGTCAACACCCACCTCCCCTCTCAAATCGGCCAATCAGAGGAAAGGCTCATTACTACCAGTGAGTCAGTCACAAAATGACCTTTTTATTCTAGCGCTCTAGAGAGATACTTGAGAGATGTCAAATCACATTGATATATATTGATAGAGATGGTCTTTAAAAACCAAAAACCACAAAATATCCTTTTGAGGGATATTTAAACTTCAAATAAAATAAGGGACCTTTATACATGTATTAACTCAGCTGAGAGAGTCTTTTCAGTTCTCGAGAGTCGAGGCGATAAACGAGGGATCATCTACTGAGATGGCGTAATGTTTTCAGTCATGGTGTTCGACGGCGTGGTTTTACAACTGTCTGCCGAGGTTGAGGATATCAAAATGAGAAGTGGAAAGGGATCTTGTAAAGCTCTGAACGTAGCAGCTATCAGCGGAGCCAATTGTTGTGTTAACTGACCTCATATCTCTGCTGGCGCTTTGCGAAAACGCTCGCTACCGTTTCCAGCAGCTGCGTCTGAGATCCACAAACCGGGGCCACGCTCTGCCAATGTTGAGCTGCGTTGGCACCGCTGTGCTCCACAGGGAAGACTCTAAGTATGAAATAAATCTCAGCGTCTTGCCCATTACATTACTGTAAAGGAGATGCCGGATAATTTGGCAAAAGGCAAACTTTTAACTCTGAGTGAACATGTACCAGGTCATTTATGAGCGGGGGGAAAAAAATGTGTCTTGTTGAGAAAAAACAAACAAAACATAATACACCAAGAAGAATATTATGATTATTATAATAATGTGATTATGGATGTAACAGTGTAGAACAAATATATCTAAAGGTCAGTGTATACCCATGCATACATATGTACAGTAGGTGTAGATTATGAGCTGACAACTTGCTGTCTTCAAAGAAACCTTTGGGTGCACTGACAACTGTTTCTGCTGAATTATTCTTTTGAGAGTGTAGCTTCAGAGAATGGATGTAATCAGCAGAGCGTATTCCCTTCTTAAATATCGCTTACTTTACCTTTTGTGGAGCGTTTCGGGTGGGCGTGTTGATATCTTTTTAAGTGCCAAGGGGAGCAGAAGATAGGAAAGCAAACTCTGAGCGAATGTGACATAATGAGTGCCGGGAAAGAAGCAAAAAGCCAAACGCGTAACTCTCTAATTGGTGTCTGCTTTGGCATGGGGGTGGAGGACCACCAGAAGGATGGCGTACGACTGGGGATTGAAGCAATAAATAGGAAGGAGCATATGGTCTACTCCAGAGGACAGTCACCCACACATATGCAACAAACTGGACACCATAAAAGTTGGAAGCAGGTGTGTGTATATAAGTGTGTGTTTGTTTGTGTGCCACATACTGAAAGAGAACGAGAGAGACTGCATGTCCCGGGACTCTACATAGATTTATGCCAGCTAGTCTACATGTTGAATAACAAATTTTTATTTCAAGGACGAGCCATTTTTTTATTGTATTCATGTTATAAAATGTTTCATTCCTTGCATTTAATTTACCATTGTCGTTTTCTCAGATTTAGCTAGTTCTTTCGTTTGAAATCCGTTATACATTTTGATCATTTTTTATATATATTCTTGTGTGCATTACTTTTTAATTGTTTTATTTATTTATTTTTATGTATCAGGTGTCTGTAAAGCACTTTAAATTGCACCAAACCGGAGGGAAGCCTAAATGATCTATCTTTCTCTATTGGTTTGCTGTTTTCCTACCCAAATTTTTGTTTTCATCAATTATTTCACATGTTTATGCCACTTCCCTGCCATCCTACCAAGTTGACCAATCAGAATATTGCACAAGGACAGCAGGTCATGTGGTCTGGAATCCAATCAGTGTGGTCATCAATTTCTAAAATGGTTTCAGTGGGACTCGAAGCAAAGTCAGGGGTTTTAAGGACAAAGAAAAACAGCACACCACTCATTTGACAGTATTTGGGGTTTGAGGCTGCAAATGAACATCATAAATAGGTGCTGTGCAAAACATGTCACGCTAAAGAGTTAGAGTTATGGCATTTATTGTTTTGTCAGAGACATCACAATTCAACTTTTTCTTAAAATCGTTCAGCCGTACTAAACAGTATGAATGAATGTGAGTCAGTTAGCAAGTAGTGTTAATTAATAGAGGTGGAACCGTAACACATTTTCACAGCCCCTGGTTAAAAAAAGAATTCCCATCCACACCACTGGTGTGAATGGGAATTCCTTTTCTGCGACCACATGAAGCCGTAAAATCCGCCTCAAACAATGCCATAACAGTAGGTGGCGATAGAACTTCTAACAGGAAGGCCATTTTTGCCAATCACAAGGCACACATCTCCATGAATACAACTTCCTGTTTACCATCGCATATTGTGACGTCAAACAACGTCAACAAGAAATTGAAATAAATGTTTAGATTTTTTGCGGAATTTATGTTGCAAATAGTTGCACAGTCTCAAGTGACTGGCAATAGTATCATGTTGGAGGAGAAGAGGATATTTCTTCTGGATTATATAGTAGGATATAGTAGAAGAAACTACTAGTCCTACAGATGGCAGCAATGCAACTTTTTGCCTTAAAACCCAGAAGAAGAAGAAACTGTGGTTTTCCCATCCACACTGCTGAAACCAGACTTGTCGAAAAAGTTCACCCTGGACTCCAGTTACAAAAAAACATATGCAGAAGATGGCTTCAAAAATACCTGAGTTTTCTGGATGGCCCCTAAAAAGATGCACTGGAAGCCTGACTGGGTGCTCCCAGTTGCCTTAATTGACTCCACCCACCTGCACAAAAAAAAAAAAAAAAAAAAACAGAGCAGCAGACAGGAGGAAAACAGACATCCCTGTTGCCTGTTACAAAGAAATCAACTTAGCTGGTGTTGATATTGTCTGCTGCATTTAGGGAATGAGTGTGGCTTCCCATGCACCACTGCATTGTATTTAATCCACAAGCAGTGATTGACCATAATTGACTGTTTCAAATCAGAGATGTGGAAATTGCAATCGGTTTCTGGGCTTTTTTGATATAATTTCAAATAGGGATGCAGAGACACTATAATGTTAATGAGAGCAGTTGAGCGCTACAGTTCTGCAGTTAAACTGGTAGCCAAACATACAATAGGGCATGTGTGGGCAATAAGGTGAAGGACAGACACTAGTGAATAAACACTGATCTCATACATCTTATTTACTGTTATGCAGTGTAGGTTTTAATGATCCCATATCATGCAAATAGCCACTTTCATGTTGTTTTTTTACTCTAGATAAGGTCTAGGGGGTTATATAAAAACTGTCCCATGCATCAAACATTCAGAATGGGGAAATGCACACCGCCTGGATTTAGAAACTTTGCTGTTTAACAGCTTGTTTGTCCTTTGTTGACTTTGTGATGTCATGCAGTAGCTCCCTCAGCCTCTAGAGGTTCTCAGCACAGCCCCCCTGCCCCCACAGTCACCCACTTTTTTCAGTCTTCTAAGTGAAAATCAGCCAATCAGAAGAATGGCTCATGAATATTTATGAGACAGGCCAAAAATGACCTGTGCTTTCTGGAGCTCCACCAAGAGGCTTGAAAGAGCACTGTAAAAGTACATGGAGGAATTATATTTATTCTTTAGGATTTTAAATTGCAAATATATCATTTTAGGTAATCAAAACTTCAAATAAAACTGAGAAAAGTGCACGATATGGGACCTTTAAAGGCACACAATCTGTTTTACACATACCTCAGCCAACATCAAATCACAAGCAAGGACATTACAACGTACAAATGAAGCTAATTTGCAAAGTGCTCGCTATAGCCTCCATCTAGCTCGACTTTAAATTACTTCAAGTGTTACAGAGTGTTTGAAGAGCTGGGCAGAAGGTGTCTCATTGGATAGCTCAGCTTGTCCTATTGAAGGAGACCAGACGGATTTCAGTGGGAGCACATGTTCATCTCCATTCGGGACCATGGCTGTCAGACGCCAATGTCAATTCCCCAGGTAATCCAGCTGTTAATAATGGTTTTGGTTTTCCAGTTCACTAATCTGCATCTTTCTCAGCTCTCATTCCAGATTTAGTGCAGGTGTAAAATTTTGACTGAGGAATACGAATACACACAAGCTCATGTGAACACATGACAAATGTTCCTATCAATAAAACTAGAGAAGATGGTCAGCTCTTATAAAACTAGTCACAAGGTTCCACATATTTTAATCACATTTATTATCACAATACATTGATGCAAAGCCAACATTTTCCAGATGACAAGAAGTCTCTTTTATTTCTTTAATCTGTCAGTTCCAGCATTCTGAATTGACAAGATTGAAATACCCTCTATTTCACAGCTGCAGGCACTTAATAATTTAAGAATCCACTTGAAGTGATAAAAAATACCTTCAGAAGTTAAGACAGTGTGAGTCTATAGCACAAGGTCATCATCATAACTGCGGCAAAAAGGCATTGTACAGTAAGCCAAAAATTCAAAATAAAGAATGTGAAACCTTTGAGGTAAAAGCTTGAGTTCCAGAAAATGTCAAAAACATTTTTTTTAATTTATTTTATTTGTATTTATAATTGTTTCACTAATATATAATTTGATTATAGCCAAATCGTGATATAACAAAATTTAATTAATCACATTTATATTAGAAACAGGCCTACAACAAGTTGTGTTAACCTTATCATAGAGGGACTATATAATCCTTAGAAAATGTTCCATGTAATTTTTGTTACTGACTGTCTGAACCTCCACTGTTGTGTTGGGTCATGATTGATTTTCTTGAGGTTGTTATTGTCCTCTTACACCTGTTTTTCTACAAGGTATTTTAACCTGTTGACAATGAGATTAAAATATATCCGTCTTAATCCAATTTTCCTCGCTAACACCACAGCCTGCCTAATTCTGTATGAAACAGCTAAAACCTATTTTGTATGTGGTGTATAAAATGACCTTCGGTAGTTTAATGCAGCCAATTGACAGACAAAAGGCTGTCATATGCTAGAGGACACTTTTTCAATGCCACGCTGTTTGCAATGCAGCAGGATTGGTTATGTTTGAAAAATATGCCCTTTTTTGATAATATTTGAGAAAACAAAAGTGAACTCTATATACCTATAACTACAATATTCACAGTTCCAAGATGATCTATCTAATTTAACTACACGGTTATATTGTTTTTCTATGTTACTTATTACTTCTACAAAATTTTTACGACATAGTATTAGTGTGATTTATCTGGCATTTGAGATTTTGTTTTGTTTTTATCTCATAATCAGTCAATCTTACTTTTAGAGCTGCACCAGACAAATTAACGTGGTTTATATGGATGAAATGCTGTGGTTACCCCCTCCCTCCACACACTTTGAACATCAGAAATTAGGGGGTTGTTGAATTTTGTCAACTTTCCAAAACTGACAAATAGGAAATTTGTACACACCTGTCTGAGGTGGGTGTGAATGTGAAAACAAACAAAGAAAGAAAAAAAAATACCAACCTTGAATTTCTCTCTTTTCTTTCATGCTTTACAAAACTGTTTGTCGATTCCCATGTTCAAAACCAAGAGCATTGATTATCACATCTTGGCCCACTTTATGACATCTGGCTTTTCACCCCACCTTCGAGTAAGGCCATTTGGAACTGCTTTAAACACTTTGGCCTTTTTACAAACTAGTTATTTTCCAGCATAACCAAGCCCTCAAGCATGCTTCACACCCATCCATCATCCTGACCTCGGCAGCCCTTTCTTTCCACCTCACTACATAAAGGGCAGAGTACAGCCTCCGCTGGCACTGAACGTTGGCATTGGACCTAGATTGTGACCTGTGCAATCGTCTAGTATAAAAGGAATTCCTAAGGATACTGAGATGCCTTATTGCCAAGAAGAAAAGTCCTGAAGATTAAAGTCTTCCAGGTGTGCATGAGGAAGCTTCGCTCCGTCTTGCTGGGCCTGTGTTAGCATTAATTTTGTTGGCGGTAATTGTAGAAGTTTGGGGTTGACTGTGAGGCTTTTGTTGCAGGTCTGTCTGAGGGAGTTGCTAAGGCTTGTGAAGTAGTTGCTAAGGCTTGCAGAGCATTATTCAGTGGTTGTGGAGGATAATAATAATAATACATTTTATTTGGAGGCTCCTTTCAGGCTGCCCAAGGTCAACTTACAAAAACATATAAAATGCAGGGTAAACATCTCAAAGAAAATATTAAATCATATTTGAAATCAAACTTGGTGAAGATTGGAGGTATAGCAGCAGGCATAGTAGTGAAAACTTTTCCAGTGCCCACTCTTATGCCTGTCGAGATTCAGCGTTTAACTTTTGAGCACCAAAAAGAGCTTGATGCTAATCAAGCACGACAGATATAAATGTGATTTCGAAGTTAAGCAGAAGATTGAACTGGAGGTGATTCTCCAGCAATCAGAATGGAATGAGAATTATCGGTTGTTGCTGGATAAAGATGTCAGGGGGTCTGGTGCACGTCCCTTTGATATTAATAACCTGCAGTTATTGCCTCGGTTTAATGAAAGGGACTCAGATCTTGTTTTTGTGTTGTTTGAACCCATTTCCAATGGTAGGAGCTGGTCTTATGCACACTGTGCTCTGATGCTATATTGCATCGTCACAGGAAGAGTACAGAAGGCATATTTGTCCTTGAACCTAGAAGATAGCTCTAGTTACATTAAAAAAATGTATTTGCTTAAAGCATATCAACTTTTGCCAAAAACATACCATCAGTGCTTTAGATCTTGGGACAAGAGAAATGGTCAGGTGTATGTTGAGCTTGCTAGTGATCTAATGAGGACTAACCATTGTTACTAATTTTGAAAATGCTTCTGGGTAGGGTTCCAACATACATGTCTAGATGAATACGTGCTGCTCCATAAAGGGAATTTTGAAAGGTGCACATGCTATGATTCTGGCTGGGGAAGAAACAATTCTGACTCTGCTTCAGTTGAACAAACTGGGTTTAAGTTTGGTCCCAAACCAGATGTGGCTTTGACAAAAGTGGAACTACTTTCATGAAACTAGGCAATGGAAGGAAGAGTGTCCTGGATTGCAGACCGGGAACAAAGGTGTGGTTTATTAGGCCTGTGGTGGCTGCAGTGCCTGTTGGTCCTGGATGTTTATCTGATGAGATGCCCTATTTCCTTTGAGCCTAAGGCTTTTGCTGCATATGCTCCTTTTGTCGGGGATGGTCTTGTGTCCCAGGTGGGTAGCGTCATTGAAATCCTGATGAAAAATCTTGAGAAATATAGGGACCTATGATACTGTGTGTTTCCTTTATCAATAGAGACTGACACTGGTAACTATAGCCAGTCAGGGCATGGCGTTGACAGTTTTGCCTACTCCCTTACACAAAATGGTTCTCAGTTGTGAACTGGTACGGGGTCAGGTTGGAGTGCAGCCAATGTTGACCATTGAGGGGATTCATTTTATTTCGGGCAATGGCTTAGCTCGTAGGCACATTTGAGCTGATGCTCCTCCAGCTCCAGTGGTCACACCCTGTCCTGTTGCCATTGTTTCGGATGAGAGCTCTTGCAGGTTACCAGAGGTATTTTCTGCCTGTGTGGTCACACGGGCAAGGGGCAGGGCTGAGTCTGAGGCGTTGCTTGATGAGAGGGCTGGTGATGTTGATTCGGGGGTGCCTTTCCTGTCTGATCTTCCGCTGTCAGTGGCACACAGTCAGCTGTCACAGGAGCAGCAGAGTGATTTTTCCTTAAAAGACATTTGACCAGGTTTCCTCTGCTGTGATACAGTGTGGCTAGTGGCTATTTCCTGTAATGGCTTGTTTAGGAAATAGGTTGCTTTGGATGATGCTGTTTTCCAGCTGGTGGTTCAGGTTAAATTTTGTCCCCTGGTCCTAAAAGTGGCACTTGATAAAGTTGTGGACACTTTGGTGTTAAAAAAACATACCCCAACTTTGTTTTAGGCCATGTGTAAAAGAGTACAATGTAGTATAGTGTATTGCTGTTGGTTCAGTGTCTGTATCACAGGGAGATGTTGTGCCAGAGCTGGATGGCAGTGTGTTATATGGTCGACTGAATAATTCTGAGTCACTCAGTAATGTAGACAAGCTGTTGTGTCACTTACCTGAGTCGAAACGCAGTGAACTGCCTGATTTGGTATGGAAAAATCCCTTTTTGTTTGGCAACATTCCCTCTCTGACAGATTGGATTGTGCATGACAACGATGTTGGCGAGGCATGGCCGATTAAACACCGATTCTATCGGAAACCCGAGAAACTCATCTGGATGCTAAAATTGATTGCATGCTCCAAAATAACAATGCCATCTTCTTCCAGCTGGGCTTCTCCTTGTATTTTGGTCCGAAAGGCAATACCACTAGGTTCTGAACAGACCTGAGAAAAGTAAATCCTGTCACAAAACTGGACTACTTACTGCTGCAGAGAATGGGTGGTTGGTACCTAATCTACTTCTCAGGTACAAGGGTTGCTGTGGAGGGGGTACGACGAGGGTATGGATGTTTTGAGTATACCTTATTTGTATATGTAATTCTTTGATTAATTTAGATTTGATGTGTAGGGGTGGGTTGTAGGTGGCTGCAAACACTGACTTTATAGGGAGGGGCTTATTTAATTGACATTGTTCTCTTTTGCAATTTCTTTTCTGTTTTTGTCATAGCCTTTAAGCCAGGTTTATGACAATGTTAAAGACCATTGCACTACAGTCCTTCCTACTAATCTCTCATGAAATGTCCTTGTCCAGAGTCAGAATGCATAGGAAGAATACTATAGAGCAAAGATATATTTTTACTTTCAGAGGCTCTGCTTCCTGTTCCCTCTGTTGCCACCTACTTAAGCATGCATGGTCAAGCAGCAGCAGAGTGAGCTCATTTGTCTCATTAGTGGAGACGACAGGAAGAAGTATGGCTCTCCTGAAATACCTGCCCTTGCCCACAACTCAGGGCAGGCAGAATGAAAGATGACCATATTGAAATCCTGTATCTGATTGGTTTTCTGAATCAACCATCAGCAGAGGGGTATGCGAATAGCTTTGACAAGTTTTGTGTTTGTTATTTGCATTGAACAGAACACGTATACTGGCAAGAAATTAAGTGGTCCTAATGAGGTGACGTTTCACACATCCCTGTCTATAAAACTCCAGAATCATGATGAAAAATAAGGTTGAAAATGTCAAAGCTGTGTGTTCTGCTCTTTCACAATCTCAAGTTCACCTGTATCCTGGTCATAGGTCACATGATAACAACTGAACCTTCACCATGACAACTGAGCATACTCCATGAATATAAAATATAACAATTTAAAGGATGCTCGAACCTTCCAGGTGCCCTGAAATGTTAATCTATAAACTTTGAAGTCAAGGTTGGAAGTAAATCTGTGCACACAGATGTAATAAATAGGATGTAGGGTTTTCTTTGAAGGCCCTCCAGATGTCTTTTTATATCAATCTTACATTGGTTTACAGGTAGCCTTCTTTCATGTCAAAAACTCGTAGCAAAAAGGTCGTGGCTTCAGCATTCATTATAGATAGTGCTTGAGAACATTCTTATAAATAAAATAGTGGCTTATGCTTGAGGAAAAACTTTTAACTTGCAATGTTATGCTGCACCTTTGGCCCAGTAGACTAATTAAGATAATATGAACAGTACAGGTTTATCTATTAATTTTGGGACATAGGTTGATTTATGGGTAATTGTAGCCTATTTAAGCTTAAGCTTGCAAAGAGGACATCACAGACTGGCAAATGACACACATGTCATATTGATCCCTCCTAGTAATACATATGATTTGGGAATTGCATGCACAGTATGTCTCAGGCCAACTGCATGGCTGTCTTGCTGACAGAATGCAAACAGCCACAGAGGACACTTGGTGTGGGGATCATCCTCAGCCCCTGAACAGGAACTGTCATTCGGGCCACCCCCCAAACTAAAAACAGCACACTAATACAATGCAGATCCTGTATATATCTTTTTGTAAACTCAGCAAGATTAATGAGGGGGAAAAATAATAAGAAAGTTGCCAGCTCAATAAACTATCCAGTTATACTTCAACACCATACTGTGTTCTCTAAATTAATTAGGAAATAGATTATTGGGGTTAAAATAGGAATATTATGTAACAGTGACAAAACCCTGAGAGAGAAGCACCACAATTTGCAACATGAGCACTTGCATTTTTGTGAGAAGGGGCAGACAGCATGTTATGATCTGTCATTATTTATATTAAAGTTAGTTAACACTTGATTGCACCACTTTGAAACCACTATTGTTCAAATGTTTGGGGTCAATTAGAAATGTCCTAATTTTTGAAAGAAAAGCACTGTTTTTTCAATTAAGATAACTTTAATCAGAAATATACTCTATACTTTGCTAATGTGGGAAATGACTATATCTACATTGGTATATAGAGGCCCATTTCCAGCAACTACCACTCCAATGTTTTAATGGTACAATGTGTTTGCTCATTACGTCAGAATGGATGACTAGAAAACCCTTGTGCAGTCATGTTAGCTTAAAACAGTTTAGCTTGTTAGATAAGCTATACAACTTTATTTTATATATAAAAAAAAAATCTCAAATACAAATCATTATGTCATTGTCTTGACTAGATTTTCTATTCATTTTACAACTTGTGGTGGTCAATAAAGTTTGACTTTTCATGGAAAACACAAACTTGTCTGGGTGACCCCAAACTTCTGAACGGTAGTGTGCACACACAATAGTTCAGTGTAAAGAAGGCAGGTTACAATTCACAACACAATGGCACAGGTTTATGATAAAATGTGCACACACAGTCGACTGGGCGTGTCCTAAACTTATTGGGCCGAGGGAAGCAGGATTCTCACTGTCACTTCATTCCCAAGTCAAAATAATGACTAAAAATCACAAATCCCAAAAAGCCCAGCACAGTCACATCTGAATCTTTTCTCAGAACAACCATACCACCGGGAAAAAAATCACGTAGCCTCTGCCTCAGTAGCTCTGGCACTTGCCGCTGAAACACTGGCAGTCCTTTAGCAGAGGATGCTGTCTGCTGATTGCCAATGCAGTGCTGCAGCTGTGGCGTTTGCGTCCTCGCCGGCAGCCCCAGGAGGAGGAGGAGAGAGAGAATACAGGTGATTATTGGGAGCAGATACAAAACCCCCAAAAAAACATCCTGCTGCATCCCTCGTGATTATACCTGTGGTATAGGAATATTATTAATATAGTCAATTCAAAATTCTTAAGATTATATAATCTGTGTTGGAATTAAAACTCATTGATTGTGTGCAGTTTAAAATGACCATTTACAGCTCAACAGATGTCTGATGTAAACACGTTCTACCATGCTGCATCCATGGAGATGTGTCTAAGTGATGAATAGCCACAGCAGTCATTGTCTGCCTGACCTACTTTGTCCTCATTTGACATAATTCCAGTTTAGGTTATGAGCAACATCTATCATTGACTGCAAACTATAGTACAGTGCTTTATCCCTTGATGCGACCGTGGCGGAATTAGATTCCTTATCGATTCCCTTCTTGATTTAGAGTCCTTCTTTAACCTGCAGGGAGGTAACGTTACATGAGATGGCCTCTTAATACATGCTGAATGTCACCACTGCTACCTGGCAGCCGTGAGTATGATAGAAACGGGGGTTGACAATGATGGACACAATAATGAATGTCCCCACTGCCAACACAGACACAAACAGCTAAACATGCACATATCATTTATCAGTCACAGTAAACACAGCAGGGATCTCCCTCCCCTATCAGATAATATGGCTGCCACGCTGCCAATGGATGGAGTCTCACCTGCACATCTCTCTCTTTAGATGGAAGTGTGAAGAGTCACAGGTTTAGAGAGTATTTTTTTTTCTCCACCTTGAATTTGCATTTCAAATTTTTCAGTGGCACTTTATAATAGAATGTGTTAGCAACATACTATTATGGGGGTAATAGCATTATAATGATGATATAATACTAATTAGATAATACCATGTCACCACCTATGGAATAACAGCGTAATAGCTTAGACTAATTCACTTATTTATTTCAAAACATATTAGTACTAATGTAGTAATAATTTATAGCTGCTAACCCTATAGAATCATGGTTATTTTAGTGCAGTATTTGGATTAAAAAGTGGTAATATACCTGATAATAATGTAATATAGACTGTAATATCAGTGTAATACCTGCAAAAAGACATGATAATTCTTTGAAGACAAAATTGGTAACTGCCTAAATATAATGTTGAAATTCATCCATCCAAATATTCCCCTTTGTTTCACCGTAATACTGTACAAATTATTGTAAGTAATTTTTTTCATGGTAATATTTTTGTATATTATATTGTTTAATGGAATAGTGTTGTTTCCTATTGCCAATTTTTGTTTACAAATATAAGAAAATAAATATATTATTATAATTATATAGAACATTTAGATGAATTAATAATTATTAAATAAATCATTTCTCTGGAGCTCACATACTGTATGCTAACTTTTATATGTGCAGAAGGTGCAGATCACCCAAACTACTAAAGCAATAAAAGAAGAGTCACAATGGCAGTGCAGGGACACAGAATTGTAAGGCAAGATGAAGCCAGCAAAACTTGCAGTGCAATGTGTGATCAGAAAATGGTCAAGTTCCTCCTGTAATTGTTTCAGCCCCATAACTAATATGTCACTAATGAGTATTGATTTATTTAAATCTAAACTGAGAAAAAGATGTGTTTTCTAACAAGATTTGCAACCCAAAATTTGCAATCACAATAGTGATTGAATCTTTCCCTTATTCAACAAAGCTTTCTGCAATGTTGCTATAAACAGGGTAGTTGTTAGTGATTCATTAACATCAACCACAGCAGTGGAATAAATAAAAGAAGAAGTGGGCTACAAGCATTAGCAGCAAACAGACATCATTGCTGAACAGAAACATAAAGCTAATCAACACAATATCCAGGCAGAATAATCGCTAAGAGGAAGGTAAGTCTGCTTAAAAGTAATGTTTATGAAGAAGAGATTTACAATATTTAATGAGACTAAAATACCAATAGTAGGGTAAAATCCCAAAACGAAGGGTAAACTCCTCATAAGTCTGAAGGCAACAATTAAAACTAATGGATCACTTTTGGATTTCAATTGGAACATCCGAGGAGGGTGAAAGTGAAACAGGCCCTGAAGAGTTCTGCGATATAAACTGGTGACAAATACATTTACATTCGAAGACAGGGGTCTCAGGATGCTCTCAGGACTACAGCTCTTTAGCACCAAAGATAATGACCTCTATTTACACTTGTTCATCATCTTAACGCTTTTAGCAATTCCAGTCTTTAACATCCTCGAGAGCAGAGGCTTCAAGCACCATGGGTCACGCAATTTCAATGGAGGCTACGGCTGCAAGGGGTCAATAGGAGATAGATACATGGATTGTTGTTGTTTTAATAGTGCCCGCTGGGAGCATGTATAAACAAGATGAAATCGGGTCGAAAATATGGCCTAAAAATAGGGCAAACTCACCACTGAAGCACACATCAGAGCTGTGTCAAGGATTGCCGCAATTATTCCTGCATATTTGGAAATTACTTTGAATGCTAGACCGTCATGTGGGCCTAGGAGTCATGTTTTTTGCTAAACTTTGTCAAACAAACATGGAAATTTCTTTCTTTTAAACTCAAGCTGTATCCGAGTGCCTTTCAAAATGAGATGCGGTCTGGAGTACCGCGGCACAACAGGGGATGAATCACTCAAAGCATCTAGGAGGGAGAAGGGAACAAAACAAGTCTCTCTCGTTTGAAACCTTGACATCCGCGCATGTTTTTTCCATGTAAACACCAAATAATTGTTTGGTTTCATTTATATCTCATTCCTTTTTTTTGTGAAATATTCACAGTATGCCCTGTGGGAGGGTATGGAAGCGTTGTTCCCTATTGGGAGCTAATATTCAAGTCAGCAGTTCTCGAATTGTAATGATAGAGTGCCTAAAAATGTAATCCTTCCTTGAATGTCTCCCATGGTGAGTCAATGACATAACTGACAAAGCTATTACTTCAGACAAATGTCTCTGGCAAATTCACACCAGGATATCCAAGCAGAAATAATAATACCATCTTTCTTTGTACTTCCAACACTTCCCTTTACTTTTTTCCCCCTCTGTTTTCCTATTGTGTTTTGATTGTATTGCTTGGGTGTTTATTGAATCGAAGGTGTATCGTATATGAAACCATTCTTGACAAGTCATAAAGGTTTAGAATAAAAAAAACATACACCCTCCATAAAACAAAAACAAAAAAAAAAAAAAAACGTTTGAACATTTTCATCGGTGTTCTAAGTTGTAATGGCCAAATTTGTACCTGGAAACAGACTCCAGCCTTCCCTGAGTTAAGTATAGTTATTCTCTAACTCCCCATTAGAGCTCACCATGACTCTTCTAACTATTGTGGACTATTGTGGTTGAAAGAAAGAGTCTCTCAGATCCGGTCCGTGGCGCTGTCCCTCGATACCTAAAAAAAATAAAAATCATTTCATCCAGGTGAAGGGATATTCAGAGCCATTGCAACAGGGACAGTCCCACTAATTTTGTTCCTCCCAGGTTTAGGAGTAATCCAGGGAGGGACATTTGTCTTGTACATGGCAATAAATCTGTGGAAGAGATTGCCAGGAAATGCTAAAATCATAAGCAGCTTGGGAGGATTCAAGGTGACGCTGAAGAAATGCCTCAGAGGTTATTTATAGTGGGATATAATATGTCTGATAATAGGGTCTTTATTTTATCGGTTTTGTTTTGATGTAGCTTATTTATTTTAATTATTATGTATAGAGCCGCATCTGGATATAATCTGCTAAGAGGGCTGTGAAGTAATGTTGATATATTGATGTCTTTTTTTGTTGCTGATGTACACAGTTGGAATTAGTTTCATTAACTGAGTGATGTGCAGGGCCAGGCATTGTTCATCGAAGCACTGAAGGTAGAGATTGATATTGTTTATACAGTGGATAAGTTGCTGAGTGACGGGGTAGGCACTGGTTATGATTGTATTGGATTATTTGTTTGATTTATGTATGCCATGTCAGACCTGCCGTCTGGACTCCTCCCCACTCCCCAGGGACATACACACACAATAGAAATAAGCCTCAGGGCTTTATTGTGTTATCCTGACTTTTCCTTTTATGTAAGCGCTCAATTGTCCTGAGAGAGCAGTTTTTTTGCAAATAAAACTGCTCAATAAAATCAATCAATCAATTAATCAATCAGTATATAGGCTTAGTTTAGACTGTCAAAAAATAATTAGAATAGCGCATATGGAAAAAAGTAAGAGACCACTGCAAAATGATCCGTTTTCTCCTGATTTTACTACTTATAGGTATGTGTTTGGGCAAAAGGAACATTTTTGTTTAAGTCTATAAACTACTGAAAAAAATTCCAAATAAAAATATTATCGTTCAAAAATTGACAAAATAACAAAAAAAGATACAATGTTTTCAGACCTCATATAACACAAAGAAACAAGATCAAATTCATTTAAAAACAACATAATACTAATGTTCAGAATTCAATATTTGTTGTAAAAATCCTTATTTTTAATCCCAGCTTTCATATGTCTTGCCATGCTCTCCACAAGTCTTTACCATTGTTCTTTGGTGACTTCATTCCACACTTGGTTCCTCTTTAAGCAGAATGAAGTGTTCATGTGTTGGAATTCAACAAATGCTGGAATGAAATGGCTGGAATACATGTAGAGATGCTGATTTTAGAAAAAAATGCAGTGGTCTTATTTTTTTCAGAGCTGTATTTAAACAGTGCAGTCCTGATCAAATGTGAATCAAGATTATGTTACTGCATTGCCTATTTCTCAATTTAAACATATTTTACCCCAACTGAGAAATGGCATTGCTGTGTCGCAGTCGCCATGATGAAACCTTTCTGGTTGGGGGGGCTGGGGAGGTGCGGTTTGTCAGCAGTACGGGAGACAAAAGGAGCGAGAGGGAGAGAAGTCAAACCACATAATCGGTAGTTTAAAACAATTATGTTACAATTAGGATTTGTTGTTCGTGCGCCATTGCTGGATTTGTATGCATCTCACCCATGTTTGCGCAGATTCATTTTGAAATGGCCAATGGGGGAAAGTCCAGCACCAGGCGGCCAACCAATGGTGGCATTTGTTCACTCACAGACAGACAGACAGAAGGGGCTGTAGGGCTGTACTGTGGTCCAGCCGGAAAAAATCTGTTTAATCAATCTGCTTGTGCATATGCCGGCTCCACTTAATCCTGATTGTTCTGACTTGAAATATCTAATGTGCGGGATATTTTCTGTATCGCAAGACTTGCTTCTTTTAAAAGAAAATGTAATTACATATTGTATGATTGTCGGAGTGCAGCTTAATGATTATGGTTTGTGCCGGGGCTATAGGCTCGAGCTGTGTGTGTGTGTGTATGTGTGTGTGTGTGTATAGGTTATTGTGTATGCCTCGGTGTAATCTGTAGGAGCTCAAAAGTGAATGCACAAATGTGCCCTTCTGGACTCGTCAGAAGTAACTGGCTCTGTGCAGCCAGTGCCGATTTGGAGGCAGGATTAGTCTATGCGGTGGAGGCCGCATGGACACCTTTCACCTCTCCACAGAAAATGATTGATTCTCCATTCCCACCGAGTGCAGATGGCCATGGACCACATTTGGAATATGGCCTTGTCAAATGGAAAGCATCACTCCAGGCTTGCAATGTGGAATGAGTAAAGGGCTGTTGAAGCAACAAAGGATCTCTACATTCAATAAAAGATTGAGATAGTGTTAACCTTGAGGTTTCTCAGTAACAAGATAAGCCCCTGTGCCTATAGCTACCTTATTTTAATCACCAACAAAAAAAGACTACCCTACACGCACACACATGCTTATTGCATACTGAGCTGTCTATATAGTGTGATATACAATATAGCAGAATGCCTATAAAGATGCTGGACCCTGCACTCTGCCCTCTGTAGATGAAGCCACACAAACTGAATTTTTACTAAGGGTTTATTTTTCCATTAGTTTTCTTTCTCGGAATTTGTCAGCTACATATAATTTATCAGTGTTATTATATTTTTATCACCTGAGCTAAGCAACACATTGTTATTTCCTCCATTTCTTGAACAATTATCCTTGTATAGTGAAAAATAACAAACCTTTTATTCTGGAAATGGTATCAATCCTCTTCCTTTTAAAAAGAGTTGTAACACTTGTTACAATAAAGGAAATCATGTTTGCTTCTTTTTCTTTTTAAAAAAAAACAAAATTACCCTAACTGTTGGACTCCCTATTGTGGAAATGCACATATGTAATGTGAGGTGTGCAGCAAGCTGAAAGCACAAAAATCTTTATCTAGACGAATCATGCATCTATTTTATATTAATCATTAATTGTTAGTTAATTCAGTTTTACCTTAATCCTTTTATTTGCCTTTGCTAAATAATACAGTTGTGATGAATTAGTCAATGTTTGGGACAGAGAGAAGACAAGTTTGTAGGCAGTGAGTGGTTTAGCTTCTGTTGACTGATTAAGGCAGTTGGGAGTCCGGGCTGTCAAGGAGCTTTCAAACCACTCCTAGCAACTTATGGTTAAAAGTGAGCATAAGTAGGGAATCGATTGATGAACTCAGGAGGAAACTGCAGTTGACACCGCGATATTGGACGCAAGGGGTCTCTCTGGCTGGCACGGAAAAGTCTAAAAGAGCGGTGAAAACTATAGCGGGTAGTCACAGCTTTGCTGTGGAGATGGGAGATTATAACGGAAAATAAAGGAACAAGAGACAATTTCTTCTTTTTTTCGGAACAGGTGCAAGAATACTCAGGAAAATAATGACTAGCTCTGAGAGAGGAAGAGGTGACAGTGGTCGAGGGAAATTAATTTAAGGTCTGTTTTATGGAGAGAATGGAGTTCACTTGTTTTTAATAACTATGATACTTAAAAAAATGTAATTGGTGAGATAAAATTGATCATATGTACAAATGAAGAGCAGGAGAGAAAGGGAACAAGGGCTGAATGTGATAGGAAAGCATGAAGCGATAAGTGCAAGCTGTGTGGAGAAGGGAAGCAGGTGGGATGAGAGAGTGGTTTGGGGAATACCAGTTGAGGCCACCATTTGTCATTCAAAGGAGGGATGAGGAAAGTATAACTTGTAGAAAAGTTGTGCAAGGTTACAGATCATTGTGAGGGAGTGTGTTCCAAAACCTATAAGCTGTTTAAATGGTCAAAGATTTAGACATGTTACTCTGTAAAGACAGAAAATGTTCACTAGATGGAGGACCAAGAGTAGGACCATTGTGGGAAAGGGATGCAAACCAAATTGTTACAATTGCAGAGGCAACTATAGTGTGGCATATGGAAGATGTAAGGTGATGAAAAGGGAGGTAGAATATGCAGCAGCTGCCAGGATGTTGAACCGCAGGAGAGAAAGAAAGAAATGCAGGGACAAGCAAATGAAAAGCAACATAAACAGCAGGAACAGCCAAAAGAGGTAAAGTGTGGCTTGTCGTAAAGAGATTAGTGCCTTTCACGGAAAGATTACAAATAGCAGTAAGAGCAAATCATCGGAACATTAACGAACTAACATGGGAGGAGGTGAGAAATGATGTCAGTGCTAATGAAAACGGGAATCACCATGGGTTGGTTAGCAGCATAATGGTTCCTCTGTTATGATGGAATGGCAAAAAGACAATTACTAAGTTTACTGCAAATGTATTGTGGGCAGGAAACATGGTTGAAACCAAATCTGGATTTTAGAATTGTTCAGTTATACCATTGTTGGGTGTGAAAGGGAGGTAGTGCACTATCGTATGGGGAGGTTGGGCTACATTTATCAAGGAGAATATGCCATTCAGGGTTGTCTCTAAGAGAAGAAGACTATATAGTCGTAGAATTATGGACAAATGAAGGACAGTTCACTATTTCAAATTATTCTAACCCCTGCAGAAAGCCAGATGTCAACATATTAAAGCAGATTCAAGGACAGAATGGAATATGTTTTTACATACACCCTGTTATGAGGAGGGAAACAGACATACAAATGGGGTGATAATAGAACAACTACTGGAGGATAGTAACTTGTCTTAATGACACACCTTGGGACACAGAGAGATGTGCACAGAGGTAGCAGTCCAGTATTAGATTTGACACGGGTATCAAGAGAGGTGTGAGGGATATGTGAGTGAGAAGAAAAGTGAGAATTATGGGAAGGCTCAGCAGTCAGTAGTGATTATTTATTACCCAATATGTATTAAAATACATGCAGGCAGGCTTTGTTTTTGCCCATACTTGTCATTTTGACTCAATCATCTTTATGATTGTTTTGCACTGACTCATAATAAATGATTGCACCTGTCTTTGTGATGTTCTAATTTGTTTAAAAGAGTTATCTAATTGTTTCATAATACTTGTTTTGGCAAAAGACACATATTTTGAGTGTGTGTGTGTGTGTATGTGTGTGTGTTTTCTGGCACCAGGGAAAAAGGCACTGCAGTGCGATACAACATCATTATAGCACTCAAATAACCCCGAGCTGAATCATGAGCTCTCTGACAGGGTCAGCCAGAGCCGCAGTCTTGTAGCTTTAAAAACTGTTTTGCATCAAATTGGCTTGTATCACATTGTACTGCTTAAAACTTGTAACTATGTGTCATAACATTACGAAAGCTAAATATCCATGAGGCCAAAATGATGACAGACAAGCGTTTAAGTTACCAACTTTCCACAGCAGCCATTTTTTTCCCCTTCACATCGCAGCAGACCAGATAGATGCAATATCTAAAGCCAGAGGTAGCCCTTCTAATTACTCTGTTTTGAACTGTAAGTTGAACACAAATTTTGACATGGGCTCCCAGTTGAGAAAAAAAAAAAGAATAAAGTGAATTCATCTTATTTTTGGTGGCAACATACCAAAAAAGACATCCAAACAACTATTTGTTTGAGCTAATCATTTTTCTTTTTGACTGTTTCTCCAACCTGGGGCAGAGTGAGAATTTGCTCCGAAACTGTTTTTTTTTTTTTTTTTTTTGTTAAGGCTGGATCCATGCCAACCATCCGAGGACCAGCTGCTGATACGGGCGCTGTAAGTATTTTCTTTTTTTTTAATGCAATAAAAACAAATATGGAGCAAAGGTTAGTGAGATTGTAATTTTAATGTAAGTTTGTTGATGTATTTTAGTTTGTTTTGGTCAAATAAAGTATAAAGAAATAATTAAATAACAGAGGTCAGAATGTCTTGTTTATTAGATGCATCATGACGTGGGCATGGACAACTATGCAACTAAATGGTTGGTTGCGTTCTGACAAGAACAGGCTTTCAGACATGTAAACGTCTACCTGCAAGAGCCAGAATTCATGTTTTGGAATTTAATTTATGTTCCCAACAGAGCAGATAAATAATTAAATTAAATAATAAATAATTTTTCATTTTTATTCTAATATTTAACATTGGCTTGTTAACTAGCAGGCCGACTTAAACAATAAACATTGCTGAGCTAACGTTGAGTCCTCAACATGGATCATTTTGTGCCTAGATTCTTGCTACCACAAGGCAATGCATTATTATAAAATACAGGTAAAACACCTGCAAAAAACTAAATTCCTTCATAATAATTCCATTATATAAATACAGTACATACAGACTTTTCTTATGGCGCAATTGAAAGTGATGCTAATGTTAGCCTCCGAAGTGACTCAGCCACTGGTGTACAGATGTTAAATTCAGTAGGAGTGGATCTAATATCACGAGACCAAGTGCAATTTTATAGTATAGTAGGTAAGGTTAATGAAGTTACTGTTAGAAAGCTACAAATGTTGAGAGCAGATTATGATGATGAGCCTACAGGCTCCAAGCAGCAGAAAGCACATGGCTACTCAAGGCAGACTGAGGTTATTCTGAACATGTGCTCTGTCCAGCCCTCCTGGTCCAGAAGTAAGTTGGCTGTCTGACCTAGAATATTTATAATATTGTGTTATTGTTAAAAGTTCATAAATTATGTGATGTTACACTATGATTATATTAACATGTTTAGCGTCGTTGCTGGTTCTTCACACACATTCACAAACATTATTGATTTTGCCACAAGGGATGTTAACAGGTAACTAAACCTTGATTTCTGTGTGGTTGTAGATGTAATTTCTAAAGGCTCATTATTATGGTTGTGTATTTCTCTGCAATGCAGCACAGTGTTAACAATGCCATTTGAAGCATTGTTTTTTCAGCCCTGGGACTTAAACCATTTTTGATGGTCCAGAAAATATATTTAAAAAATGCATAGGTGTTTTGCAGGCTGTTATGTACATGGCAGCTCTGTATGGGAGCGCGTATGTTAAGTCACATCATATTTCTTGCTTTGCTTTCAAAGACATCAAGCTTGGTTTGGCTCATGCTCTCATACAGCAGTAATAATTTTGTCTGTAATGAAAAACACTCCGATTTATGATCAATTTAATTAAGAAATTATTTATATATAGCGCAATATTCAGAAAACACAAATATTTGTGCATACCCTTTTTTTTTTCCAAATTCATCCAGACCTGAAAACTAAAATTGATACTTTTCCATACTGCATAGGAGCCTTGTATATTATAGCTGTTGTTGTGATGTGTATATTTAATACTGGGGATGTATAATTGTGACTAAATAGAACAACAATTATCCATCACAGTCTGTTTTCACTTTGCTAATTATTGCTCTTCATAACTACAGTCATTATAATCATTAGCATTAGCACACACACGTTCCCTTATTTCTATGATTGTACTCCATCTACTATCATAGATCTGGGAATGGATGCTATGTTCAATTTTACAGGGTTGTGATGTCAGAAAACTGACCAGTGACATTGAGTCTCAGTTACAAATGATCCTTTATTTTTTCTCTTTAATCTGTCTCCAATAAGTAAATGAGGGTAAACCTAAGACAAAATTTTGTAAGATTCAACAAAGGTGGAACAGCCACAGAACTAAATGAACGCTGCTGCTGCTATTGCTACCAATGGAAAGAATTATAATATGAATAACATTACAGTTAACAAATATTGGGACTAAATTTATATGTTCATGAAGTGATTTAATTGTAATTGTTTGTAATTTTCAACTACCAAGCAAGAGGTGACCTTTGTTGCATCTCTCTCTTCCTAATTTCCTGTTATAACCCACAAGCCTTCAACCAAGAATGACTGCCAGGAGAGAGGGATGAAGACTCTCTGGTGGCCAATACAGATTAGATCATAGCAGGATTATGGAAAATCTGGTGTAGTGTCTGCTTGTGCCACACTTCGGCGGCTATTTCTGAATCTTTTGGCAGTGAACATCAATGCTCCAGTAAATGTACCAGAAATACAAGACCACACCTCCTTAGTGGCACAGCCTGTCCAACATGCAAACACATCGTGCTCACGCTTTGGTAGCAACGGGGATTATCTCTGCCAGCACAGAAAGCATATTGCTGCCAGTTACTTTCCAGAGAGACAACTAAACAGAGTGGCAGTGCCTGTTGCTCCTTTCTAGTCATCAGAAAACACAAAACAAATATAATGAACTCTCGGCTCACATGGAGCAAAAGGTAGATCTAAATAAGAGAAAGAAAAAAATTAAATGAAAGAAAAAAAATAGAAGGTCCAACATGCAGCAGCATGACATGATCTTGAGACCCAATGAGAATAAAGTCATCTTTTTGAGTGAGTTAATTTATTTGTACAAGCTTTTTCATCATGGCGTAAGTTCAAGGAAGACAAACTCTACTAGTTTTTCTAGTAAATGAAATCATTGTCGTTCATATTTCTACTAATTTGATCAGACAAGAAGAATCCATCATCCTTTCTAAATTGGATTTCATTATCAAACTTTCATCAATCCATTTTCTATACCCATCTATTCCTCACTAGGGTCATGGGGATCTGCTGGAGCCAATCCCAGCATACGTACCACCTTAGACATGCACCTCAGACAGGAGGCCATTTTATTGTGTGGAACACACACTGTTCACTCATACACACACACACACACACACACACATCTATGGGCAATTTAGAGTCCCTAATTAACCTAAGCATGTCATGTTTTTGGATTCTGGGAGGGAACCCAGGCAGACATGGGAAGAACATGCAAACTGCACACAGAAAGTTCCCAGCTCAAGGCTTTGCACCTGCAACCTTCTTGTGGTAAGGAAACAAGCGCTACTCATCATTAAATTTCATTAAGTCAAATTATGAGCCCTGGAAGGCAAATAATCTTTAAGCATCAGACTGCTTAAATTAATGACCACTTTTAGTCTGAATGTAGTTTGACTGCAATATCCCCAAAAATGTGGAGAAAAAAAAAACAGAAAACGAGAAAAAACAAATAAAGGTGAAAATAGAATGTTCTCAGGCATTTGCGAAAATTGGGAACAGTATTTGCACAGCGAGTTGGTATTTAATGTGAACTGACTGCAAACATTTTCATCCATTATTTATTTTATATTTTATGCATACCCATACAGGGGTATAGGCCATGACATGTTGTATAAAGGTATATTTGAAATTGTTTGGCACATTGGCACTGTTTGTTTATATGGTTAAAGATGCAGAGGGCTCTTAAAGCAGGGTACAGATTGGTCAAACTGAGTTTATCTACATCCCTGAGCCGTGAAAACATCCATATCACAATATCTACATCAGGGAATATGGGGTTGTTAATTTGAAACTCCCTCCACCTGAGTTCCAGTGTTCCTAAAGAGTTATCAAATTAATATGCGTCCCATAAATGTTTTTCACATGACTAAACTGATTTCCTCTGCTGTGCTATAAGGACTTTAATTTGACAAATCAAAGTCAAAAAGCATTATATGCCTACCAAGCACACAGCCTTATAAAGTTTTTTACAATGTGCTGAAATGTGGTTTTGTAACTCAAACTTCCGCTCACTGTTGAGCGATTACCAATCAACATATGATCAATGTCTTTATCTGCTCCTCATATCAATATGGTACTTCAATACCACAATGGGTTTCAACATTGAATTGTCATATTTTAATAGTTTCATGTACTATCATTAAGCATTCTTCTCTATTAATGTGAGGTCAGACCCCCTGACTCTGACTCTTTTATGTTGATTCTTTGTGTTTGGGCATTAATTGTGTGTGAATGGAGTTGTATACATTAGTCAAAAGTTTGGACACACTGTCTCATTCAAGTGAATGGTAAAGTGTGTATACAGTTATTTGTTCATTTAAGCTTCCAGGCGGGGGTTTGGCTGAGTGTATGTGTGGGTGTGTGTTGTTGATAGCGAAGGCTGAGTGGACTCCCAGAATGGCTATGGTCTGATATGGTGTAAATCTAACTATGGACCAATCCCCCTGCTATAGGGCTTAATGTCACTCCTGCATTTGGAGACCGAAGAAAATCCCAGAAATGATTATGAAAAACGAGATTGGTTTTCACTGTGTTTAGCACATTTTCATTCCCCAGGCACAAGCAGGAGCTTCTTAGAAAGAGTGGCCTGTCTGTCACTTGTCAAGGAAATAACTTTTGGATATATGCTGTTCACAGTGAGCTTCATATAGGACTGTCTGATACAATATGACAGTGATCCACGGTTTTACCCCATAACATATAGTACAGCCTAGATCTTAAACAAGCCAAGATGTCCACCCATGTTTGTTACAACACAATGTAGATAGCCGATACCCCCTCTGACAAAGGTACCAGAGTAACACAGGAGTAACACATTAATGCCAATTTCATCTCTTCATTTCTAAATTGATATTAATGCTGCATAACAGCAAATTATTATTGCTAAGATGTTTTAAAAGAGCCCTACTACTATACCAAACTAAGGAATATTTGGTAAGATTGTATTCATCAGGTCAGAGCTACAGTTGACTGATACACACCTTCATGACATTTAGCCAAGTAAACAGAAAGCTTAGTGAGGGAGGCTATCTTCATGCTTACAAACTTGAGCCAATCATGTCATTACTGTCAAACTATGAACGCATTTCCTCCTCTGCTCCTGTCAGCTGTCACTTCGTTGTCAGATTGATCCAACACACCTCCACCCCATTCACCTCATCAGACACAGCTGTCCTTCCAGTGAGCTCATCGGAGACCTTGTTTCGGGTTTCATCCACTCAGATCTTCAGCTAGACTGGTGGAAGGGAAGGACAAAAGGTCAATGATCCTGGATGAGCTACAAGCATCTGTTGAGGAATGAGCCAGCAGGATGGTAGGAATGCAGCAATAGGGAGCAAGGAAAAGATAGAAGCAAGCAGTGGTGCGCAAAGTCTCATGGGCTGAGTTTTGGAAAGCGGCGCTCCAACGAATGAAATTCTTAATCCAGACTGTCAATGATGTCCTATCAATCCCATCCATCTTTTTTTTTGCTGGGGGAATGTGAAGTCACTGGCATGCCCTCTGAGCCAAAAAAGAAAGACCCAGGAGAACATCCTCAGCTTCTGTCAGAAAGCCTTAGGTGAGGCAAGTCTTGAAGGCAATAGCAGACACCATCTGCAATGGGATCAGCCACTCCAAGTGCCTCTTCTCATTGAAGAATATATCTTGAAGCTTTTGTAAGGGCTGAGGGGAAGCCAACACGAGCTGCCAGAACCATTGTCCTCCAACCAATGAAGATCCCAGAAATTGTTGCTACAAGAACACTAAACCTGACTTTGTGCTATTCTTGGACACCTTCAAGTGGGTCATTCTCTTAGAATTTGCCATTCCTTGGGAGGATCACATCAAGGAGGCCAACAAGAAAAAGGGCAAAGTATGCTAAGCTGGTTGAAGTAACGGGTGGTAAGTGAAATGCAAGTCCATTGAAGTGGGATTCAAAGGGTTCACAGACCAGTCCACTGGTCCCTGTGACATGCTGAGTGTCATAGGAGCCAGTAGGCAAAGGCCCTTGAAGTAACAGGAGAGGAGAGCTATAGGCAGGGTAGTACCTGTAGTACCAGGTACCTGGATGCAAGTTGGGGCTTGGTCAACCCGGAGTGATATGCTTACTTATCCTGAATCATTGTGTAGATCAACACATATTTTACTCTGTGGCTCAAAATTTGTAGATATCAGTCCCATCCTGTCCTCTTCTTTCTCTATAGATGATAATGAGTCACTTTAGTGTCCAGTTAGATGCTACAACGCTGCACAATTAGTGCTGTGCCAAGCCACTGGCGTGTAATGCTGGAACCCAGTTAAAAGCTGCTGTTTTTGCTGTAGGACAGTCGAAATGTCCCTTAAGTTTTAATATGTTTTCAGGCAAGTAAGTAACGATTTGGATTTCCAATATGTAGTCAGTGTATCCAAGAAATGCTTGTTTATCGAGTTAGTTGGAGGTGCCAGGACTGAGACAGCTGATCTCTCAGCTACATGATCCGGTGAACAGTAAGATTTAAGATATATTCAGTAAATGACATACAATCAAATTTGACCTTGAAATGTACCACACATAGTGGAGCAGTTAGCTCAATTATTACAATATAACAATTACTATAAAACAACTACACTGACAACTATGTTAACTTATGAGGTGAGATGTTATAAGCTCCCCCCTACACACACACACACACACACACAGGGCAGTCACACCGTCAGTGTACTTTTTTCATTGAATGAAATTCAATTATGAGAAGAAAATGTTGAATCATCATATTTTACTGAATAGAAATAAAATGAGATGCAAATAAGTGTGGTACTATGCATTTGACGCATTTTGTCACACCATAATGGTATGTTGATAAGAGAAGTGAGGCCAAAATAAATTCATTCCGAGTAAAAGGAATAGAGAGAAAGACTGAGACATAGGAAACGGCTCGAATGTAATACGTGGAAGAAAATGTACATACTGTAATGTAATATAAATAGATGTGGAAGATGACTTAAATAGTATGCTAATAAAAGAAATTATGCATTTCATTGGAGAGTTGCATGTAATGTGTTGATTTTTATGTCGTATGAGTTTAATTTAAACATACCTTTGAGTCTTTTTCCACTCTGTTACCTGTGAGCCTGGCTACTTGCCTCCCAATTCAACACTTGAATCAATTTGAACTGTAACAGTTCATACTGCCCAGTTTCACCCTGATCATTGTGCTCTATGAGACAAAATGTTCTCTGGTGTGTGTGTCTGTCTGTAGCATCTGTCAGTGGCAGGGGTGGTGCCAAAGACTTATCTCCTGTTAGCAACAGTCATTTGCATATGTCCTTGCAGTTGTTTGGCATGAGCTCATAATGACAAGAGGGGGCAAGAAGACTTGTACGGGAGCTAAGACAGAGTTTTGATCCTATTCATCTGCATCAGACTGATTTTGTGAGTCCGTTAATGCTATAAAACGTGGACATGAGCCAAGTGCTGTAGCACTTATGTTGCCTAGGAATGAGTCATTATTGAGATCATGAGTGCACTGCTGTAAATGGTAAATGGACTGCATTTGTATAGCACCCTTCTAGTCTTCCAGCCACTCAAATCGCTTCACGTTAGTCTACATTCATCCCTTCACTTACTCGTGGCTGGGACTGTACAAGGATGTAATGTATTCTTTCACTCATATTCACATGATGGTGCAGCCCAAGAACACTTCAACATGCAGAGTGGAGGGAACTGAACCACTGATCTTCTGTTTGGAGAACAACCACTCTATTTCCTGAATGCCACTCTTGTCATAGTTTGATTAAGACTGGCTGTTGGTACGTTTTAACAAATGTTTATTAGGATGAAAAACAAGGATTTTTTTTTTTTAGCAGATATTTGAGACCGATTTTGAACAGACTGCCACCAAAATTCCTCTATTAGCATTTCCAGGGATGAGATGGTTTATGTTAAGTATTGATTTTATCAAACCCAAATCTGGTCGATACATCTGCTACCAGGGTTTGGGAAGCTACTCTGAAAGCATAGCTAGAGAAGTTTTAGCAAAGCACAGATGTCATGATGGCCCTACTATTAATGAGAGTGCAGGGTTATTATTTATTAGTCCTAAAATCAGCCTGTCCAAAAAGCTAAAAAAACAAAACAAAAAAGCAACATCCATGATGTTTGAAAAATAATACAAATGTTATGGATCTTTATCTTTGGCAACAGACTTTTTTTTTCTTTTTTTTTTAAAAAAAATACCAATTTTATAAAATTCATTGAAAGAAAATTTGATTACACATTACAGTGTGAATCTTCAGTAACCTTGGTATCTCTTATGTATTTGTATTTGCAAGAATTACTGACTCAACTCTGCAAAAAAGGACAGTGAATACCAAGGGACATTCAGACACTAAAAACATTGTCTGTAGTTTTCAAATTGGTGCACTTATTTTCTGGGTCCAGACCTTTGAATCTTCTCACTCCACCGAGTAGAGTTCACTGATTCTGTCTGATATCAGGCACTCAGCATGCTACAATCTTTCCAGACCACTTGGGTTATCAGGAGCAGAAAACTGCAGCAGGCTGCTTTTATCAAACTCTACATAAATGTGAAACTACTGCAAAGGCACAGTTCACCATGGAAGTCTTTACTTAATTACTGAAATCATAATCTATAATCTTTAAAATAAGTCTTTAAAGCAAACACTCAACAGGGGCAGATATAATGATTTGACAGCTCCAGGCTTTATTTTCACCCTTTGTCCAACTGGGTAATTTCTCAAATTTTATTTCTTTAGCAATCTTTTATTATTGCCCAATAAAAATACTGTAAAAGTCCCGCATTTACCTAAAAGTGAAGAGTGAATAAATCTACTTAACTACTTAACATTGCAAGGTGGAGCTTTTAATTCTAACCATTTGGTTTCATGATAATAATATGTCATTTTAAAGTTGTTATATTTTAATGTTTGCTGTTGTTTACTGTTACATGGGGAACAGTAACCTTCGCAGGTGGACCCAAGCACAGGAAATAAAATACACAGGAACTGGATAAGGAAATCTTAATTTGACCAAGTCTAGGACACAGAAAACAGAACGGAAAAAAGGAAGCAAGGGAAAGTGAAGGGAAAACACAGGACTGAAACGCAAACTGAGCTGATGAGGGGATGAGGTGCAGGTGCTGAGACTGGGGAGAAACACAGATGCGGGGGATGAGTTGATGAACTGAGGAACAGAAAACGAGCTGATAGGTTTGGGGCGGTTAAAATAGTTTTTCGGGACGGTTCCAGGACGGTGATGAAAAATGTTTAGTCTGTAACCTTGATACACAGCAAATATTAAGCTTGTCTGAACATTTATGAGTTATGCAGTGATGCATCTATCAGAAAAGTAAACAGACTATCTTTTCTGGCACAAGGAAGCAATACCTTTGTGGCTGCGTTTATCATCATTTCCATGGACATAGTGAATAAACAAGGTTCCACAGACGTCGTGAAAGTTAAATAATTGAACTTTGTTTCTACTTTTCGGTTCTTATTTATAAAAGAGGCTATAAATATGGGGGGAGGGGGAGGGGGTAATATAATCTTATTTATTCAGTATGTTAAGGGAAAATGGCCAGTTATTTGTTTTCAGACATCTCATAAGGTCTGAAAAATCTACTGAGAAGTCTGGAAATTTGAGTTTGAAAGGTCTGGCAGTTTGAAATATGAAACGTGTAGGAACCCTGTAATGATCAGCAGTCACACACTACAATGAGAAACCAGAACACAAAGGTAAGATTAAAGTAAAATGTTTATATATATATATATATATATATATATATATATATATATATATATATATATATATATATATATATATATATATATATATTGGAATTTATTGCTTTTTTTGCAGCCCTTTCTCTTTCTTAAAATCCTACCATACTGAAAGCAGGGGTAGATGAAGAATGAATTAATCCAGGTGCTTACCTTTGGTAACAACTTCATTTAGGGGAATAATACAATCAAATCCAGAAACCAGGAATCCATAGGTATCAAAACCTATAGCCTGTATATCATAACAGCACTTGTAGCACGACAAATTAGCATAGCCTGCAGAATTAAGATAAATAATCCTAGTTTCATTATCCCATGAAGCTCTTCATAATGATCCCTTTCTCCACTCACACAATGTATAGAACACACATGCCTGCACACACTCATTTTACACATAATTATTTCCTGTTCACCTCTATTTAGAAATAAGCATGTACAACAGCCCAGAGGCTATGCCACCAACTCAGAGGCTAATAGCTATGCTAATTCACAGAGATTTTGCTAGTAGCCAATGCAGAAATTGTTTCATGTTTGGTACATTACTCACCGAGGGAAGAAAATAAAAGAATAAAATGAAGATCAGAAAATCAACAGTTGGTTAAGCTCCCATTTGCTTTGTGGATCCCTGTTATTGCTGTAAGGCGCTACTTCCTGTATCAATAAATATAACTTATAAATGTCAGTGTCCATTGTTGTGGTCTTGCAAGGAGACAGGTCACTCGAGCTTGCCTGTATTGTAATATGGACCATGAAGCAATGTGGCCCAATGTGTGTGTGTGTGTGTGTGTGTGTGTGTGTGTGTGTGTGTGTGTGTGTGCGTGTGTGTGTGTGTGTGTGTGTGTGTGTGTGTGTTTCAAACAAGATTTTGCACATAAGGCCCCAAAAAGGCTAGAAACTCATTCACTCATGTTCATCCACTGTCTGGCTTGCTTGACTACCACTACTCTCAAGAGGAATCCATATGTGAAATATTTTAATTGGTAATTAACATACCTACTGTACTAATAAAAAACAAAGACCGAATGCAGTCTGATCAGGTGAAGTGGAACAGTCAAAGATCATAATAGTTCTGTGATGAAACTATGATTCTGCCAAGATCAATCAATCAATCGTTCTTTATTTGCCACATGTGATCACAGTGTAATCACAGTGAAATATAATCCTGCCAGCTCCCTCAATTTGTTTCAATTCTCTCAGACATTTAGACTGCAGTCTGTAACTGGAACTGACTCTATCACCTCATTGCCTGTGGCATCCTGATAACCACTTAAGTCATTGATTAAAATGTAAGCAGGTTAATGCTAGAGGTGACTTCTCACGCTTAGCATAATTTGCTTATTACTCAAGCAAATAAACAAATCATTGATCACCGCGGTCCCTGCTCCAGAAAGTAGATTAGATGAGATACTGTATATATATATATATATATATATATATATATATATATATATATATATATATATATATATATATATATACTTAGATAGACACATACATTATATGATATACTATATATCTTCACCTCAAGCATTAATCTGCTTACATCTGAATCAATGACTTAAGTGTTTATATATATATATATATATATATATATATATATATATACTTAGATAGATAGACACATACATTATATGATATACTATATATCTTCACCTCAAGCATTAATCTGCTTACATCTGAATCAATGACTTAAGTGGTTTTATATATATATATATATATATATATATATATATATATATATATATATATATATATATATATATATATATATACCCATTAATTGCCTGTTTGGCAATAGAGTTAGTTATTATCATAATAGAGTAAGAGGTGCACCTAATTGTAATAGTGTAGGAAAAATATAGGAAATCCTGCTGTTTCGGTGCACAAAAATGTACCACTGAAAAATGGCCAAAAAAAACAAAAACACTTGTATCTACATTCCTTCTACATTAATGATAGTGTGTTTTTTTTTCCATTATTGTTATGGAATTGCTGTCACTCTTAGTTAACTTGGAAAGTCACTCCTCCCAGGCAAAGTGATGACTGTGGCAGTGAGACGGCCTCCCAGATACCGCAAGACATTTAATTTGGACAGGTGTCGTGGAGGCTTGCAGAAAGAGGACAGGCAGAGGCATGGGTCAGAGCGAGTCTGCTGAACTGCAGATGTCAGGCTTACCTTTCTTTGACATGGACAGCCTCTATTCGTCCTTTCAATTTTGCCAGATGGCAGC
Organism: Lepturacanthus savala; assembly: GCA_030544235.1. NCBI lineage: Eukaryota > Metazoa > Chordata > Actinopteri > Scombriformes > Trichiuridae > Lepturacanthus > Lepturacanthus savala. The sequence goes on along the minus strand of CM060462.1, from coordinate 20,219,741 downwards.
TATTGCTGCAGCAACAGGACATGGTTCCATCCCTGAATTTGTACCTTAATTCGGAGCCAAAAAGACCTACAGTAATACTGATGGTGTGAATGTTTTGCGTCTAATAATCTTCCTGCAATGTCTGGATTTGTATTACAGAAGACATCCACAGTCATCTCTGGAAACCTAGACGATGCGGCAGCGGAGCAATAAATTCACATTCAAATAATAATAATTCATATTATGGGCATATTTAAACGTGTATGTGTGAACTTGAGGAAAGCATTCAGAAGGATCAAAATACAGCATAAATAATGCAGAGAATGCAAGAAGTGTTTTAAAAACAAAACAAAAAAAAACACAATGCAGCCGACTATCATTTGACAAGCGAATCCAAACACACATCAATGCCCATCTGTGCGACGTGTCAAGAGGATCACAATGTGTGAAGAATATAAGGCATAATAAAAAAAATAAAGAGTGAATTTGGTGTGCTGTTCTGGATTCAGGACATTTTAGTGTGTTATTTAACAGACCAAAAAACAAAAAGACCTGTTATTACCTGGTGTAAGCAGTTGAGACTACGCCGGTGTGCATTTTACCACAAAGTCACGATGGCTTGTCACACCCTGCCAGTGCATATTGGAGGAAAACAATGCTAATCTAAGGCGGTTTACTCTCTGACAAATGCTGGGTAACACCTGGTGGCTATAAATGTCACATCCACACATCTGTTCATACTTGATTAATCCTCCTGGTAATTTATCATATCAATAACAATCAACTACACATGGGGGCGGATCGACTAAAGGTGTGTGTGTCTAAAAACTCATAGCGTGTGCAAATGAACTTACAAATCTACTAACGAGGCACACTGAGGATTGCGTTTTTCAAACGTGCAGCATAACACGCATTTCCAGGCTATTGTGCAAAATACTGTGAGGAGACATGTAATTTCTATCAGGAGAGGCTTGTTTTTCCTCGGCGAGCAATTATTTATCGACACGTTCGCAACATGGTGAAACGTGAAAGATATTTGACAATTAGACCCCATCACAATGTCGTCAAGCTGAGATTAGAGTAGATATCCCCCCTGATGGAGGATCGACACTGATGGCAGCGATGGCTACAGTCTGTATGACGAGGAGAGGAGTCTGAGTTCAGACCCGGGTGCCGAAATGATGAGCTGCAGGTGAACGGGGTGGAGGTGGGTCGCCACGATTTCCAGCTGAAATGACAGCTGACATGGCAGAGAGGAGACCGGATTTAATGTTTGACACCTGAGATGCAATTGGCTGACAGGAATCATGGCAAGATCCGGTTGGTTTAACTACAATAGTCACCACCAATAATTAGGAGAGAGAAAGAAAGACAGAGAGGGACAAAGGAATAACATGTTTTCCTGCATAAATTTACACTTAGCTTCATTAAGATGGTGACAGTGATTGTATTTAATATGTTTCATTTGTGCAGACATATGCACAATAAAAAAAGACACAGAGAACAGATTTTTTTTCTTCCCCTTTGTGTTCATATTTTTGGAATGACGAGACAAAAGTGATTCAAACACATCGACTATCCGGCAATGCCACTGCGAAACCATTCACAAGGAAGAGTCATGCATCCCTACCAGTGTTTCCGTTATGTGTAATTAGCTTATTCTTCTTTTTTTGGGGAGGGGGAAGAGAAAAGGGAAGGAGACAAGAGGAGGAAAAAAAAGATGACAGGATATGAGAGGAAGAGGCCTCTGCTTCTCTTATCTGTTAGGTAACTAATGTAATTAATGATGTGATCTGAGGCACAGAGCGCATTGGGGAGACCGGGACACTGCAATCCTCTACAGCCAGATGTTCACCAGACCGTCTCCACTGTCTCGTCCCCAGAGTCACAAAGCGATAATACAGCATTTGTGTTCAGCTATGTGTTATTATTTATTTATTTCATTTTTTATTTTTTTAAATACATATCAAGTTAATTTGTAATGCTTGACTTTGTAGTCTGTCTAAAAATGTAAAAAAAAAAAAAAAAGATTAATAGCTGTCTCAAATTTCATTTTGCTGTAAATACACGTGTTTCCCATCCAAAATCTCTATATAAAAATAATTAGAACAAACCCTCATTTAAATACAGTTTTCTCAACCAGGTTTGCACGTTATTATTTGCACAATTATTCTTAGTCGATTACCCACAAAACATCCATCAGCCACACAATCTGTTAGAATGCATGTGCACTCTAGTCATTATTTGGGATGCTACTCAATCACGTCAACACTGTTGCTAAGTAGAAGGCTCTACTCTGAGCAGTCATGACATTTCCACATCTGACTCGCAGTTCAGTTGTTATTTCTTGACACTATGAGCTAGACGGCACACGGGGGCAAAGCTGAGAGACAGCTTAGAGAAACGCTTGGATAATTTTGTTTCCAGACCCCAACCACAAACAGTCAAACACACATCTGCAGCTCAATATTACTTATTATAAAGCACTTGCTACAGGCATAACACCAGGTGTGTGATGGAGCCGGGTCCCTTCTGTTCGTCTGAGGGCCGGGGGGCGGGATTTATGATCTATAGCTCACCATAAGCAGCCACCAGGGGGCGGTCAAGACATTTTGCCTTCACTTTTAGTGAGCTGTCACGTCATCCATCTTCATAAAGAGTCTGGTTTGAACCAACATGTGAAAAAAAAAAAACTTAAGGAGGAATATAAAGGATGATATATAATATACAGCAAATCTCCCTCTTTATATTGTACTTTCAAGTCTTACAGCATCGAAGAGGCCCGTAAACCTCACTCTTCGACTCCTCTCTCGACTGTTTGTTGTGAAAGGACTGGAGTAAATGTTCCTTTCAGTTTTGAAATTGGATGCTCAGACATTAGCCCGTATCAATGCACTCTTTATATTTTACTACGGCGCTGTGCTTCCATTCCGACCAGAGATTTCTCATTTGGTCGTTCCAGACCAATAAACTGGACAAGGCCGCTAAAACAAGTGTGAAAACCATAATTGCCTTTTTACACATGCAACTGCTGTAGCTCGTCTCGTTTAACAAACAAGAGGTATGTGCTATGCATGTTCATGCCCCTTCACTGGTTTTTACCGTGTGAATGCTGAACTTGAGCCGAGGTGGTTTGTTGTTGTTTTTTTCCGCCACAACGCTGCAGGAGCATATTGGCTATAACAATAATATTCAGATTGAGGAATAACCCTTGGGACAAAAACATGTGCTTACACAAACTTCTTGCTTAAATATTTTCCCTTCCCTGGTAGGTATTATGAAATTATTGCCACTATTACATTCACCAAAGGGACACTTTAGTTTTTGAATGGTTTCACTTTCTATTAAACAAACTTTGACCATGTGGGAACACAAGATGTGCCTGAAATTAAAAAGCAGTGTGTCCAATCACAGTATTATCTGTCAACTCCTTATTGTTGCTGCAGTTGTTGCCCTGCCTAAGAAGTCACTGTACAATAGTGAAACAAAAGGAGTTCTGGTGAATTCAAAAGTACCTTTGGAGTCCTCCATAGATGACTTTTAGAGTTTCCCTTCTATGCCCATGCACAGAGCAATTCTAAATTGAGTGTGTAAGTGGAAACATTGTTGGCTGTCTATCAGAAAAAAAGGCTACATGTGAAGTTAAATTGTCTGGCAACGTTTCACTGGAAACAGCCATCAAATATGATTGTATGTACTCTATGTGGAATAGAAGATGGTTTCATCTCATAGCCATGAATATATAACCTTGACCTTATTCATAGCATAACTGAATAGTTGTAATATTGACTGTAAATCATATAATTTCTTAGTTAAATGATTAGTATTTCTTTTTTTTATTGATGGATATAATGGGCCAAACTCCAACATCTTAGATGATGGATGATGTTTTCCCTTACCTATCTTTGTTCTGGGAAAGGGCAGAGCTAAAGCAATGGTGTGACACCCACATTTGTGGCTTACCTCAGCACAGTGACTGGATAGCCAGCGGTCAAATGTTTTTTCCCCAGGCTAGTCCCAAGTACGATGCGCTGCCAGGGCTTGAAGTTCATTCAGGCCTGGTTCAGTCCCAAGAAAAGGAAGCAGAAGAAGAAAAAAGGAAAACTGGCACTAAGGCTAACCTTGGATGCACATCTTTGCATTTGAATGCAGGAGCTCAGCTTTGTGCTGACACTATACCAACAAGAAATATGTAGACATAAGAATTAAGACATTATTTAAAGTAAATTATGGTTATATGATGTAGATTATTTTTATTTTATAGTATTTGGCACGAACGAAATAGCATGATGTTACCCGAGCTGCAGTAAGCAGAGCTTACTCCTTAAGCTCCAGAAAATATTCTTCTTAATATAAGGTATGAACTGCATTGACAATGTGTCCACCTTGTTTAAGCTGCAGTGCAAAGATGTAATTAAACACGGGTATCTGACAAGCCCAGCATCAAATGTTGAGATAGCTGTTAAAAAGTTGTGCTGCTTTAAAGATCCTATTCAATGTCTGTAAACAGATATTAATGGAAAAGGCATTTAAAATACTGAACATTAAAAGATCTCTCCAAGAATGGAAATAAAAGAAGGAAACAGATGTGTCCAGCAAGGTGTCAACCGGCTGTTAGAAAACACACAGTCCATTATCAGACAGTTTTCTTGGCTCCGGTGTGAATGCAGTCCTTACCAGCCGTTTAATTATGTTGTAAGTGCAAAAAATACACACAGATTAACAATGTCACCGTCATTTGGAACAGTTGCGTGCTTAATTTTGTATGAAAATACATCTATTTAGCCTGTATGTGAAAAGCTTGAAGACAAAGCTTTCGGTCACAGGGGCCAGTCAGGCTGGCAGCCAATCGCGATCAGTTAATGCTTCATGACTAAATGTTCTGGCCTTTTCTCAGCATCTCAGTATTCATTCTACAATGGCTACTTGACAAGATTGGTATCCAAGATACAGAAAAATCCACACACAGACGTAAAGCTTAACGTGTCTTGTTTCGGCTCTTTTCTTTTTTCTTTTCCTCAGCATCGCTTTGCCTTTCTTCCACATGTATTTTATTTGACACAATGGGCATCGAGAAACAACATCACCCACATAGCAGAAAAGGTTGTCCGAGCTCGCGGTACAGAAGTAACCTTGATTGCAGTTTGCTCATCCAGCTCTATGCTTATATAACATCTCTCCCTCCCTTTGTTTAAACATTCACATGCAAACACCATGACATTTTAGTTAACAATAACATATATTTCTATGGCAGCTTGTGGATTCCTATGGAAATTGATAAAAATGTAGATGACAAATTTATCTTATGTATACACTATACTTATCACCTAATCACTCTAATCTGAAGGATGAAGCCATATTAATGAGTCATTACCATTCTTATCTTGGGAGTCCAGGACACCTGTATGCTATAATACAACAGTTATTCATGGAAAGAAAGCACCAGGTCCAGTATTTCTTCCTTTAACATGCGCATTGCCTTATTCCATTGCCCTGAAAACTGACTGGATTATAGGTTGTCCACTTCACTGCTTTTACTTAATAACAACACTTCCCCTCAATTGTGCCTCCTCAACTATTGGAAAATCCATATTGATCCTTGAAACGAACCGCTGCAACAGAATGGCTTTTTTTTTCACTGTAACGAATAGGGTGAGGGCATCATTGACCCTGGTTCACATAAGGTCTTTATGCCGCTGTATACCATCGCATTCTCTCTAACAGCCATCAAGTACACAGGAAGTCTTCCATCAGCTCAAGAAGAAAGAGGCCCTCTTATGTGTTTTATTTTCTTTTTTTCCCTTCTTTTCTCTTCTCTGAAATAAAAGTTGGACCTTCTAACAGTGGTACATTTGCAGGAACAGTATAATTTAATAATTAAATTATTAAATGAAGTTTTTCAACGAAGATAACTTCAAACTAATCAGAAATACACTCTTTACATTGCTAATGTGGTAAATAACTATTCTAGCTAAAAATGTCTGGTTTTTGGTGTAATATCTACACAGGTGTATAGAGGCCCATTTCCAGCAACTATCACTCCAGTGGTCTACTGGTACAATGTGTTTGCTCATTGCATCAGAAGGCTAATGGTTGATTAGAAAACCCTTGTGCAATCATGTTAGCACAGCTGAAAACAGTATAAATCTGACCTTTCAAAATTTGAAGGAAAAAAAAATATTTCAAATACAAATCATTATTTCTAACCTTATCAAAATCTTGACTATATTTTGTATTAATTTTACAGCTCATGTTGGTAAATAAAAGTGTGATTTCATGGAAAGAACACAATTGTCTGGGTAACTAAATTTTTTAAACAGTATTTCCACATCTTCATGTTGCTATGAATCCAACCGACTATGTTACAGATTCCACAACAACGGAAGCTCCTAAATATAATACATTTTCTGTTGTTTTATTCTATTTTTAAAGGTGCTATATCGTGCAAATAACTGCTTTTATGTTTTTGTTTTTATATTTTATAAATATATATATTTTTTTACTCTACATAAGGTCTAAGGGTTATATAAAAAACGCCCCATGCATCAAACACTCAGAATAGCTGAGAAATGCACACAGCCTGGATTTAGAATCTCTGACGCTTCACGGTTTGTTTGTGCTTACTTGACTTGATGGTGATGTCATGCAGTAGCTCCCTCTGCCTGTAGAGGTTCCCAGCGCGGCCCTCCTCGCCTCCAACCGTCACGCCTGCCTGCCCCCACCATCACGCCCCCCTTTTTTTCAGTCTTCCAAGTGAAAATAAGAAAAGAGGCTCATGAATATTTATGAGAAAGACCAAAAACGACCTGTGCTTTCCGGAGCTCTGGCGAAGCGCTTGAGAGAGCACTGTTAAACCCCACTGAGGTGAATTTTTGTACTTTGAATCACAAAAATATCATGTTAGGGCTATCAACATTTCAAAGAAAACCAAGAAAAGTGCATGATATGGGACCTTTAATATCTAACCAGACAATTCATGGTCATTAGCCTTCCAGGGCATGAGCATTTTCCCTGACAGAAAAAAACACACAAAAAAGAATAAAATACAAGTTAGATCATATTCATTCCAATATACTGTGTTGTTCTCTGATATTAATATATTTTTGTATATATTTGTTAGATCATGCTTGTGGTACAAGTTCATAGTGTTGCTGATCTGCTTCTTAGACCAAATAAAATGACTTATTATATACTTATTATATACTTGTTATCGCAGACTGCCTCTTTTTATTGTAATCTCAGGTGGCATTTATCATTTAATGAATACCCTATCAAAAAAATTACAGTAAGTAAAAACACACAACTCTAATACTAATACTGGAACTTATGCAAAACCCTGTAATGCTCTTAAATGACTGTGCATGCTCGCATGAATGGAAGTCATATATTAGGATTTTCTTCTTTTAGTTGTCATGGGGGGATTTTATTTTCATGTCAGTGCACAACAGGAAAGTACTGACAAGGAGTGGTTTGAATTAGTCTGGTGAAGGCGTTTTCTGCTTAAATAATGTGACATTTCCCCCCCTTTCCTTTAAACCTGAAAGAAGGGGACATATATTAAATTAAGATTCAAGCATTCTGTGAAAGAAAGCTCTTGAGTAATAATGAATAATGAATGAAAAAGGGAAATAAAATATGCAGCAGAAAGAATGACAGAAATATGCACAAAGTTACAGATATGTTTGATATCATTGAATTAAGAACAGAAGAAATTGAATTAGCGCCATTGGTACATTCCTCCTGGGTCCCGGCACATTGTTTTGGCCCGATTCAAGCAAAGTGAAACACTCTTCGCACAAAGACTTCATTAACGAGCGAAGCCTTTCACCGATAAGAGTGGAATTTAACAGAGAATTCTGCACTACATTCTACACTTAATCTGCAGCAGTAAAAATGTCAAAATGTTAATGTAGATGTACAGAATATAAAACCTATGAAAGCGAGTGAAATCATTTTTGATTTTATTCTCATCAGTGATTTTCATGCATGAATGGAAATTCATATAATAGCAATGAGCAGAGAACTATGTCTTAAGTAAATTTTTATAACCACAATGTGAGACCTTTCGAGGCATAAATACTTGTTTGTTGCCTTGGGAGACAGTTTCTGTCCGTTTGTTGCATTCTCACAGAAAAGTGCTTGTTTCTAAAGATATGAGGAAAATAAAACAGATTTCCTGATACTTATACACCATTATTTCTTGAAATATTTAACATTTGCAATCCCTTAAAAATTATTTCTCTTGTATTTTATCCATCATTACCCTGCTAAAGGTATCAGTCTCATATATTCTCATTAGTGATTCCTTGCAGCAAATAATGATTTGCCATTGCATTTCCAGTGCCTCCCTGCTTGCTAGGACAGGTACAACTCAGTGGCACTGGGGACCAATGACAGGAGTGATGGCATTGCCACTGAGAAACAGGTTCCCAGAGGTATTTTCAGGGGAATGTGCTGCGGACAGCAGAATGGCCTCTGTAGCCCGAGGGATATAAAAATAAAAATAAAAAAAGGAGAAGAGGAAAAAGTGAGATTCATTTCAAGACTACCCAGCATTTGCAGTCAAGAGGCTTTCTGAGGGAAAAAAAAAACTAAAAAACAGTTCCTAAACAGTATGGATACTTGGAAATGAGATACTGCAACTTTTTGTCTCAAAGGTTCGGAATGCAGGATTTCTGGGTAAAGATTTAATCAGGATCCTGTGGACATGGTCAGCCCTCCTACTTCTTTTTCCCCTTTATGGTGCAGAAAATGGTTTATGCAAAGTGACTTTAAAAGTTAGCTGATTTCAGTCCTGCAGTTAAGAATAAAGCTGACAGACGACATTGACATTGACCATAGCTGTCAATAGGCCACTAAGGTTTTCAGTTTGAGTGTTAGAGGGCGAACAAAGGAGAAAGACCACAAGTAGAACTTGGCGAAATTAATCAGTTGTCGAATGATCAATGCTGTTCATGCATAGAAAATGATAATGATTCAATGTGCTTTTATTTTACCCAGTTGTTAAATGTGGCCCGTTAAATGACCTGTAATTGGCAGGTGTTCACATCACTTCACACATGCGGTGCCTAGCAGAACAAAAGTTACATGCTGGGAGATGGAACATGAACATTCGCAATTTATTTATTAAACTGGACGTGCAGAATGATGCATATATATATATATATATATATATATATATATATATATATATATATATATATATATATATATATATATATATATAAATATATTATATTTTCATTCCATTTTATGGAACAGACAAAAAGAGTCCATAAGTCAGTGCCTGTATTTTAAAACGTACTGTAACCTGCTGCACCTTGGCATTTTAACATCCTATTCTGATTCTTACGACACTTTATGTTTAAATGTTTATATATAGCCTATATTTTTAAACCTTTTTACTGTAAACTACTGCACCCTTGCATTTTAATATCCTATTTTTGTAACTACTGCACTTAATGTTTTGAATGTTAACATATATTGCACAGAGTTTGCAGTTTCTTCTGCTGCACTTTTTAATATAGTATTCAATTTAATGTTGATGTTTATTTTACCAAGATTTCTGATGTGTGCTGCTGACCTCTTGGCCAGGTCACCCTTGGAAAAGAGATCTTGATCTCAATAGGTTTATTATTACCTGAATTTAATTTTAGATATGTATATCATATTTACACTGGACTAGAGCAGACATCCCAAAGCAAACAAGACTGTGAATTCAGAGTTTAAGATGCAAGCCAGCCCTCTAAGTTAAGAAGTAACTTTCAGGCTTAATGCTCCATATCTGGAACAAACTCCCAGAAAACTGCAGGACGGCTGCAGCTCTCCGTTCTTCTAAATCAAGAATGAAGCCTTTTCCGTTTGCCGCTTTTATTAAATCAAATAATTATTCCTTCCTGGCACTGCACTGTACCTTTTATTCTCATATTTCATTTGTCCTCTTCCATTTTAGCGTATTTTTATTTTCTCTTCTTTTAACTCTTTAAGGACGCTATTTCGAATTGCATTCAAGTGCCTTTTTATAATGTGCTTGTCGTACACTTTGTTTTGATGCTTTTAATATTTTATGTGAAGCACTTTCAATTGCCTTGTTGTTGGAATGTGCTGTACAAATAAACTCGCCTTGTCTTGCCTGGTGATATCCCTGATAGCATAAATTTTTGATGCTGCCAATTTAAAAACTACACCTTTGAACATAATTTTTGTAAGCTTTCAAAAAATACCTTCCGAAGGCCATTTCCTCATCTAATTTTGCTAAACAGCTGGACCTGCATTAAAAGCCATTAAAATATAACATCATAACAAACCAGAGGAAGACTGTGAAAAGGAAAAAAAAGTATAATAGAATTAAAAAAAAAAAAATCATAAGACAATATGTATAGATACATAACATGTCTTTGGAAATCCTAAGTGGTAATGTCAAAATAAAAAAAAAAAAAAATAATAATAATAATAATAATAAGCACATGATGAGCACATTTCTGGTGCTCAAAACATTCACACATTATGATGAAAATTATAAAATTTAAAGTAATACTAATGAAGGACATTATTAGTGTATATTTTTGGAGAGGCAGTGGGGGTCAGGGGAGTGTGTGATTTATTGATGAGTGGGGGGAGGGGGTTCCGGAGGGGCCGGGGCAGTAATAGCAAAAGGCTTGAGCCCTCAAGGTGATGTGGCTGGTCCTGGTGATGGGGGTCAAAAGGTTGGCATCAGCTGATGTGAGGTGTCTGGCATGGTGACAGTGAAGGTTTGTCAGGTAGGAAGGAGCGAGATTATTAAGGGCTTTGTGAGAGAAGAGGAGGATCTCGAAGTGGGTTCAGTGCTTTACTAGGAGCCAGTGAAGGTGTCGCAGGATCAGTATGTTCTCTGGAGCTGGAGTGGGTAAGTAACTGTGTAGCTGTGTTCTGAACAACATATTGTAATTTATGAAGCATAGTGGAAGGAAGGCCACTGCACTAATCCAGTCTGGAGGTGACCAGTTTGAGCAACTGAGATAGAGAGAACAGGCTGAGGTCTGGAAATATTAGATAGAGATAAGAAGAGGATGTGTTGGTGATGTTATAGACGTGTTACATGAAGGAGAAGTTAGTTTGGTTGTGAGTGAATATTTCAACAAATCCATGTCTGTCACAACAAAGGTAAGGTCCAATAGTTTTAACATCTTCTCTCTCCAGATTCTCTCTGCAGAAAGACAATGATAATATGGGTTTGTTTCATTATTATTCATGTTCATCTCTCCTGTTTGGCTGATTTGAAAGGTTGTGAATGGAGAGGAGCAATGACCATATAGGTGTCACATTATAAATTCACGGAAGTACAGAAGTAGTTCTTTGTCCACAAAGACGATTTCAGCACACAAAATAAATTGTATTAATTAAGGGACAATTTTTTGGTGTTTTTTTTTTTTCAACTTTTGTACATTCATGGTGTTCCTGGTCAAAAATGGCCAATTGTTAGAAATGAATGGGGGAGACCAGAATTAATGTAAGAAATGTAACTCAGGTACAGTTACATTTGTCAGATGGACGCACTATCTCTCTCTCTCTCTCACACACACACACACACACACACATACAAAGTTATGTTAATAAAAACAATATACACAACAAGAGGTATAATATATGCATTATTACAGTTTTTATGATGAGTTTTAATGGAAAGGTTAAATTTAATCAACAACACCAAATTGATTAATGTGAAACAAACCCTAAATGAGAGTTAAAGTACAATGTCTGTATCCAGATCCATGTGCTTTTCTCTGTGTGGCATGGATGTACAAGACCTTCTCTATAGTTAAAAAGAAGTAATGAAAATGGTAATCCCCATTATGTGGGGGACCTTTAAACAAATATAAATACTAAACTTATAATCACAACCGACCCGGACCTTAACTCTGCCGGCCTTGGTGCATACACAAAACAGAAATAATCTGTTCAAGTCTATAGTGGTGTTGTCTGGTGGAGCAAGTTGCAAATGCATACAGTATTCATGTCATAGCACTGAGTGGAAACCTTTTCACCCACACAACATAACAGCAGGTCAGACTTGCATGTGAATTCTATGCAAATGCACTGCTCACTCAGAATATGTAATTAATGGAGAGCAATTAAAATGTGACAATGAAATGATATGTGTGTGGCCCTGCATGTTAATTGGGTGCTCTAGGAAAAGAAAAGCTCATGGATCAACATTTTTAAACATCCCGTTTTGAATACAGCAACTACCGCAAAGGAAAATTATTGCTCTGCACGAAATAAAAACTCATTGTTCCCCAGTTCTGAATCTTATACACATTAAAAATGCATTCATGAATACTTAAAATACACCTAAAATGCACCATGGTAACACTGAAGTCAAATGTGATCAACAAAAAACACCTCCAGTACATATAAAACAGCTTGTTTGCTATATATATATATATATATATATATATATATATATATATATATATATATATATATATATATATATTCAATGTTGTGCCTCTGTTTTAGTGCGGGTGGAATATTAATATTTACGATGTGAAATGGAAGGAGTGTAGTGTTTCTTTCTGTCTATACATTAATGTTTACATCCATTACAGGACAGTTGACCAGTTGAACCTAATGCATACCTTTCACTTGTAAAAATACAAAATATAGCACAGCTTTAATATAGTACACAATATATAATAAAACTTTAAAGTCATGACATAACCTCTATTCTCTTTCAGCTGCATCATTGTAATTGTATAGAGTGGCTGTATACTGTAGCAACACAAGTCCCAAGCTTTGTAGAATTTCCTGGATTGAAAAAAAAAAAAAAACTTAACTTTTTGCTTTGATTTAAAGGTGTTAGCTCGAGTCTATGGACTTTAATAGCGATGTCTCCTCAAATTTGAAATGAAAACATTTGATCATGCTCCTCTGTGCACCATTCAATAATGTAGCTATGTCAATAAAAATCTCGATGAAAGATGAACTTCATGAAAAATGGGTGTCCAGTGGGGGGAGGGGCCCTGCGGATACGCAGCTTGTTTTTTAGCCAGTGGGAGGAGGCAGACCTAATTTCTGAAGCATTTGGTCATTAAATAAAAGATGAGCGGCGTGGTTTCAGGACTTATCACCTTGTGAAGTTTTACATCAGAGAAGTAGATGTGGACGGCTGATATATGTCAGCGTATGTCGGCCCTTTTTTTTTTTCCAGAGTTTGACTTTGATGAGATGAGGGGATTAATGAGAAGGTAGCACCATTGGATGTCTAATGTTTGTCCACAATAACAAGCTTTCTGACCTTCAAGAATAGAAGTGGAGATGAGGGGCAAGATAGAGTGCCTCTCCCTCTTTCCTGCTTTCCTTACATTTTTTTCACCACTCTGTGCTCAACCCGCATTAAAAATGCCACAGATCCAATTTCATGCAGCATTTTGGCTTGAATTTAACCTGAGGACATCCTGTTTCCCATTAAAACTCTATTGATTCTTTACACACACACACACTCATCAAATCACTTTGCAACACATACTGTACACTTATACATATAGTCATACACAGAAACACACACACACACACACACACAATTCTTAGTATCAACAAGAGAGAAAAATGTAAATTAGCAAATCCCTAAGGTAATTAAAAACCAAGCCCTTAACTTATTGCGTGAAGCCTTCCTGACTAACAAACACCTGTGTAGTATCAATTAGGAAGGCTTTATTTGAATATAATATTAATGGAGTGCAACTCTGTTTAGTTGATTTAAAGATCATATATCCCATTTCCAGCTGTGCACTTCTGTTCACTTTAATGGCGACATTCTGTCCAAGAGCGGAATTACCATAAGTTATTCATCTGACCTTCAAATTTTCTTTTGGTTTGTTAACATTAATGACTTCTTCCACAGAGAAAACATTACAGACTCAGCATCAGTGGATATTGTAAGTGAGAGCAATAATCTCTTTGTGTTTTATTTTTCTCTGAAATGAGATAGTTCCATTTATGAAAGCACATGACGTTCACCGCCTTTCAACCAAATGGAACAGCATGCCGCTGCTGTAAGGCCCGAGACACTGCTGTTACAGATGTCGATGCTGCAGCCCACATATGCACATTGATCATGGTCGGGATGCCATAGATTGTCTTGTCCTTAATCTATATTCTATGTTGCAGAGATGTCTAGAGAATCCTATTTTAGACACGCAGGTGGGGGGTGTTGCATTCTTACATCAGAGCATCCTGCTTGTATTCATCTGGGGAAAATCCTCAAGTGGAGAGCTGTTTTAACAAACCCTATTAAAGTAGTTGCATACTGTTCACTCCCAGTGCAAAATGTTCTGCGTAATCGTATTTCAAATGTCTTCCCTCCAACATTTTCCTATGACGGCAGCAGGGTTTGCATTATTTAACCATGATCTTTCGTTTATCAGTTTAGGTTGCTTTATCGGTTTTAGCCTGCATTACGTCCTTAAGTGGCCCAAGTTCAATTTTATCCCTTTTTTGATTTTTTCATATCACATCTGGCCACATGCATAAGTGGTCCAGGTCAAATATGTTGCTTTGAACAATATATTCTTATTGTTGACATTTTGCATCTTGGTTTTGTTGATGTTGGCAATGCTGATGGTGAAATTAACAAGATGAGATATGATCGGCTGCAGCAGTGAATTAGCTTCCATGAGTGGGAACGCTCTTGTCTGGTTGGTCATATCCCAGCTGGCAGTACAGTATGTCTTGAGGGGCATTACTGCAACTTCAAGGAGCTGCTATAGGTCTGAGTGGATACTTGTGAGTCTACATTTTACAGACAACTCCAGTCTTTCTCTACTAATATGTGCTATTGTGGGCAGAAAGTATTCTCGTGATTATTTGTATGAAATTGCCCCTAGCATGATAGTATGCATTAAACAACAAAAGATGTTCTAGCTATTGAAAATAGGAGGGTATTCAACTCAGACTCAACTTTTAACAACATGTCTGTTTTGCCTAGATAGATAGATATGCTTCATTGTCATTGTTCAGGACTACACAAATTACATTTGTGTGAAATGGATTCACAAATCCAATCTAAATCACCATCAGAGGACCAGTCCCAGGTTTCATTCCCTCATGACATCGCAAAAGATCATCAGATTAATTAATATCAACCTGCAATATAAATTATGCAACTTGGATTTTTTTTAATTAATTAATTAAATTATTCTATTGACATTATTTAAAAAAAAACATTCGTTAGAACTAGTTTTTGTATGTGAGAATATTAGATTCACTTTTCGTTTGCCTCAATGCACATCATGATGAAAATGGTTCCTACTCCACCTGCTCATTAATCAGGAAGGCAGTGCAGATGGTATTCTTTGACAGAGAAGAAAACACAGAGCGGCATCAACATTTTTCTGCTAATTACTCCTTAGATTCTTTGAATGGAATTGCAAACCGCAGAAATTAGCCTAAAAGAAGAGGGGAAAAGAGTTGCATAATTGTATGTAATGTGCACCGTTTCCCCCTATTTCAGTATCGGTTACAGGCAGAATTCAAGTTCAGTGTATCACATAATCAACCTCACTTTCAGAAGTGCAAAAAAAGATTCGGGAGATATTTACTGTTTTCATATTTATATTGATCCTTTGCTTTCATACACCAATTCGACACCTATAAAACCAGGTAAGAGGTTCAACAACCAAAACACACAAACAACAATCTTTATTGCATATAAAAGTAATTCCTATGATAAATAAACAGCATATATAAAGCATGGGATGACAACCTGCTTGTTTAAGACCTCTTCCTCTAATGAAAAACAATTCACAAACTAGTTGAACACAACTGAGAAATCAAAACTTCTGTGACCAAAGTAAGGATTCACTGGCTGGTAATTGCTGCCCATCCCACACACTGCCAACACAGGCTGCTGCTGCTGCTGCTGCTGCTGCATGAACACAGGCATAGCTATGGACATTTTTATTGGACTTTAATAGTTGTAGCCCACAGAAGACAATCCAGAGTTGTGTTGAGTCAGGATGAAGCATTACATACTCGATCTTCACAAGGTTGTAGTGCTGTCCTTGTAAGGCTAGTACATTAAGTGGAAGGCTTGGATATGGTATGAGACGTGCATGAATTGATTTCAGAATAATTGGTTATTCATACTACAACTGGAGTTACCAATCAATTCAATAGCCAACATGTATCGCAGTCAGTGATCGATAAATGTTGTGGTTCCACAATGATGGAATTAAAAGTTGGACAGCTGGCCTGATCGATGCAAATTCATCATTATCCTAGTGACAGTAATGTAAAGGTTAAATGTTTTGTAAACCAAAATTTACTGTGTCCCAGATATTCGACTTAGCTCAGATCACACCCAGTCCCAAACCGGAACAGTCCGATGCAGACATGTCAATCGTGGACCTTTTTCTGAACTTGTTTTTCTTCAATGACATCAACTACTACACGGTTACAAGGAAATGACGAGTATGAGTATCCCTTAAGACCAGAAAAAAACCTACTACCAGTTCCTACTACCAGTGAAACTACCAGTTCAATAGGGACAACCAGGAGCTTTCCAGTGAGACTCCATTATGTGGCTGGACTATGGACTGTCCAGATACCTATCCTGAATCCTCAAGTCACAAGAAATCAGCACTTAACACAAACCATTCAACACAGTATTGATCTTTACTAGTACACTCTAATGACAAGATGTCCCAGAGAGAAAACAGCCAGGACATTGGGCTGAACTCCAGGAACAAACAACATGAACACATGACCAAAACGGTCAGAAAGGGTCAAAGTCATCAACCAGAGGTCAGATAGCAAAAGGAAGATCAAGGAGGCCTCGTACTGTATATTGCCCCTATTACCCATTGTCATCGGATAATGAATGTTCCAGGCTTATATGATGACACCTGAACCAGTTCTTTGCTGATGAAATAGTAAAGAGTGCGATGTGGTCGAAAGGTCAGAAAAGGCTAGCAGAAGAACCTTTGAGAAGTTATTAATTTATCACACATGAAGGGTGTTGAAAGTTAAATCGGGAAGACTTTCTTCATGCTTCCTCTGTCATATTTGTTCACCTTTCCCACTTAGAACTCAATCAGCTGCCTGAGGGTGTTCGCACTTTTCCCTCCCACCCTATTTTGCCATGACATCTGTGAACCAGTCATTTTGTTGCTGTTAAAATTGTCTTGCCTGTGCTGTATTTATGTAACCTGCAAATTATATATATATATATATACACATATATATATATATATATATATATATATATATATATATATATACATATATATATATATATATATATGTGTGTGTGTGTATGTATAATTTGCAGGTTACATAAATATTTAGCACATTAATTGTGCTGTAAATTGTCAAATAGTATTTGCCCGGCGTTTGGGTCTTATATTAGAGACAGGCCTTAATTTGAAATGTCTCTTTTTTCCACAGTGAGATTAAACTCAAACCTCCCTTCATGCTAAGCTCTCCTCTTAATAGACAAAAGGTCATATCTTCCTTTCAGCTCTATACAGCACTTTATGGGAACCTGAAAACAATTTTCCACCAACTCAATATTTGCTTAAAGATCATATATTTGACACAATTCCAGGTTATATTCAAAGTTTTGATATCCCAAAGAAGATATCTGTGGCTTTAAGTACATCTCAATAAAGGTTTAAATTATTTACATTTTTGTAGTGATTCTATAGGTATGACATCACAACCTGATGAAAGTCCTTGAAGGCGTATTTAAAGGCATAGTTTCTTGATATGGCCTGTCTATACATTGCTTCCGGGATAGAGTGAACCACGGGACAATATTTATATAGCACCTAAACCTTCCTTATGACAATAAAAAAAATCAATTAATCGATTGTCCCTTTCTACTGTATGCAACCTTCAGTATGACATTGGGTATTGTGGGAACTCGTCAAAGTGGTTTCCTGTTCGCCGGCATTGCCGTATGGCTCTTAACATAATAAGCCTACACACTTGAGGAAATGGAATCACCAAAGGTCATACCTTAAGACAGAGGTTTTCAAAGTGTGAGGCTGGCTTCTCCAGGGAGCTGAAGTTTCAGTGGAGGTTCAGTTAATGGAAGATCTTACAGTATTTATTACATTAGTTACCAAAAAGAAACCCATGTAGAATAGTCTAAATGTGTTTGATTTGTTCAAATAGATAGATCAGAGTTAGGCATACAGTAATTTTGGGGAATATTACTGTTATATTATTATTATATTAGATGTCAGAAAATAATACATGCATGACAGATCATTTTATTGACCTAGTGAAGTTTGAAGTTATGTCAAACAGCATTATGAGGCTATATTGGCTATATTTTATTGGTTTCCTAAAAATTAATGGTGGGTTTAGGAGGGTTTTTTCCAAGCTTTGTTTGAAGAGTGGTCCACACTCTCAGACTATGAAAACCCCTGGTGAAATGCTTCTTTAGGTGAAAAGTAGCTTACATGTTTTTGAACCAGCTCTTGCTGTTCACATTGATCTTCTAACTGAAATATAAAACAAAAAATAAAAACATAGCAACATGATTAAAGTATCCAAATAAATCCAGTTTAGGGATAGAAGCAGTCAGAAAGGATAAGGACAATGGGCACGAGCATAATAGGTCTTTTATTTGTGCTCACCCTCCTTCATCTTCTCTTCAAACCAAATTGTCAAATCATAAAAAATAGGCCAAAGTCTGATCCACACCACAACATCCAACATTGTTATTTTAATAGTATGGGATGCAGTAATAAAATATTCCGTGTAGTTTTGTGGATCAAACCCAACACAAACATGAGCCAAGTTGGAGTTCTATTGTCTCCACAGAACATACAGATTGAGCTACACCGTTCGAGTTCATTCAATTTAAGAAAAATGAATGAGACATAACAAGCAAATATTTTTCTGCTAACCACAAATGCAAGCATACCGCACATTCTGTTCTGGGAAATGGGGGTTTTGTCTTTTTTTCTGTCAAGCACCAATGTACCTGCCTGGTTCCCAAATGGTAGTTGTGATGATTGAATAAGAATTCAAAACCTTTGATTGAAAACATTTCTCATTCCATAGCCAGAAGGACATCCACTGCCAGCATGTGAAATTAATGACTTTGGCAAATCTGAATATGTTATTTGATCTGGCTTCTCCCAGCAGATAATGCCACCCCATGCCTGCGTTTTCAAATGCACCACTGCAGGCACGGCCCGTTAGAAAGGTCCGAGCACACAATCTGGTGCATAAGCCTGGATGTTAATTCCAAAGCACAGCTGAGCAAATACTGGTACCCTTTAGGCCAGAAGAAAAGTCAATTTAAAAGCATGCAGGGCTATTAAAAGGTAGGTGGATGGAAGTCATCTTTGATTGGCAGAATTACCATTATTTATTTCAATATACATCCTGCTGGATATGCTGGATTTAAATCACTTAAAGTGCAGCATATGTTATTGTCGTCAAGGAACACCACAAGGTAAAATATGTAGACTACACTCATAGTGCTTTATTTTACACAGGTTATGCTTCATGTCCTGGGGCTACAATAGATTACAGACTTGTAATAATGAATTGGTCAAAAAAATATGACTTGTATATTTCCACTGGGAAATCTCCATGCTGTTAGCATTAAATTTGACCTTTAATAACCTTTTCTCTGACTAAAGCTCATACTTTGAGTGAGCAAATGTAAATAATAGTAATTTTAAGAAGAGAAAATATGTGCCTTGCAGTGGAGACATGTCCTGTAATGCCTGTGAGCCTATGAAAATAAATATGCAACTTACAGTACTAATAGGGAAAAATGATTAGTCAACAACATGACACAGGGTTGGAATAGTTTAAGCTTTACCTGTATGTTCTGTGTAACAGAACAGTCAAGAGTGACTGATGGACATCCAAAGATGATTTAAAGATTGTAGCTCATTTCCAAGTGTAATGTCTTTATCTTCCTAGATGCTATCATGTTAATAAAGAAACGAGAATTATGCAAAATCTAAACTATGTGCCACTTAGGGTGCTTTCACACCAACAGTAGTTGGTGTGCACCTACTGTTGGTGTGCATCCATTCAAACCAAAAGGTGCTTATTTCAGTTTTCGTTGGGGTGAAAGCATCAATAGAACTCGGGTGCACTAAATCAACTAGACCTAGACTTCCAAAAACAAATGGTCTCAGTCCATTCGACTCTGCACTAAATGACAAATTTTGGTGCGGTCGTTCTGGTGAGAATGTGAACTTGGATCCAAATAAGGTGATACTAAATATTTCATAGCCTACCTTGTGGATCTTTAGAACAATGTTCGTCCCCTTCATGAAAATAGCATGTCTCCTCTGCCTGAAATGATGCACTATGAAGCTTCTGCGACTCCAGTGCATCTGCAGATTGTTCTACAGACCCAGCCTTGAATCATTTCAGAATTGGATTTTTTTTTTTTTTTGCCAAAAATGGCCAATACAGAGGACATAAAATAAAAAGACTATCAAGAGCAACTAGCAATCTGTGAACGTGTCAGTCGATAATGAGTCAGAATGGACGTTTATTTCTACCAGAACGTGAACATTGATGAAACGTCAAACGGACTGATTTTGGTTCTTTCGCAAATGGGAAAGTGGACCATGCTGGAGTCTTTATGCTAATTATTGAACATTTTATTGGCTGGCACAGACCAAATAATTAAACTAGTTGTGTGAAATCACCCTATGTCCAACAGGGCTAGATGACACAGGACTAGGCAGTAGGAGGACAGAGGACTCAAAACACAAGATTTAGAAGGCAAGGGAAAAGTTAAAGTCTGTTTCTTTACACAAAACAAAGGAAACACAGGATATCCAAAAAGGAGTCACTGGCAAAGGTGTCTGAATGGTAGACACAAATTTGGTCAAAAGCCTCAGAGAACAGGGTTAAAATGAGACACAGGAAACAACAAAAACCGGACCACTGACTTCAACAAACAAGACAAACTACCAAGAGAGGAAGAAAAACACAGACTAAACACCACACACAGAATAAATACTACAATAATACATAGAAATTGAGACACAGGTGCAACACATGAGGGCAGTGCATGTATTCACGGGAGGACAGGAAGTAAAGAGAATGAGAACAAGATAATATGCGAGTGTCAAAATAAAACAGGAAATACAAGACAAAACCTAAAACCAAGAACCTTTAACAGTTGACCTCAAACAAAAGTGAACGACAATGGAGTTGTGTTTTACTGTTGTTGTTTTTTTGCACAAGAACTGAGATGGTTTGCAGTTTTATGTCAAATTGATGGCACGATCAATCAATTTTGGAACGTGTCAAGTCAGCTCTGACTGGGTATTGCTGATGTTTATGATGTGTATCATAAAATATGTCAAGCCAACATCTAGCCAGCAATTGTCATTTTATTTTGGCACTCTATGCTCATGACTTTGCAAGCAAGAGGTGTTGCGGTCTTGCTGAAGCATCCTCAATCTTTGTTGGATATATATCAATATATGCAAATTACTGCCCGTCATTGTTGAACGTTTGTCCTTCCGGGCAGTTTTCTACGCTTCTGACTTGTCTTGTCCACTAGTATATTCCAGCAACCCTAAAAATAAAATAGTATATCACAAACCACAGACGGGGGGGGTGGGGGGGTGGGGGGGACTTGTCAAACATTTTTCTTGTCCCAGTCTGTCCATATTTGCTTATAAGTTGCATGTATGACATTCTTTCTTCAGGAGTCTTTCTCAACAATAGTTGGCAACAAGAAAAATTTCAAGCAGCACCATAATAGAAGCATTCAGTCAAGAAAAATCTGTTTACACATGTGTATACAAACGAAAACATGCACACTGACAACTGCTGCAGCTTTCTGTGAGCCACGGCCTCATTTCTCAAACAAATTGACTTCCATTGCAGCCTAACAACCGTGGTGACTTCGGTGCCGCGAACATAAAGCGATACAATAAAAGGGATCGGTAGTGGTCGAAGACCTGATGTGCACAGCAGTGTGTTAAACATTTAGCCATTCTACTATTTAATAGCGACCATCAGGAATATTGCCACAATACAGTTGCCTTTCTTCTTTCTTTATCATTCATTCACCTTCTATACCCCCTTGTTCCTCATTAGGGTCGCGTGGGGTCTGCTGGAGCCAAGCCCAGCGCATTACAGGCAAGAGGCAGGGATACACCCCAGATGGGCACCAGCCTATTGTGGGGAGCACACACCATTCACTCTCACACTCAGGCCTATGGGCAATTTAGAGTCTCCAATTAACGTCAGCATGTTTTTGGACTGTGGGAGGAAGTCGGAGTACCCGATTAAAACCCATGC
Source organism: Lepturacanthus savala (assembly GCA_030544235.1). Classification (NCBI taxonomy): domain Eukaryota; kingdom Metazoa; phylum Chordata; class Actinopteri; order Scombriformes; family Trichiuridae; genus Lepturacanthus; species Lepturacanthus savala. The sequence continues at coordinate 20,197,478 of CM060462.1, read as the reverse complement.
AGACATGGTGAGAACATTCAAACTCCACATGAAAACATGCAAACTCCTGGGACAGAAAGTTCCAGACCAAGGAGGACTTGAACCTTCTTGCTGTGAGGCAACAGCTCTAACCACTTTCACCCTTCTTTTTTGCAATTATCCAATTTTGTATTTCAGCAGGTGTTGAAAATGTATTGAAAGTGATGATTTTACTGAATGTTTAAAAGGAGCATGAGAAAAAGAAAGCTATTCATTCACCTTCGCACGCAGTTGCAGGGTTCAGTAAATTGTATTCTTTATGTTTTCTGAGTCCGACAGATCAACAGCTTTCATCAAAGGGAACATATTCGTTTCATAATCATAAAGTCACACCTTACTTACCCTGGTTACAGAAGCTGAAGTCAAAACAGAGGAAATACATAGCATCCCTCTGATCAATGCGGTGTCTGTGTCCTGCTGGGAGCTGGTATTGGGCAGGTGGCGCAGAAATGGATACAGAGAAGAAAGAAAGGGAGAGAGACAAAAAAAAATAACAAAGAGCCAAGAGACACTGAGAAAGGTATGAGTTTGAAACATGAGACGGATGGAGCATGGAGGATTAGGTGCGAAGAGAAGGAATTACAGGAAGAATTGTCAATAATGGAGCCAGCACATGACGCTTTCTTCGTTCTGTGGTTGCTGGCTCCTGTATGTGTTTTTCACCTTGGCTCCAACCTACCCAGCCACCTACTGTCTTGCAAAAAGCTGCGATTAAAAGTGAACAGTGAAAACAATTACATCTGCGCCAATTACCAACAAATGAGCATTAGACACCAAATTATATGTATTACTCTAACACTAGAAAGAATAAAACTACATCTAAATTCAGGACATAATCGAAAATACCAGCAGTTTTTCAATGATTCAGTGAGTTTTCTGGACACAACACAGTTCCTCTTAATACTTTAGCCGTTTCTTCTCCACCCCAGAAATAAAAAGTTACTTTTGTCTGCAGGTAAAGAGAAGAATGAAAAGTACAGAGAAAATAGGTTTTAGGGACTTTTGAAAACAGCAGAAATTAGAATGCAACAATTAAAATGCAATGAATTGGGGAGCTGGACATATCTTGTCTACATCTTTGAATTTGCCTGAAGCTAAAATAATTGTCGTGTTAAAAAGTTGTCCACATGTATCTATTTGCAGTGTTACTCTTCAAGCCACATTCAAACTTCAGCACTTCGCAAGAAAACTCCATAATAAAACCCAGACCACTAATGAGAGGAAAGGGGAATCTCTCATAAAAAATCTTATTTAAAATACCATGAAACGGTTGCCTTTTTACTGTACTGTGGCCAATGTATTGGCTGAGCCTGCCACAGTCTGTCACTGCCCTGTCTGGTTTTATTGTGTTTTGGGGTTTTTTTGTTGTTCAGAGGTTATGTTTGCAATGTTTTTCTTTCCTCTTGTGTTTCTCCTGCACATTTTTCCTGCATGTCCTGCCCTGAGTCATCTTTCCCTGCTCCCTGTATTTCCCTTTTGTCCAGTGACTGTCCATCCAATGTTTTTTACAATACAATGTTGCTTTGCAAGGGTATTCCACATAAAAGTAATGAGGCGAAAAAAAAAAAAACAATGGTTACGAATTAAATCAAATCATCTAAGGCAATTCCCTGCACACATCCTAACCCTGCCTTACACGCATTTTGGAAGACAGGGGAAATTGGCACTTGGGAGAGGGGATTTGCAGATTGTGCACAGCTGCTGCAGCAATTACTCTGTTATCAGTGGGCACACCTTCATTAAAGGTCTAGCAGCCATCAAACTGAGCCTGTCTCTCTACCTATCTACAATGCTGTCATTCAGATAAAGAAATAACAACATAAATTGTACTTGCACATCTCGACCCCGATGTCTGCATGCAAAGCAATGTAATTATATCAAATTATATTTACATTTCTTTTACATGACCACATTCTTATTGACCTCAATTTTAGACATAACCTATAATAGCTATGATATTTAGTTCATCATTCTGTATTATTTTCTATACTATTTATAGTTTCCTTGGTCACCATGATGCCCTGTAAGGTCAAGTGATAATCTAATTGCATCAACCTTCATGTAGATTTGCATTTATTAGTGCACTGTGATTGGTAAGATTGTCAGCAGGTGTCACTTTCATGTTAGGAAAGAACTTGCACACTTCTTAACCATGTACAGATGAATAATATCTCAGTTATATTTGTATTTAATGCATTTGGTGCATAGAACAAAATAGATAGCCTACTTTTGTACTTTCATCAACTCCTATAGGCTCTTAAGGGTTTGAGCGCTTCCCTGGTTTAATCATACAGTATATTGATTTTGGATTTTTCTGTGACCTTCACCACTGTACGCCAAAGTTAACCTTCCATAGTTGCTAAGCAACCTCAACTACTATATGTGTTTTTGTGTAATCCGTAGAGGCTGGTTAAAACATTATCATACTTTTTCTGTAGAATAACATCTGCGTCTGGAGTCAGAACTCAATCAAAAAAAACGAAAGTGTTTGTGTGTTTGTTTGTTTTTTCTTTAGCAGCTATCTATCCACCACATTGTTTCTGCAATATGCATATGTGTTCCTATCAAGGGGCAAAGTGAGCAAACACTGCTGAGCAATGTTCAATGTGAAAGTGCCAAAAATGCCCAACTTTACAGCAGAAGTAAACATGTGTACAGCTTGGTACGGTTTCGGTCAGTGTGTCATCTGCTAGGTTCAATGCCCAACCAACAAAACATTTTAGTAGTAAATATGAGTCCACCACAAACCAATGGTTGATGTCAGAGAGGTGACATCAATTATTTATAGTCTATGGTTCCTATTTGTATATTTAGGAAAATCAATTACAATTGCATGATGTAGTATATTTTTCTGTTCATTAAGATCTTTATTGTTAGCATATAGGATATACCTGAATGTCAGAGTTTTATAATTGACCAGTTGCACCTCAGCACACTTTTTTTATACAGTATAAATACACTTTTTATGTCATCTAAGTCTGTGTGTGGTTCTGCACTGCTTGAAGAAAGGACACATTTCGCAAAGGCAATGGTTGATCCGTCCATCAAGTGAAATAGAGAGACTGAGATGGAAACATATTCATATCCATGACAGGACCTCTACAAGCAGTTCTCAACATCCCACTGGGTTACACAAGCTGATCTTAATGGACTGCTGAAATGTGTTTGTGAGTTCTGCTTTGAATAAAACATCACTCCTTTCCTTTGCCTAAATTTTCTATCCAAGTCTAAACTGTGACATTTGGTTGAAATTGTTATAAAAGTTGGCCGAACTGGCTTGCTTTGACTTGGCAACCTAAATGTACTGCATCTCGGGTAGCTGTGGTACACCTCCTAAAGTTAAAAAGGTGTGTTAAGCTCTCTCCAGCATTCAAGGATTATCAGTAACATGGGTCTGGTTTGTCTGAAGCAGCACACATGCCAACCTACCGAACAAGAACGATAAAAATCACATCCAGAACATTGGGCTCCAAGGGAGAGTCAAATAGTGGTATGGAGATGCCTAAGCAGCCAGAGTTGAGTCTATAAAACATTCATCTGCAACAGAATCCACGAGGCCTAGGAGAGATTAATACGGATTGTTCAAGGATACATCTGAGTGTGAATAGAAGAAGAATTAAGGGAATTGGTTCGGCTCACCAGCACCCCTTTGCTTACTGATGAGCTTGAGGCAGATTGATTTGAAGTGTTCAGTCTGCACATGGGAGATGCAACATCTTTGTTTAATTTTCCCCTCTTCCTCAACGGGGTGCAATCAGTGTTACCTGTAGTCACACAGGGCCTCTTGAGAGCCAAACTCAAGCTGGGTAAAGGAAGATTTTATACAGTAGATGGAGAGAAGAGGCAACAAGAACACGTGGCCTGGGAAACACAGGGTATTGAAAGGTGGTACATCTGTCTATCCTCTTCCACTTTTTTGTTTCCATTTTATGACAGTGCACAACCTTAGTCAAGTCTAGGCCCCAACAACATTAAGCTTGTATGATTTTTTATCCACACATTTTTCTATCCAATTCGGCCTCTGAACCACACAAACAGAGCACTTATCCAGATATTTGTCAAAGCAGATAAACAAGACGAGATTTGAAAATACCAGGTTTAGCAGATTCATACATGTAAAGACAGCATTCCAGATATTTTTTGGATTCATGATGTCATTCATGACAGTAAAGCATGGTTCATGCATACTCATAGACAAAGTCAAGTCAATTTATTTGTATAGCCTGAAATTAAAAATCACAGATTTGACCCAATGGGCAACATCCCCTGTCCTTAGACCCTCACATTGTACAAGGGAAAACATTAAAAACCCTAACTCTAAAAAAAAAATCCTTTAATGGGGAAATATCAAAGTGCACTTTAATTCAGTAAATAATAATTCATTAAACCCAGAACTAAAATCACCACCACTTAAAAATATTGTCAGATATAACCTAACCTGTAACCTTAATTTTCTCCAAATTGGAATTAATTCCAAGGAGTCCAGCCTATCCTGGCTGAAACACCTGATCTCTTAATCTCTTTCTTCTGTTCACAATGATTGTCCATCCCTGGCACCAAAGAGATTAGCATGCACCTCAGTCAGACAGAGCACATCATCCCAGCGTGGCAGGGATTCACACCTCCATTATAACAGGGCTATCCAGGTCTCCTAATGACACACTCGTCTTAAGTTGTTGATGTCTCAAAGCAGCGGGCTGCATGCATCCATCATTGCTGTGAGTAATGGTGAAAGAAATGGTGGATAAACACGTTTCATTTCCTATAAATAGATAAATAAATGTCCCCTTTTATTTGTGCTGAGTGTTTTTCCATCACACGGAACACAGGTAAATGAAGTTCTTTACCTGTTGGAGCTGAGCTGTTTATTAAGTGTAGTAAAAGTCTGTTGTCTCTTCATCAAACAGCCCACTGTGTCTCTTTCTGCACATACTCTTCCTCGTTGCAATATTCCTAACTCATCCACTGAAGACATAGATTTAAATATCTCCAGAGTTTTTAGCGCAAAAGAGAACCATTAACAAAGCTCCACTAATTTGGTGAACGAAATGAATGAACACATTTCATTTCCTATAAGTACTTCACAGCAAAAATCCCTCACAGTAAATGTTGGGTTTTCATCAGAAGCAACTTAACACGACTCCTTCATCGAAAGTGAAGAGGAAAAAAACAGAATGAATTAGATATCTGAGAGTACCAACAGGGACACAGAAGGAGAAAGCAAACTTCAAAACACAGATTCAGTTAGAATCTTCAAAAGTACTGAGAAATGAACACACACACCTTTAAAATGTCTCTCTCTCTCTATCTATCTTTCTCTGGTCTCCAGAATGAGTCGAGTCTCGCTACACATGCTTGCTTGAGGGGTGAGCGGGGGGGCTGGAACAGGTCGGCTGCAGTCAGCGAGACATCACTGACACCGCGACCCACTCCGAGGCAGGTGGGACGCACTTTGGCCCAGCTCCGGAGATGGTCCATCTCAGGCGTGACTTGGCATAACTCGGCCTGTTTAAACGGGTAATGGAAACGCAAATCAACACGGCTCAACGCAGCTAGAAGTGCCAATGTAAAAATGCCAAAGTCCTCTGTAAGCTGCTGGGCAGCTATCTCATCCTCACTGATGTTTGACAGCCCATGTTGGAAACAGGAGATGAGAGTCTATTCATTTCGATCTCTGTTGTTGGTTGGTTTGATCTATTAAATTAAGTCAGCCATGCTGCAAGAACCCTGGCATAGATTCAAAAGTCTTTTGGCAGCCTTCTTCCCAGAAAATGTGCAATAGGCCAGGTCTACGCCTGTCTCTGCTGAGTGAATGGTTATTCTCTGTTCACTCTCCTGAGTGACCACAGACAGTTGATCCCAAATTGCTGTAACATTCTTAATGTAAGGTTTCAATGCCTTTCATGACACTCCATAACTTCTGTTCATGGCGCCAAATTAAGCCTCTTTGGTGGAAGATTGTGATCTGGCAGGGTCAAAACATGGCCTTTTTGGGAGTTAGAAGCCAGCATGTAAAAAACCTTGTTTCACAACTTGAAATTAGTTAATCTTTACAGAGCAAAATAATCTAGATGAAGTTTTTAACATGAATTTCATATGTTGCACACACAGTGTCATTTGGGGAGCATTAATAATCTACCATGGTAGATTCATTTACATAGCAGAATGGGCGTGGTAGTGGGGGGAAAAGTGGACCTGATGACCTGGATCCCAGAAGTGAGAGGGCCCATGAAAATACTGATTTTTTTTTGGATTAATGAATGAATTGAGACCTCAAGTTAATTGGTGCCATAATGTATTATGCTGTCAAATTTATTCATATCATCAGAGAATGAACATTAGTACCATATTGGACATTCTGGGGGAGTCCACCCACAGACAAATGTAACATTGGTGAGCCCAGATTGAATATAGGCCAAATGCATCAATTCAGGTGGTGAATGAATCAAAATAATGTGATGTATCTTAAAACCCCATGCTTATGCTTATTTATTAATATTATATAATATATAATATTTTTTTCTTCAAGTACTGGTATGAATAGGGGGCCCACTGACATTAAAAATGTACAGGGCCCAGATTTTGGGCAAGGCCCTGCCCATGTAGATAACCTGACTTAGCAGTTCAGTACCTGTTGACTCCATACTATATGAATACAGACCCCCTGCAATACATCCATACATTGTAAATCCATCCATTCTCTTAATGTTTTATCCTTTTCAGGAACACAGAAAAATGGAGCAGATACATTACATCCTGGACAGGCCACCGATATATCATTGCATACAGTACAGACACATTCACCCTCAAATTTACACCTAAGGGCAATTGTGACTTCATCTAATTATGAAAGGAATCTAGCTCATCCTGTCTGAGGATTCTCAGGCAGACACAATCTACTCAACCATCCCTGAACTAACTGCGAGGTGACAGCTTTAAACAGCATTACCATTAAAATCCCAAAATTTATCTTTACAATTGAGATTTTGGATCACCTTCTGTCTTCTCCGTCTGATTACTGTATAGCACCAGGTGACTGTAATGCCTCAGCGAAAATATATGAATGGACATTAATAATACCAAAGCTATATTATACCTATGAATGAATATTAATAAAACCTGACTATATTACATCAGAAGATTAAAGTCTCTCGCTCTGAAGGATAAATCTGGGGAACTTAAGCATATTACAGTCTTTATCACATTGTCGGCAGCAACAGCCTCTGTCTAAGGTTTCCGCATTGAGTTATGACCTCATCATCTCGTTTGTACAAAAGGGAAAAATTAAATTAGTTAGAGTAATGAACCTAGGTGCTTTTCATAAGAAATTCCTCCACTCATTGTTCCACAAGTCGTTTAAAAGACTAATCTGCCGCATATACCCCCTCTCACTTAAATCCTAGCAATCTGAAAGAGCTGTCAGGGGGTCTGCCTTTTCAAACACGACTCCCCATGGGGGTCCTAGATCAAAGATGAAAGTGTACTGAATGATATGGGAGACCGGGTGAAGGGATTTAGGATTGAGATTCGTCAAATTAACAATTTGCTTTCCTTTTCCCGGTAGACGAAGGAGTAAATTCTTTACTTAAATTGGTAGCACATTGACAGGGGAAATAGGGGAGGAGTCAGAAAGGTAGAGGGAAGTTCTCAGTAAGACAGTGATGGGAGTATGAATGAATGTGTAATTAATGATACTCTTACTCCTAATTAAAACCCTCTTAGCTTTCTCCTCACAAGGTTGCAGCAGCTGGTATAGACAAGGCCCTCACTGTGAGACAAGAGACATAAATTCCATGACAGTATCGCATGGCAGCACCTGCTTATGCCGACACCTGTCACTGCTGGAATCATACCTCATTCTGTCAATGAATTAACATCCTCCTGGGCTAAGAGAGAGAAAGAGAGAGAGCTAGAGAGAGAGAAAAAAAAGTTAGATTCTCTCATTGCAGAATGAAAATCCCCCGGTGGCTCAACGGTGATTCTATGTATCCATTTTCAAAATTAAATATATCGTTGTTTGGTTCAGCACCTGCCTCCTGTAGTAAAAATGGCAAACTGCAGATCACAGAGATTTCCCCCAGGAACCACATCACGCTATTGCCTTGTAACTATAACTTAATATCATGTCAAAATGGTATGAGGATGATATAGCTAGTCAAGCCATTGGGGGGAATGGGGGGAGGGGAGGATGGGCAAGTCAGGAGCTGGGAGGAACAGATGGAGGCCAGGAGCAGGAGGGAGGAAACAAGAGAGTCGCAGTCGGAAGAGGAGCGGGAGCAGGAGGGAAAAAAACAAAAAGAACCCAACACTCAAAAGGAAATATAACACAATGCCCCCAGATAATAAAGGCAACTCGGGAACACTAAAAGGCTATAAAGTCACATGAAAAAAACAATAGGAACCAGGAAGGGAGCGCCATTCAGCATTAAAAATTAATGTTACAATAGTTCAATAAAAGATGCTGTTGTCTTTTGTAGGAATGTCTTTAACCGGAGCAAACTACACGAGCAGTCCTGTGGGACATGCATACTGATGCACCTCATGCATGCATTTCACTATTCTTCCTCTGACATCTACTCCTTTATATCCACTTATATCTCATAAAGTTCTTTGTCCCACCTCTTTACACAAGACTCATTTACCTGTAATTACTTTCAATGGTTCTCCCATCTTTGTGAATATTACTTGAACAAAAGTTTCGGGTCACCCAGATAATTTAGTGTTTTCCATTGTATGTTGCATATTTGTGGTATATTTTACTCTGTCCATAATTGTATATTCCTATTGTATATACTGTTTCTAGTCTTTATTTATTATCTATTTTTATATTTTATTCATTCTATATTTTATATTTTTTATTACTGAACACTGGGCTGGTCCCAGGAAATTTCGTCCATCATATGTACATTTGCTGAATGACTATAAAGAATCCTTGGATCTTGAATTCTTGAAAAGTCACCCTTTTATTTACCACCATGCGTGATAAAATGAATAGAACATTTTATTACATTAGCCTTCTGATGCAATGAGCAAACACATTGTACCATTAGAACACTGGAGTGATAGTTGCTGGAAATGGGCCTCTATACACCTATGTAGATATTGCACCAAAAACAGACATTTGTAGCTGGAATAGTTTTTAACACATTAGAAATATATAGAGTGTATCTCTGAATAATTTAAAGTTGTCTTAATTGAAAAAAAAACATTGCTTTTCTTTCAAAATAAGACAATTTCTAAGTGACCCCAAACTTTTGAACAGTAATATACAGTATATATATATATATATATATATATATATATATATATATATATATATATATATATATAGAGAGAGAGAGAGAGAGGGGGGGGGGGGGGGGGGGGGTTAGCTCTGTTGCCAAGAAGGTCACAGGTTCAAGACCTACTTGGGTCCTGGGTCTGGGACCTTTCTGTGTGGAGTTTGCATGTTCTCCCCATGTCTGCGTGGGTTTTCAACAGGTACTCCAGCTTCTACCCACAGTCTAAAAACATGCTGAGGTTAATTGGCAACTCTAAATTGCCCATAGGTGTGAGTGTGTGAGTGAATGGTGTGTGTGCCCCACGATTGGCTGGCGACCATCTGGGGTGTATCCCTGGCTCTCGCCGTAATGAGCTGGGATAGGCTCCAGCAGACCCCTGCAACCCTAATGAGGAATAAGCAGGTATAGAAAATGACTGACTATATATATATATATATATATATATATATATATATATATATATATATATATATATATATATATATATATATATATATCAAACAGCTACTCTACTGAACAGCCATGAAGCTATGACATTCTTTTTCCATAGAGACAATCATTGATATTTGCTGATGACATATTGATGTTTTGATGTTGTTCTTGTAGTTGACCGATGATTACATCGGTTCTCTGCATTAATGGCACCCTGTCACCCACAGTGATATTCTGCTGAATGGAAAATTTTGAGTGAAGGTGATTGCTCTGAAGTGTGTGTGTGTGTGTGTAGTTGTTGGATGTTTGACAGATAGCTGGCGGAGAGGTCTGACAGTTGATGAACACATAACTCACAGGCTTTCACCTGCTCCACTGTTTAGACCTGTTTATACTGTTATAATTGCCTTCTTGGAGTGTCTACCATCTTTAACCGATGCAATGTTCTTAAGCAAGGGGTAAAACGGATGATGGAGAATATTGCTCTATTCCAACCACGGGAGTTGTTGCGGTTAAAATGGTAGAAAATTGATTCGAACCGTAAAGAAAAAACTTGTCATCTTTGTGCTCCCTGATAGCATGATGAATTGCCTTCGTGGACACCTCGATCACCTAAGCTGTCTTGGTAAGCCACACTTGATCACTGTCAGAGAAGCTCAAGATGGTCAGCGATTGCTGTATAGGCGAGGGAGTTGCCACCTCTCTTTCTCTTTCTTTCACTCACACAAACACACACTCGTTTGTGTCAAACCCGGCTGTCGAGCAGGCCTGTGATGAAAATAGCACTGAATATTATCTTTCACGGTTGCAACAAATATGGGGGGGAAATCCATGTGGAGAAAGAAAAAGATAATAAAAATAAGGAATTACTGAGATTGGTCTTGCAGCAGCTCTAAAATATAGACAATCCAATGTGTGTTACATATTATGAATTCATTTATGACAGGTAACAAGGTTTCCCATGACATTCATTATCATAAAACAGGGTACTGTATTCTAGACTATTACATAGTAATTTGGTTTTCTGTGTACAAATTTAAAAGGCTGAGCTAAAAATGTTTAATTTATTACCACACACACTGATGGCATAATTTTATTTATAATTTTATGGACAATTTAAATCAAATCCAAAATATTTTGTGCCATATTGGTTTCAAAAAAGCCAGAAGGAAGGACAATGTGTTGAGTTCTCTTAATCAAGTTGATTACTGTTGGTCTTAAATTTAACTCCCACCTAAATCCCATCTCAGATAAACCCATATATGGTAAAAGCTGTTCCTGGAACCTTGGCTTCAGTATTGGCTCTTGGGTTATTTAAATGGTGCACTGTAATTGTTTTCTCTTGATCACTTGATTTATTTAAAATGTGTACCCCTTCATTTGTACAAGCACAGCTTAACCCTTAAGTGCAGAGCTGATTAATTAATTACTCTTTTGTGGGGTGTTCAAAGATGCCAAATATGTCAGGTTTAATTAGAGGAAGTACATTGTGTATTGAATGGCGATGCCATAAAAAGCATGGCATCTTGGGTTTGAATACTTGTGTGTAATTAATTTATACTACAGCTTCAATGAAGTGTTATAAAAATACTGTAATATAATATACTGCACTGTATTTGAAAGGGTCTCTCCCTTTCTTTATTTTGTAAATTGAAATATTCCTGGTAGAGTTGGCCATGAAACATTGATCCTTCTGTATGGTTTTCATTAACTGGCAACTTGACTGATGCTTAACATGTGTAATCTATTGTAACTGCATACTAAAGCTCTATACTTCCTACAAATGTTAATATAAAAAAAGGAAATGCGTAAGCTGGATGACCTTTTTTGCTCCATAACTGGAACACTTAACCAGTAAATGGGATTTTTCTTGAGTAAATTCCAGTAAATATTACAAAACTTCACCATATCTGCATCACATGTCAGCTCAATATTGACCCCTTTACTGGGGATATTATCAATCTTTATAGCCCACAATTATTAATAATTTTTGACAAATTGATATGATGTGGGGGGCACTATACATACAGAAATCCATTGTTTTAATCATATCATGCAAGAGTAAATTAAAAGAACTGAGACCTTCATGTCACGTTGCATCTACCCTGTTAGGCATTGATGGGCAGTATCACATTTCATTTATTTGTGGGATGGATTTGTCCTTTGATGTGACTGGAAAGTCACATGAAAGTTATATATATATATATATTTTTATAATAAGTGTAAGGTTATTTGTTCTTTTGACATATTGCTGTTTGTCAAGCATCAACTACACCAAAGTAAATTCCTTGTAACACTAACTTGGCAATAAACATGCTTCTGATTCTTATGATTTCGACTCGGAAGTTAGGTTGATGCTACCGAGAAATAACAAAATGGAAAACAGTTCCCAAAAAAACATGTTATGCTTTGTCTGAGGACATGATGTTCCTCCTAACCCAAACAAATGTTTTGTCTTGTCTTGTTCTTTTTTTTTCATGCCTAAACCTAACCACACCTTAACCACAGCGCTGTCACACTGTAAAACAGCATTTGTGAAAATACGAATGTAACAAAAAAAATGGCACGTATGAAATGTTGACATGAAACGTAAACTGTCAACATTTCCCTCTGGTGTCTGGGTTGCATCACGAGGCAAGAAACACAAAAGCACCTGTTTTGTTTCCCTTCGAAAAAAGGGCTGTGACCTCAGCAGCACAGAGCTCTGACAACTTCATGATGGAAGAGAACAGTGGAGAGCGCACTGCCACCGCGAGTGGTTGACAGTGTCCTTTTGTTGGAAGAGCAAAATTGATACAAATTGAGGGAATGAATAGCATCATGAATAGGGAACCCTGAGCAGAGGTTAATGTGTTGTTCTAGTACAGGCGGGCACATACTGCTCAAAAGTTCAGTACGGTTCAAAGAGCCAAAGATTACCAGGAACACACGTTGCACTGCATAACGCCCGAAACGTGCACAGAAAATAATGCATTTTATGGATTTAATCAGGGAACGCATTCCCCCACAATCAGTAAGCGTAGGGTGTGAAGTGATATTTGGACCCACTGCCAAGTGCCTTCTAAACCGGCAATGTGTAATTCATATCAAAAGGTTTAAATTTTGAATTAAGGTCAACACTTTGTGGCCCTTCTTTTGTACTCATACCCTATCTTGTACCCTTTAGAACAACTGCATAAATAAACTTTAGACATCAAGTAGATTGTGGAAAAAAAATGTGATTTGAATAATCAATGTTGATAATAACGTAAAAACAGTGTTGGGCAAGTTACTTTAAAACTGAAATGCCTTATTACTTGTTACTGTTATTTCAAAGTAATTTATGATATTATAAAATTACTGTATTTATTTAAATGTAAGGCATTTCACTACTATTGCATTACTCTCACCAAAATACCTAGAAATATGGATTTGGTGATCTAATTATAGCTCACCTTTGTCATTTTTGCTGCTAGTCACAAGGATCTTGCTGACAATTTTTCAAAAAGCAGGTGATTTCACTGTCGAAAGTGTTTTTCATGTCTTCAACAATATCCTTCAACACAAGTCTCCTAACATCTTGAGGCTGAAGAATGTCAGAGCAGGAGAACGGTAACTTTGTCTGTTTTATGGTGTTATCTCCAACTGCTCAGCTTGCTTCCTTGCTAACTTCATGTTACTATGGCACCTCTGTAAATGGTAAATTACTGCTGCTATTTCAGGAAGTGGACAATTCTTTAGGTGTAGCACACAAAGTGCATTTGACTATGATGTTCTTCAAATCCTTATGTTTCACAAACCTATAGTAATGAAAATGTGCTATCAGGTTGAAATACATTGTGCAGATGTTTCACTGCTGCTGCTCTTGTGGTGATTTTAGCAAATTTGTATGAAGAAAAAACACAAAAAAACAATCACTTTAAACCCGGTTAAAAGACATTGTAATGCACATTACTGACATTTGTACAGAGTAAAATAGTACCATTTTCTTCCTGTAATGCCTTACATTACTGCATTACAGCAGAAATCAATGCATTCCAGTAATTTATTACTTTTGTAACACATTACTTCCAACACTGTGTAAAAATATCTTGAATAATGTCCTCTCCGACTTTCATTGAATTCCTGGAATATGGTTTTATGCCTCTACTGTCTCTTCTCTTGCCTTATTTACACCTCTTGCAGACCCATAGCTTCAATTCACACACAAATCAGTTGCATTTTAAAGGAACTTCAAAGGAGACTGATCCAGCTGGGCATGCACAGGATGCCAAGAAATCGTTTTAAAGTGCTGAGTTCAACAGATGCCACACACATCCAGCCCTTTGCACATGGCTATGACCACTGAGGTCTGCTGTCTTCCAAATCATTTGCGGAGGGTTTCTCAATCTTTTAATTTCATGAATATTTGACACAGTGTCTAGAAATACTGTGAGGGAAAATGTGGTCTCTTCTGCTCTGCTGCTTGAAGGAGGTCTGATACAATGGTTTGTTAAAATCATTTCAGAATATCATTTATGTATTATTGTAATTATCATGGTTGTATTCCAATCATTAACATATGTGGTCTTGGTTGCAGACTTAGTCTGCTCTCCCCTGACCTTAAATCTTACTGTATTTTCAGAGGCTCCATGTTGAGAGGTCATTCTTCCGACTTGGTGCATTCATGTGTTTACAAATTGTATCTTGACAACAAGATAGCCAGAAGGAATGAAGATGTGTTGCATTTTATTACCCAGAGTGTCAACAACATGTTGAAGCTGTTTTATATTAGTGATATTGTCAGAGACTTTTTTCTGCACCATTATATATTTTGAATAGACATTTTTTTGTCAGTAAAATACACTACCGTTCAAAAGTTTGGGGTTACTTACAAATTTCCTTATTTTTTAAAGAGGATTTTCAATGAGGATAACATTACACTAATCAGAAATAGACTCTATGGATTGCTAATATGGTAAATGATGGTGCAATATCTATGTACATAGGTGTATAGAGGCCAATTTCCAGCAACTATCACTTCAGTCTTCTAATAGTACAAAGTTTTTTTGCTAAATATAGATGGCTAATATAGTAAAAAAAAATTCTATATTAAAGATGGAAAATTAAAGTGTGACTTTTCATCGCAAACACTAAATTGTCTGGGTGACGGTGACCCCACACTTTTAAATGGTAGTATATATATATCCTTATAATACACACAATAATTGTTCAAGCACTCGGGTAATGTAACTAATGTGACTTTAGTACATTGTTTTCTTTATTTAACATGGAATTTTCACAGGGAGCTTCTTCTCCTTTTTTAACGGAACGCGGTCGTGAATCTTTTAACGGAATGTAGTTCTGGACAGTTCCGGTTCACTTTCGCCCCTGAGCTCATAATTAATTGCGTTAAAATTTTTAACGCGTTAAATTGCAGCGTAATTAATTTAAAAAATGACCTCACTAATATATATATATATATATATATATATATATATATATATATATATATATATATATATCCTTAGCTAGGTACAAAGCTAGGTACAAAGCGATGTAAAATTTTGATATAATTTAGGTTTAAAACATTCAAAAATGAAACTCCATCTTCTGTGTGGTAGCTTCACCTAGTGAAATTAGCTTTAGCATTGTTAGCTCCAGCCCATCTTGTCTTGTAATACACTGTACTAAACCACTTCTCTCCCAGAGGTGCTACCAGGAAATCAAGCCTCTACCTATCTGTAGAAAACTACTGAGACCTAGCTACTTCTGAAGTAAAGAGCTGGGAAATAAAGCTAAGAAGCTGCAAGCTGCTGCTTTCTGGGGGAATTAATGCACTCTGAACCAGCAAAACAGCAACAACACACCAGGTAATGAGAGCCTTTTACCAAAGGGAGTTCATTTTTGTAGCATTTGGGAAACTTTCACACTTTCATGTTTCAACCCCCAGAGCAATAGGAGACATTCCCCTCAGCTGCAGCAACATGGATGCAGATAAGTTTGGAAGTCATTGAGGAGGTTTGGAAGGGGAGTGTGGTAGGAGGTGACATGCTGCCTCCTGCTAGTTAAGAACTGGGTTGGGAGGATTACACTTTGCTCCTCTTGACCTACAGTACTTCCTATCTTATGAGTGCTGACAGGTGTTGTACACCAGCGAGACACAATGACAGAACCTGTTTACCTGCGTATCATTCACCACGAACATCTGCTCAAATATTCATTTGGAAGGAGTGCCAGGAGTCACACAGACTCATACTATATATGTGATATGATCAAAGAAAAGTCTGAGATCATATTCAAGTTGAAAATGATTTTCTTTATTCTATTTTTTTTTTCATTTCTAAAAAGTAGTCCAGTTGAGTAACGAATTCAGTGAAAAAACAATGCAATTTATTTTTGATGAAATGTATTCTTAAAGTGTTTGACATTTTTGGGAATGTAGCCAAAACATTATTCAATATGTGATGAGTGGATTGGCAATATAATAACATTTGAATAAAAGTCAATACAAATTTAGATGTAAATTATTCTTGTGCATACTTATAATCATTTGTTTTTAATACCATGCATTGTGGAAGTGTCTGTTTGTGTGCTGTTTGTTTCATTAAAATCGTACAGCTTCCTGGTTAACATAAATGGAAATGTGATGATGTAGCGGGAAGTTAAAACACAGGCCACAGATGGAAATCTTGATACGTTTTCTGAGGGATTCTTTCCTCACTGTTGGAGAGACTGATGAAAATGAGGTGCAGCGGGCCACTCTCCTGCAATGTTCACTGGTGGACAGATGGATAGCACCTTGACAAACAAAGAAAAACAGACAGACTGTGTCGCTTCACACAGATGCAGAGAAAAGTGGTGACAGGCTATCTCCATGCATATTGATGCCAGCCAGCCACACTGGCCTGGGTTTGATTGAACAGTCACACAATGGGAAAAGGCAGGCTACTTTTCATGTTCGTCCATCAATCAGTGCAGCAGACTGCAGCACTCTCAGCTTTGTTTGAGTGTCAATTAACTGATGCAGTTTGGGTTGCAAGATGAATTTCAACGGATTCTGTTTTTCATAAGGCAGACAGCATATAACGTACAGCTGTGGGACCAATCAACCCCTTCAAATACCAGCAGAACAGATTAATTGTCGGAAAAGGCTGAGCGGTTTACTTTTTTTTTTTTTTTTTTTAAATACTTAGTATTGAGCAATGAAGTTTGCTATGAACTTTTCTTCAGGCAGACAGAAATTCTTATCTTTCACGATAGCGAGAATAAGTAGCTATGTGCAATTATTCAACTTAAACTACAGAAAATTTAATTTTACAATTTTAGGATTGTGAGCATTTGCTCACTCAAGTCTGTTAAAATGATGAACCGCAGTCAGGTCAATGGTCACACACTTTTCTGTTAATGAAGCCAAATGTATCCCAGAGCAGCGCCAGATCTGGTTTTGAGTGAAGAGACTACATTTTTTCTGCAATCTGTCCAAACCTTTCTGCAGATGCCCAAGGTGAAAGAAGGCATATTATCCATTGCGTGTACCCCAATGGAGCCATAGTTTCTTGAAAAGTGCCATTTGCTGGTTTTTACATTGATCATACATTATTGCTCACTGAGCGTGTCACAGGGTCCTCTCCTGATGTCATGTCACACGAAAGGTCTGATGCGTTATGGTCACGTCTCCACCTCACTGTCACTTATTTAATAATGTGGTATAGTCAGTTGTGTTGGTTTTGTAAATGTTTCAAACCTCTGAGACACATGGATGCATCATCATGTTAGCAGAGACATTGGGGATGAGGGGCTTTTTACTTTTTTCACTTCTATTGCTTCACCTCTGTAGATATTTGGTGTGTGCAGAGCTTAGTCTCCTTGAAACACCCTTTTTAAATGCATGGAACTTTGCTCAAGCCTCACGCAGCCACTTACAAAAGAAAAAAAAAACACATTCAAAGTCACTTGTGGAGATTTTACTGTAAGTGGAGATGTTGCTGTATGATTAATATAATGTGCAAGGTTGACTTGAGCATAGTGCTGTCTCTACAAAATTAAATTTACCAAAGTTTTGTCAAAATACAATTGCCGAGCCATTTATGATAGGGTCAGGTTTTGAGTGGCTTCTGTCAAGCCAAGTCTTTTCCGATGTTCAAATATCTATCTACCTAATGAGGAGGAGATGGAGGAAGCTCCAGCTGCAAACGGCAATGGCATGCACGGTGGTGTTAGGATATAATGTGCACAATTTGCACCCAAATGAATAAGTTCAACTGACTGTTCCAGCCCACACAGCTGTGAATGAGCCAAAGGTCGTGACGCACACAGAAAACAGCTAAGGCCAATCAGCACATACAAGAATGACTTCAGGGCTCTGCCTGAAGTAACGTTCTACATATTTGATACTTCTTCTACTTATATGCCCTCCACAGAACAATCAGTACTTTGAATAAAATTACTTAATTGGCTACATATTAACCTTATTTACTAAATTTGCTCAAACAAACCAGATTCAATGTGAAAATCTTACACACAGTACTCAAAGAATATAATCAGTTATCTAGTCCAATCTCTATAAATTGTGGTTCTTATCACCATGAACAACAGCTTTTGCAAGTGGCCACACATCAGCACTATTCCATCATTGCCTCCTGCCTCTAGCCAGTGATGTGTGTGTGTGTGTGTGTGTGTGTTGCTTGGCCTGCTTGTGGGCATGTGCTTATGCCAACTGACGGGCAAATGCCTAATGTAAGATGAGAAGGTGGCAGAATAACATCCAGAGGCATCCTTATTTCCCAGCTGTTTTTCTACTCCCTTTTTTCAAAAACCGAATGGGCTTCGAATGCCTCAAGGATGGCTGCAACCGACAAAAAAGCCATTTTTGATTTCACAGACCTCGAGCATGAAGCCACATCGTGTAAAACACTCAACAGGCCCTGGGTGCCTGGAACTTAAACATGGTCTTGAGCATATTTGTTTAAATGCATTGCAATAAACTTCTTGCCTTTTTAATTAATTTATTTACTATTTTCTCTTCTTTTTTTCCAATTAGTCAAGGTTGTGTGTTTAGAGCATGTGTCTGGCTCTAGCCCATGTTCCTTGAAGAGGACACAATTACCCTCTACTCGACATTTTGGTCGTACTTAATAAAGTGATAATAAATCACCCCCCTTACTTACCCCACATGGAGCCAGATGAGGTGAAACAATTTAGCTAATTTTGGCCTGATGAAAAGAAGAATCCTCTCTTGAGACACAAAGTGAAATCGTCAAAACATCTGCTGTTAACCATTAAAAGCTCCCTCGCTGTTCCTGCTGATGCCAGAGTTCCAATTATTTTTGTTATTCACCAAGATTACGCATGTGTATTCTCATATTAAGCAGAGAATTGATTACAGCATTCTTTGGGTTTATGAAGCAGTTTGTCTCTGTCCTGCATTCAGTTCCCTCCAAATGTTTGGGCCCACTTTGTGTCCAAACTTTTGCCTGGTACTGTATGTACTGTAAACTGATAGTTTTGGTCCAATGGGCACAATAATGAGAGAACTCAGCTCCATTAGCTCGGGAGACTAACGTTAACAACCGCTGCTTCATTACTACTCCTACATGCATGGCTAGCTACTCTATGTGCTAAAACCTTCTGAAAGATGGACAGCACGGAGAGTCTGTGAATTAAACCCAGCAATAATGGCTGCAGTTTATGTGGCCTGTGTGCTTAGATTTACTGTTTGATATCACTTCACTGTATTTTGTGTTGGCTATTAACCGCCTCATTGTCCTTTATTCAGTGCTCCTTTACCCTCACCGCACTACAATGTTACAACCATGTCAGCGGGAGTAAACATCGCTACCGCCGCACTTCAGCTGCAGCGTGCAGCCACACTTTTTATAAGAACAACAATCAGCATCCCCTGCACCGATTCAACTAATAAAAAATAATTATCTTGCACAGCACGACTTTCGGGGATAATACAAATGTCCTCTAAGTCTCCCTTTCCTCCCTACAGCATGCTCACACATCAGGGATTACATCTTTGACCAGGCTCATACAAATGCTGCTCCTGTGTTTGAATGCAGCGCTTCAGAAATGGAAAAATATTGTAATTGTTACATGGAATCAACATAATTTCCATCATAAATTGCATAGTAACAGATTGAAGTACAGCTGAGTCACAGTATGAAGCTCAAAAGATATCGGTTAGTAAGCATTTCCCTTCTGCCCGCCCCCCCACCGCACAAACTGGCTGAATAAGTCAAGCATTTTGCTCCTAATTTGGCCTTATAGCTGTGATGGTGGCGATAATAAGCACATAGAGATAATAAAACATACTCTTATGGAATAATAGTCAGGGTTTTTGAGTACCCTGGAAAAGCCAGCTGATGAATTTTTAAATGTTAATCTTTGAAGAAGCAGCAGGAGTGCACTCGTCAGTAAAATGAGGGGCTGCCAGGAATCTGCAGCAGGATAATTAATTGTTGAGTCTTTACTGTGGGGATGCATCTACCGAGACCCATTGCAGATATTATACAGCTGTTAACTTTTGAGCCAATTCAATGTGTTTTTTTTTTTCCTTTTTCATCCTTCCAGCCTCCTTTTCTTCATGTTCATGTGAATGTGTGAGTGAGTGCATGTCTCTCTGTGCGTAATTACGTGTACATATGTGCATACTCGCATGCATGTGTTTAAGCGCCCCCTGAAGCCCTTGTGTATGGGAGCCAGATGTTGCAGCTGGAATATACAACCTTGTTGACAAAAACGCAATGTGGGGCATTATAGACATGTGAGCAAGTCGGTTGTAAATATTCATGGCGCTACGCTTAAACTGTAAATATTTGATTGAAAGTCAAAAGGGAGCAATTACTCTCATTTTCTACTTTGTTTAGTGCTTTTGAGAGTCTTTGTGTGACCTTTAGTGATCTTAGGTTGTGACCTAGTCCAAACAATCTTAATTACCATTCATATTTCTGTGAGTTATTTCTGTGCTGAACAACCTAGTTACTAGTAGGGATTTAGCTTTTTTTCTCTGGATTTAATCTCAAGTGCAGTGGGGGCAGAGTGGACTGATATTGTTTAATGGCTGATAGCAAATACTTTGCTCACACTCCATTCCATGAACCCTGCTGTTATACTCATAATACCTTAGTATGTAATTCTGCTAAAGTTCTCACAGCTAAAGGTTATGTGGTGAGAATCATTGAAAATAAGTGGAATATTCAAATTAACACGAGCAATAAAGATATCCTAACTTGATTATTCATGTACTATGTGTTATTTTCCCTTTTAAATTTGTTTTGGATATTCTTTGTAATCCTCACACCCTCTGTTTGGCTGCAGTGAATAGAATATTACCTTTTTTATTTTAGTAATTAACCCCTGTTGAGGCCTAGAGCTGCCCAAGTTAATGAAGTTGAGATTTCTGTGCAGGATTAATTAGAGCTCAAATAGAAATAAGGGGGGTAGGTGGGTGGCGGTGGCTAAATAAACAATGTAATAAATGACGCAGTGCATGGTCTTTAATGCACAATTAAATTGGGACTGTCTTGGGATCAGGCAAAGCACACACAAGTTCCTCTCTTAAGCTTGCTTCATATATCATGCCTTCACTCTTAATGGTTAGAGCGTAGCCAAGCAAGCCCCATGGTGATATTTAAAATAGTACAGGTAAACACGACAGATTTGTGATGTCTCATTACCAGCTACCCAAATAAACCAGAACACTTATTCAAATTCACCTTGAGGCTGAAAACCCACCAGACAGTATCATCACATGGAAACACAACATTAAAAATAAATATCGCACAAGGTAAAAATGACCTGACAGGTGTTCAAACTCATTTTTCTTTAATAGGCGTTAAAGAAAAAACAGTAAATTAAAAGTTGTGTTACCCTGACTTCTTGTTAATTGCCAATCGGTATAACACAGAATCTTCCCTGTAGGTGGTGATTGTGGATAGGAAATTGACACTTTGAAAGAAATAGTTTAGTATTTTGGGAAATATGTTTATAATCTCGCTTACAGGGTTACATGGATCAGAATGTACAGACTGTACAGCACATGTTTTTAGACATTATAACTTACCACTATACTAAACTAAATAGAAACACAATTTTAAAGACAACAGTTTGCTGTTGTGGACCAAATTAAGTGTCTGTTATGTGTGTGGGCAAGGCAACCATGTGGAGACTTTTACTCCTCGTCAATAAAGAGTCTGGCACAGATTGATCTTTAAAGGTGGTAGACAGACTTTTCCACAAAATGGAAATAAGCATATTTCCACAAAATGTACAACTATTCAGTAGCAGTGTATGGACTGAGCATGTAAAAAAAAGAGAAAACTTCTAATTTTTTTAAACTTTGAACATGCACATTTGACCATTCCATTAAGACTCATCCTAAAAACTGTAAGTTTATATATATATATATATAAGTATGTAAGTATATATATATATATATATATATTACCACCTCTTGTTGTTTGGTCTAAAATTCTTCTTCTTGAATTTGAGTTCTGAAAAAGACAATTTCTGGATTATTTTGACTATAAGAAATAATCAAGAAAGAAAGATTTTACTTGTTTACAAAGAAAATTATCCCAGAACTGCACTTGACAATTTTACAGTATTCCAAGTCATGTCTTAATACATTATAGAATTACTAACAAGAACAATAAAATTACATTGTTCATCAGACTCATCAAATGTATAATCAAGAGCCTCACTATGCAGACAAATGTAGATGTTCAAATTCTTACGTTAATTCTGGTCTCCCCCATTCATTTGTAATGATCGGCCATTTTGGACCAGGAACACCACGAGTGTATAAAAGTTGAATAATACACAAAATTGTATGTAAGTTATTACTTTTTTGTGCTGAAATCCTCTTTGTGGACGAAGTCATGGAATCTTAGGTGAACAAAACATGCCTCAAATTCCATCATAATATTAAATTGTACCATGTCTTTAAAGGTACATAAAACATAACTTAAAGGTCCCATATCATATAAAGTGAGAGCTGAATGGCTCTGAAGGAAAGCTTGAGAGAGGAGATATAAAACTATATGATGATTTTGGCTACAATATGGGACCTTTGAGTCTCCTTAAAAGAAAACAAAAGCTGTCTAGATTCCCATATATATGAAATAAAATGAAGACAAGCAATCTAAAACAGTGAATCAATGAGACAAACACATGTAGATTCTAAAGTGCCCAAAAACACTGGCAGCCAGATGAGATATCAGATAGAATATGCAGCAATTTTGTCAAAAAGTCATCATTCATCAAGTCCAAAAAACACAGCAGTAAATACTGTTACTATATTTATATTCGCTTATGGCCAAGTCTTTCCTAAAATAATTGATCTACTGACTTAGTCGAGACTGGCTCTCCCAAAGTGGTCCTTGAGTGGGCTAGACAAGACTATAACTGCAATAAGTGATGATTAAGAGGACCCATAATGTTGGTTACATAACGGTACTATATGATCTCAGGACAGTGCAGCTGGCAACTATACTACAGCAATAACTGACACACTCTAAAATTCACATCCTTTCTATGATGACAAGTGGCTCCAGAAATGGAATATTGCTGGCCAAGTGTCCGAATCTATGATGTGACTTGCCTACTTTGGCACCATCCATATGTAATATCCATCATATATTATACTGATAGGTTTATAAAGTTCATCATTTACCTATGAGTGTATATTAAAAAAGAAAAGTTTCTATACATTAAGCATATCTTAACCTTTTTTTTTTTTTTTTTAAAGTTCCAGCTTAATACCACAATTGGTCATTTTTGCTCAGCGTCTTTTAAACTGTGGAATGAGAAGCTAAACTTGGTGGTAAAACTCAAGTGAAAGACTTGGATGTCTGGCAGTTTCCATGGCACAGCAGATGGCCAAGACCAAGCTGGTTAATATGTTCATTTGTCCACACTGTATTTCTTCTCCAGATCCCGATGGGAGCTCCCTCCTTCTGTTGCCGTTTCCTTTATTTCCGAGGAGGTCATCTCAAAGATCTCTTATCAGAGAATAGTATATGTTCAACAGTTCACTCTGTAACACATCAAACAGAAAACTTCTGTGTATTAAATGTGTCTGTGTAAACTGTCTGATGGACTCTTTGAACCGTAATCTTTAGCCTGACTGTCTTACAAAGATATTACAGAATTGGTTAACTGTCATGATTAGTTTCTGGTACAAATGAGCATTCCTTAAAAACATAGTCAATACCATGCACCTTTCCCTTCTCCTAATTGTAATTTAGTACTCAAATCAATCCTCAGTATGATAAAGATTTACAACATCTAATTGTCCACCAGACATTTGACTGATTCAATCGAACTGGCTAATGCTGGTTTAAAATATATATATATATATATATATATATATATATATATATATATATATATATATATATATATATATATATATATATATAACAATATCTATATATATATATCATATAAAAAAATCATGAAAACGTATCAGTTTATTTACATTTTATTATTATTATCAGTTTAATTTTTATTTACAGACACCCTAAGTTTGCCCCCGCCCACCTCGCTCCAACTGGTGTGGACTTGGACTCTCTCTATCTCTCTCTCGTGCCTGCGCAATCTAATTGAAGCAATCCACATGTGATGCATGAGTTATTGTCTTGCCAACAAAAAAACAACAATAACAATAAGAACAAGAAAACATTATTATTTAAAGAAGAAACAATGAAATACGGGGTGAGTGTGATTTATTTACACTGTAACAATATAGTATTTCACTCTGAAAGGCCAACAAATAATCTTTGCTTGTCATTCGACTTCACATGCAAAATCCGCAATGGGACTGAAATCATTCGGCTGAGACGACTTTATATATTTTTGAAACCTGTCAGTCAAAAATACATTCTGCTTTTCCTCCAATCACCATGCATCACCATTACATTCTGATTTTCCTCCAATCACCATGCGGACTCTCAGCATCAAATCCAGCAAATCCATTCACCCCCAGAGACGCTCAGCGTCCGGCGGTCTCACATTCTCGGCATTTATCCAATGGCCACCGAGTTTCGAGGCGATGAAAAAAAAGCCCCATGCAGTCCCAGAGACGCTCAGCGTCTATGGGGAAATGCATTGACCAGAGACCAGGAAGTGGTATATAGTCAATGAAATGTTAACACAGCTGCACAAATTTGGCCATTTATTATTTGACAGGGCAGGGGAAGTTCAGCTTCCCTTGCAGTCATATATATACGTCTTTGTTTTGATCAGAACTCCTCTGAAGCATTTCCATTGTTTCCTTTGACTTGCAGTGCACAGCAAGTCAGCGGTGTGCCTCCTATTGGATCACAGTGTTGTGGATTTCCTCCAGTTATAGGATATGTGTTATTCATTAGAATTAGAATCCTGTCCTCTGGCTAGTGAATGCAGCACATTTGAGCTCAGGCTATGAATCGATCAACGTTACCTGCTGGCAAACACTCACAGGGATTCTTACTACGGATATCTGTGATTCATCATAATGCTTGGCCACAAAATAATCGCATTAGATTTTCCTTAGTGATAATTGACTTTTTTTTTTTTCCACAGCATGGCTGATGCTATAGCATTTTGTTAATGCCAATATAGAAGTAACTGTTTCCCCACCGGAGTCATTTAAAAGAAGTTGCCAGCCACTGCCAGCTTTCCAGAATAAAGTCACTGCTCTTTCGACATTCAGTTTTGTGAATATGCAAACAGGAAATATATTAACAGAAAGAACTGAGAGTTTCTAGTTTTAGACACACAAAACATATTTGGTTCCAGATGCAATCTTTCTCTTTTTTTTTTTTTCAACCGTGGTGAACGTAGGTCATTTTCATTCAAAATCCACTTTTCAGACAAAAAGATGAGAAAACCTCATTTTTGTCAGACAGATATGCTCAAGAAGAATATTGACTTCAAATTTCTATTCAAGCTTTTTCTCACTTCTATAAACCAACTTCAGTTATTTGTTTTGTTTTGTTTTTTATATAAAAAAAAGACCCGCCAGTGTCATCAGCTCTGGAAACTGGGGGACAGAAAACAGGACTATAATATAATATAATGAATATAAATCCAGGGTTAACGGTCGCTAGTGTCTTTAACCAAAGGGCTGAGT
Organism: Lepturacanthus savala; assembly: GCA_030544235.1. Classification (NCBI taxonomy): domain Eukaryota; kingdom Metazoa; phylum Chordata; class Actinopteri; order Scombriformes; family Trichiuridae; genus Lepturacanthus; species Lepturacanthus savala. Next base: position 20,171,666 of record CM060462.1, on the reverse strand, counting down.
GTCTGCATCTGTGCAATAAAAATACTATTACCGTTAGTGAGCAGGACATTAATACCGTTGTACGACAGATTGAACAAATGTGAGAATTAATCATCTTATGCCATGAAAAGACCAGAGCCTATATTTTACAGCATGCCAGTTGTCCATAATCTTATGGAGGAAAAGCAGATCAAAGAGCAGACATGGCATTTATCCACTTTATCCTTGCTTAATGCCAGTCTTCATGTACACTCTTGAAGTCCCTCATTAAGCCAATGCAAGGTGGTGAAGAAATTGACTCAGCTCACTCTTCCCTCCATTAAATCCTTTTCACTGAACCAAAAAAGACAACTTTCCTCACTCGTTTTGCCCATTTACCCCCTCAGCCATGCAAGTTTAAAGTGGAAAAAAACATCTTTATCTGTCTTCTGAAGCACTCAAAATTGTTTCATCCTCCAAACCGCCTATAGCACACACATAGCATGAGCTCAGATCCTTATACATTTTGTAAAACATGACTTACAATCCAAAAACACAAAATATGCAGTGATGAACGCAGCGGGTAGACACCAAAACAAGCCCTACACGTATATAATAATAATTCCATGTCTATCCATGCCATGTGCAAAAGTTTTTTTTTTGTTTTTTTTAAGGTCATCAGCCAAGAAGAATATAAATCCCCTATCTGTCAAAAAATAACACAGGAGCTTCCTGAACAAACGAAAGTAAAAATGTAAAATACAGTGGACCCTGACCATAACAGCAGGCAACACAAAAAAAGGGAAAGCTCTTCCTCCCCCCCTAGCAAACAATATACTAGGATATGGAAATTTAGTCCCAGAATTAAAATTCTGGACCATACAGTAGATAAAAAAAAACACCCACAAGGGTTGGAAACCAGGTTTAGCTTCAGGCAAAAGTCAAATGGATTTTTGATAGGCAACACATCTCCAGAGGGACTTAATGAGGAATTTGATACATCTTATTTATTTATTTATTTATTTATTTTGGTAATTTGCCTCTTGTGTATTCTGTGATTCTGTTTTGCATTAGTAAGCTTGCCATCCCCGGCCACAGTAAATGTCATTATCTTTAGTGATTTCAGAGGGAAAACCTAAATGTAGTTCAGTCTGTCTGTCATTATAAAAAAAAAGATTCACATAACATAAAAAACAAAATCTAAAACAAGTATATTTGGTTTCCAAAATTTCACTAACGGGAAGTAGCATCTTATACGGTGGCATTTAGCTGGAGTATTCATATTAATACCATCAAAGTAATGTTTCATCTCAAAGGGCAATCTGTGTCTTTGCCTCGAAATGTCCAGCTATTTATGCCCTGCAGTCCTTGTCACCTGCTGGTCTGTGGAGAGCTGCAGACAGACGTGCAATCTCTGTGACAGGAGCCTCGTCACAAACTCACTATACTTACATGTGCAGGAACATATTATGGAATTTATTGGAGGCCTGTTTGGTGTATGCAGAGAGTCTACTTTTGACATTTAGAGTGCTAAGCAGCAACATGTGCAAGAGGGAACTTTTTTGAATTTCATGATGCATATGCCATTTGCTACAGTATATTCCAAATGGTAGTTTTTTTAATCAATAATTGCTTATACTTAGATACAGAAAGCAAGAACAGTGGACGCAAAATGTAAAAAACAAGTTGTTTCATGAGAGAGACAATGACCTTAACCGACACAGGAAGCAATACGCTTGATTACTTCAGCTAAATAAAATCCAAGATGCACTTGTAGTTGACCAGGCTATTTGCGTGGGATTGAATTTCATGTTTGATAGAATGGAAATGATGTCACCGCGATTTATATTTATGAAGCAGCGCTATTCACAATGAATACAATGCATCTTCTTAGCCAATATAAAGTGTGTTTAAACTATCTTCGACATTACCTTAGCAGTGCATGTTCATTTCATATTGCTTTTTTGCATTCAGTCCTGCAATCACAAGCCTCATTAGACGGCTCATGTAGCATGACCAGTGTCCTCACTTCATTCAGTGTCTAAACACCGAATAAAGGTGTTGCTGAAGAAACTTTAAAGTGCTAATAAATTGAGAAAAATGCGTTAAGAGTTTAATCCAAAATAAACATACTGAAATGCATTTGAGTCGTATTATCGTCTAATTTCCAGAGCAAGGGTGAAATTGGGTTTACTGAAAATTGACTTTTCCATGACAACACAATTCAAGATGCTGTGAAATTGATGGCGTTGACTTGTCCGCACATCCAGTTTGATTGCATTTGCATTCAGTTTGGACGTAGGAACGGCCATAGATACGATAAAAAAATAAAGATGATATTCTAAACTACAAATAAAAATCAGAGTATGAGTTGTAATATTTACTGTGTTGGCCAGATTTTGTGATGCTTTCTGCACACTCTGGGCTTTATGTGGTTTATCTGTTTTATGCAATTGTAATAAAAATATCTAAAACAACTTCATCTATCTATAAAGCAAGGAGCATCTGTGTGCCTCGCATATATCTCTGACTTTTGGTTATGGCTTGTGCATGGCACAATGGTGTATATCCTTTTTTGTAAATTGTTTTGGATAGATTTTCAAAACATCATTATTATAATTATCAATAAAATCTAAAATCTCATAGGTGCACTGCAGTGGTGTAGGGTTAGAGCGCTTGCCAAACAGACTTACTATAAAGGGAATGTCCTGGTTGGACATTCCCTTTCTGCATGTTTTTCCCTCTCTCTCCCATTACTTCCTGTCTGGCTATTGTATAATAAATGAGTCTATGCCACAAAAAATCTTTTACAAAAAAACAAAAAAAATTAAATCAAAATCCTCTCAATTTACATATCACAGCACTATCCTGCAACAGCGTTCATCCTGCTACAGTGTAAAGCTCCGTATCACGGCTCCTCCTCATGTTGCTTCACAGTGACAATTCATAGCGTGGTCCCATTTCTTCCTGCACTGATCATGCAGCCAATATAACGCAAGTACTGTAACATCTCTCAAAAACCACACGCTATGATGTTAAGTCATAGTTTAGCTGCTACTGAGCTAACACAGGTCTTCCAAACGCATTTCATAGACCCTCAGGAAATCCCAGCACTACCACCTAACAGAACAGAATCTGGGCCTGAACTCATGTATTTAGAAACATATATAACAGTAACATGCCAAGTTTGTTACACTTTGCAGGAAAAAGCACTAAGTAAGACATGAATAATAAGTCCAGTTTTTCTTGGTTTATCAACATAATTTCAAAACTGATACGTAGATTGATCGGAACATCAACATAAATTGTAGGAATAACTACATTTTTCACGTCTCTACTTATCTCAATGTATGTCCATGTCTTACACAATGTACAATTTGTCATTTAAGACTATTTAACAAGCCAACACACCCTTATTTGGCCAAACAAAAGGTCCACTTTTCTATAGGAATACATACTTCCTATGGGCACTGCCATAGGATATCTAAAGTAACAAATAACAAGAAGGCATACAGTACAATTAACTGTCCCCATTTTTTATTTCTACACACCATACAGAGATGCCAGGGGATTTCTTTTCACCATTTATCTTGTCATCCTCAAATAATAAATTGTCACACAATAGTATTCTCCTCAAAGTTGTTGTCAAATGACTGCAATGTATGCCTGTAGCGTTGTGCCTGTGTACAGCCAGTGTAAAGACAGCCTTTACATCTGCTTGGCCTTATTGCTGATGTACTGTATAAGGCCCTCAGGAATAACCAGTGGTGCAGTGTCTGATTGAGCTGCCTGGCTGCAGACGTTTTCATGAGAGGGAAAGCAGAGCTGGAAGAAGCTCTTTGATGAGGGAAGAAAAACTTGTGGTGGGGGCTAAGCGGCATCCTCATCCCCCCATCCCCCCATCTCCCCGGGGGTGTGCCCTCACTCTTCAGGGTGAAACTAAGGAGTTACCTGAGGCTTGAAGGGGATGCAGAAAAGTACCCGCACCCACCCACGCTCTCCACCCACCGGCTATGTCTCTATTGGTTTTACAGTAATCAAAGCGACAACATGAAGCCTTGTGACCCATTTGTTCTGATGGTGATAGCATATCAGTCTCAGGGCTTTTTCCATGAGAGATACAGCGAGAGTGGAGAAACCAGCTAAAAGGCTTAGTCTCTAATAATGTTGGCACTTGCATATCTCCCTCACACACACACAGACACACACTTGCAAACACACACACGCACACTCTTCCTCTCCCTGCGCAGTTTAATACTGCTGATGTCTTGGTTTTCCCTCAGATCCAGTGTGCTGAGAAGATATGGAAGGACGTCACACAGCTACAGTAAATACAGCAGCGTGAGCCAGATGTGGACCACCAACATATCAACTATCAGCTAATTAAATGGTAGAAATAATATGAGATGGAACTGAGGGGTGTCAGCGCAGAATGAAGTTGTAATGATCGTGACAATCTGAATATCAAAATATGGGACTGGGAGTAAAAATGTGCATTTGTGAAGCAGCAAATAGAGGCATTCACTGAATCACTAAACTCCTTATTATGTCATCACTGTCAATGGATAATCACACATCTAATACTCGTGGTGTGTGTGCATGTTTGTGTATCAATAGCCTTTTATTGTGAGCATGCATTGGTCAGCAGTGAGCTTTAACTCAAAGGTCACATAGCTATTTCAGTATAAAAATCAGATGGGCATGCTTTTCTTATGCCCAATCAAATTAAACTAGTCTATATGTGTGATCCAAATATTCTACAGTAGTAGTAGTACTCCTTCTAGACTGTAAATACACATCCCACACATTTAACATACAATGAAATTGAAGACAATTACCAGAGACATTAAAGACAGCACCAAGCCCAAAGTGTCCAAATTGCACTAAAATAGACACTGCACTTCCTTGTGTCCTCAGAAATACACCCATCAAATTTAACGTCAATCAGATAAACAGTTTTCTAGATACACAATGAAGATTCATACATACATACGTGTACATACAAAGATTTTGTGCATTATAGAAAAATAAATGCGGTATTCATCTTGGATGGAATGCCAGAAAAACAATTGCTTCTGTTTTTCTTGTCCAGTTTTTATAGATTCTAAGGATTCCCTAGTGTTACATGCTCTATTTTTGCAACACAGTAAACACTTCTCAATGCTCATGAATTTCTTATTAGGTCATTTTCCAACACAATATGCTTTTGGCAGGTATCATAGCAATATGTAGCCATTGTTGGCCTTGATTTATGTACATTTTGTTGAGTTGTAGTAAAATTTATCAAGCATCTTTTAGTCCGAACACAGAAATGTACACATGACAGTTAAAATGATACTATTTTAATTAAGGAAGGAAGGATTAAGGAAGCCTGATTGTTTTCTTATGGGGAATTAGACAAGATAATTTACATTTCCATGTGCTTGATTAGCACTGGAAGCAGTATAAAAAGCTAGCATAGTCTGAAAGCATAGCCCTTTTAGTAACAGAATGACTCTACAGGCAGAGAAAGCTGCTGCATGACATCACAAAGTCAAGAAAATACAAACGAGCCTTGAAATGACAACATTTCTAAATCCAGGCTGTTTGCATTTCTCTATTTTTCTGAGTGTTTGATTCATGGGACAATTTTCATATAACCACTAGACCTTATCTAGAGAAAAAAAGATGAAATGGGCTATTTGCATGATATGAGATCTTTAAGCAGACATGTTGTCTGAGTAGCCTTGTGGCTTCTAACAAAAGACAAGCCTACTGTCTGTTAAAAGCCTACATTTTCCTATTTTTTGTCTCTTAACAGATAAAACAGAGCAGTTTTTCTCAAGGGGCTGAGCCTTGAGAAAAAAGGGGCTGAGCCCCTTGAGGAAAAGAAGGGGCTGAACCCCTTGAGAAAACGGTAACAGTGCCAAAAGCTGCAATTCCTCGAATGGCCACTTAGAGCCGATCATAGGAGTGAGTCAATCCCCATGGACCATGACAACAGTGGGGAGAGACTGAATTTTTCCGTCACTCATCCATTTACATTTGATTAAGGTTGAAAATTTGGCACATGGCTGCATAATTAAGGACAGGTTGGCTTTGAGTGACAGTTTAGCCACTAGGTATCTGCTGGGCTAGATGGCTAGCGGCACCTGGCAGCACCTTAGCTAAGTCAGTGAACTTCACCTCTCGGCTGTTAGTTCCATTTGGAATGGGGATTTTGCAAAATTATGACACCATGTTCTTGTGATTGCCACACATCTGATTCAAAATTCACACATAGTCTTGCGTGACAATGTCAAACAATGGACTTTTCTCCTTTCGCCATCTTTAAAGTCATAGTCATAGTTAGATGATAGATGCTTTATTAATAGCAATGTTCTTAATTGTGAATTGATTTCATTAAAGTTAAATAAAGTGTTATATTTTAAAAAGAGAGAGAGAGTTTTGATATTAAATCTGTTATTTGACCTCACTGAATATGAGAACATTTCAAAATATTGTGCACTTGAATCTGGAGTTCTGAGCCTACTGGAAATAAAGCTTTGAAACTGCACAGCTTGAAATTGAAGTCAGATAGATGGTTAGATGGATCTGCTGACCTTGTGCCATCGCTCAGAAATCCTGTCTTCACAGTTAAGTTTCACACTTTTTGAAACTGATGATTTTTGGATGAACTGGTGGCTAGCTTCAGCTAACAAGATGAAACAAGTAAACAAGACCATTTGGAGCTGGTGCTTGTTATGGGTGATTTAATACTGTGTCATCTGTGTGTAGTTAGCATGAGTTTCAAACTTTTTAATGTATATCTATCAGAAAGTGCTGCTTGCTTTCCTTTTTTGCAGAACAGTTTTGATCATAGAGCTTTTATCATACATTGCGTTTAAATATCATATACAATGTTGGATTGTTGCATCATCATCACACTTGGAAGCACACCAGTGCTGGCAGCTCAGCAACTGTGTCCCTAGATTGGGCACCTTTTAAGACCCATTTAGCAACAATTTCAAGTAGAAATGAGTTCCCACACACTTGGTAATGGAAGAAAGTTCTCCCACACATCACAGACTTTGCTCTACAAACTTTAAGAAATATACTCATTCATCTAAAGTTCAATTCAAGGACAGATGCAGGTTTATGGAACTTTTGCGCAGTCAGTTCTTTTTTTTTATATCAGGTAATATATAATATTGCAAGTAACCTAAATATACTAAAATGTGTCCAGAAGTTCTGGCTGTTAGTAATATCATTGCGATTATGCAAGTTGTTGGTGAATTCATGAGAATAGCCAGTTATGTACTGGAACGGAATTAGTAGACAAATAATTGCTGATCTTACTGCTCACATGTGTACCTATTCTTACTGCCATGTATGTGCCAAGAAGCCCCATGTAAACATGGGAAGAATTCTGTAAACTTCAAGTAGAGACACTGGACACAGGACCTGACAGGACAATGTACTGGTTTTTATCTTGATCTCCTGTGTAACCATTACAGTCATTACAAGATAATTAAGGGGCATTCACCCTTGAGGCACAAGCCAAGTATATCAATAAAATATAGTGGGCCAATTAGTTTACACTTAGTTAACCCTTTTACATCCAAAGCAAATCTAATCAAATCCAGGCAGGAAGCCTGGTCTAGATGGAAAATAGTACGACTTGTTTGTTGTTTTGTCTCATGATAGCTGATCCGCACTTAATGAGTCAGTTCTGCATAGGCAACACTTTCTTCCTGCTGCATTTAACAATAAATAATTCCTGACATGCAAGGCATCAACTGATAAATATTTGCATATCAGATGAGATACTTAAAAGCAGCTTTCAACTTCAGATATAAAAGCAGCAAACACTGTCAGGAATAGTGTGCTATTTCTAATATTATCATAATGTTGTGCATGTGGTCAAATAAACATCAGCGTGACATCAGTGAAATCCGTTTTTTTTAATTATGACCAGACAGATTTTGTTTGTTTTAATCTGCGTAGAACACTTGATTTATTTTAGTGACACTTAGGTCATCAACCACGCAGAGGATAATGCAAAATTGATTTTCACATTGTGTTCCATGATTGTCTAGAGCTTGTGACACATAGGGACTGATGAATTATAAAAACAGATATATTAAAGAATAATTTAGCAGCCAATATATTTGCTGTTCGCAGCTCTATCCTTCTTCACTTTCAACACAGAAATAGAGGATTCCGACCTACAAGTACCCTGTTTCTGTTGTTGGGCAATCAGTTGCACCACTGGAGCAGGTGGGAGTTATGGTACCTCACTGAATTACATCTGAACAGTTATTGTTCAGGGCGGTAAGAGTGTGAATCACTGGCTTTATGAACTAACACTTTCCCAGTCCGTGCAGAGACATGAATTAAAGACCTTCAGTTCACAAGTCCTGTTGCCGCCAGCGGCCCCGTATTTAAGGTTCAACAATATTCTTTATCTGTAAAGCTATGGTTTATAAATTATTTCAATCTTATCAAGACATGTCTGGCTTTCTTTCTTTTTGTTCTATTGTCCATTAAATCGTAATCTCAGATATAGACTTTTTCCTTAAAATGTCAGCAAAATGTTCTGATTTGTTTTCTTTGTCTGATGAATGTAGCCTTTTGTGCTCGGTTGCAGACAAAGTGTTTTATCGAGCCTAGTTTGTGCTAAATTATTAGCAACAGTACAATGCTGCTTTATGTTGGATGTGTTAAAGGCACAGTCTACTGTATGTCTGTGCCGTGGATATGTCTAAAGGTTTTATAGCTCTAATGTCTGAAAAGCGGGGCTATGATTATATTGTGTATAATACTGATTGATGTATGGAGGTGTTAAGTCTAAACTAGTGCATCAAATCTACCCCAAAGCACAGTATTTCCAATTATTTGTCAGTCACTTATCAATCAAGCAAAATGAATTCAATGCTGAAAAATATAATCAGAAACAAGGACATGTTTCATAGAAAACAAATTCATGTGCACACGTACACATGAATTTGCGCACATGTGCATTGATATGTGCATTGTTCGATACGTGACATAGCCCTTTCTCAATAGAGAACACAAGCTTATAACAGGCCCTGAACCAGTGAAGTGAGGACGTCTGGCTCCATGAATTACACTGGCCTTGTTGTTTCTGGATCGGCTGAAGCCTGTAGGGACTGACTTAGAGTAATGCCTTGCTCCATATCTCCCTCAGCACTCAGCCAAATGTAGCTACGCAACAGCAGCCCCACTTAATGTGATCTTCCCTGGCTTTCTGAGGTGGAAGTGGCAGAGAGACAAAGGGCAAAGAAAGAGTCAGTTGACTCATCGGTGTGCACACACACACGTAGACGCACACACACACAAGACCACACTCCAAAAATAGTCGTGTATATGTGTGTGGGGGTGCATTTAAGTGTGCATGCAGCTCACATGCAAGTCTCTGCAGGCTTAAGCGTGTTGTAGCTCAAGATTCCTCTCCCTCTTCACTTCCTAAATAAAGCCTGCTCAGTGAAGGGGAGGAAGAACACAAAAGAATCAACCATACAATTATCCAGATTTCCTCAGTCACTTGAAAAAGAAAAAAAAAAGTGTCTGACCGTCGCATCTTCGTGGAGGCAGGTGAACATGACTGTATTTATCAACACGGACTTTGTTTTAATAGAAAGTATAATGCTGTCCAACCTATTGGCTATGAGGCAGAAAGGGATCTCTGGGAGAGTGGGAAAAATTAAAGAAGTTGCGATCAAACAAAACTTATGAAAGTCTTTCACAGCATCTTACGCAATGTTTTGCCTTGTGGTTGTGCAATATGCGTGTGTGTGGGTGTGTGTGTGTGTTCTCTCTCATGAAGCCTACACATGCAGTTGCTCCTTTATGCTCTAAAAGTGAGAAAAGTTTCTGTTGAATGAGACTTCTCATAACGGTGCCCTTGGGTTAGAGACACGTTGTGCTTACTGATCATGTCTTTAATGAAAGAGGAGTCCACAATCCTGACTCTTCCATCTCAGACGATTCCCAGGTTCTACATCATTAACCAGCCAGCCTTCTGGTATTGATCACCTCATGATCCTGAATTCACAACTTTCTCACAATAACAAAAACACATAGGGGAGATGTTTTCTCTATACCTGTACTGCTGTAAAAGGCTTTATGGAGTCTAGTGGGCTTTCAAAGTGTACTGAGGCAGAGACCTAGAGTCATTCACATTCATCAGATAGTGGTGCAGATTTGAGTACAACGCTTTCTTGGACTTGTTCACTCTATTTACTTGGTGCTACCTCTGTGTAGATTTTTTCGGAGCCTTCTTATTAGAGTGCGTATGTATGTATATATATATATATATATATATATATATATATATATATATATATATATATATATATATATATATATATATACCACGCTACCATTCAAAAGTTTGGGGTCACCCAAGCAATTTAATGTTTTTACATAAAAAAGTCAAACCTCCTCCTACCTCCACTGCTCCTTACCTCCACTTTTACCATCATATTTTCTATTTATTTTGTTTCTTATTCACTTGTATATTTGTATTGTAAATATCATTGTTATTGTTTATTATTATATTATTAATATTTTTGTACTGTATTTAAACTTTTTAACTTGTAATTTTTTTTCCTTTGTACTTGTTGCTGCTATGGGACTACCCCTAATTTCATTGCACCTCCGAAGTATAATAACAATAAAGGACTTATCTTATCTCTCTCTTACTTTTATTTACCATCATAAGTTGTAAAATGAATAGAACATTTTATTACATTAGCCTTCTGATGCAATGAGAAAACACATTGTACCATTAGAACACTGGAGTGATAGTTGCTGGAGACCCCTGCTACCCTAATGAGGAATAAGCGGGTATAGAAGATGACTGACTATAGATATAGATATATAGAGAGATAATGTATCAGAATACAGATATCATTAATTTTATCAACAGATTAAATACCTATCAACACTTCAAATTCATATATCATCCTATTACTTGCATGTGAAACCTTAAGATTTTCATTATTTTATACCAAATGTCTTACTTTTGACTCAATGTACTCACAGTCCATAATTACATCTGCCTTTCTAGAGCGGAATTTAGATTGCACACGCACATACCCACACACACAGACACACTAAATTCAAAGCAAATGATATATGCATGAACCTCTGCATTACTGTTTTGAATTCTATCTCCTCCCTGTGCTTTGATCACTCTCTGTATCAGAGCAGTGTCAACATGTTGGGAACAATTTGTAGAGTTAGATGAGAGGATTGATACCCCTCTCATACTTTGGATATTAAAAGGAGATTTTTAGCTTAGCATAAAGACTAGAAGCTAAAAATGTCTACCACCACCTATAAAGCACAAGAAGCAGAAATGTAAAAGCATCACAGTGGTTTTAAGGCGAATTATGTCTTCAATTATTTCTTAAGGTCATTTCAAGGTAAACAACACTGTTCTGTCCCATGTTGATATTGGAAAAAAAAAATACTCAAGCCATTTCTACAGCAGGAGGATCAGATTATGAATACTAATGGCATCATAGAAAATGTCAATTATTTGATGTGCTTGCACACGCACCCTGGAGCCCTAAAGTTTTGCCTGCAGCCTAATAAAAAATATGGCGACACCATGTGGAAGAGAGCATGCTTTGCTACTCATAAACCATAAGGCATAGAAGAAGAAAACACATCTGTGATAATGAGGCAGCTGGCCCAGGAAAAGGACATGGTTAAGACTCCTGTTGCAGGCAAAGGCTTCTGATTTGTTAATGTGGTCATGCTATGTCTCAGCCTGGGATTTTATTACCTCCGCCAAGGAGGTTATGTTTTTTTGGTGGCATTTGTCTGTCTGTGTTGTTAGCACGATAACGCAGAAAATCCAAGCCAGATTTTCCTCAAACTTTCAGGAAATGTTAGGAATGGTACCATGAACAGATGAATTTTGTGTTTGGTAACATTGCAGTAAATGGACCTTTTCACAGGCGCAGTCATTTGGGGCCACCTGGCAGCAATATCTTGCACCTGCATAACTTGGTCATATACTTGGGGAAGGTCTGTTTTCTCAGAGGGCTTTTCTAGTTTCCAATTCTAGTTTCTAGTTATTTCTCATGAAGATTGGGTGCCGTTGTCTTTTGACTGTCACTTGTAGCCTTGGTTTACCATCTTGGTTGCTTTTCTATATGTCACAGTTCCATTCATCAGCAGTTTAAAGTAGGGTGTTGGGCTCAGTTATGGTGTCGCCTCATTGGATTGGGCCTTACCTAGAGGTCGTACAGGTGCTTCTGTCAGAAATCAGGGGGCGACAACAGATGCCAGGAGCCTGAATGACGAGGAGGTCGTCGGCTCTCACACTGTGAATTGTTTCCTCAACTGAGAGCTACTGGTGATTTGGCAAAGGATGTATTACCTTTTCAATGATTGACTCCTGCCTGCTGACTGACGGAGATGATTCCTGTGGAGAATCAACCTTCATAATTAATAATTAATTTCTGAGCACCACCAGGAGCCACCATCAATTTCCACGCTGTAATACCTGTGGAATACCTAGCCATTGTGATGCTACGCCCCCTCCTGTCAGAAACATGAGCTGATCTTCTGTAGGCGTAGGTACCCTAAGACCGTTGAAGGACGCTCTCTAAAATGAATGCAGAGTAATCAGGGGATATTAAAAACATGAGTTATTTCCAGCTGGATCAGTCTCTGATTTGTCAAAAGATTCTTGCTAAACAATATGGCTAAAATATGGCCTTTGTTGTCAATGCTATATATGATTTGTTGTTAAAAAAATATAGACAGTAAAATGGTTAATATTGGATGTACCCATATGGATTTATTTGACAAAGTCCCCCAAAAGAGACCCTTTCCAGGGTGGATAGAAAACTTTCTACAAAGGCTACGATCGCACCAAGGGCAGCAATGGCACAATTGTGGTTCAGGTTTCATGCAAAAAAGTGGTTAAGGAGCTATGGTTTATTGATCAAAAGTTATTTACCCCCCCTTTCCACAAAGCTGCCCCTCCCAAAAGTCTTTGTTAAGAGAAGTTAAATAAACATGCAACACTGCTAAATGTAAAACAATGCGTTTCTTAATTGCCAAATAATGATCCTCCCCTTCTTCTCAATAAGGGTGGGGTCTATTTTCCAGTGGGCAGGGGGGCCAGTGTTTCCCAATTGGTGGGGCCAGTGGCTAATGGCTAATTTTGACAGTCAGCTCCTAGCTAATTACATCGAAGATCAAAGTTAGATCAAACTAACATGTAGAAGCCAGTAAGTCATTTAGTACAGCACTTGTTAAAAAATGGTCAAAAATCAACCTCTTTTTTTACCAGTATGCTGGTTAAGATCAGACCTAATGATTGTTAACAGGCTCTAACGATGTCAGTTACCATAGCGACAGCAACTGGGGGGGGGGGGGGGGGGGGGGTGTAACGGGAAGAAGAGTAGAGAGAAAAGACGTGGATTTTCATTTTTTTCTCTCATTGGATCATGATCTCTTACTTTGTGTATAAATAACTATTATTATTATTTGTTAGAAACATATGCAAGATAAGTTGCAAAGGAGAGAGAAGAAGATTAGAAGGACCAGATTATAATGGTAGTAAAATAGTATAGTATTTTATTCAAGATTTATTTAGAATTAGTATTTAATATTTATTTCCTTTCATGTCCCCTTTCAGAAATTATTCTCTGAAAATTTATTGTCCCCCTCCATCAATGAAATAGGATTTCGCCCCTGGTCAATGGTGGAATGTTGTCCTCCCAAGCATGGGGCGTAACGTTCACCATTCGATTTCGCACCCAACGAATAACATTGGGAGTATCAGCCCCACTTTGCCTCCACCTTGCGCTCCCTCTCAATGTCAGCGTTGCTTTATTTCTCTAAAGATCCAAGCCGATTATCTTCAGTCTCCTTAGCAAGCAATCTGGAACATTAACTGTTTGTTTTGTTAAAGGCCTGTTTTGTGTTTGTGCAGGGAATGATTGATCACAGGCAGAGAAGGGACAGCAGAGTAGAGACAGCCTAGTGATATAAATCACATCTGATAGAGGGCACATAGATAATTGGTTGTCTGGCCCTATAGTCACGAGGAGCGGCCACTATCTTCTAGAGGGAGATAAACTAGAGGGCAGCACACAATGATAACAACATGCCTGACTGTCAACAGATGAGATGCAAAATTACCCCCTCCCCCCCTTTCCCTTCCCCCTTTTCCCATCCGTTGTTTCTGTGTCCCTTTCTCCTGCCCCGTTATTGTTCAAATGAGCAGTGGAGAGGTTAAGTGGATTGAAAATCAGTTGGCGGAATGTTTCTGTTTATTCTCCCTCGCTGTCCTATTTCCAAAAGCCTTCCATGCTGCAGCGGTCATCTGTGAATAGATTTATTGCAGATGACCACGGTAGAGTCTGATCAATACAAAGGCATCATCAAGGACTCCAGAGAACAGCGACGTTATAGCGACACTCTCCAAGATTCGCCCCTCTCAGTCCCACTTTCTCCTTCTCTCAAGACATATCTCGTCCCCCCTACTCTTTCCTTTGCACTTTTCGGGGGAGAAGTGTCCGCCTCACTCAGCAGTTTTAGAGATAAAAGGAATGTCCGTGTTCATCTGATACACAGAGAGCCGGTCCTGATTAAATAGCCTGACAATGCGCCAAATGTATTGCACTGTTGCCAGGGAGACCAAACTGACCTTGGGTGCTGTGCGTCAAAGAGTTGCAAAGAAGACACTGAGAGTGTACAAAAGGACAAAATATGCAACACTTCAAAAAGAGCGGATGACCGTTTGTTTGAAAATGTGAAGTTAGAGATGGAAATTTTATAAATACTCACTGACAAGTCAAAAGGTAAAAAAGATTTCTGTTCAGTTTGTTATCTTGATTGTGGTTGTATCGCCCTTGTCTTTTTTACCACCAATACACAAAAGGCACTGTTGTGGAAGAATTATTGTGTTCCTCGGGCTACTCAAGCCAATTATCACAGTCCGTCATCTAAATACAAACTATTCAAAGGTTGCACAACACAACCTTCTATGACTCTGACTTTGCTTTTTATAGTCCGTTCAATATGCTGTAGCCTCTACTTTCATCATAGAGTGAATAATAGTGCAAGGATTAACAGAGAAGCACTGCAGAATGCAATACTCTCTCATCATATGAGTTGCTGCATAAAAATACATTTCATAAACCTGGGTATCGGATTAAACATTTTCCCGAGCCTGTGGTGGAATAATAGAGTGAAAGCAACAAAAGATGCCCTGAACTTGTGATGTAGCTTTTGCCTTTTCACTTTTTATCTCATTTGTCAAAGCCTATTTTTTGAAAAAGCGTCAGTGTAAATTTGACTAAATTGAGCTTTGCATCGCATTATGAAAATGTTTTTTTTTTATTCTTTCTAAACATTAGGGCATGAGGCAAAACATTTAGATACATGTGAAATTGAGGATTTCGCCGGCACAAAGAATTTACCAGACATGTCGGATCCATCGCCTTTAAGTACTGCAACTGATTAGCATAAATGCAATGTCTATACGTATTTATTTGCATGAGATCTTTGTTGCACGTCACATGCGCCGCATAATGCGTTTGGCACCTTGTGACAAAGCTAAAAAGACTAGTGTGGCATTAGGGAAGATCTGTATGTTTTTTTCCCCATTTCTATTCCCAATTTCTCACACTAAAAGAAAGAGAAAAAAAAACAGTTCAAGCCTCAGTTGTGTGGAATTAGAACAAACAGAAAACAGATGCAGCAGTCTTCCTTTTAAATGACAGATTCCTCTGTCTCTGAGGAGTCCTTTGTGCAGCTGAGGTTTTTTGTTGTTCCCCGGGCTTTTGATAAGGCCTCCTGCTCTTCCTTAGCCAAATCTGGAACCTCACCGCAGGGTCCTCAGGTGGGAGTAGGCTCACCTGCTGCTCTGTGTGCCCATTTTATCATTTGAATAAACACACACACACACACACACAATGACGCAGCACCATACAGCATTGAAATTCAAGTGTTGTAGTTCAAAGATTGTTCCAGTATAAGCATCACACATTTGTTTGAGTCCTATATTTAAACAATTAAGCAACGGGTTAATATTCTGTGTTTCGCAACTCACAAATTAGCACACACACAGTTATATTCAAATGGGTGAACAAAACCCAAATGTATTACCATGCTTATTCACAAGCATTTCATTCTGTTTGAGAGGGGATGCATGGTTGATGGGACCTCGTTTTCAGGCTGTTTTACCAGCTGGATGCTTGACATAGGCTACCGTGAATGAGGAGGAGGAGGAGGTCTTTATTGTCATTCACATCACACCGTGTCTCTGTGTGTGCCCACTAATTGATGGGGTTTTTCCTCTTGATTTCTTTGGGGGAAACAATCCAACAGATGTACATTCATTTACGATGAGGAGATTGCTTCCATTGACATCATTGTCCATCCATTACTATTCCACCTGCACCAGAGAAACCGAGTGCAGGCGCAATATCTTCCACAGGTAATAGGTCCTTGCTTGTGTTTCTATTCCGTTGTTGTTTACTTTACTTGTCTTTTTTTCCTCTTTCTTTTTTTGCAGCCGGGGCCTCCCAAAGAAAAACGACAGTATAGGTCGACAATTCAATCAAGCGAAAACGGTTAAATTTCAGCGACAGACACCATCTAGCAGCTGATGTAGTTGAGCTGTGTGTATGTATATATGGAGACCAATGATCTCTTTCAGTTTCAATTGTGAGCCGGGACAGTTTAAACCATGACTGTCGAGGTCTTTATTGTAACTGCTATGACTATAACTTTAAGAAAATAGCAAATTGAACCCACACCATATTTTAAAAGTTTATTTATTGATCTTTCATAATCTTTCCTTAACCCGATCCAAGTGTTTTGTTCCCCATGTCTACAACTAACCAGATCTTAACCACAGCATTGTCACGGATAATTATCCTTTCACGGTGATTTGTAACGGTTTTTGGGAAGCAGCATATTAGAAAACACTCCTAGGGTCGTTCTGGAGTGCGTGGTACAATCGACCTGTGTGGTCGCTTAATTATGAGAAGGTGTGACATTTTTGTCAGTGACAAATGAGCCCGGCTTTAGCCCTGTCTAAAGGAATGTGACGCTGCAACTCAGTTAAATGTCAGCTTACCCGCTGCTGCTTTGACACGTTTTTATTTCCGCTGAAAGCAAGGTTGAATAATGTAGAATTTGCAAAATAAAATGGAATAAAGTGTTTTATTCATTAGAAACTTCAAAAGCAATGTCAGTGGTCTTTTATGAACCACACATTTGTAAGATCATGTAATCTACAGACAAAAAATGTAAATGAGGTAATTAATATGTTATTACAAAGTATGATCTATAACTGTGGCTCCTGCACTTTGTCAGTTTTTCTGTATGCCTCCATCGACACGTACTGTATGAGCATGTGTGCAGTTCCCATCCTTGGGGCCATATCGATCCTGCCCAGGTAAGACCTCACATGAATAATCAAACCCAGCTACCATCAGCCCATTCTAATCAATAGCTATTTCGACAGCGGGGCTCCAGAGCAACAATTCATAATAAATGGAGAGCCACAATATATACATCTGACCTCTTTGTTATGACAATGCCCATCTGAACATGATCATAACAACATCTGAAATCGATCAGGGCCAAGTTCATGAGGAGGTGAGTCCGGTTATGCCAATTAACTGAGTTAAGGTAACAGCCCCTTTATTGTATTTTTATTGCCCAGGGAGGAGCATGATCTATGTCAGGAGCAGAAATGTCGAAATAACTCAAAACATTGCACAACCTCGGCTGTCCCCAAAGCTGTCATGTCAGCGTCGGACGGCCGCATCGAGGTTAATCACAAAGTGATGTGCATGCATGCATCAACAAGTTAACTTTTTCCGGAGTATCATCTGTCAACTCTGCCCTCATGCCGAAAGCAGACTTCTCCGAGTTCTCCAACAGTTTCCCCGAATTTCATCATCTGTGTCACCATCGCTGAAACAATCGCCATGGATATAATAATCAGTGTTGTGCACAGACATATGGAAGGGCAAGACCCGAAGTTAATGAACTGCAAACCCACGACAGATGCGATATCCTTTGAATGCGGACTTTAACATGACATGGAAGAATGGCCCGGCCTCACAAGAACACATCTGTGATCTGTGATGATCGCCCACAGTATTAATGTCAGCACTATGTAAACTTGTCTGACATGGATCTGTATAATATAATGCATGTGCTTTGATTGTTAAAACAAATAAAATAGTGTTTTAATAATCAATCATGGAATATAGCTCTGTATTACCTATTGTTTAATAAAACACTGTAGGTTATTTCTGGCTGGAATATTCAAATTTGTACAAAGTAAAAGAAAAATGACAAACATTCTAGATCAGATTGACTTCCCTGAGTAGCACAACAAAGGAATCAAAATATATGAGACCCTATAAAGAAACTCTCCAAATATGACAAGTGTGATTTTATTTGTTTCGTGCTTAAACCTATACAGTATACAATCACACATACACTACCATTCAAAAACTTTGGGGTCACTTAGAAATGTTCTTGTTTTTGACAGAAAAGCACTGTTTTTCCAATGAATATAACTTTAAACTAATAAGAAATACACTCTATACATTGCTACTGCAGGGGTTAGCGCTGTTGCCTCACAAGGTCGCAGGTTCAAGACTTCCTTGGTCCTTGGTCTGGGACCTTTCTGTGTGGAGTTTGCATGTTCTCCCTGTCTGCGTGGGCTTTCGCCTGGTATTCTGGTTTTCTCCCACAGTCCAAAAACATGTTGAGGTTAATTGGAGACACTAAGTTGTCCATAGGTGTGAGTGTGTGAGTGAATGGTGTGTGTGCCCCATGATAGTCTGGCAACCATCTGGGGTGTATCCCTGCCTCTCACCTGTAATGCGGGAATTGGCTCCAGCAGACCCCCGTAACCCTAATGAGGAATAAGCAGGTATAGAAGATTAATGAATGAATGACATTGCTACTGTGGTAAATGACTATTGTAGCTGTGTTTGCTCATTGCATCAGAAGGCTAATGGATGATTAGCAAACCCTTGTGCAATCATGTTAGCACAGCTGAAAACAGTTTAGCTGGTTAGAGAAGCTAGAAAACTGACCTTCCTTTGACAAAAGTAAAGTTTGAAGGAAAAGGTGATTATTTCAAGTACAAATCATTATTTCAAACGGTAGTGTACATGTTCAGATAATTTAGATATACATATACATATTGAGGTATGATATTGGTTCACTTGGAATGCAGACAAGTAACAAGCACAAAGCATCTTGACATTGTGATGTTCAAGTTATGGAATTTCCAATGTTCAACATTCAGATCAAGATAAAAATACCAGAATCATTTAAAGCTATCATTTAAAATAGGCAGAGCATATTTTTCAAAAGAAAAGATGAGCCAATAGGCCTTTTGTTTTGTATTATTTTACAGTAAACATTTCTTGATATGTCACTGGGATTCTTCACGTTATAATGATTCCAGGGTACATTTTCACAATGGCTGTAATGAAAAAACTAATACATTTTCATCAGAAGAGTTTCCAAAAGACATAAAATTGGCAAGTTTTATAAAACGCTCAACAAAATCCATAACCTCGTAACAAAGGAGTAACATTTAATTCCCCATTGAGGTCTCCCCCTGGTGACACAGAACCTCTCTGTGGAGTACTTCCTCCTCAGAGTTATCTCCCCCGTGGGCTGCCATTACTTTTCCTATCCCAATGCAGTGAAGATCTTTAAACGTTATCTTCAATTTAATGGCTTACAATATGTGAAGTTATATCATAACATTTTACTGAAGCGGTCAGCAGGTCTTTAAAATGATAAATAGACAGTATAGTAAGTGCTCATTGCAGCTCGCCGGATTGATGAACCATTTAAGATTCTTCAGAGCACCAGAGACATTGGAGCTGAGCTACCCGAGGACAATTCACCCTTTAAAAAGTCCTGCCCCCCGAATCCAGACCAGCCAATCACAGTGTAGCATCAGTCAGCTCCAGCCGGGGCGCCACAGCTGCACTCCATTCCATGCAATTGTTTCAGATTTTCTTCATTTCAGGCTCTTTTTTTTCATTTTTAAATGTTGTGCCTGGGGCATAACATTTAACCAGGAGATGTTGGAAGTACATTTTCTGCACAGCCAACATTTGCAGAGTTCAGCACTGTACATCAGCCATGTACAACAGCTATTAACTAGAACGTCTATGCTAAATTACATTAGCTGCTGAACACTTGCTGCTTTTGCGTTTTTTAAAGATCGTATCAGTGAATAAAGACGTATACCATGGTTTACAGGAACAGTGTTGCTTCTTAATTGCATTGTCTTCTGCCTCGAAGTGATGTGTTGCTTCACTAACTTTATCGTTTTAACCTGTTTTCACTGCTGAGAACCTACTGTCTGCTTCTCTCAGGGAGTGGTAGTGTGGGCCCCATGCTAGCTCCTAGATGAAGAGGACAATCCGCCCACCAAAAAGCTCCCGGTTAGAGTTTCAAATTTGCTGCCTGAGGTTTTGAGAAAAATGTTCTTTCCGTGACTGCTTCTGACACAATATGTCATTATAAATACCCATAGTAGGTTATACAACAAAAATGTAGCAACCAGTTTTCACAACACACATTAATATAATATATTAATGGGTAATTAATGGATTTGTACTCCAATAAAGGACTTAAGATGACAAATGAATTAACAAACTGGAAGAATTAGCTGCAAAGTTATTTAACAGCTAACAGGCAACAATTGAATTTGAATTTGGGAGAATATATATCAGCATGCTTGGCCATTGCTTATGGAATCCCCCAGGGTTCAATATTGGGTCCTAAACAGTTTATTCTTTATATAAATGATACATGTAATTTATCACAAAAACTGAAGATTGTATTATTTGCAGATGATACAAATAAATTTTTTGTTCTGGGGAGAATTTACAGGAGGTATTTCAGATATAGATGTGATTACTGCTGAAATTGATGTTATTTGGCAACTGTAAAATAAACACTCAAATACAGATACATAGATGTTATTGACAATAATAGATTTTGGGAACATACATCTCCTGGAAATCACAAAAAACATGTACAAACTAAACTGTCAAAAAGTATTTCAGTACTGAATAAAACAAAACACATCTTGGACCATAAATCACTCTAGATTCTTTATAGTTCACTGGTTTTTAACATTTTTAAATTACAATGCAGAGTTTTGGGGCAACATCTATAAAACCTCATTGTGGTCATTATCTCTACTTCAAAAAGAGATCACATCAAGATCACATTAATTCATTATCCATACAGTCAAACTACTTCAAATAAATAAGTTTTTACCTGGACTTAAATTAAACACATGTCAGGTAAATAAAATTGGTCAGTAGGCAGGTCCATTTTTCATCACTTTCCCAGGTCTTCTTTGTCTATTTTTTATTGAATGTAACTCATTTCCAACATTCAGTTTTGACAAACAATTTTAATGAAGTGATGAGATGTTTCATCGACTGAAGATACTAGAACTTCTTTGCTTATTGTATATTTGGCTACATATTCATTGGTATGCACAGCACTTCATATTAATTTATTATTGAAGTATAACATGAAATTTAGACTAAATTACTATAAAACATTATAGCCTACAGCCTTTATCACTCGCCAGTAGAACTTGACTCAAGGATCATATTTAGAGCTTATTCTGCACCATAGATTCTTGCTTTTTGAAGCAGCTGCCATCATAAAAGCTTGTTAAATCACCCAAGTCAGGCATTTTATCCTAAAGAATAAAAGTCTTTGACTTAGGCAAAAAATAAAATGGTCTAAGTCACCCTCTTCACTTCGACCATTGTCCTATGGGGCATAAGGAGTATGTTCCTTTCAACCAATGCAATTTAAGGCGATATTACACATAGGCCATTATTTTAATAGGTTGATTATATGGACATAGGAAAAAATGTGGCACAATGGTTACAGAACTGTTCCCCACACAAACAAAGAAGAGAGAGCTATGCTGGCTCCAACAGCTTGATAGAATAGCAAAGGGTTTAGAAAAAGGTAATTTGTGCTTGTTTTGAGCACATTGGAGTTTTCTTTTTATTCTCATTTTCTTGATTTGTATTAACTCAAACACAATATTCTACACTATTCCAGTTACAGGTGGTCCTTTCCTGCCATTGTAAGTCAAAATCAATGACTGCAATGGAAAAGTTGGTATGATTTGACATAAAATTGGTAAGATTTTTTTAAAAACTCAACAAAATACATAACCTTGGGTACACGACAAAGGAGTAACATTTAATTGAGGTCCCTTGGTAACACAGAAGCCCTCTGTGGAGTACTTCCTCCTCAGGGATATCTCCCCTGTGGGCTGCCATTACTTTCCCTATCCCAACCCAATGCAGTGAAGATCTTTAAACGTTATCTTCGATTTAATGGCTTACAATATGTGAAGTTATATTATAACATTTTACTGAAGCGGTCACCAGGACTTTAAAATGATAGACAGTAAACTAAGTTCTTATTGGAGCTCGCTATATTGATGAACCATATATCCACTATATATTCTATTGCAAAGAACGTTTTGTCATTATTGGCGCTTTGCATCATTTTTGTTAAGGATTTTAATCATAATCTGTTTTTGTTTTTTGTTTTTGTTTTTTTTTTTAGAATTGACACCTAAACCTAAAAAAGGGAAATAAATGCACACTGTAAAATATTCCAGTATGAAAATGTAGACAAAGAGCATCAAGGTTCTATCATGAAAACACTGGCAAACTGCTAATGAAGTCACATCTGACAAATAAACCTTTGATATCTGAATGACTGCACACATTAACTTCACAGACTGACATCAAACTGCTTAACAGCCCCCAATTCCTTGAGGTTCTAATTCACAACTTTTAAGATAATGAGCTTATAACAATGATATAATGTCCTTAAATGTGAACTAGAAGATTCAGTGGGCAGTATATTCCAGAAGTTGGTTATTTAATTTAATTTATCTCAACAAGTCGGATCCTAGTCACAAAGGCTCATGATTCTGCTGGTCTTTGTTTAAAACATTGTGATTTTTTTCTAGGGAAACTGCCGTCAACTATGCATCAAATGTAAATATCAGCTGCTTCAGTTGCAGTGACTCACTGTCACACTGTCATGACAAACTGGAACACTTGAATGGAATGCACCCATTAATGTTATTAGTAACACCTGTGCTTTCGCCATTATGGTGTGTCAAAATGTGTGCTGTGAAAAAAGGTCAATAGACAAACGCGCCAGCTGATTTATGCGGTGCACTCTCAAGCGCCATTGGCTTTACTGCAGGGACAGGAGTGGAGGTGAGTGCATTTATGTACGTATTCTACACTGTCAGTGGGATCACTGCCGTTCACGGTTAGCAGTCACCCCCTCCGATTTAATGGAAAAATCATATTAATAGATTATGACCTCAGTTTTAATGACAGCTGATGACTATATTTTGAATAGCCAACTCAAGCAGGAACTCCTGGAAGGTTTTTCTTGGCAAAGACGATTAAAAAAAAATCTAATTCCTTATATTACAGTGGAAGTTTAAGTGTTGCATTAGGGAGCCACTGCCAATAATGGTGGCTTATTACCCCCTACAATACAGATCTGTCTATACCTAAAATTAACAGTTTGAATTGTGGCTAAATTTAGTAGGAAAATTATATTAGTGTGAGTAGACAGTTGTATGAGATCAAAGATGAGATCAAAAAACATTTTCTACAGGAAAATTACAGTGTGGCTCTTTTTTTTATTGGGAAAGTGTACTCTTACATAGTGAAATTTACCTGAAGGGAGTTCTGCATTGTAAGAAATCATAAAAGCAAAGTATTTTTTATTCGTATTATTATTATCATTTATTGCATTGTGGTAAATTAACCTATACATCAAAGGGAGTTATGATGCTTATGTGGATCTTGTTTTGGCAATATTATGGCTGTGTGTAAGTCGATAATTTTAATCTCTCTCTCCTCTTAATGGGATATTTGGTTAGTGTACAGCTTTACAACACCCTACCCTCATGTTTTCTCATCCAGAAATGCACTTTACAAATGCTTCAGGCTTTCATATAATGCACTGTCTTCATTAATCTGAGTAAATGAAAAAAGAAATCCATTTCGTACTATTTTGGTGCGCGAGATATACTCCTGTATTATCACTGATAAATCAGTATGCATTACATTGAAGCTGTTCCAAATCATAACCAGCAAATGGTCAATAGAGTCTGCAAGGTAACATTTGTATGATGCACGAGGCAATTCCCTAGTGCTGTGCTCTTAATGCAAACATAGCATAACATAATTTTACAAAAATAACAAGACATTGTAATTCCACTCAAATAAATTCTCCTCAGAAACTGCTTTCATGTGTTTGTTGTTTGCCCTCTCCAATTTCCCCCTTGGTTGCTCACCATCACACGAAAGACACATCTAAAAAGCTCTGCCACACACAAATACTCTCATGCCCAAGTTAATTGTTTTCTAGATTTGACTTTTAAGTACTATTTTTGAGCTCAGTGTTCTTTTGAGAAAAACAAATTTTAATAACTAAAGTTTGTTTGGGCCACCCTTGCAGCTCATCGGGGAGATCGCATGATATATCTCAAGGCCAAGTTTCTACAGGTCCTGGGTGTGTGGGTTCAATCCCAGCACGATTCTCTCCCCTCGATTGTAGAATAATAAATGCCAAACAAATTCATCTTAAAAAATAACTAAAAAAGGCTGAATTTGCATAAATAAATTGTGACTTCTGCACCATATTGAAGGGAAGTATCAATAAAAAAAAAATTAACCAAAAGATCGAAATGAGGATACAAACATGTATTTACCCTCATAGAGGAATGCGATATTGCATTAGGATTTGTACCATCACTTTTAAAATGTACAGGATGCAAAGCACCTAATTTTATACAGTGAATTTTAACAGACCTGTCACAAATGTGAAAAGCTATGATAACTAATTTCCCCAATCGCACTTCTTTACTCAGTAGCCTACAAATCCTCCACAATCCAGTTGATGTGCTGAATGGCTTCTGAAGTAAATGGCATGAAAGAGAAATATCTCCTTCCACCACTGCTCACAAGCACCTCAAGTGAGAACCATAAAGTGTTTGTGAGTGAGGGATTTGAGTCTGCTCTTTTGACAGGTTTAAACCCAGCCATCCAATCTTAATCCTATGGGCAAAATGTTCTCTCGCAAAGGATTCAGTCATCTGCTTTCAACCTCTGACAGAAAACTACACATTTTCAAACATCCCTATTGTGTTGTGTTTCAACATCCGTATCCTTGTAATATAACATTTTTTCTTTTTTTCTAATAAACAATATGTCACATACATCTACATTAATTACATTTGTTTTCGTCAAAATCAACTTTTTTAAAAAGCAATTACTCCTAATTCATACAAGACAAACATCATTCACCAGAGTGATTCCAAAGTAAAAGTACTACATATTACACAATGTATCAGCCACCAATATTTGTAAGCATACTCGAGTAGAGGGGTTTGTACTATACTGTTTGCACCATCCCAAGAGTTAATGTCACATTTTGAGAAACTCCTAATCAATTTGTTGATGCAACTTCAGGTCACACAGGTGTTTAAAGTTATTCTGATTGATTACACCTCTGCTCAGGTTGAGTGTGAGTGGAGCCAGGAGGTAAGGAGTCCTTTGCATTATGTGAAATGTGGTCAAGTCAAACATAACAGGCAACTTCTGGTAGCATACATCAATCTTATTGTTACAACAT
Organism: Lepturacanthus savala; assembly: GCA_030544235.1. Taxonomy (NCBI): domain Eukaryota; kingdom Metazoa; phylum Chordata; class Actinopteri; order Scombriformes; family Trichiuridae; genus Lepturacanthus; species Lepturacanthus savala. Next base: position 20,145,977 of record CM060462.1, on the reverse strand, counting down.
CGTAATTACCTGCATTGTTTTAAAGGGATTGTTTAACATTCTTTTGAAAAATCTGCCCACTGTCATGATTCACATTGTCATAACAATAGGTGCTTTATCTTTTTTTGTCAGTACAAGCTGTTTCTAGACCAGTGTAGTGGAGTTGTGAGCTGCTCAGCTACTACTACTATGCAGCTAATGGTGTTTTTTGGTTTCAATCGTCAAACAAACTCAAACAATCCAGTAACTCATAGCAACTATGGTGGACTAATTGTGACCTGCACATTTAACATGCTATGAGATAATAATAATGTGGTACTTAATAAGATTTTTTTTCAAGGTAAATGTAAAGCTGGACTTCACACTCCAGACACAGGAGAGGGAAACCAAAACATGCCATTAGCCATGTAGTAGTAGCTGAGCAGCTCACAGCTCTGCTCCTCTGGTCTGAAAAAAGCTTGTATCAAAAAAAAAAAAGGTAAGGCACATATTGCTATGAATATGGGAATCATGACGATAGATGAATTGTCAAAAATGTTGAACTATCTCTTTAAGTAGCAAGCTTGAATGTATTGTACAGTAAGTAAAAAGCCAGCTTGATCTTTATGCACCATTCTAATAAAAAATATGTTTTTACTTTGCTAAAAGAAATAATAAGGGTGTGCATTCTTAAACAGGACATGGGGGAAATTTCTATCAAACACAATCTACATGTCCAGAAGAGTCTGGAAGAGGTCCAATCATGAAAAATAAATGAAAACACCTGTGCAATGTACCATGGCTCTGAAAGACCTTTAAAATGTCAGAAGAAGTAATGTTTAGTGTGTTCTAAAGGGACAGAGCTCCCAGGGAAATTGATTCATTGAATCAGTCGGTGCATCATTGTTTCATTTCAGCACAGCTGCAACACCATGACATATGACACCCATGTGATACATGGGTAACTAATCTATTCTTGGCTAATTTGCTGTCTTTCACGTTCTATTGAAAGTCTTCCTGTGCCAACACATGTGCAGTTTGAGCTAGAGGAGCATCTCTTGAAAGGACTAACTTTGCCTTTTGTTGTGCGGTGGTTCCTGTGTGGCCTTAGGTCTGTCTAATTTGCACTTTTGCAGCAGACACAAGGGAGAGTAAATGCTAAGTGGATCAATACCATAGAAAATAAAACCTTACACTCAAAACTTTTCTATGGACTCTTTCCAGTAAGTGTTCTTAGCATTGTAAGAGTTTGATCTCAAGGGAATCAGATGAAATCTGGTGTTTTTCTTCCCTTGGTTCCTTAATAGGTCTCTTGGGCCCTCCAACCAATATGTGGCAAGATGAAAATAAAAACATTGATAATGTGTAAGTTATGCATGGGGGGGAGATAAGACACACCTCCCTAATTCTGTTCATTTTCCATTTCTCCGCAAGCTATTTTAGTGCTCTTAACCTCTTGTTCAGTAACAGTAACATAATTGATATAGAATCTGTTCCTGCTTTTAAAGAGCCACCTCCTCTATACAAGTCTAAGGGCACTTTCACACCACTAGTGTGATTATTTGGTCTGCACCAGGCAATAAAATTTGTACTAATTAGCATATAGACTCCAGTATGGTCCACTTCCACACCTGCAAACGAACCAAGATTGATCCAATTGACATTTCATCAACATTTATCCTCTGGTGGAAATAAGCGCCAATTCTGACTCACTATGGAGCTACACATTCGCACATTGTTTCCTGCTCTTATCTATGTATATTACATCCTCTCTATTGGCCATTTTGGGCAAAATATCCAATTCTAAAATGATTTGCGGCTGCATCTGTAGAACAATCTGAAGGTGCACTGGAGTCACCGCAGATGCATAGCGCTTCATTTGAAGCAGAGGAGGCTGTTTTCATGAATGAGATCATATGGAATGAACATTGTTCCAAAGACCCACAAGGTAGGCTATAAAATAATTAGAATCCCCTCATTTGGAGTTTGCGATCTCACCAGTGGGACCACACCAAAGTTTGTCATTTGGTGCATAGTCAAGTGTATTGTATCACTGCTTTTTGGAGGTCTCGGTCCGCTTGATTTAGTGCACACTGTATATAACTTTAGTAGCAAAACAATCCCAGTGCTTACTTTGAATACAAAAAATAACTTAATAAGCATTACTTAAAATAATTAGTTATTGTTAAAAACAGCCAATAACTTGTAATAGTTTGCCAATTTGCCAATAATGTAATAACTACGATATTGGCTCAGTTATTACATTTGCAAAAGATGTTTTTCTTCACCAGGCCAATACTGCAATAACCAGCCAATAATGTGATATGTCATTAGGTTAACGGACAAACATTATTACATTATTGTACTATTACTATGTTAATGGATAGTTATTGTGTTATTGGTCTATTACGTTATCATCACTACACGCGCCTGAGATGCTTTCACATCAACGAAAACAAAGTGAAATGGACCGTTTAGTGTACACCAACTGCTATTGGTGTGAAAGCACCCAGTGTTACTTAGGTGACCTTACAGAGGACTACGGATAAATATTAAACACTTTCATGGACTATTCTTACATTTTCATTAAAACATCAACTACAGATCAACTATTATTAAATAATTATTTTAAGTAATGTTTATTAAGTTATTTTTTTTTTGTATTCAAAGTAAGCGCTGGGACTGTTTTGCTACTAATTGACCTTATTTTGCTGAGCCTTTTTAAGTGTATATAGTTATGTTCAACCAGCTTCTCATTTACTAAGATGTGCTTAAGTTCTTTCCTGAGATGAAAATGAATGCAAGCACACCTGCAAGCAATCTTACCAATCACAGTCCAATCACTGAGTGGCAAGCATCTACATGAAGACTGACACAATGAGATTATCAATGTTTACAGTGCATGATGGTGATCAAGGAAATATATTGCTACATTATTTTAAATATTATAGAGATATAGAAAGAGATGGAAATCAAAGTCAGGGATAATGTGGTCTTAATGTAGTTACATTGCTTGCGTGCAGACATATGGGTGTGTAAGTATGTGACTTTATGTTATCTTGTTATTTTTTTATCTGAATGGCAGCACTGTGGATAGAGTGATAGGTGCAGTTTGATGGCTGCTACACCTTTAATGAAGGTGTGCCTATTGATAACAGGGTAAGTGATAATGAGCTAATTCCTGCAAGAGTGGCGTGCAATTCACAAATCACCTCTAATTTCCTCTAGGATGTGCATAAGCAAAGGGAGTGTGTAGGGGATTGTCTGATGTGTTTTAATCCTTAAACATTGTTTTTATTTTTTTAAATCAGAACTTTTGGCATCACTGGGCTTCATGAATCCTATGCACATCATAATAAATGAGACCCTGGTCGTTGTTTTGTTCATTTTGTTCTACTCGAAGTCTCGCATCTGCTCTCTATCCACACCTAATCTTGCAGTCAAATAAATCCAAATAACCATAATGTTTTACTTAATTCCTTTTAAAATGGCGGAGGGTAAATTGGCACCGCTACAATATCTCCAATTCACCCCAAATGAATTTTTAATGACTTTTATATTGTGTGTTACCATTGTAGTTTTCACAGAACACTCTGAAAGGACTCAAATAACTTCAGGTTCCTGCTGACAATATCTAACCAAAAACCTGGAATTGTTTCCTTACCACGAGCAATTTTGAATTAGGTCCTTATCCCAGCGATTTATAGTTGCAACTTATCATGTCGAATTCACGCAATCACTGCAGGGAATCAGTCAGCATATGAGTAACAGTTTCAGATTCTTTTATACATGCCCTCCTGTAGGGAGTAAACAATAACTCTGCATGAGATGTTTTTTTAATAGAGGGAACAAAGACACAATCTCTGTTATTCTCCCTGATCCTCTCTGACTGCAACAAGTATAACCATACAATCAATAATCAGACAGCAACCTAGGTAACAGCTACATGTCAAATCTATTCATCCATGTTCACATTCATGGCACATAGGTGAGAAAAGATTTTCAGGACGTTCTCTCTGATGCGCTCAAACTAACCTCAGAATGTAACATGGAAGATGGCTTGTGCAAAGTCGAATTCATCTTTGACATAACCACTGACTTTGCAAAGAAAAAGGCAGCAAAGACATTTCGAAAAGCTAAAAACTTAGAACATGTTGTGAACGCATGTTATTTATAGCTGAAGAGACGACATGAGCTGAGCCTGAAATTCACAGCTCTAATATATGGTTTGATTCTATCGAGGAGAGCAAATCAAATCCTCTTGAATCGGTTTCGCTCGGCCTGCCTTGCTCCTGGGGTCTAAGGCCTGGCCTGTGTCCGTCTTCTTTCACTACCCTTAAGGCCAGAGAAGCATTGTCCCGGTATTACTACAATATGATCCACCTTCAATAGACAAAGGATTCCAGCTGGGTCCATTCCTCCGTTCTTTCAACCTCTTCCCAGTGACATATGGGACCAAAACTAGAAAACAAAATCCTTGAAGACAAAGAAATTGTTGCCTTTCATATGGATCCAGAGCTGCTACACGCCGGGGATGTTTGGCATGAGTGGGAGAGGAGTTGCAGCCTTTCAGTATCATTTTACCCCTCATTGTCACAAAAAAGAAATTACACTACTGTAAAAGAGCCGTACAAAGCTTGAATATAATAGAAACCTGTCTAACACATTGTTTGTATTGTTTTACTGAAGACAAGAGCTGTGCACCTCAATAGAAAAAGAAAGAAATGCTGTGACACACATGCTCATGTCTACGCATTCTCTTTCTATTATTACCAAACATACATAGGCACACAGATTCACATGCATACACACTCACACACACATACACCTCTGTGAGCTGGTGATAACTGCTTAGCCGTGTATGTTCCAACAATTGTCAGACTGCCAGGGCAGACCGAGCCAGGAAAATGAAGAAGGGGAGGGTGAAGGAGCAAGCTATGAGTGGCACCGCAGAGTGGGTACAAAATTAGACAGGTGCCATGCGAAGAGGTTGGTTTAAAAAAAAAAAAAAAAACATGTTTTTTTTTTTAAAGGTGGTGGGACAGATCACGGCACAATTGTGGAAGAGGGAGAGATGGAGAAAAACTTAAGATTTCAGCAAATGACAGGACATAGAAGACTTTAGTGATAGAGAACTGGAAGGACAAAGGCATAGTACAGAGGGGTGGGTGGGTGGGTGGGGGGGCACACAGCCAAAGAAAGGATTTGGAAAAAAAAAAAAAGGGGGGGGGGGGAATTGCAGACAAAGTGTGAAAAGGAAAGAGAACAAAACAAACCATAGAGGGTGAATGATAATGTGTTGTGCAGGCACCTCCACCTCCACTGAATGCAACACTCCCATTCCTTTCATGGTCTGCAGTCTGTCATCAACACCCATCTCCAAGGACAGTACAGGCAGGTCTCAGTCACTAGCTGTGCAAAAAAAAAAAAAAAATTTAAATCACGCAGGACATTGGTGAGTACAGCTGTTGTCTTGTCTTAATTTTACTTAATTTGGCATAACACTTCACCTCGTCTCACACGACGTTAAGGAAAGGGGAGCACAAGTAGAGAGCAAAGGATGTGATGACTCAAAAAGCGGGAGGGAGTGAGAATGAGATGGTGTGGGATTGAAAGGGGGCAGCATGTGTGACATGGAAAATGTTAACGGCACCACGGTCAACAGTCCGCCAGCACCACCATGTGGTTGAAGTGTCAGGGCAACACTTCACAGCATGAGGGGGTCCTTCTTGCTTCAAACACTCAGGAGAAGATCCTGCATATGCCTTTTCACTCGTGATTTTTTTTGTCATGCTCATTGTTTCATTGTTATGTTATTTTAATAAAACACACATAAGCAATGATTTATAAGCAGCTGCATGACAACACACTGTAAATACCCATAAGGATGCATGGGTGCCCACATACATGCACGTACAAAAACAGATGCTCATGATATAATATAATATATTTACGCATGCTCCGGCGCTGGACTGGGGCCTATCTGGGTCACGACGCTGGATGCTGTTCTGCCGTATCCCCATTCGTCCATGTCAACAACTGACCTGCTTTTTCCTCCCTCCTTCCCTAGTGCTTCTCTGCTGTGTAAAACCATTTAGCTTTGGATGAGACAACCATTCAGTTTGTGCTGGGGAAAAAAAAGAAAAAGATTGCTGCCCAAGTTTAAAATCAATCACATCGACCTTTGGAAATGTCCATTTCTAATGTGCAACTCGCTTTGTCTGTAAAACAAAATTCCCTCATGCCCATCACTACCTGATCAAAATTACTGGAGGAAAACAGCCATTAGCCATAGAAACTAATCAACAGGCTCCCTGGAATGATAATTAAACCTAAAACAATAGATACTGATGTATTTCACTATATTTAAGGATAATGATTAATCTCCTTTGAGCAAGAGAATTGCATCCAAAATGATAAATAAACATTATGCGAGGTTAATTTCTGGAGACCTTATAACAAGCTTGTCTCAAATGACAGATAATATAAGATAATACGCCCACACCTGCTTTAAAAGCTTTTTGTACTTGCACACAAACAGTCTAACACATCTAGAGGACAATGATCCTGACAGACTAAAACATCATTTGGAATAGATGTCTACAGGATGTGTTCGCAGCTGGATCCATTGAAGGATGTGAGGCAACAGTTGCAACAATTGGGCAAAATTGTCTCTCACTAGTTCACACACACACACATACACACACACACCCCTCACCCAAGGGTAAAAGGATAAATCTATGGGAACAACTCAATCACATTTCCTTATGTAAATACCCAAGTCAGCCCCTCCTCTCTTCCCCACTATGTTACCTCCCAGCCCGATGGCTCCTCTGGCATCGAAATGCGCATGGGGCAAATTAACATTTGCTCTCATAGTCTGCAAATGGCAGCTCGTGCTTGCCATAGAAATGAAACACTGACCCATGCAGGCGAGAGAATGAGAAAATATTTGAGCAGGGAGCGATTAATAATTCGTCAGGCAGAGCAGTAACATTTGCTTTTAAGGGCAGTGAATTGACAGAATGGGTTTCTTTGGGAACTTTTGAATCAAAGCTTGCTTTTTTTTTATTTCCATTTTCATCTTCCGCAGAAAAATTCAGAAGCATCACTGGGTACTTTACATTGACTGGCCTTGGAATTAGGAGCAGCAAGTACAACATGTCTTAGCGTGCATTGAGAGCTGATCATTTTTAAAGTCATGTTTCTCATAAATATGGAGGAGGCAACGAGACCAAGACGTTAAACAGAGGAGGCAAGGCGCCTGGAATGTATCTCTAGCAATAACCCTTCCTTTACAATAGAACGAATATTTGTCCTAATTACAATAAGAGCAAAAAGACTTCTTAATGCTATGCTTCATTATGCAAACATAGCTGTCAGCCCGCTGTACTAAAAGGCTTTGAATGCATATAATTGACATTTTCAGCTGTGTAAATGTAAAAGTATGTAGACACTTGATTGATTACCTCATAGCAGAAATGCAATAAATGATTTGCAGGGCAAGAGTGTACATTTATGTCCTGAGTTTCTCTTCAACATGACTCCCAATACTTATCAGTCAATTAAAGCTGTGATCACTCACAGGGCTAAGTGGAACAGAGTTATTGTAAGAGAAGGGTAGATGAAATGCAACCTCCTGCTGAAATTCCATGGGCACCACAAGAAGAGCACCTTCCCCATGTGCTACTCAAGATGTCTGACTCAAGGCGATGCTTGGTGCAGATGGCTTTTATCTGCTCGGCTGTAGTTTAATCCTGCTGAGTAATGTGTTGTCTTTTTGTTAAACTTGAACAAGACAGGAAGCCATGTAAAAGCAAAAAAAATACTTTTTTTTTTCTTGAAACTAACTTACATGAAAAAAATAATATATATCTTCACAGCAGTGGTCGAGAGGGTAGCTTCCATCCACCTTTGGGTGGGGGGAATGGTCCTGACTGTTGTGCCCATGCATCGAACAGCAGTATAAGAGTACTTTTTGGAGTCCTTGGAGGGGGCATTAGAGGCCACTCCTGTGCACTCCTTGTTTCTGCTGGGAAAATATAATGCTCACATGGGCAATGACAATGAGATCTAGAGGGGTTCAATTGGGCAGAATGACCCCTGAGTCTAAACCTGAGCGTTGCTTTATTGTTGGATTTGGGTACTTGCCACAGATTGTCCATAACAAACACCAAATTCAGGCATAAAAGTGTCCACATGTGCACTTAGTAACTAGATGCCTTGGGCTACAGTTCAATGACTGCACAGTTGTGTCAGAATTGCAGCTGCATGTCCTAGATACTTGGGATAAGAGAGGGGCAGAGTGATCAACTGACCACCACTGGCGAGTTGGCTCCAATGGTGGCAGAGGATGCTGGTCAGATCTGGTAGACCCAAAAGTATTGTGAGAGTCCTTTGGGAAGATCTGGCAGACTAAGATGAGCTATGTTCCATACTTCTGTGGCTGACTGGAGCTGTGGTTGTAAGGTGGATTGTGTCTATCATGGCAGCAACCTCTGAACCCACTAGTGGACACCAGTGGTGAAAGATGCCATCAAGCTGAAGGAGGAGTCCTATCAGACTTTTTTGGCCTGTGGGACTCCTGAGGTAGCTGCTAGGTACTAGCAGGCCAGGGTTAGAATGCCTTCTGGACTTCCTCCTGGTGAGGTGTTCTAGGCACCTGGGCTTCTCTGCTTTGCTGCCCCCCATGATCCAACCTGGACTGAGGGTAGAAGATGGATGGATGGAAACTAACTTACAGATGCATATATTTTTCATCACTTTAGGTACCTCAGTGAAGGACCATTTCAAACTGAGGAAATGTTTCTTTTACACTAGGCCAAGAAGATCGATGGGTTCAAATTTATTCTTTCCTTTGCATGACATATTTCTCAGAAAGCTATCATCTGCAAGTGGTTTACATTCAGTAGAGTGACTTCATATGTTAATTGTCTTTTCATTTTTATAATTCAGTGTTGATATATGTTTCAACATCTACTATATGGGACAATTTTTCTCAGCCTCAGGACTGGTAGTTACCCTGAGGCACCTTAAATCAAACACATTGCCAGAGAAGATTTTCATTTTGCCACAGTATGAGATGAGAAAAGAAAGTTTCAGAATTTAGTGTTGATATTTTATGCTAATAACAATGGCATGTCAAGATTAACAGTGCACACTTAGACAACTGAATGTTTGTAGAGGCAGTAATACTTGAAAAAACTTGCACCTCATCTTAATCAGGCTACCTTTAAAAAGGGAGCTGTTTAATCCCTTTATCATTCACATCAGTTGTGGACATGCTGATTTATCAATTTTAAGTTGTTAATGTTCTAACCAATATGTATGAATACATAAATTCAAATTGAGATTTTGCAGTTTGAACTAAAAGAACAAAGCAGGGACATGAACATGGCCGGAAGCAGCTAGCCTGGAAGTTAATACAGTCTATGGGTTAGCAGGCAAGTAGTGGCACAATGTTAGTTCAGTAAACAAAGCAATAGGAGAGACTAAGCCGTGAATGCATAAATCAAATTGGCCTGGGCTGTGCTCTACCACAAAGGCTGGAAGAACAATCACAATGAGTGGCTGAGGAGCTGGGGTTGATATACTGCTGAGCAGATGAGATTGATGGATTTCAGGTGTGTGGATTGGAGCAGGTGTGTAGGCTGGACAGCAATCAGGGTGCTGGGAGAGTGTGAGGAGTGCCCCCCCCCACACACACACACACACACACACACACTGTTACACAAACAGCTCAATAACAGAGGTCAAACATAATTAACAAAAGAAGTTTATTTAACAAGGAACAGACCAACCATATAGCAAACCCTAAAACAACCATTTACTGAAAATGTTTTGTTAGACTAAAGAAACAAAAAGAAAGGAAAGACACCCAAACCAGCCAGGCTGTAGAATCTGGTGTCTTCTTTCTGCAACAGTGACTGAATCCAAACAGAAAGAAGCTAGGAAAATAGTACTGCTGAACCCATCAAAGCAAAAGGAAAATAACTATATAATGAAACAGGGACAAAAGAGACATTGAGAACTGGGCTGTATTCAAAACCAGATACTACCTCACTGCATACGACCATACAACACTATTCTATATACTGCGTACTCCTTACTATTCACTTATTATTATTATTCTATTCAATTCAGTCTTCAGTTCTCAGCAGACATATCCCACCTCAGTAAAGACAAGTATCCCAGAATTCATTTTGCACCACCCAGCTGTAGTGCAGATTATAAAACAGGCAAATGTTACATGTCCACTCTTTATGATATGAGTCATAAATAGTCCTATATTATGAGTTACTATGTCACTTTATTAGGTTTCAGTATTTGTTCAAGGGAATTCAGTTGCAGTATTTAGTCCCAATGTGTGGTTAGTTGATCCAAATAATGCCTATTAAAGAAGAATTGAAGAAGTTTTTCCTTTCCTTACTAAATGCTTCTCCCAGTTCAGGTTACTCAAAGAGAATGGTGGACAGGTCAGAAACGGATGAGAAGATATTGTTCTTTGTAGGGGGGATTTCAGGCAGGGGGAATGGCAGAAAGTAATCCAACAATTGATTGAGTGAACTACTTACCTTACAAGTTGACCAATCAAGATGGGGGTTATGTTGTAACCAAAGGAACATTTGGAGAAAAGGTGAGGTGGAACTGGATCTGTTCACAATGGTTACCAGAGACAAAGAGAAGCAAATCAGAAAACCAGGGCTTTGTCAATTAAAGGAAGTGATTTATTTATGTGTGTAACCTGAAATTTAGCGAATATGTTCAAAATCCATAACCAATAAATATTTTAAAGTGGATTGCCAAATTAGCACAGTGACCAAGTCCAGCCTCTTTTATTTAAGTCAGTTGGCAAAGTTGTATCCCATTCTTGCATGGCAGCACTTTGAAATAGTAATTCATGCCTTCGTCACGTCTCGGCTGGATTACTGTAATGCACTTTATCTTGAAGTCAGCCAGTCTTCCATTGCTTGTCTCCAGGTGTTTCTGAATGCCCATCTTTTAACTGGAGCACGTAAGAGGGAGTGCATAATGTCCATTTTGGCTTCCCGTTATTCATTTTAAGATGCTTTTATTTGTTTTTACATCTTTAAATGGTCTCACCATGCCTTATTGTATTATAAAACTAGTCTTACACACAATTTTATTCCTTGGCTCTCGACCCAGTATGAGACTTTGCTCTTGTTTGTTTTATGTTTTTTTTATATATATTTTTATGATTATTTATGTACGGCACTTTGTTTCAGCTGTGGTTGTTTTTAAAGTGCTCTATAAATAAAGTTGAGGGTTTTTTTTAATATGTGTTGAAAGAATGACAGCAGCAGAGTAGTCAGAGTAGCTATTTGAATCATACTGACAGGGTGACTAGTGTGTGGGAAAGGAAGCAGGATGGAGACTGGCTGAGTGGAGAAATTGGTGAAGTATATAAGAAATTTAATAATTTCTCACATTTATATTAATCCACTGGAATATTTTGCGATAAGGGAGGTTCCTTTGAGAACATGCTAGTCCAGCCACTCTTTCAGACTTGGCATCTATAAAACTAGTGCAGTTGAAAACTCGCCTGTTCAGAACCAGTAATTGCTAGCCAGGGTATACCCATCCTTCATTGCATGTGAATTCACTTCACTATGAAATTCAGTCCAGACCAAGAACCCGATCACAGGAGGGTGCAAACACAGAAGCAATTTTTTTCATAACTAACTAAAGAGAGGCAGGGATACACCCCAGATGGTCACCAGCCAATCATGGGGCACACACACCATTCACACCTACGGGCAATTTAGAGTTGCCAATTAACCTCAGCATGTTTTTGGACGTTGGGAGGAAGCCGGAGTACCCGGTGAAAACCCACGCAGACACGGGGAGAACATGCAAACTCCACATAGAAAGGTCCCAGACCCAGGACCCAAGGAGGTCTTGAACCTATGACCTTCTTGCTGTGAGGCAACAGCGCTAACCCCTCCGCACCATGTCGCCCACCATAAAAAGTGTTGTAATTAATTAGGACTGCAAGCTTATTTTGAAAAATGAGCAACTTTTAGCACTAAACTATTTACTGGTCATCTGGGAACGTCATCAGGCATGTTTGATATGTTTGACTATAACCTACGTACAGACACATTTGATCGACTTTCGTACTGCCCAACAAACGGCTCTGAGATTTCATAAACCATGCTTCCAATATGAAGAAATGAATGGACAGTTCCCAGAGTGAATATCAATGTACCTTAATATTCAGTCTGGTGTTAGCCAGGCTAGGTGATTGCTTGGCCTCCGATGTTATTGTAGCTTTCCTGCTAAGCTTTCACACTGCACTTCCTTGGGTTCTCAGCAAATACACCTGACAACTGTGAAGTCTAAAGATGCTCAACTAAACACTGTAGACAATCTCCCAGCTTTCGTTGGCACAACTGGGTAGAAACATTTAGAGACTTTGAATCTTGGATTCCAGAATGAATCTAATGTCTTTAAGGTGGACCATACTGGGGTGGTGACATTGGGTGACAAGCAGAAGATGTTTCACTATGGGGGGGAGGTGTGTTTGGTAGAATTCGTCCAAGCAATTTAGAAATCCTAGACAAATGATAGGCATGAAGATATCCAAGCGTCTGGTTTTGCGAGACTCAGTGTGAAGTTGATTAACTCTTCAGGTTTATATAATCAGGTCTAAATATACTGCTCCTCGAAACAGAACCTGTTGAGCCATTTGAAAAGTTGCTTGACTGCGGTCAATCTCCTGTTGTTTTGTAGGCCTACCTGGTTGTCATTCACCACAGCAGCTGTTCAAGCATGCTCAACTTCAAGGAGAGGCAGCTTCCTTTGATGTGTGGGTCCATTGTTGATGCTGATTAAAAAGAGGAAAGGATATTAAAGCGTGAGCACACACCCAAAGACAAAGTGCGATAGGCATGACATGACAGAAATCATTTATAACAAAATATATTACATTGGCTTGTGTGTGTGCAGACCGTTCTCATTCCCATGAGGTCAAATGTTGCCGTGTTGTCACGCCCATCAGTGTTACCGTTGAACGCACCAGGTACACTTCAGCATCATTTTTTAATGTGCAGGATAGTTCCATAGACTCTAAAAACTTGTAAAACATCAGAAATACACTGATCATGTGTGTGTAAGTTGGTATAAAACAAATTTCAAGGTTGGAAGGATAGTTATCTAACTTAGTTGCAGAAACAAACAAGTGGACAAGGAGTCGGAGAGCAGTGTTCAAGACTACACATTTTACAGATGACATTCTTACCAACCAAGTGTTGTTTGTGCTTAAACCTCACCAGGCCTTAACAATAGTACTGGCACATGATTTGTAATGGTTGGAAATTGCCAGTAATGATGAGGAGGAACCACTGCCGGTGCTTTAAAAGCCCTGTGCGTCTCGTCATGGTGCAAATGGTTTAACGTTTGAGTGGGTGAAAGCTTGCATTTGAGCCAGATTCTGCAACATAACTTTTATGTCAGTATCAGATGCTGAGGGGCGTGACAAAAGGGCGATATTGGACACTCTGGGATGAGAATGTGTTGCAGTGTGAGGGTGTCTGGGTCAGAGGATCTGTCAGAGAGTGCCTTGAGTCAATCAACAGACGGTCTCCTCCTTACACATCACTGGGGTGGCGCGACAATTAGTCACAAGTCGCACTTTATCCTCTGTCCTGCTCCTGTCATGCCCTTTGAAATGTTTTTACACTTTTAGAGAATCTTTTGCTCTTCGTGTCTCTTGTTGCTAGCAGGAACCACCTTATCAAGCCTATAGCAAGTACTGGTATAAGGCCATTGTTGGCCATTCAAAATCCATTTTTTGAAGATAAGTAAATACCAAATGTTGGTTTCATCAATTTCACATCAAATTCATTCTGTCCAAGGGATGTTCTGTTCAAGGTATTTTCCAGCTGATTGAGATTGGGATTGAAATTGACTTTTTTTTTTTTAAATGTACTGATGGGTCAATGTCTTATAAAGTGACCTTCAGAACAGAAAACACAAACTGTTCCTTACACTGTAAAAGCTCAGTGCAGATGCATTTTACATAACACAATTATTCATGTATATTAAATGTTCTTCTTTTTCAACATATTACTAATTCAAGCCCTCTTACATTGATAGGCTCTTAGTTTTCTATTTATCTCCAGGAAACTGCTAAGAAACATAGCAATAGCACCAGCTTTTCCATGTTGCAAAGCTACTTTTTCAAGGTTTCGTTTAGTTATATTCATTACTTGCTTGTTCGGCACTCAAATGAAGCCTCCAATCTCCTTTGTTTCTTTTCTTCCTGTCTATCATCTTCTGCTTTGTTATTCGATTCAAATAAAAAAAAGAAGCAGCAGATGAGGGCTTGAAATATCCTACTGAGACTAAAGCCTCATTTCCGATGGTGTCCTAGAAACATAAATCTCATTATAATTTCCAACATCAAGACAATCTACTTTGGAATAACACAAAATTATGAGAAAAGCTAAAAAAAGATTTTAAAATAAACATATCGAGAAAGCCAAACAACTTCAAACCATACATATGCATGGAGCGCCTTCGACAAGATGAAGCAAAAACTCTTGGATATCAGGGGAAGAAACAAATAAATGCATGTTGAAATCTTTTGAAACTTTGCAACAATAATTAACTATGTTGTTTTACTGTCATAAGTTGGACCCAAAGAAGAGGACAATGTTTTTGAACAGATGTCTGATTAGACAGTGTGGACTGCTGCACTCAAAATGTGAGCTAAACCACATATAATGTTTGTCCCTCAACACTGCTTCATTTTAAGTATATCTATTTATGACAATCACAATGAAGAGGACAGTATGTATTCCTTTTACAAACCTCCTTTATACACCTTCTTCTATAATTATGCTTTATAAATAATGGAAACTCATTACAACCTGAAAATGTTCTTTATTCTCCAACCAAATCCTTATTATCAAGTTGTCAGGGCTTTAATTTCATTTCCTCCATTGATGAATGTGGAGTCACTGGGGGTGGGAGGATCGGAAGCTATTTTGAAACCTCATCCAATGATAATTCCTCTGGGAAACTATGACTACAAAGTGATAATGCTAATAGCAGTGTGTTCTGCTGATCACACGGACAGAATATGAGAGCTTTTGCAATTTATTAGAATGTAGTTATAGCCTGCTGTTGGCTGAGAGATACACTGTTTTTTGAGGATGTTTGGCTGAATCCAGTTTTATGGTATTTTGCCGTTGTCTCATTTCATTCACCGCTATGTGAGCTTTGGACGAGGCTCAAAGAAATTCAGAATACAATCTGCCCGTGCATTACACATACTTCCATGGGCACGGATCCCTGAGGGGATCTGAAAAACAAGAAATAATCTGTAATTGTATTTGTATTTAATAGAAGCCAACTCCACATTTGAAATAATTCAATAAATCATAGCGGAAGCTATGTGGAAAATCAAGATAATTTTATAAGCAGGAGTCAAACTCTTAATATGCCACTGAGCAACTTTCAGAAGGAACATTCTGATGCCTTCAACACTGAATCCAGTTCTCTTAATAGATCCATGGTTGCATCAGATTATTTCATTTATACATTGGAGGATGTGCAAAGAGCTGTTTCTAGAGCCATTATTTTGTCTGTTCTGGGCTACTGTAGAAACATGGTGATGCAATATGGTGGGAGGGGGACCCATGCCACATGTAGACATAAATGTCTCAATCTAAATGAACAACTACACAACTATGATTTTAACTGAGTCTGTTCCATTAAATACTACTAAATGGCAATACATCTTACACACTATATTTTTAATTAATACAACAATTAATTAACAATTAATTGGTTTAATTAGATATAGTAATCTAGCATTCTAAAATGTGGACATTTACTGGTATACTTATTTATGTATGAGTCATTATTTATTTATTTATTCTTGAGTACGGCAGTTTCATCCCTCCATAATATTGGCCTCCGATTTCCTACACTTTCTGTTACAAAGCATTTAAAAGCAATTTTAAACACAAATGAGTAGATAATCAATTTTAGGAAATGATCGAGATAACAGACAATAATTGTATTCAGAGCCAGAAAAGATTGTATTAGGGTGAGTGATATTTTATGAACAAAAAGCACACAATAACAACTATAGATTAGACTCAATATATTGTAAATTAGTATTTTGAATGGACAGTCCCTTTTCAGCCCACATCCTTATTATGCATTTTCTGTCACAACAAGGGGTCTGATTTGATACAACCCAGCAGAACCTAAAAAAAAGAAAGCTGAATGTTACTACAAGGCTTTTCTGGTTTTCATTATGTTTGTTTTCAGAGCGTATCCTAGGGCTGTCTCAAAACCACATCTATAATATGTTAAAATGTTGTCCAGCAACTTTCCATTGTGCACTTATTAATCATTAATCATTACTGGGGTATACTGTTGTTTTCCAGGGTTAACATGCAACACACTCATGTCACAATTACCATGCAGCATAGGGGACATAGAGTAGTATTGCAAGGGAAACCTTAATACAACTAATACTACTTACACTAGGTTTACTTATATATTTTTTTCTCAAGTACAAACACAATCGGTGAGCACAGCTGATCCAACAAAGCCTTTGATTGGGATTTTCCCTTCAGTATTTTGGGGTTTGGGCAAATGTAGAGTAAATCCGCCCAATAACACTTAAGTGTGTCTCCAAGTGGACAGTTGGCACCTGAGCACAGCCGGCCCACTAAGCAAGTTTTGGCCACATAATGGCAACGGATGAAAACCTGTGAGGATTGGCACACTATTTAATTGTGAGACAGGGCACTGGACAAATAATAATTATTTTCACACATTTTTTTGGGAATTATAACTTACTATCCCTCAGTGTACCCCCCCCCCCCTCTTTTTCTGAACTGATGATCCCTTTAGTGTATTCAAATGTTATACACTATTGGTAACTTGTACTTGTCAGTCTGACAATTGTAAAATGTACAGATTTGAATAATTTTCTGAAATCCATACAGTCTTTGATAGATTTTATTGTTCTATTTTCATGCTTTTTTATGTAAGCAACTTTTAGCTTAAAATAACAACAGTATAATAACTTTACAGATGTTGATGCATCCATTCTTCCATTATTCACGTTCGCCTTACCTTATTTGATTAGATTTGCGTTTGTCTCCAAGCAGTCTGTCGAGTTGATGTTAACTGATTTTATTTCATGCATCACTTTTTAATCTGTGATATGTGGAAAGTCAAGTCTATTTAGTTTGCTCTATCAAAAAGTCTATAGTGCATTTATGAACAGGCATAAGTTGCTTCACCAAATACTAACTGTTGCCAGCCTGCCGATTTAATTTCGAGTGCACTGCCAGCTCATGGGAAGATGTTAAAATGTAACACACGCAGTAACACGTTTTGCTGTTTACAACTAAACTAATTACTTGGTCATGCTCATGTTTGTAGTCTCCTAAACCCATCACTATATCCCCCCCATAAACATTTATTGTGTATTTGTGAACTGATTTTAACATCTGTGAAGCCAAAAGGAAAACCCCAGACATAACTGACTCAAATGACTTCAGGAATTAAGGATGTCAGTAGCAAATAAAAGAAATACTGCCAAAGCATGAGTGATGCAAACATGCTAATCTAAAATGATGAACATTAAAAGTTTAAGTATCCTAAATAGGTTTCTCTCATAGCAGCTGTTACATCTGAGATAATGGGCCTGGTGCAGGGAGTAATACACAAACAAATTTCCTTGTTTTTGCTTGCGAGGAAGCATGTTTTAAACTTTGAGTTGATGGTTATTGAATGATCTCAGTTAAGACTATAAAAACCTGTATGAAATCCTAATGCGTGAGTTTAAGGCGGCAGTAGGCTAGATCTTCAATATAAAGACATGTTGATTTCAATGCCGGTGTGTTATTAATCCTAATAACAAGCTAGTAGCTACAAAATTCATGATTAAGGGGTGTCATCATTTACAACAACTGGGTAAGAGCAAATTTGAACAGTACACATGGATAGATACTTACTGGAATAGAATAGATTTCTAAAATTGTACATATACAACATATATTTACCAAACAAAAATAGCTTTTTTTAATTTAATCCTTCATATGTCATTTCCAAAGAGTGGATAACCTGAAAGAAACTGCAGGAGATGTGTGTAATGTATAATTATACTGTACACCAAAGTTTTTATAGTTTTTAGTGTAAAACTTTTGCAGTGTGACGAATGCAGTAAGGACTGAACAGAGATGTCTGACTGTCACAACCCTTGACACCTGCTCTCTCGCGCCTTCACTGCGGCACACCTGTCCTTAGTTACTAATCAACACCCCTGCTGGCCATCAGGCAATCACCCTCGCTGTTAGAAGCCTTCTCCGTGGACCTGTCTCCTCTAGAACTTTGCCATTCCCAGGTTGTGCCTGAAGCTCTCACACATCCAACGCCAGTCCTCGTGTTTTGGATGATATTTGTACCTTGTACCTGCTTTCCTTACATGGTTGACCCTTCTGATTTGGGCTTTCCAGAAATCGGACACTGACTTTATGATCCACAAATATTGATGAAGTTTTCTATAGTTGCTTTGTGTTACACATTAACTTCAAGACGTCAGAAAATGGGGAAATAAGCCATTAAAAAGTCTGTTAATGGATGATGTGCTGAGCTGCTCCGTTCAGCTGCCTGTTTGCGAGTGACAGGGCATGACGTGTGTTTCTCCGACTTGCCAAATGAAGCTAACTGTAAATTCGGGCAGGAAGACAAGGCATTACTCATTCATGTCATTACCCCCGCTCTCGCTCTCCGCCGCTCACCTGCTGCTCGTTAGGGGAGTTAACTCTCATAATTAAACCAACTGGGCCTTGCCATGATTCCTATCAGCCAATCGCGGCTTGGCTGTCAAACTTCAAAATCGGGTCTCCTCTCCATCAGCTGTCATTTCGGCGACAACATCGTGACCCTCCTCCAACCTGTTCACCCCCAGCTCATCATTTCAGCACTCAGAACTCAGAACTCAACTGCAACATCTCCAACATCCAGAATCCAGCATCTCTTTACCCGTCAGTACCACCAGCAGTGTCTATTCTCAATCAATCTTGGCTTTGCTATCCCCTTTAATAACACAATGACTTCATGATGGGGTCTGATTGACCAAAGACGTCTCAAATTTTATGATATTAAGTCAATAAATAATTGTTCACTTAGAATAATTGGTCTCTCCTTATTGAAATACCAACAAGTCAGCTGGAAGCGCAATGTTTTTTTTTTTTTTTTTTTGGAGGGGACTGGAGATGACATTGGTTGAGTTCATGTTACGCCCGAACCACACCTATGAATAATTCAGGAACCCAAGACAACCCCCTTGTGTCATGCATTCTCAGCGCGTGCACGGGTCTTCTCTTTATAACATGGCTTTCGCACAACGCCTGCACCATCAGTTTGTGTCATCTAAACAGGGCCCTAGTTGTTTCCATATGGAGAGTAAAAATAAGATAACGATCCCTTTTATTGTCATCATTTCTCAGCATTAAAATGAAATTTGTCAAATGCCTTTCACTCATCTACATGCAGTTGTAGCTGCTTTTGGTCAGGGCCACTGACAGGTGTATTAACTCTAACATACATGTCATTGATGGTGAGAGCAATGAGCCCACAGGTTAAAATTAGCCACTCTTTCATCTGCTATGCTTGTTGTTTTCTGTACACCTACACTTCTCCACTGGAGCACACAGATTCTTTTATCCGTTTGAGGCTGAAAAGTGTACAATTAAGCATCAATGCATAAGAGGGGATGGAATATCATGTAACAGTAACATGGGCACTAGCATTCTGTGAACAAAGGCACAAAGCCAAAAGCTGAGTTTCATATCAGCCCACCAGTTCCTTATTCACACTGTAACAGTATTCTAGTCCACCCGCATGCATACAGTACACTAGCAAAATGAGCCAGATGAACAATGACATTTCCCGAAACCTTTTCAGCACTTGAGATAATTCTAAGTGACTTAATGGTTTATTTATTTATTCTATCATAATAATGTATTATCCATGGGAGTAATGGAGCTCCATCGCTCCCTGCCACCCCTTGGGGCAACAGATGTTTCACAGCCCATATGGTGCCTTAATTTCTTTCATGGTCTCTTTGTCTGTCTCTGTATTCTCAATATTTGTTGCTTTCCTCATTTCACATAGAATAATTTAGTAAGATACCCTCCAGACATTTTATATGATGTATATAAAATATTTAACTTTGAGTAATAATGTCTGTCTAACATGGTTTTCCCACAAAATCCAATTCAATTATGTTGTTAAAATCCTTGAAATTGTATACCCTCTTTATCCTTCATCAAGGTTCCAGAATCTATAAATATGCACATATATTTATTATTAAAGGTATAACTGCTGGACACAGGATGTGTTTTAGGTTTGTACAAAATTGTATAAGTTAGATTTTCAATAAGCACAGAGAAACGTTCCACTTTTAGTAGCTGAAACAGCCTTCTAGTGTCAAACTCTGCCACATACATCATTCTGCACACTGATGCTCAAACACATTTTCGAGTCTGGTCTTGTTTTATGAGGCTCTGCAATTTGGGACTGGCCTCAGAATGGAGCAACTGCTACTTCTTAACATTGAGAGGAGCCAATTTACTGTAGGTGGTTCAGGCGCCCTTTACTAAAGACCCCAAGGCACTTTCCTGGAAGTGTTTTAGGCATGAACAACCGGAGGAGTGTGTGCAGATCCAGGACACACTGGAGGATTTACATCTCCCAGTTGGCCTCAGGATGTGCACGAAGAGGCATGTGGGCTGTTCTGTTCCTTCTATGACCCTGACCTGGATAAGTGATTGGAAAATCGATAGAGGGGATGGATGGAACCAGAAATGATGTGGCTGAAATATCCCACAATGCAGTTGTTGTCCCACTGTCTGTATTTTTGGTTGTTTTTATATTTTCTCTACCTGGACCTAATTGGGTTCTCTGACACAATAAGTCTGGGAATTCACTTTGATGTTGCCTAGAGCGATTGCATCACTATTCAGGAAGCGCTGCATTTCTGTGATTGTTTTTTAGCATTGTTTGTCTGATTTCTCTTGTCATTCAGCGATTTTGGCCCCTAGCTGGTGTCAGCAGAGCTGTACTGTAAAGAAAAAGTTATCTTTCAAATTTAATAAAAAGCTTAGCTCCTTCAGAGAAATAGCAGAGATAAATGTTGCAGGTGATTTGTCTTGTACAAGTCGGAAAAGGCTGTTCGAGCAAAACCTGAAAATAAATTGCACTTTACATGGAAAATACTTACTTATTACACAGATCATACACTTCAGGGATTTTTTATTAGATTCTTAATGTAGTGGAATTCATCAGGAAAAAGAAAAGATATCTATCTGTAGCCCATAACTTTAAAGCAAAACAAATGCATGACTGACACTGTCCAACGTGGAATTTAAATCAGAGTAACCATCATCTTAACAACCTGATGGTAGAAGTAGAGGAATACCAGTCATCAGCCTGGGGCAACCAACAACCCAGGTCATGAGCTCCTGCCCTTCACTGAGACATTGTCAAGTCTGATGGCTGTGGGAACAAAAGGTCAGTGGGACAAAATGTTCAGTCCAGCACCGCAGACAGATGAGCTGTCTGCCATAGCTGCTTCGTTGTGGAGGGGGTGGCTGACATTGTCCAGGATGCCCTGCACCTTACTCTGGACGTGCAACCTCCTGCAAAGAAGTGAGTCGGACTTTTTGTCCCTATTTTGTCAAGCCACCTATTGCCTAATGTTCTTTCTTGTCTGGCATCCTGTCTCTCCTGCAAACCAGCTTAAAAGAGGCCACCACTGACTGATAAAACATATACAGCACTTTACTGCAGACTTCAACTCTGGGGGGGGGGGGTGTTTCTGCAAAAATGCACCAGCATCTAAATGTTCCATAAGAGGCAGTTTTCTCACTTCACTGAAAACCTTAATCAGGTCCCTGTACTCCTCACCACAACAGGAATGTCATCAGAGTTTTTCTGGATGTGGCAGAACTCAATTGTACTTCACGTCCACTGTGTACAGTGGAAACAAAAAGGGGGCCAGAACTGGCCTATGTGGAACCCCGGTGCTGCTCACCGCTGTTCCAGAGACACAGTTGACTGTGGGGGTCCTGTCTATCAGGTAGTCCATGATCCAGAGAACAAAGAAGAGAATTGTATCTTTTTATTCTGTGAGTCATCACGTCACCGGCCTTATACATTACACCTACACAGTGTATTAAATGTAAGCATAATTTTACACATTTTTGTGCATTAATGTTCCAACAGTTTAAAAAAAGCAGAAATGGAGCCTAGTTACAAATGCATGTTCAATAGGCTATTTGTGACTACAACTGATGTACAATAGTAAAATCAAACATTTCAACTCTGTAGATGGCTTCCAAATGAGAACCATCCACTCTGAAGCGTCTCATTTAAATGCCTCCCCTGTTCAAGGTTTGACTAATAGCTCAAAATAGTCATCATGTAGATTGTGTTGCCCATGTAGGGACATTCGCTTTGTTGTATGGTTGCATAGAAGAAATTAATAGCAAAATATGCTTAAATACTACACATGTGAACAATTTAGTTTAAATATGACAATTGTGCCTAGGATTATTTGCACCAGAGAGGGGCTCTATTTCGACTGCAAATGTCAGCCCATTGTGGCCCCACACAGGCCCCAAAAGGCAATTTGCTCTACATAGGCGGACCAGCGTTCAGTACAAACCTTTGAACATACAGTACAAAATACAGAAAGTGAAATAATCAAAGGAAACAGACACAAGAGAGCAAATGATCGCACTGTTTCCGCATTGTTTTGCATTCATTAATTTGCTCGTCCCTCTGTGCTTACACTATGTCTGTTGATTTGATCTTTTGATCATAATCTTAGCATGTATTTTGATGCCACAAATAAAAATACAGCATTTATTGTATATTTTTTTTTAATTTTGTGTTCATGTTCAGAGCATATTCATATGAAATACTTTCCTGAGCACTGTGAAAGTCAGCAGTATTGATAGTGGGTCAAGCGCTTCATTGGCATTTTTTATTTGTGGTCCAAATTGATTGCACAAATAAAGGAAATCCAAGTTGAGAGCTTATGTATTCAGGTTGTCACTGAGCCACTCCTCACCACTCAGAATGTCCTCAGCTCTTACCATCTCATGACAGATCTATCTACACATTTCTGAACTCCTGTCATTCAACTCCTGGCTTATTAATTTACTTTTTAAGTTCATGTGGTCCTAATATCTTTTCCCGTGGAATACTTCTGCACAGAGTCACAACCATCTTCCTTTTCAACACTAGAAATGTCCTTGTTCTGACAACTAAAATATAACTTCCCATTTCTATGCTGATGACACTCAGCATAACCTTCCCTTTCCCCATGGCAGTGCACAGTGGGAGGCATTCATTTGTGGATGTCATGTCGACATCTCTATACGGATGCCCACCCACCTCCTCAAGCTCAGCCTTGACAAGAGTGAATTTCTCTTCTTTCAAGGCTGTTTCTGCCCTCTGTGAGAGCTCTCCGTCATTGCTAACAACACTACAGTGACCCCTGCTGCCTCTTAACGTTTTCAGTGTAATTCTTGACAACCAGCTGTCATTCATCTAACATTTGCCATCAGCAAGTACAACTCACACCTACATATTTCTGCTTCAGCCAATTAAGACACTCACTGGGGACTCCATTCGGCCTATGACTCGTCTAGACTAGAAAACTTCCTTTCAGATAGGTTTCATATCAGAAGCTACACTTGTAGCCTCTGAATGTGACCAATCAGTGGCGATATAAATTCACTCTCACCCACTATTTGTGAAAAGTCTTGTTTTTCTGCGGTTCCTTTTCATTAATTTGCTGATATCAAATTGCATTATTGCTTCTCCTTTTCAGAAAGGGGCAGCTGACTGTTTGAGCTGAGTGACCCACTCTTGAAGAAATTACAGTGATTGCCAGGTTCTGAATTAGATAAGGGATGAACCTTTGCAGAGTTTACCATGTGAATTTTTGCCTATAAGCACATAGTCAACTGATGTCTTTGGAAAGAAAAGAGAACAATATGATTGATAAAAGGCTTTGATGCAGAATTATCCCCTGAAACCAAAACCTCACTTCTAACAAGGATGTCCTATTTGAAGAAAGCTTTCTTTACAAACCCTGTACATTCCTTGTACTCCTACTTTTTTCTTGCATTTTTCAATGTGTTTTTTTAGGATCATGCTCCATTTAGTCTCTGCTACCAGCATGGCTTTAACCTTATTCCCTTTCTCTCATCGCCTGAGGGCAAAAGGTAAATGGAGGATTCTATCAGTCCAAACCCCAATGCTGCAAAAGGCTTTCAGCTCCACCAATTGAACCCACACGCAGCAGAGCTGTCAAGCTAAGCTGCTGAGCCATGTGAAGGACCAGTGAGGGGGAAGGAAAACGCAGACGCCATTACTGTCTGTTTATGCCAACAGAAGAGGGAAAATGGGGAAAAACAGGGTCATTGGACAGAAAAGAAAGGAAATTGCGATGTGATGCAAACAAAGGAATCCTAAGCAAGGAAAGCTATCATCCAAACCTAATCAGGGGCAATAATTTCATTGTGCATTGGCTTGGTCATCTTGAACGTGTTATTAGAGAGCTCCATTTTCATCTGAAATTCACACTCGACCTCTACATGAAGTATAGTGCTGTGTTACCTAATGCCTTGTTATGCAGCATTTGATGGTCTTTTAGTGTCAAAAAGTGTTATTTCTCCTCATTTGTCTAGACCAAGAGAATCCCGGTCAAATAATGACCATTTCTGTGAGAGCAGTGGACTTGCAAGTGAGACTGATTGCGTGTAATGGCAGTAGAGGCCAGGCAGTAATGTGCTCAGCTCGCTCTGTTGCATATGCAGTGTTCACAGGCCCCTTCATGGCAGAGAAACCATGTGAAGGAAACAGTCTCTATGGCTCAGATCAAATGTGAATCCTCATTAAAGGCTGTTGTAACTTCGAAGCAAATAACATGATTTTGTTTTAGATTTACGTAATACATTGTTTAATAATTTTTTTTTTTTTGTGGGTTTCTTTGGATATATGGACATATTCTGTAATATGCCAATATTCATGTCATGACGCAGCCCAATGTCTTGCTGCCTTTGTAGATCAGTGTGTTTATAACAACATCAAGTAAAAGTATTCTTATGATACAAAAGTACAAATTCAAAAGACATCTTATGTTATCTCATGACCAGCTAGAAAATGGCAGAATAACTACTGCCATGTTAAAAACACTACAGTGAGTATTTATACCCCAAAGCATTGAAGTACAAGTTGGCAACCAGGAAAGTTGTGTAGAAGACAGGTTTTGTGTTTCTAAGGATAAAGAAGGTTTTTTTTAATTAAATATGGCCATTATCTGTTCTATTGGTAAGCTGAAGGACACTTTTAAGTAAGAGAGAAAGAGAATAATGAGGGAAGTGACAAAAGTCAGATGACGTGACTATGAATTCACTTCTTTTACTCTAATAATTCATTTGCATAGTTTATTCACTTTTAAAGTGATCATTTCAACCCAAACAATGATCTGTTCCTAACAATAATCAAATGGTTGTTGTGCCTTAACACAACCACTGCACTGTCACACCATAAAACATCATTATCTTGCAACCGCATAGTACATAGCATAATGTAGTGGTTCTATTCCAGTGGGTTGATATGCATCGGACTGCACTGGTAGACTGGAGTCTGCCCCATCTGAAGCAATATAATGGTAGTGATAACAACTGCTAACGACCATTTAATGGGCTGGTAACATGTTTGTATCGGTCACCCCCTACTTTCTAGTTTGGGCATTCAAATTTGTCATGTTGCCTCAGGGCGTCTAGGAAAACAAGGCCTGTTAAGAGAGTGTGTCCAGACGGCCTTCTGACTCTGCAGGAAAGCAGATGGTTTTTAATAATGCCCTACTCTCAGCTTCATGCCCCCCAGCAAGCCAGCTATGCGTACTATCTCTCTCACTCTCTTGCTCTCTCTCCCTTTCCCTCACTCTCTGTCAGCATTGCCAGGTTTTCCGAATTTCTGCCAAATTGTTTTTTTCTAAAAATTCAATCAGGGATAAAAGTCATAAAGATGAAGGTTACAATTTTCAAGTAACTTTTACATCATATCGTGGTCACGAAAAGGTTTCGTTCAACAAGGCAATTTGTTTTCCTTTTTAAATCGACTTTTGAGTTAAATATCTGGCAAAATGAGAGCAAGCACAGCGCTGGTTGTGTATGCTCTCACAACATGCCATCATAAATCCAAAGCACGAAGAGAAGAGATGAAAGAACAATAAAGCATGGGCACTCAACAAACGAGCGCTCCTGTAAGCATAATTCATCCACAACTACCAACGCTGGAAAAACAAAAACACAAAGACATTTTTTACACATAATGATGATATTGTAATTAATGTCGCCAAATAGCTGAACTGAAAAATGTTCATGATTGTTGTTTCTGAATGATTAGAGGTTACTACTGCATCATGACTCGCTGCTAACAGGTCACCATATATACTGATTGTATGGTTACAAATAACAGGAAAGAATGCAGGAGTCTTCACAGATCTCGTCCACATTGTAACTCTGCTGTGAGCTTTAAGTTGGTTTCAATTCATTTAAAATCCAGACACGGGTGGAACTAAGCCAAAATACTCCACAGAGGGGTTATCACTCATTTACCAATTCTGTCTCAACCAGCAAACACTTTCTATCAGCAACTTGCTTTCACCACCCCATCCCTTCTAAAAGGCTTCTATCGGATAACCTCTTGATATTTGACAAATGATACAAACAGGTATTTTACTCACTCACACAAGTCTGGTTTGGTAGTGTTGGAAATACCACAATATAGCATGAAGACAAATTAAGTGTTCATTTTCTGTGCAATAAGATATAATGATACTATGTGCAGATATTTCTAATTTTCAAAACATAATAAAATGTTGAAACCTAGCGTTAAAAACAGTGTCATGGATTGGTATATTACCTTGTCTTTGGTTGATTGAATGCTAGGAGATTAAACCTTAATGGAATGCTATCATACTGTAGGCAATAATACTGTAGCTACTGAACATTAACATGTTTTTCCCCCCTTTTTGAACAAGCCCCAAGCAAAGCTACCATTAGCAATGTGTTCCTATTCAGCATTCAACAGATAGGAGGACAACCCTTTCCTCGCCAAAGACAAGATATCCTTGATGTCCTTGGTATTTTCACTATGGTATCGTAGGGGGCATTGTTATGGATCATCTGACAGAATTGGTCAAGTAGGACCCAAATGGAATGTTGTGCATTGATTTTAGTTGAAAACAGCATAGAGCAGTGGTTTCCAAACTTTTTTTGCCAGGCCCCCCCATTTGTACATCACACATTTTTCAAGGGACTGGGGAGGGGCCAGTGGAGGTGCAGGATTTACTTCCAACTAAGAAGTTACACACCTGATTCTACTAATGAAGGCCTTAGCAAGGGCTTTAAAGGTTGATTCGTAGAATAAGGTGCGTTAGTGGTTGGTTGGAACAAAAACCTGTACCCACACCGGCCCCCTAGGATCAAGATTTCCCACCCCTGGCCTAGAGGGATAGCTTGTGATAAGAAGGTCGTTGGTTCAGATCTTATTGAATTGAAGTTTCTGCTAATGTAAAATACAATTTGACAGCCCACAATTTATAGGGTTCTTGTTATGGGCTTTTCACATTAACATTACTGTAGTACAGACCATTGTAACTGGCTTAAAATGCTTAAAAGATCTCTAATGTCATTAGCCACAAGGCTAATGTGAATCATTAATGGTGCTAGCTGCTATATTAACTCAGGCATATGTTGTGTATGCGTTATAATATTAAAGCTACTAAGTTGCTGCTTGTTAGCAACAAAAAGCTACTTCACCATACTCAAAACATTATATTGGATCAACTTAAATACTTACATTTATTTTGACAATTATTAAGTTCATATTACTTAGAAATGTGTTTTATTGTTGCCAAAAAGCTATTTCACCAAACTCAAAACATGTTGCTTTGAATTATGTAATTCTGCCAGCATTTGGCTCAACTTAAAAAATATAGTGGAAAACTTGGTGACCCAAAGGTTTATTTATTGAGTGCAGAGCATATGGTGTGACTGCTGCTCACAAAACTAAAACTTTTAATCTTCTCATTAACTCTGTCAATCCTGTGCTTCTGAGTGCACACATACATTTACCAATAGGAAGAAAATCTGAAATTCTGCAAAATGTGAAAACTGACTGGCAATGAGGAGACCATGATCAAATCACTTAATAATCTACACTCATGTGCACTTCTTGTATTATAAAGAGGGGAACTTGACCACAGTTTTTGACTCGGGACAAGTCAAAATACAATTAACTACCAAGTACAATATAACCAGCAGCACTCTAGACACAAGCACCACATCAAGTATAGCCCAAGCCAAAAAGACATCAAGAACTGAAGGTCAATTTCGAATATAACTTTGAAAATAGAGACACTCTGATATCCATGTTCATACACTGATTTACATACAGAACCTTGCTTCTGCCTATCTACAGTAGTTAATCTGCCAAATGCCGTCCCAGGCGATAGAGGGCTCCCATGTGTTGATCCTGAAATGCACAAATCCATCATCAGGGCTGCTGGACAAGGACATTTCAGAATGTTCTTGAAGTGACTCCTTTCCCATTTTAAAACACTTTGACTAATGTTTCTATTAATTACTATATCTCACTGGGGTGACATTAAGAGGTAGGAGGACGTGGTGCTCATTCAGGCAAGAGCAATAAGTTTATTAAAGATTTAAATCAAGGATACACGGTACTGTATGATAGTATATCATTCTTTTACAAAACCTGTCTGAGGGTTTTCTATCATGAAGGGATGGGGTGTTAACATGTCATGGAGCTGCTTACTGAAACACTTCCATCAAACAGAGCTATCGTTAACGTTAGAAGCTGCACCTGTGCTTTTACTGCACAGTCAAAAAAGTCAGAGAATTCAAGTTAATTTATGCCTATTTTCACCTAAGAAGCAATCGTGAAACTGGCACTCCTGTGTAGAAGGCAAGGTCAGTTTCAGTTCCCTCTAGTCTGTTTTATTTAGTACAGCAATTAAAAAAACTGCATGAAATGATGTGTCAAAACATCACCTGCAGGTCACTGTTGTAAAAATATACTAAGTAAGATTTTCCCTGATCTTTGATGTGAAGTTAATTTTATTTGACACGGACACCACAATATCATTGAACCTGTGACATACAATTATGTATAGACACCAGATTGCACTGTGTTTAGTGTTTAGAGCAAAATGTTAATTCAAGAAAACCTGTCCACAGGAGACTTTTTAAAAAGTTAATATGACTTGGTCCCTCTTACTGTGTTACCCCTAATTAAAATCCAGTGCAACCGACTGCTTTCAGAAGTCACCTAATTAGTAAATGGAATCCACCTGTGCATATTTCAGTCTCAGCATAAAACAGGTGCTCTCTGAAGGTTTTTTTTTTTAAAGAAAATATTAGTGAAGAAGACTAAGGAACACACCAGACACATCAGGGATTATCTTATAAAAACATATTCCAATCTTTGAAAGCCTCACAGAACACTGTTTAATCCATCTTCTGTAAAAGGAAAGTGTATGGTACAGCCAAGACATGGTCGTCCACCTAAACTGACAGGCTGGGCAAGAAAAGCATTAATCAGAGAAGCAGCCAAGAACTAATGCATGGTAACTCTGAAAGAGCTGCAGGGAGCCACAGCTCAGATGGGAGAATCTGTCCACAGGACAACTATTAGGCGTGCACTCCACAAATCTTTTATGGAAGAGTGGCATACAGCAAACGTGTGGAAGAAAGCGTTCCGGTAAACCTAACGCAGCACATCAACCTAAACGCACAATCCTCACCACGAAACACGGCGGTGGCAGCATCGTGCTGGGGGGATGCTTCTCTTCAGCAGGGACAGGGAGGCTGATCAGAGTTGATGGGAAGATGGATGGCACTAAATTCAGGGCAATCCTGAAATAAAACCTGTTAGAAGCTACGAAAGACTAGAGACTAGGGCGACGATTCAACTTCCACCTTCTTTCACAGCCAGAGCTACAATGGAATGATTTAGATTAAAGCATATTCATGTGCTAGAAAGGCCCTGTCAAGTTCAGAGCTAAATCTTACTGAGAATCTGAGGCAAGACTTGAAAATTGCTGTTCATAAATACTCTGAATCCAATTTGACTGAACTGGAGCTCTTTTGCAAAGAAGACTGACTGGGTAAAAAAAAAATGCAGTCTCTAGATGTGCAAAGCTGCCGAAAAGACTTGCAGCTATAATTGCAGCAAAAGGTGATTCAACAAAGTATTGAGTTGGGAGGGGGTGAATACATATGCATGCCACACTTTTCAGATTTTTATGTGTAAAAGAAATTTGAACCCCACATATCCCTTCCTTTCCACTTCACAATTATGCACTACTTTGTGTTTGTCTATCACACAAAATCCCAATAAAGGTTTGCAGTTGTAATGTGACAAAAATGTGGAGAAGTTCAAGGGGTATGAATCCTTTTGCAATGTGATATGGGCAAGAAGAAAAGAAAATGTATATCCACACATGAGAAGAGGAAATAATAATATACACACAGTCCCTATGTGACAGTATGTGAACTGTTTGTTTTCTCTGTGGTTGTTGCACCTTTGCAGTGCTATTCAATATATTTCTAGATTGCATTTCAGTACGGAAGCTACATTCCTGTAGCTGTGATGGTAGAGAAATAAAATACAGGAATTAATGTTCTGACTTTTCCATTGAAAGACAAGTCACATTAATTCAATACAGCTAGATGCTACATCTTCTCATTTTTTTCATGTGCCCATATTTTTTTGTAGATTGTTAGAATTTTCTTTTTTCTTAAGTCCCTATCTTTGAATTATATTACTCTCATTTTAATTACTATTGTATTAACTACTTGATTAATTGTTTTATGTATGGCTGTTCTTTTTCTGGTTTTATGTAGAGCACATTGAATTGTCCTTGCAATCAAAGTGTGCTCTATAAATAAACTTGCTTTCTTATGAAAGCTTTAATTACACAATAATGAAATAAGTTTAGTATTATGTCTTAATTACTGTTATTTCTTTAAAAAAATATGTTATCAGTTATTAGGAAATTATTTATCTCACAAATTTTACATTAACTTTCATACCACATATTCATATTGATTCATATGATCACTTTCACCACAATTTTCCATTGTTGCAAATTGAAAGATTAATGAAAGTGAGATCATTGCCATATGGTTCCATGCCAAGATTGGAATTTTGACATATTTTCCTTACTGTTCAATACTCAATCCAGTAAAGCTGAACTTCCAAGACATCCTATACTATATTGTCAAAGCACAGAACAACACATTTGTTCTTACAAAATGAATGAAATTGAAATAATGGTAAACTGCCTAAATTGGCACATATTTAGTTATCTCTAATGCAAGCAGAGATCTCCATGTTCACAAGTGGACAGCAGACCCACACACAGAGCAGAGAATCCTCTTAGGAGCTCAGCAACCTTTCTGTCGGGTGCACGATAATGTTATCCTGCACATACAGTATTGTGATGCCAGCAAACAAGCCCTCAACTTCATGTTGAGGAACCTCTGTGGCATGTGCAGAAATGTAATCATGTGAACACAGCTTTGACTTTAGTGAACAGCATAATCCCAGGTTGTTACCCATTCAAAGAGAAAATGTTGCCCTCACAAGCAAGTTTGAATTTAAGGGCAGCGACTTTGAAAAATTGTTGTTTAATCAGTACATGTGAATGGTTCCCTTCAATACCTTGCCTTTTTGATTTTTTCCACTAAACTTGCTGCTGGCTAAGATGTACTGTTATAATAGATTCATTTGAACCTATTTCCTCTGCAGTTTTTGAGGGTTCCTGTTTCCATTTATTCTTGGGCTTGAAGATTTCTGGCCTTGCAATTCTCTGTCTAGTTGGCATTTGGCATAACCTGTAGATTCCTGCCTTCATCTGCCGCAATGTTTGTTGTCAGACAGCCAATCACTCTAGACAGGGCAGTCAAAAGATGGAAAGGAGAAAACAGCCGCTGTCTATCCCTCTGCTAGATTCTCAAAACTCCACAGTTTTGTGAATCTAGTGGTGCCTGAGTGGCAACAAGTGTTGCCTGTCTGAACATGTCTTTTCTACTTTTTTTTTTTTTTTTTCCAGCTTGAGATGATGAACAGTCACCACCCACTCTGCACGGTTTCAGCACATAATGATACGACTGATGTGTGTGTGGATAAGCAGAGAATGGTGTGTGGTGTCATGTTGTCAATCATGCACTGATGAGCTAAACTGAGAATGGACTGGGCAGTCCATTGCCTCTGGTGATCATCTATCTATTCTGATTAAAAGCTACATTAATACAAGATCTGCTGACCCCTCAACATGCAAAACTATAGCATGTGCAGAAATATACACTGCAATGTGTACACTGTAATGCACTATATTTGTGTACATGGTGTACAGGTCTAGTGGATACATATTAAATTTCAGTGATCCAACTGAATTTAAAAAATTGGATTTTCAAAATATGCTATTATCCTAATCATATTAGCCCCACAGTTAAAGATATTCTGGGATAAAATAATGTAAAATGCTGCTTGTATAAATGTAACTGTTCCTTCAAAATAAGATAATTGTCACCTTATGTATACATCATTGGTCTATTTGTGTCTTTCAAACATAGGAGTTTAATAGAAGTCTATGGAACCTGCACATGACAATGACAGTTAAGGGTATCTAGTGCATTAAAGAGAGCAGCAAAAACAGCAATATTTGACAATATTTATAAAAGCAAAATGGATGTTAAAACACATTAAATGTTTGTATAATGGGTATCATTTGATATGAAATTGTTTGCATGGTAATGATTTGCTATTCTAAATGAAGTAGTAGGCTACAACTGCTGTGGGGAAGAATTATTTATGTATTTACTGAAATTTGACAGGTGGGTTGGCAGGAATGAGCTGGAACAAAATGAGAGGAAGTCATGAGAGGACATGTATTGGAGGGATGATTTTGAACACTGAGATTGAAGGTGTGGTGACAGTGGACTTGATGAAGGCAGCAGACAGACAGAGAGACAGATACACAGAAATATGAAAGGAGGGAAAAGGAAGCTGCAAAAGGAAAAGAACACTTTGAATCCATCTGCTGTCTGCCAGCCTGTCATTTCTAACCAGCCAACCAGTACCATAGGTGGCCAACGGAGGAGAATTACATTTTGGCATTCACCAGGCTGCGTCTCTACTACCCAGCACACACACATACACACACAATCAGACCTTTAATGAGTATGTATCAATTTTAAAGCATTCATTGCATTAATTTTACAGCATGCACTGATGTATATTGCACTGGATAGACTTAAAAATGCATTTAAATGACAGTTTCACAAAGATCTGCAGGGGGAAAAATGGATGGAAATGGATTTGCGCCATGTTTTAAACTGGCTTAGCATACATATTATGCGAGAGAGCTGTTATCTAATTACAATGATAACAATGAATCACTGCATGCAATTGCTCCTTAAACTCCTTCATTAAAAGCGGAATTAAAGCAGAAGATTAACATCCATCATTAAAGGCCTACAGCCCTTTTATATCTCTAGGAGATATGGTACCTACAACAGCAGTACTGTTGCTTACTGTATTAAGGATCTAGATACATATCTTCCTTGCACTGAAAGCACTTGAATTGCATTGGCCAGTAGCCATATAGAAATAAAGACTTCCTGTTTAGCTGATCATCTTGTTTCCTCAGCATACCTGGTAGTAACTTCTGTGATCCGATCACAAGTGAACAGTTCTCTTAGCTGTGAATGCATGCCAAGGTGCATTGAAAACGCATTGAAATCTGATCGCTGGACTAGGTGGACTACATAAAATCATATTCTTTGAGCAGCATCAACACAAACATATCCTGCACCACCTTGGACCACCTACTCATCTGATATATAGCAAACTCTGCCACCTACAGTCTTTACTTTATCAAAGAAAAGGAACATCCTCCCCTCATCCTAAACTGGTCCTAAATGGATATGACACTACTTCCTTGTTATATGGCTCAGAGGCAAAGCACCAGCACTGGTTAACCAATCAACAATGGTCATCCATGCAAACCCAACCCTATATTGCAAGGGCACTATCTGTAATGGAAAACAAATTCCAGAAAAGTTAAGCAAATAGCCGGGTTGAGTCGAGCTGGTACATAATGGAGACACAGCATAATACCAGTGAGGGAGAGAGGCTGTAAAAATTGGGCTCTTTATTTATCCTTTCATTGAGTGTGCTGAAAGAAGCCTGCCACACTGTTCTGGGATAATGAAGAAGGGGGGTGGATGTTAAGGAGATGCACGGTCCTGTCTCCCTGGGATGGCCACACTTAACCACACAGGTGTCTTCTAGCAACAGTTGTTAGAGACAAGACCTGATAGGGCAAAGAAGGTGATGTGGGAGTTTAATTGCCCAGCCATGTGGTAGAGTACAGCACTCGAATCTCCTTGGAGGAAACAAGCATTTTATCATAGGTTGTCAAGGTCGTAGGTGAGGATAGCAGTTTTGAACTCACATCACTTCCTAGTGCTAGATGAAGAGAAGTGCCAAGGGTCCTCAACCCCTTTGGCATCACCGAGTAGGTTAGGGCAAGTCCAAACAAGTATCACAGGTTGGAGTTGCAGGAGAGGAAAGGGGGTGGTGGTGGTGGGGGGTTGAGGGTGGTAGCAACCTGGAAATAACACAATTTACTCTGTGCCAGCCATTAAATGCATTCAATGCCCATATGTTTATATAACTACAACAACTGCATCCATTATGTTTTATCTACATTGGAATGAGGGAAATGATTTCATGCTGACAATTAAGTTAAATTATCAGATTGCGTCATCTGAACGATACAAAGATGACCTAAGCAATGAAAAGATAAACATGAAGAAATGTATAACTTTTAAAATGCTGACTCTGATGTTAATAAGCAGAAAAATGGGAACGTAATCAATATTTTAAAAAGTCATTAAGAAAGTTGAATCGGATGCATTGCTGAGCATCTGTTGATGGTGCATGACATTTGCGATATGAGGTTCATGGGCTCAGTTAGAGGAAGTTCAATATGGCCATCTGTGAGGGTGGAGTGGAGCATGGTGTCCTCTAAAGTGTTCTAAGCTTCAGCTGTAAGACAACAGGAGGGGGTAACAGGTGATGTGAGGCAGCAGAACCTTGGTGCCCTGTCCAACTGGCCAACACAGCTTGAGTGCTGGCTTATGGAGGCCACAGACCTCATCCATGTGACCTGTAACCAGGTGGTGTCTGAAATGAACAAATACAGCATACAGCAATCACAAATACAGCAAGAACAAACAATTCCAAGGGTCAATTATTGAGTCAATGAGCAATATTCAAAGAGAATATTCTGCAGTCTGGTTCCCGAGGTATGCAACATGAACTCATTGACTTACTGACAGGGATTCTGAATGCTATAACAGTGCCATATTACTGGTGACCTATTGTAGACAGCAGCGTAGGTGGACCTAATGGTCAATAAGTGCTAATTAAACCTCTAATTATAGAAATGCTACCTGACAGCAGCTGTCAGTGTTAATTTAGCTCGAAAACATTTTGCCATAGTTTAGGTCAACAGCAGATGAAAAAGATATTAAAACTAAATAAAAGTTGAGTTATGATGAGCGAAACTAGACAAAATGTTAGGGAAGGATGAACTTGAGAAGAGAGCCATTCACAAATAATCTATGGTTGTGAGGGGCACATTCCTTTGTGAGCTGCAATAAAATAAATACATACCTAGGGGTTTAAATCATTTAAAACAGCCTATATTATCACTTTGCTCATCAGTCATGCCATTAATCCCTCAACACTGCTGATGAATGAAATTCAAAGATATAGTATTGTATGTTCTGATTATTTAGATTGGCTGAGTACCAGACAAAAGTTTGGACATAGGTTCTCATTAAAGTGATTTTGTGAAGTGACACTTTAGACTCTACAGGCTCTAATTTCATGAATCCACAGTGTGATGAGACTCACAGTCATGTGTGCCATGCCCACTGTGTCGAGCATGTGCCAATCTTACTTTTGGTAATTTCATGGTCAAGCTAACAAGGCATACCTGTGGTGTTATTTGATACAGGTCGAGGATCAGAGAAAATACC
This sequence comes from Lepturacanthus savala, assembly GCA_030544235.1. Taxonomy (NCBI): domain Eukaryota; kingdom Metazoa; phylum Chordata; class Actinopteri; order Scombriformes; family Trichiuridae; genus Lepturacanthus; species Lepturacanthus savala. Next base: position 20,109,795 of record CM060462.1, on the reverse strand, counting down.
CTGTTGTGACACACTTACAGGTTGGAAATCCTGTGAAGGGTTTTCCTCAGAGGAAAACTGCTGTAGTCTGGGACATGCTGAGTTTCAAATATTATCAATTTAGTAGCACAATACTCATCCTGACATCATCTGTCAGATCAGGTTGAGGATCATAGCCACATGTCTACTTGTATTGTAATCAAAATTGCATGCTTTTAATGTGTGAATAATGTCATTTTATGTGCTCTTATTATGGCCTCAATTAAAACCTTGACATGCACAGTTTGGGATTGAATAGGAAGCCCTGAAAATGTTCATAGCAGAGAGATGTTTTCATTTCCTCCTGTCAGTAGTCTTCAATGTGCCAGTATCCAACAAACATGCAGATTTGCAGTACAAACTGTACAGAATAATCAATCATGACCAACAAATTGTTATATATATATGTTATATGTATATGTATGTTATATGTTTTATATATATATATATATATATATATATATATATATATATATATATATATATATATATATATATATATATATAGACTAGTGATGTACCGATTTAGGTTTTTCCTATCCAATCCAATACCGATCCATGGGGCTGAACATATTGCCCGATATCTGATACGATGTGTGGGAATGAGGTGCACAGCCCCCTCCCCCCTTTTAGTGTGGATGGTAAAGGGGTGTTCACACCGCACAAAAATTAGCGCGACAACGCAACCAAATTACATGTTAAATCAATGAGAAGACGCAATTTTTCACAGCGCAACGCGATGGACGCGAAGTGGCAAAAAATCACGCTTTGCAACGCGAAATTCGCCTGTCACATCAAGTTGAAAATATTGACTGCGTCATTCTGCGAATACGCAGAATGACGTAGCATGACAACCAATCAGCGTTGAGATTTGCTCCACGTCTCCATGACAACGAGAAATTCACTTATTGCCAGTCTTTTACTTTTCAACGACTTCCATCCAGGCCGAGCTCTGTGCACCTCCAGAGGGGATTGTGTACCCAGAAATGACGGCAGAGCTTCGGACTTTCAGAGCTGTACAACGCAGTGACAGTGGTGATCACACACACGGATGATGAGAGAAAACACAAAAAAGGCGGGGACGCGATTAAGCAATCTGGCGAATTTTCGCAAAACAGCACGACAAATTTTCGCGTCAATTGAGTCCGGTGTGAACACCCCTTTAGGTGGATGAGTGTCTCTTCAGCTAAAATCATATTTAAAGCTCCAGCAAACTTCATTTTCCATGTCTACTAAAGATGTAAAATATGCTTTTGCTTCTTTTTTTTATACCAGGATGAATAATTTGACAACAATGACTTTTTGGAACAGTGCCAACAATTCCGCCGTCTGTATGAAAGTGATCATTAGTTTACTATGTGCTGTTACTCTCTAATCATTGTTAAGAAAAGTTTGATAGAGAAACGGAGTGCATTTATTAAAGTGATATATACGGCAACCAGGGCGCACTTGTGCTTAACTGGCAGGTCCGCGTGGGGATGCACACGCTGTTGTTCATGTGCACAACAAGAACATGAACAACAAGGGCTGTGATTGGTCAGTTGAGCCGTAGTGGTCTACAAGTCGCCTCCACAAACGGCTTCTCTTTCCCTTCCGCTTCAACATTTGCCACAAAAGCATTTTCTCCTTGATATCAATGGGCTCCAAACATAAGCGCTACATCCGGTTGACTGAAAGAGGATTAGGACCAGGAAAAAAAAAGTCCAGCAAAAGGAAAAAAAAATTCTGCTACATACAGTCCGGACTATGTTTTATTTTGTGCTTTAACATATGCAATAAAAGCATTTGCTCCATGATATCGATAAGCTCCAAACGCACGCGCTGTATACTGGTACAAGAATGAAAGAAAAAAACAGGCAAAAGAAAAAAAAAGTCTGTTACATCCAGTCCTGAATATGCCTTATTTAGGTGTTTTTTGCCAGTTTTTTTCTTTTTTGTGCCGGACTTTGTGCCGTTTTTTTTACCTGGTGTATGGTTGCTACTGTGAAGAGGAAGCATTGATTCATCAGACCAACGCGTTCCCTCTATTTAGAACTTCTCACTGTGATAAACATCCTTCAGTAGCAGCTTGCTAGCATGTCGTTCAGAGTCTGGGACACACATCGGAGTTGTTTGCGGTGTTTATTTAATAATTTTCTTGTTGTAAATATGACACACAGCAGGCAGATTTGTTATCTTATTAAAATGTTTCCAAATGACTCTGTCTGGTGGTTGCTCCATGTTACTATTTGCTTGAATGCTGTGATGCTCTGCGTGATGACGTAACCAGCTTGCAAACATCAGAACAGAATCAAAGTAACTAGATGTGTGACTGGATCGGAACCAATCCAGCTGATTGGTTAGTTTTGGAGCCAATATCCGATCCGGGTATCAGATGGGTACATCTCTAGTCTTGACATAACACAACATCAGATTGAGCAGAGATCTGCCACCTTCAGATGGCTGTATAGAGAGTCACCAGAGTAAAGGCAAGGACATCAGTATCTGTTGTGACAGATGCTGGGAAGAATCACTCATTAATCTTCATCCTGTCTCCTGGGCATTAATGCAATGATTGGAATAAAACGTTATTTTTTTTTGCTCACTTTTCAGCCAACGAAAGTAATGAGACGGGCAAAACCACAAATAAAAGTTTATATGAATGTGCCTTTACTGAATAAGGTGACCAAAATTTTATGGAATGTGTTCTGAGCTCTCAAGCTTGCCTTGAGCGGATGAGTAGTTAACCAAACTACACTCATCCTTGGCCCCAGCATTGCAGTCGGCTGCTGAACTTACGTTGCCACACATCCTTCCGCGCTTCTGCCACTGGGGCGCAAGCTGAGTCGCCAAGATGCCAAACCGGGCCAGTCAAAGGAATAACCTGAGAGCGCCACAGGAAAACGCCACTCTGCTGGTGCAGAGCAGTTGATTCCATGTGGCTGTGCCAAGATAGAGCCCTGCAGATTTGCAATTTAAAGTAAGAACAACAAAGATAACCCGTTACCAAAATACAATGTGCAATTCCCTCTTATTGAGCTACCATGACCAACACACAACATAAGAAAAAATGATATAATGGAATAATCATACAATATGTGCGGCAGATACAGTAATAATGTTAAAACACGACAAAAGGGTGATGAAAACAGGCAGTTTGCCTTTGCTAGAGATAACCTATCTTCACATAACAGATTGTAAATTTAAATAGAAGAATAAAATAGACTAGGAAAAAAGAGACATCAAGAGAAGGCATGGGGGCACAGTTCTAACAGGCTGCATTAGCCACATCTGCTGGGAATATGCCTGCAGAGAGGCTTCTTGCTAAGTGAAGTGTAATCTCCTTCCTGGCCCCTGTGACAGCCAGCATAGTGAGTGGTTTGGGTGGGGCCAGTGGGGCCTTACACAAAGCAATGTGTTTCACTATGGCAGGTAGGGGGATACAAATAACCCACATACAGCATAAACACAGAGGGAGGACATCAGACCGTGTAGGAGCCCAGCATGAAAGGTAGATATAGAGAGAAAACTAGATGTTGAGAAGGGGACTGTGGGGAAATTGGCTAGAGGGTGTGACAGGATGAGAGAAACTAGGGAGCGATGGTAAATAGAACGGAGGCGTAGATGTTGAGATGCAACGGGAGGAAAAGGGTGGCTGGAATGATAAAGAGGGTGCTATAGTACACAGACGGGGCTCAGGAAAGGATCAAACAAAAGATACAAGGTCAAGGAATGGATGTTAAAGGAAAAGATACAAGCGTAGAGAGGCTCGGAAATTATCACACGCTCTCAGGGGAATACAGAGTTTTGCCTGATAGAGAAATAAACAATGCACCTTTTAAATGGGCAAACAAAAGAAGCACAGATCTACATTATATGATATATCTGTAGAACTTTAGATTCACTTTAAGAGGGTGATGTTTATTTCAGTGATAATAAATGGGAAAAAAGCATAATATATATATAATCAAAGCAACGGGTGGCTATTTTGAAGAAACTAGAATATAAAATATGTTTTCAGTTATGTACCGTATTTTCCGGACTATAAGTCCCGTTTTTTTTGCATAGTTTGGTCGGGGGTGTGACTTATACTCCTGAGCGACTTATGTATGAAATTATTAACACATTATTACCGGTATATCATTTCACATACTATTTTCACACTAAACCGCAAGAGGGCGCTCTAGGCCTGTGTTGATAAATTCAACATTGGCAGCTGAACGAAAACGGCACCAAAAAGAAAATCATATTCTGCAGATCACAAGCTGCAAGTAGTAAAATATGACGTCTGACGTCAGCGACGTAGAAGAGGAAGCGCCACGTCTTCTACCTCCGGAGTTAGAGGAGTTGATGAAAAGTGACACCGAGGATGAAGATTTCATTGGATTTTAGTGATCGGATATTCGGAGTGACACAAATGGTTTTGGTAAACTTCTTAGTTATCGGAATAACTCTTAATGTTATGTTAACATACCAGGCACGTTCTCAGTTGTGTCAGTTGGTGTTGGATTTTATCAAATAAATTTCCCCCAAAAATGCGACTTATACTCCAGTGTGACTTATATATGTTTTTTCCTTCTTTATTATGCAGTGCGACTTGTACTCCGGAACGACTTATAGTCCGGAAAATTCGGTAATTTGAAACATGTTAAATTTCACTTCTCCAGTAAAGTAAATTATTTGGGCATCCAAATCTTAGCAAAGAACTGAGTGAACACACAAAGGCTCAAAGAACTGCAGGAGTCAACGCTCATTGTGGTGCAGATGCTTCATTGCACTTTCTTCTGCAGGTTCCACCGTAATAGCCCTCAGAAGAAAATTGCAGACTCCTTACCTTACGCACACAACCTATAAGCTCAAATGCACTCACTATGCAATGAAATCATATCATATCACACATATGCATGACCAGCTGTGCCAACTCCTTCACACATTTATTTCAGTTGATGAACACCACGATTGAATCCACTTGACCAGTTGTCTTGACCAGTGCATTATTTGTCCTTCAGGTTGTGATTGATGTGTTTATGAGTTGCAGGTGCAATTTCATCCCCCCTTTTTTCCCACCTCTGCTCATCTTCCCAGCCCTGTAGGTACCTGACCTTTAAGAGAGTGTCTGGTGAAACAAAACAGGGGGAGAGGAAGAGATGGAGGCTCCGGAGATGTGTGTATCCCCCAGGGAGATGGACAGATTCGTAGACATGGGAAGTAGTGGCACTTGAAAGCAAATGGGAATCAGGATGGAAATAGAGGCACATCAGCAATTGTTGCCTGCAGCGTGGAGAGAAGTTGTTTGGTGTGCACCACTGAGGTGGAAATGTGTGGATGGCCTGGCATGGTGGGTGGGCAATGGCATTTTTTTAAAGGAAAAAATGAGAGGCATTGTGTGGCTATGGAGATTTCATTGACAGCACTGTATTTTTTTGTTCTGTCCATAAAAAGCTGGGTGTGATCAAGTCAAAAAAAAAAATTCTGCATTCACTAGATTTCCGGAGTCCTAGTGACCTACAGAATAATCATCCTACAGACTGTACATTTACCTAAGGCACACATGCAGTGTTTTGCCTAAATTTCTCTCATTCACAACACGATGAATCTTTCCTTGTCTGCATCTTGAATCATCTTAACCCTCATGTTGTGTCCCTGGTCAAATCTGACCATTTCAAGGTTTTTGTCTCTGAACATTTGGTCTTTGATCAGTTTTACCTACGATTTCATGACTTTGTCCACAAAGAGGATTTCAGCACACAAATATGTATTAATTTACAATCTTGTGTGTTTTATTCAACTTTTCTACACTGTGCTACACAGTGTTCCCGGTCAAAAAAGACCAATTATTAGAAATGAATGAGGGAGACCAGTATTAATGTAAGAAACTGAACTCGGGTACATCTACATTTGTCAGATTGACACACACACACACAATGTGTGAAATCGTCAAGTGTAGTTTTGGAATAATATATAAAAAAAAAAAAAAATTCAATGATTTCAAAACAAATGTCCTTGGTAACTTTGACCCAAACTAATCTGTGATACACAGTAGACTATATTTCATCTGATTATTTCTTAAACACAAAACGGTCCAGAAATTGTGGTTTTTTTTCATCATGAGGCATACAGGCCATGAATAAAAACTAAAAAGTTTAAATAAAAGTTTAAAACTTGCAATGTTCACAAGAAGTTATGTTGATAAAAACAATTATAACATAAAAAGAGTTGATGATATATGTATTATTGCAGTTTTTATGATACGTCTTAATGGAACGGTCAAATTTGACTAATGGATTAATATGAAACAAACACAACATGAGGGTTAATATTATGTCTCAGATACCTTATACTTCTCATGATGAACTATGTGTACCATATCCACATATCCATTATGAACTATTATAATCGATAATTTCTCTGGATGTCTAAAGGATTGGGATGCTGTGGAATTAAGTAGAAACCAGGGGCATCATGTCCATTCAAGCTGAGAGGGGCATGCCCCAAGCTTTTCTTATAATGTGTAGTTATGGTAATCAAAAGTATGCTTCTAATTATGCACTATGCAATTACACACACCCTTTCTCCACGCTATTGGTTTCTTTCCAAAGTTGCAGGATTAAACCATTTCGCAAGCTCAAAGAACTGATTTCACTTGGTGCATTTAAAAACCTTGTCAGAAACTTGCAATCTGCAACAATTCCTTCCTGCTCCTGTCTTTGAGTACCCCATTGTCTGACTCCTGATCTGACCAGATTGCTCTCTTCATTTTTGATTGATTGATTGATTGATTGATTGATTGATTGATTGATTGATAGACTGGTGTTGGTTTGTAACCTTGTGTTGTATTGTAGTTTGGCTGCTGTCTTGGCCAGGTTTTTTTTGTAAAAGAGATCTTCGCATCTCAATGGAATCGACCTGGTAAAATTAAGGCAAAATAAAAAAATAAAACAGCCAATACACACACAGACACCCTGCACTCCGTTGTGCATCAATGCTGGGGGAAATATATACATCTGTAGCCTATAGGCTACAATTAATGGTGTGTAGCTGAAGTGGTTCGTAGAGCATCAATCCCCTTTTATAACGTGTGAAAATGAAATGCAGTTGGTTCCACACACTTAAGGCACAGTTTGCTTTGCTAGATAGTTTGCTAGTACCAGCTGCAGTTTAGTAGCCATGAGCCAATAAGTTACTCCTGCTCAGTCTGAGCTTTTATTGGCATCGAGGAGCAGACGCTGCTACATGAAGTCGGTACAGTCTCATCTGTGCTCACGCTGCTTCCAACGCCTCGCTGTGCGTACAGCTATTACCACAGTGGCAGGTTCCCTTTCATCTGTGGCTTTTATTGCCTATGGTCTCTAAATTAATTTGCATTGTGGTCTTTTTGTGTGAATTTATGTCCCTTTAAAAATGTTTGGTTGAAACAGACAAGATTTAGCTTGTTTTCAAGAAAACTGGCAGCAGTTCTACTTCAAGTGTTATTTTCAGAATAACAACAAATTGCTTTAATAAATGTTTACCCTGTTATAAAGTGGGAGTATACAGCCATGTAACCCAGTTGACAAATGCATATTAAAAGGGTACAATAAATAATGGTTAAAAAGCATAAATAGTAAAATGGGATATTAAATAATGATAATTCTGATGAAGCAATTCATGAATGATGGGTTGTTATTGTTAAAAACATGATTTACATGTATTTGATGCATCAGTATTTTTACTGTAACCGTTATGTTACGGGACTTTTATTTTGACATGCGTTTCTAAGCATTCCGGCTTCACGCGAGCCATTTCCGTCAGTCGAGCTGAGAGGAGCTTGAAAGCTGAAGACTCCGTTTTCTCTGCTCCACCTCGGAGCTAGATATTGAAAGAAAAGTATAACTTGCTAATGTTATCTACGGTTTAAGTTCCTTTTGAAGAACCGAGCCACCCGCTCTGTAAATTCCTTGTGTTTGAAGAGAAAGAAGCTGCGTTTTGTCGAGTATTGTTTGTGAATCGTCTCGGTAAGAGAACTTGTCTTTTTTTTTCCCTACTGATGTAATTCAAGTGTTTTACTGGTAAATACTTCGGTGACACTTCAGAATTGTACTTTATTTTGGTAATACTTCTTGTGTTTAGTGTGACAAGGGTATATTTTGGTTGAATCAAGTAAGTTTAAAGCTCGGATTGAGCTAACTGTATTCACATGCTTGTGGTCACGCACCCGGTGCGTGCTAGATCAAAGGGCTGAACGAGTCACTGTTCACGCGTCCTCGTGATGGTCACTGTACTCGGTAATATCTCTGTATAATTGCAAGGTTACCGTGATTTCAGTACATTTTTCATAGTATTCATCCTGTTTACTTTATGATGGTTATTTAACTGAATGGTATGCAATGCTTTTCAGTATTAATGAAGTGTATGCAGCTTGCATTGCTTTTCTTTTGAGAAGATTGATAATAATGTTGTACAACTGTTTGAATGGATATTTGGATATTTGACAAGAAATTGAATATTGTCCTGTATGTGTAGCTTAACAAAGGGTATGGTTACACAGGTCAAGTTTTTGGACCTGGATTTCGCTGAGGATTGATGACTACGTTTGATGGCGAGCCACCCACCCATTGAGTCGGATCCTGTCCCATGTCATAGTAACATGGCATGCTTGGTAGGGTTGTGACCTGCCTGTGTCACAACAGTACTGACTTGACTTGACTGCTTGACTTTGCTTAACTTTACGGTTGCAGACTGAACTAAGGCCTTGAACTGGAACTGAACTATTCGGAAGGAATTATTATTCTTTTTATTTTCCTGAATAACCGAAAGGAACTCTATTCTTTCTCTGGGGATCCAGAGGAGTGATTTGAGGGACTGATTCCCAACTTTTGAAAAAATACTTTTCACTTTGAAGGACAATTCATTTTTTATTTTGTTTTAAAGGGTCAATTCTTTTATTTTGGGAAATTGTAAATACTTCTAACTTTTTATTCATTACTAAAGAAAGAAAAAACTTAAATGCTTGTGTGGTGTCTTTTAATTGCACTAACTTCTTGCACTCTCCCAGAGCCTAGCATCTCTCATTCTTTAGTCTATAGAACCTGTCCTATCATCGACGTGTACATACCCAGAAGTGGGTTACACGGTAAAGTTTGGCGAGCCAGCCAGGAGAGTGTGTTTTAGTGCAATCACCACGATTTTGGTATTTTTCTACTCTATTTGAATACTGCATTTAAGTTTTGCCTTTTGCTTGACTACAATGGAACTCATTACGATGGAAAGTGTGAAGGTACCTAACTCTCTAATCGTAAGTGGTTTATCTGAAACTGAGGTTGATGATGAGATTTTTGAACATTTGAAGCAATTTGGTGCATTTTCAAGAATAATCAAGGTGCCTGATGCTAGCGACCAGGTAATTATTGAATTTGAATCTGGATTAGCTGTTGAAACACTAAAAGGTTCCTTGCCTTTTGACAGAGTTTGTGATGGCAACGCTGATGTTGTTCACCATGTTGATGCTCTCTCGAATGTGTACTCCTCAGAAAAAGGTACAGGTTTAACAGAGTCATTCCTAACTCAGCTTAGAGACGTTGCTAAACATAGCGGGAAATCATTTGAAATACTCTTACAAAACGAGTTAGCCCGAATCTCTGAACTTGTTGGCCAGACAAAGCCAGCAGCTGAAAATGTTATAGAGCCAATGCTAATCGACTTAGCTGATAAACAAACAGAACAAACCCCCTCTAATGCCACCCCTGAAAATGAAGGATACCCCAACTCTGCAGAATCACGCTCAACTAAAAGCGATACCCCTGACATAAGCCGACCTGATCCACTTCCACAGCTGAAGCCAGCACCCGATCACCTGAACCCGCCTGACATGCAACGGTTCATTGTGGAGCATGTAGTGAAGAGCTCAGACCTTCGCTCAGACCTACACTCAGTGAAGCTGAGGACTTTTTCAGGCAGAGTTCCATGTCCTAGCACTGAGGTTGACTATGATACTTGGCGAAACAGTGTGGAGTTTTACTTGGCTGATCCAGCTGTCCCCAAAGGGCAACTTGTGAGAAAGATTGTCGACAGTCTTTTAGCCCCTGCTGCTACAGTAGTGAAGTCATTAGGTCCTTATGTATCCCCAAGATCTTATCTCGACCTGCTCGATTCTGCTTATGACATAGTGAAAGATGGAGACGATCTGTTCGCAGAGTTTCTTAACATTAACCAGAACTCCGGTGAGAAGCCATCGAATTATCTCCATCGTCTCCAGACTGCTCTGAACAAGATTGTGAAGGTGAAGGCAATATCACCAACTGATTCAGACAAACAGCTTCTGAAACAATTTTGCAGAGGTTGTTGGAACAATACCTTGATCAGCACACTTCAGCTTGAAAAGCAAAAGGAGAAACCCCCCACCTTTTCGGAGCTGTTGTTGCTCCTGCGCACAGAAGAAGACAAACAGACTACCAAAGCAAACAGAATGAAACAGCATCTCGGGTTCACCAAGACCAAAGCTCAAGTTCAAGCACAGAGTCTGTGTGAACCTGACATTGAGTACGACTTACCACCTCCAGCTGAAACTCCTTCATCAGTGATGAATCAGCTCCAAAAGCAGATAGCTGAACTCCAAGCTCAGGTTGCATCCCTCTCTTATCTCAAAGACAAACGACCCAAAAAACCCCAAACTGGAAAGAAAAATCCGAAGCCTGCACCAAAAGAACCAGCCAGTGCTGAAACACAAGCACAACTCCCCACCACCCCAAAAAAACCCAAACCGTGGTACTGTTTTCAGTGTGGTGAGGATGGCCATATAGCGAGCAGCTGCACTGATCCGCCAAACCCTGCACTAGTGAATGCAAAGAAAAAAGAGCTGAAAGAACGACAAAGAGCATGGGAAAAAGCAAACCTTGGAGTTGAAAGTTCTTTAAACAAGTAACTGTTTCTATTGAGGGACAAATAGGAACAGATTCAACCAACAGTCCCACCATGCCACAGAGAGTGAAGAAAAAAGTGACATTGAGCGAACACAGAGCTGTAAGCTCTGGAAAACTGCCCAGAGGACTTGTTGGAAATAAGAGCACAGCCAATGTGAAAGTGAATGGTATTGAGTGCAACTCATTGCTTGATACAGGGTCACAAGTAACGACTGTGTCTCAGTCTTTCTACGAGTCACACCTCTCCGATCACCCGATACACCCGGTGAGTGACATACTGGAAGTTGAAGGTGCAAACGGCCAGGCGGTTCCGTATCTAGGCTACATACAGCTCAGTATGCAGTTCCCCAAAGAATTTATGTCATCTCAACCTGAAGTGCAAACTCTTGCGCTTATAGTGCCAGACACCCGTTCCAACAGTACAGTGCCTGTGCTGATCGGCACGAATACTTTGGACCCCCTGTATGAACAATTCTATGACGGAAGCTCTTTGGTAAGCAACACGTATTGTGGCTACCAACAAGTTCTGAAAACCCTGCAACTCAGACGAAAGCAAGACTCAGAGGGTCAGATTGGTGTCGTTAAGCTAGGTCGACATGAACAAGGTATCGTCCCGGCCAGACAGAGAGTTGTCTTGGAAGGCTTTGTCCCCGGAAGTGAGGCAAACAATGAAAAATGGGCAGTACTCGAAGAACCCTCAGTCTCATCCTTACCAGGGGGAATCTTCATTGAAAACTGCTTGATCTCGATTCCAACACGTTCCCCATACAAGATACCTGTAGTGGTGCGGAATGAGACAAACCATGACATTGTCTTACCAAGTAACTCTGTCCTGGCAGAACTCGTTATCCCCCATGAAATCTGCCCAACTTACGACACCTGTAGCCCAAGTCATTTGCCGTCATTATCCACTGTGTGCAGCCAGCAACAGTCCCGACATGATGAGCAGCCAAGTGACCGCTTGAGTTTTGAGTTTGGAGATTCTCCACTTCCTGTGAAATGGAAAGAACGCATAACAAAGACTCTGAACACCTACTCTGACGTGTTTTCGCAACATGACCTTGACTTCGGTCATGCCACGAAAGTCAGACATCGCATCAAACTGAAAGATGAGACGCCGTTCAAGCAGCGACCTCGTCCCATCCACCCAAAGGACTACAACGCTGTGAGACGACACTTGCAAACCCTATTGGAAGCGGGCATCATCCGGGAATCGGAATCCCCGTTTGCTTCTCCTATAGTCATTGTGAAGAAGAAGAACGGTGACGTACGTTTGTGCGTTGACTATAGGCGATTGAACATGCAGACGATTAAGGATGCCTATGCACTACCGAACCTCGAAGAATCATTCTCTGCGCTGAGCGGATCTCAATGGTTTTCAGTCATGGATTTGAAATCGGGCTACTATCAGATCGAAATGCACGAAGACGATAAACCGAAAACTGCTTTTGTGTGCCCCCTTGGTTTTTGGGAGTGGAATAGGATGCCTCAGGGAATTACCAATGCCCCAAGCACATTTCAGCGCTTGATGGAAAGGTGCATGGGTGACATCCATCTGCGCGAGGTGTTGGTGTTCCTTGATGACATAATAGTCTTCTCCCAGACCCTTGAGGAACACGAAGCACGGCTAACAAAAGTCCTGGACCGTCTGAGGGAGAATGGCCTGAAGCTATCGCCTGAGAAGTGCCGCTTCTTTCAGACGTCCGTAAGGTACCTGGGACACATCGTCTCTCAGAAAGGAGTGCAGACTGATCCTCAGAAGATAGAAGCCGTCAAAACTTGGCCGAGACCCTGTACGTTAAAGGAACTCCGATCATTCCTTGGTTTCTCTGGCTATTACCGGAGGTTCGTGCAGGACTATTCCAAGATAGTCAAGCCGCTGACCAACCTCACTGCGGGATATCCACCGGCACGAAAGTCCGCCCAGAAAACCAAGAGTGACGTGAAGTACTTCCATCCAAAGGAGCCGTTCGGAGACAGATGGACAACAGCTTGTCAGAATGCCTTCGAAGGGATAATTGAAAGACTTACTTCATCACCAGTCTTGGGATTTGCTAATCCGGAGTTGCCATACGTTTTGCATACAGACGCAAGCACTACGGGACTCGGAGCTGCCCTATATCAACAGCAGGATGGACAGAAGCGCGTAATAGCCTACGCCAGCCGAGGCCTGTCACAAAGTGAAGCCAGATACCCAGCTCATAAGTTGGAGTTTTTAGCCTTAAAATGGGCCGTTGTTGAAAAATTTCATGACTACTTATATGGGCAATCGTTTACTGTTGTGACTGACAACAATCCGCTTCGGTACGTACTCACCACGGCGAAGCTAGACGCGACAAGCTATCGTTGGCTAGCTGCCCTGTCCACTTTCTCTTTTGACATCCAGTATCGTGCGGGAAAGCAGAACCAAGATGGTGATGGTCTGTCGAGGAGACGACATGGACCGTTGGTGAACGACAACTGCTCACAGGAGGAGAGTCAGCGAATCCATCAGTTCACCTCTCATCACCTAACTCCTGTGGACGTTGTCAAGGCTACCTGTCAGTACCATGCAGCTGTCAATGAGGAGTCACCACCTCATTGCCTCGTAGAGTCTCTCGCTATCCACCCTGATGCCATTCCGCCTGTGTATGAGGATGTGGAGTCGGAGTTGCAAGGCTTCTGTTCTGTCCCAACGCACAGCGAGGGTGATCTAGCCAGACTACAGCGAGAAGACCCCTCAATCAGCGTGATCATCAAAGCGCTTGAATCTGGTGAGCCTGCTCATCAACAGGACGTACAGTCACCAGAGCTGATGCTTATGCTGAGAGAGATGAGCCGCTTTGTACTCAAAAACTCATTGTTATACCGGAAAAGACAGTGTGAAGGCCGGACGGAGTACCAACTTGTTCTTCCACGTGTTTTGAGGCCATCCGTACTTACCAGTCTCCATGATGAGATGGGTCATCTTGGTATCGAGCGAACCATTGAGCTGGCCAGGTCCAGGTTTTATTGGCCGAAGATGCCAGCCGAGGTTGAGTCCAAGGTCAAAGCCTGCCCAAGGTGTGTCAAGCGGAAACATCGGCCCGAGAAGGCAGCACCGATGGTCAGTATCCAAACCAGCCGACCCATGGAACTGGTCTGTATGGACTTCTTGTCCCTTGAACCAGATAGCCACAACACAAAGGACATATTGGTAATTACTGACCACTTCACAAAATATGCTGTGGCGATACCCACGAAAGATCAAAAGGCCATAACTGTAGCACGTTGCCTGTGGGAGCAGTTTCTCATCCATTACGGCTTCCCAGAGCGCCTACACAGCGATCAAGGCCGTGACTTTGAGTCACAAATTGTGAAAGAGCTCTGTGCCTTAGTGGGTACAAAGAAAGTCCGAACAAGTCCTTATCACCCCAGAGGTAATCCCGTCGAGCGCTATAATCGTACTCTGCTGAGTATGTTGGGTACCCTGAGGGAGAAAGAAAAGACCAGATGGCGCGAGTATGTAAAACCACTAACTCATGCATACAATTGTACTAAAAATGAGGTGACTGGATACTCACCATATGAGCTCATGTTTGGGCGCCAGCCCAGATTGCCGATCGACATAGCTTTCGGGTTACCAGTCAAGGGAGCCTCATCCACGTCGCACAGTCAGTACGTGAAAAACCTGAAATCATACCTGAAACAAAGTTACGACATTGCCATTCAAAATGCCAAGAAAGTAGCTGAAAAGAACAAGAAAAGATTTGATCTAAAAGTAAGAGAGTCATGTCTGGAAGTAGGGGACAGAGTGCTCGTACGAAACCTCAGACTTCGCGGCAAGAACAAACTTGCTGATCGGTGGGAGCCCACTGTGTACGTTGTGCAAAAGAGAGCTGGAGAACTCCCAGTTTACACTGTGTGTCCTGCGGGCCAGGATGGGCCCAACCGTACACTACACAGGGATCTCCTATTACCATGCGGGTTTCTTGCTGAAGAAGATGCTGAGCCTGAACAGCCTGTGCGAGTCTCCAGACCCAGAACCAGACAAAGTACTCGGTCAACTGAGAATACTGTCGAGTCTGATGAAGAGGACAACTGTTCATTGTCATATCCTCTACGCTTTGAGGTAGAGACAAGGATCATTGGTCCTGAAGTGACGCATCCAGCTAAAAAAACTCCAGATGTATCACAACCTGGAAATCAACCACATCTTCCGATTCATTCGACAGCTATACCTGAAAACTTACCTGATATTACTCCTGAAGTTCAATGCTCTGATATCCCAAGTTCTTCTGCCGCAGAAGAAGAACCTGACCTTATTCAGTTCCCACCTGATGATCCAGTTGATGCTGAACCTGTAGGAAGAGAATTACTGCAGAATCAGAGCAACTTCAGTGTCGAACCATCCGTTGAACCTAAAGACACAAAACAGACAGAAAATGATCAGGAAGATCCAATCACTTCAAGTGAGCCGAAGTTGACAACTAACCTCTCTGAAGAGCAGAATGATACTGTAGTGTCAGAAGTTGTTCCAACTGAGAAACCTGACAACGAAACCCCATTGCTGGATCTATCTGACTTACCAGTTGTCCCTAATACTGCTCAACCCTGTCCTGAGTCAAGTCCTGTAGAAGGTCCAGATAATGTTAGTGAGTCAGATACCCTGCGTAGATCTGAACGTCAGAGAAAAGCACCCGGAAAGTTTACTTATCCCCAATTAGGAAAGCCTTTTATTTCTTTTGCTCAGACTATTCTTGAAGCTTTCAACAATGCTTTAGTTGAAACATTCGAGGGTAACCCTTTCCCACGTGAAACTAGTCATGAAGGGACTCATGCCAGTTTAGAGAGGGAGGGTGTAACCCAGTTGACAAATGCATATTAAAAGGGTACAATAAATAATGGTTAAAAAGCATAAATAGTAAAATGGGATATTAAATAATGATAATTCTGATGAAGCAATTCATGAATGATGGGTTGTTATTGTTAAAAACATGATTTACATGTATTTGATGCATCAGTATTTTTACTGTAACCGTTATGTTACGGGACTTTTATTTTGACATGCGTTTCTAAGCATTCCGGCTTCACGCGAGCCATTTCCGTCAGTCGAGCTGAGAGGAGCTTGAAAGCTGAAGACTCCGTTTTCTCTGCTCCACCTCGGAGCTAGATATTGAAAGAAAAGTATAACTTGCTAATGTTATCTACGGTTTAAGTTCCTTTTGAAGAACCGAGCCACCCGCTCTGTAAATTCCTTGTGTTTGAAGAGAAAGAAGCTGCGTTTTGTCGAGTATTGTTTGTGAATCGTCTCGGTAAGAGAACTTGTCTTTTTTTTTCCCTACTGATGTAATTCAAGTGTTTTACTGGTAAATACTTCGGTGACACTTCAGAATTGTACTTTATTTTGGTAATACTTCTTGTGTTTAGTGTGACAAGGGTATATTTTGGTTGAATCAAGTAAGTTTAAAGCTCGGATTGAGCTAACTGTATTCACATGCTTGTGGTCACGCACCCGGTGCGTGCTAGATCAAAGGGCTGAACGAGTCACTGTTCACGCGTCCTCGTGATGGTCACTGTACTCGGTAATATCTCTGTATAATTGCAAGGTTACCGTGATTTCAGTACATTTTTCATAGTATTCATCCTGTTTACTTTATGATGGTTATTTAACTGAATGGTATGCAATGCTTTTCAGTATTAATGAAGTGTATGCAGCTTGCATTGCTTTTCTTTTGAGAAGATTGATAATAATGTTGTACAACTGTTTGAATGGATATTTGGATATTTGACAAGAAATTGAATATTGTCCTGTATGTGTAGCTTAACAAAGGGTATGGTTACACAGGTCAAGTTTTTGGACCTGGATTTCGCTGAGGATTGATGACTACGTTTGATGGCGAGCCACCCACCCATTGAGTCGGATCCTGTCCCATGTCATAGTAACATGGCATGCTTGGTAGGGTTGTGACCTGCCTGTGTCACAACAGTACTGACTTGACTTGACTGCTTGACTTTGCTTAACTTTACGGTTGCAGACTGAACTAAGGCCTTGAACTGGAACTGAACTATTCGGAAGGAATTATTATTCTTTTTATTTTCCTGAATAACCGAAAGGAACTCTATTCTTTCTCTGGGGATCCAGAGGAGTGATTTGAGGGACTGATTCCCAACTTTTGAAAAAATACTTTTCACTTTGAAGGACAATTCATTTTTTATTTTGTTTTAAAGGGTCAATTCTTTTATTTTGGGAAATTGTAAATACTTCTAACTTTTTATTCATTACTAAAGAAAGAAAAAACTTAAATGCTTGTGTGGTGTCTTTTAATTGCACTAACTTCTTGCACTCTCCCAGAGCCTAGCATCTCTCATTCTTTAGTCTATAGAACCTGTCCTATCATCGACGTGTACATACCCAGAAGTGGGTTACAGCCACAAAAATGATAAAGTGACAAAAGTCTTTTACACTGCCGTTCAAAAGTTTGGGGTCACCCAGACAATTTTGTGTTTTCCATTAGAAATAATAATAATTTTTCCTTCAAACTTTTGCTTTCGTCATCAGTCTAACATGATTGCACAAGGGTTTTCTAAACATCCATTAACCTTGTGACCAATGAGCAAACACATTGCACAATTAGAACAATGGAGTGATAGTTTGCTGGAACTGGAAGTTTGCTCTGTACACCTATAGATATATAGATATTACACCAAATACCAGACATTTGCAGCTAGAATAGTCATTTCCCACATTAGCAATCACAAATAAGGAAATTTCTAAGTGACCCCAAACTTTTGAATGATAGTGTACATGCTGCTTATTGACATTAGAATCATAACCTTCACTCAATCTCTTTTGATACTTTTGGTAACCCTTCAATAAAAGACCTAAGCTACAAAGTTCAGTTGCTTGGCTTGATTGTGTTGTCCACCCCTGCATCGGTATTGATCTCCAGGTTCTTTTCCTTGTTAGGGTCCTTGTACATTCGGCGGTGGAGGAAACGCAGGAAGTAATTTATCCAACACAGGCTCTTCCTACCGGAGCAGAGACTCCTACCAACATAGGAGACGAGAGGACAGAAAGCAGACAAGATGGAAACTATTGAGAACTGGTGAGAAACGTATTTGTTCCAGACCTATAAACTTGTATCAGTCTATTTAAGATAAATTCATTTATGTTTTGAATGAATGATTTTATGTTGCATTTACTGAAGCCTCCATTCACTCTTGCAAAGTCACAAGGGTTTTCTAATTCTAAGTGATAGTTTCTGGAAATGGGCCTCTATACACCTATGTAGATATTGCACCAAAAACAAGACATTTACAGTTAGAATAGTCATTTACCACATTAGCAAATGCATAGAGTGTATTTCTGATTATCTTTATTGGGAAAAAACAGTGGCTTCTTTCATAAATAAAGAAATAAGTAACTCCAAACTTTTGAATGGTAGTGTAATTTACAGATAATTTTAAATTGCAGAAATTACATCTTTCTTTTCTTTTTTACATGAGAAGGAGCCTCAAATCCCCCACTCTTGACTTGCATGATGTCCCTGGTGGCAGCTGTGGGCTAAACTGCTATTTGATTAGTATTTTGAAGGCTCAGCTACTTCATGCCAGCCTAGATATGGGATGTTTTTATGCATTACCTATTTTGTTAGGCATGGAGTTGCATTGCAAACTGCTCTGTTCTCTTTTTATAAAGATAGATTCAATCTTGTTCAATTCAAAACTCCCCTTTCCACATGTTGTTGTCCTCCTCATTTCCAAATAAATGCAAAACTCCCTCTGTGAATTAAACTTAAGCCTAAAACGTGACCTTTCATTAAATGAATTTAGTGTTATCCTCAGTATAACACAATGCTGGAATAACAGGCCTACCAGAAATGTTAAAGAGATGCAGAAAAATTAGCCTAAAAGTCACACACAAACTGTGTTGTTTCGTCAATCCACTGTATCAAACCATCCGGTGAAGCGGTGCGTGTCTAAATAGCGGTTTCATTTGGAAATTAGGTAATGTGCTCTCCCGAGCTTGTATAGCAATTCTCAGCCTTAACTGGCGAAGACATTTGCTATGTAGT
The DNA here is from genome assembly GCA_030544235.1 of Lepturacanthus savala. Classification (NCBI taxonomy): domain Eukaryota; kingdom Metazoa; phylum Chordata; class Actinopteri; order Scombriformes; family Trichiuridae; genus Lepturacanthus; species Lepturacanthus savala. The sequence continues at coordinate 20,090,864 of CM060462.1, read as the reverse complement.
GCTTGTAAACATTTGATTAACACTGCTTGGCCCCCCGCACAAACAATATTACAGACATATTCCCTTCCACAAACACGTCACATGAAGGGGAAAAAAAAGAAATAATCCTTCACAATGAAGGCTGAGCACAAACGGCAGCCATTGTAGTCTGTAATAAAGTGCGGGAGGTGACGGCTGAAGAAGCGTCTAAATACGCTCGTGGCCAGATATCCCAGCAGGAGTGTGTGTATGTGTGTGTATCTGCAGCAACATTTGACACACACTTTAACCCCTTGAAGCCTGAATATATTTATTATTATACAACTTAATTATTTGTGTTTTTGCTTTCAATCTGATGCTAAATTAATTAGAGATGTTAATTTCAGATTAGTGATGAGATTAGTTAATTTGTCTATAGCACATAAAAAAGGATTGATTAAGTGACAATCTGTATTAATGATAACGAATGGTATTTTTTTTTTATTAAAACCACAAAATTATTTACAATTATTTACATTATAGGGCGACACGGTGGTGCAGGGGTTAGTGCTGTTGCCTCAAGCAAGAAGGTTAAAAAAAAAAAAAACTTACAAGGAGGAAAAAGCACAATGTGCTTTATCAAAAAATGCAAAAGCACAAAACTCTCAAAGAGAAAAAAGCAACAAAAAAGGAAAAGAAAAAAAATCTCAAAAGGAAAAAAGTTACAACAAAAAGTACTCACGAGGGGCCAACAATCAACACAGGGAAGAAGGAAGTTACCCGACACATGGAGGAAGATAATGTCACAATAAAAGCATGAAACATGAACACAAGACAACACTTAACAAATCTTCCCAGACATGACACAAACAGTCTCTGGCCACTTTTTTTGCACTTTGAAAAGACATCCAGTGTCGAATTGGACCCTTTGGTCCATACTCGTGGCATTCACTTGTTGAGCCACAAGTGAACATTGCACTCATTTAAAAATTGCACGCATTTGAATACAGTCTGGCCTTTATGATTTGGGCCAAAAGCATCTGTGTTTGAATAGCCTTAGCTGGACCTCCATGTTTTTTCTTTTTGAAACTGGAAGAATGCATATGCTATCTCGGCTGCAGTGGGGACACAACAATTTGATGCAACTTCACGACAATCAGCGTTAAGAGGTTAATATTTATATCATCTGATTATTCTTCTCTGTTTTGGAGATGAGTGGTGCAGCATGTCTTTGTCTCTTCACAGCAAAGATGCACTTTTTTTTTTGAGGAACCGCAAAGAATTATTAAATTCTTATATCTACGCTGTCTCTTTCTGTTAGCAATGTTACCCTCTGTCTCCAAAGGGGTTATTGATTTAGGTTCCTAATCTACAAATAAATATATTGTCTGTGTTTATTTTTTCCCATGCTGTCAGCAATGTTAAAAGGACACAGCTCATCTGGCTGATGGATGGGAGCAAATGTAGCCCAGGGCCTAAGGGTGGACTGCAAGAGAAATGTACCTTAGAACACACAGAGATACACACACACACACATACACACTCATAAACATCCCCTCCAGATGGGTCCCCCCTTGTGAGCAGTGTGTAGGATCCAATTATGTGTGCGTGCATGTGTGTGGGCTGGGGTTAGAACAATGTGAATCTTAACGGTTTAGAGTGCTGCCTTTTACAGCTTTTACTTTTTTTTCCTGAATTCTTTGACTAATTTTCAGTGTTAATGTAAGACAACTCTCAATGTAAAAGCTGGTTATGAACTGTCTGCTTCTTTTTTCTGCAAATAGGACTGAAGGTGCAAAAAGGCAGTTTGCCCGTTTTAATTAGATTTGACACGCTAATGCCAGCTACTAGTTCGCAGGGTATTGATCTCAACTATTTTTCAGATTTTAGTGAAAGCTTGTCACTCTATGGGCTGCAATATTGGTCCTTCGGTTGAAACAGCTTTTTGGGGGGGTATTTTTTATTTTTGGGTGTACCGAAGACCACAGAATCAGACCAGTAGATATTTTTGAATGTACAGATCTGGAAAAAATAAGAGACCACTGCATTATTAGTTTTACAGATTTTACTACTTACATGTATGAGTTTGGGCAAAAGGAACATTTTAGTTTTAATCTATAAACTACTGACATTTTTCCCAAATTCCAAAAAAATGATCCTTTAGAAAATGACATATGGTCAAACTAACAAAAAAAGATACAATGTTTGCAGACCTCAAACAATGCAAAGAAATAAGATCAAATTCATTTTTAAACAATACTAATTGTCACAAATAAGAAGAGTTCAATCGAATCAATATTTGGTGCAATAACTCTTATTTTTAATCACAGCTTTCATGTATCTTGTCATGCTCTCCACATGTCTTTACCATTGTTCTTGGGTGACTTTATTCCACTCCTGGTGCCTGGTAATAGACGCTGGAATGGAATGGCTGGAATACATGTAGAAAAGCTGATTTCAGAAAAAAATGCAGTGGTCTCTTATAAAAACAAACAAGGAAAAAAAAGATATGTGATTTTTAACCAAAACGACTGATTAGAGTGATTTTAAAGTTCAATTAGTTTGTTTATTTCTAGTCTTCCTTTCTAGTCCAGGACCACTCAAAGCACTTCGCACCACAAGTGCTCATTCACCCGTTCCCACACATTCATACATTGATGGCGTTGGCTGCCACGGCGAGGTACTGACCCCTCAACTAATCATTCACACACATCCGCACGCCCGTGGCGCAAGGACACATCAAATGGTGATGGCTACTCTACCTCTGAGCCACAGCCACCCCCGAATGACAAAGAACATTTTCTGTTGCCACGTTAAGCCCTTTCACAGCCTCCTCCTCCACCTCATCCTCCAGCCACCAGACAGCCAGGCAAAAAAGCACAAGAGGTCAAAGCTGAGCAGAAGTCCCCCTGGGAGCGCTATCGCCCTTCAACCTTTTAGGTGCTCATCCCTGATGCTCGTTCCCAGGAGGTGTCGGATGAAGATAAGCCGAAGAGGTTTGCTGTATGCAAAGGGGAGCATTGGGAGGGAGGCACGGGGTGACTCGAGTAGGCAAAAGAGTACAGAAAAGTGCTTTGAATGAGTGTCGTAAAGAAGGGAGTTGAGGGGAAGGGAAGGAAGGAGGAGGCAGGATGAGAGCTGGGTTTGCAGGGTTAACAGACAGGAGAGTGTGCGCTTGTTGGAAGAATACAATGAGGACGAGGCTGCATTAGCGGCACGTCTCAGGCCAATTACTCTGCTGCTACCCCCTTCTCTCTTCTATCTCTCTTGCCGCCTTCCTTCTCTCAGTGTCCTCCTCTCTCTTTCTCTCCCTCTCTCTCTCGTCCTCGCTCTCACTTTCTCTATCTCCGCTCTAACTATCCATGTGCTGTCAGCAGCAACAGATCCCTAAATGATACCGGTCTGCACTGGCAGGTTTTATCTTCCCGTGCTACAATGGGGAAAGAAGGATCTGAGAGAAGATAAGATAGGACCAACCAACAGTGACAACAGCAGACGCATAATGGCCAAGGATGCAGGCGTAGTCTGGCGCGGTGCTTCACTGCCATCTAGTGGCGGGCGGCTCAGCAGGAGCCCAGAGAGTGGATGCTGCTTGTTAGTTACAAGCAATTGCATTACAGTGATGTGACCAAAAATTCCGCAAATAAGTGTAATGACAGACCTAAGGTAGTCGTGCACTTTGCACCTCAGGAGCTGGGAAAAGTGCATGCATGCAATGGTTTGTGTGTTCCACCATACCTGTTACCGGTGTAAAAAACCCTCCTGCCAGGGCTGATTGACAGCTAAGTGATGCAAATTACATATTCTTAACCACCCTGATACTTAAATCAATGAGAGCACGCATTATGCTGAAATGTTTCAAACTTTTGGGCACCAGACCTGATGTGTGGTCGCTTTAGGCACACAGATGGAGTCATGAGAGATGTCTAAGGATGAAATTGATATATCTGATGTATAATTTTGACGATGAGCAAATTTCAATCTGTTCCGTGCTCCTGATCCTCTTAGAAAACACAATGTCATAAGGAGGACAGTGACCTATGTAATTAAATTACTGACATAATGAACGTCCTACAGATTGAAACGTGCTCATATATCAAACGGGATTATAATAGCCAATTATATCAAAGTAAAAAGACAAAATAACCAATTAGTGCACAATCTAGAAATCCAGATGTTTTACTGGTTATAGTGTTATTAAATAGGACAAGCAAAGCAGGGTTCAAAACAGCACTGAAAGGAATATGAATGCAAGGATTTAAAAAAATATATTTTTCTATTAATATTTTGTTAGATTTATCATCATAAAGATAATTGTGACAAGTTATTGGTGAATACAATTAAATGATGTCATCCAGCCCATCCAACATCCATGCTCAGATTAACATAATGGCTTGATAAGCTTTGGTATCATGGCTAAAGGAGTAAAAAAAAAGGCAGTGTGAAGAAAAAGAAGCTGAATCATTCCTAGTGGATTAATAAAATAGTGATAAACTTTATTTGAATAGCACCTGGGCGACACGGTGGGGCAGGGGTTAGCACTGTTGCCTCACAGCAAGAAGGTCACATGTTCAAGACCTCCTTGGGTCTCCTGGTTTCTGTGTGGAGTTTGCATGTTCTCCCCATGTCTGCATCCAGCTTCCTCACACAGTCCAAAAACATGCTCCGGTTAATTGGCAACTCTAAATTGCCCGTAGGTGGTGTTTTTGCCCCCCTCTCACTGTAACGCATTGGGATAGGCTCCAGCGGATCCCCCGCGACCCTAATGAGGAATAAACAGGTATAGAAAATGACTGACTGACTGACTGACTGAATAGCACCTTTTCATGTATAATTGCAGCTCAAGGTGCTTACAACATATATGAAATAAACATATAAAGCTTTTAAAACATTAAAAAAGCATGTTGAGAAGAACAGACAATCACAATCCAATTAAAATGGGGATAACATGTAAAACGATCGCCTATCAGAAAGACAATGTCAGTCCAAAAGGTTCATCTGAAAACACTTCTGTCACAACCACCCATTAGTGTAAATTGTTATTGTGACCATTAACCTGCTAAAAAGGGACAGTTCCTGCACCAGTCTTGTGTCTATGTGTATGTCACTATCCTGTGTGGTTTCCTGTTCTTTTGGGGGGGGGGGGTTGTTGTCTTTTTTGTTTCCTTCTGTGACCAGTTGTTGATTGTCTCATGTGCCTGCACTAGCTTGCTTTTTCCTCATGATTAAATTTACTTTACTTAATCAAGTCTGCCTGCTCTCTCCTGCACTTAGCTCCAACTCCACCTCCTCCACCACACAACCATTGACTGCCATGGTTACTGTGGCAAGTTGTCATCTATGTAAAACAGTGTTTAATTGGAAGGCATTTATGTTTTCTTAGAATAACATACACGTTTGAAAAAAAAAACACGTCAAATTAAGTTGGTGAATATGCACGCTTGTACATGCTTCTTAACTGCTAATGAGTATATATTTTATTAAATCCTAAACATTGGGAAGATCTCAAAGAATATTTTTGTATTATGGGTATGCAACGTTTCACTGTGATATGTCCGAGTATGTGTGTGTGTGTGTGTGTGAGAGAGAGAGAGAGAGAGAGTAGAGAGAGTCTCAGTGTGTGGGAGACACAGGGTTAGTAAAGGTGCAAAGAGCTGGAAACAGACAAAAATAAAATCACAGGACCACTGCAGAAATAATGGGACATCTGGTCCAGACATCTGGAGCCAGAGGACTTTTAGGAGCTTCCCAGCATCCTCTCACCTTGCGGGTAAATTAGCAAAGTGAGAAAATATGGCAGGGGTAAACGATGCTGACAATCAAACAGAGGGAGGACATCTGAGACAGGTTACTGGGGAATTCATTATTTGGAGGTCTTTTTTTTTGTTTTTTTTGTTTCTCGTGAACAATGGGTGATGAAGGATGGACGATGTGGGAGTTGAAATGTGTGTGATAGAGAGGGAGATGTGTTTGGAAGTGGGTGGAGGTGGTCACCATCTCATTACTCTTTGGCAAGACTTGATATATTTTCTACACTGACCTATTAATAAATAGGAGGGAAAAAATGTGTTTTGAAAGGAAGCTTGTATCGCAGAAATTCTTGACAAAAGACTTTCCTTATCACTGATTACTAAAAGTAATCCAGAGGTTTAACGGCTTGAAGTGTACAGGTCGAGAAGGTTTATCGTGCAGAATCCAGGCTTGAGCCATGCATGGCTTTTGCTAATAGGCATTTATTTGAGACAGATATTATTTCAGCTAGGCTTTACAATAGATGATTGACAGCTCCCTTTTTTCACTTGGACATCAATATAAATCTTTCTTACACCTGACAGAAAAAATGCACCATTCACTGGGTTGTCACTGGCCTTTGTGATTTTTAAATGAAAAAAAAGCTATTCCTTTAATGTCCTATTTATCATGGCTTTTGAAATCAGGTTCTGAATACACTGATGAAATGGGCCATGTATTCTCTGAATCATGCTTTCTTTTTTTGTATTTATACCTGTGTTGAACTGTGTTTTACTTGTACTTGATATGTGAGTTTTTCTTTATTTATTTATTTATCGTATTTTTACTGTATTTTTTACTCTTTTACTGTCTGAGAGAGTCCTGCACAAATTCCAATGTGTTTAGACTGCTGTTCTATGCACAGACCTCAAATAAAGAAACCTTGAATCTTGATTTTCGATTCCTTTTTATATCCATATCATCTAGTGAAAACAGTTGTTTTAGAGGTTGTGGAGTTTGGAAGCAGCAAGTCAAACAGGAAAAGCAGTGCTTTTCCAGGCCTAAAATGGATGATGCTGTGGCAACTATGATTTTGTGTAAAAACACATTTGCACCTAGTGTACACACTACTCTGGTGTTTCCATGCCCCAGAAACAGACTGTTGAAAGTGCTGACCCTGTTTTTCAGTTTGAGAACTCCGGGGTTGGTTGCGATCATAGGTGTAAATCCCAGAGGGGAAACAGAGGATATGATCCCCCCTTCCACGATGTTGCCCCA